>CM054060.1:300342870-300942870 GCA_028641055.1 Alopecurus myosuroides | reverse complement strand
GGCTAGGCAGAACGAGAGGAAGGATTCCCCCTGTACGACAGCTCGTGAGCGGCAAGACAGGCGGCAGGGAAGCGGATGGCAAGGGAGACGGCACAGAGAGCTACAAAAGCGGAGGCTAAGGTGAGCAAGCATTGGAAGGATCAGGGAGCAACAAAGGTGGGAGGAGGGTGGTGCAGAAGAGGGAAGCGGGGGGAGCGAGAGCCAGGAGGTGGTGTTGAAAGAGAGCTGAGGAGAGAGAGAGGGGGGGGGGGGGGGGGGTCGGATGAGCAGTTGTCCACCTGCGCGCGGTGCAGCGAGGAGCTACAACGGGGGTGAGAGCCATCTCTCATGCTTATAAACACTGCTTAGTAGAAGAAATGGATACCGAAATACAAGTTGAGGACGATTCGGACCTTGGGTGGTAGGTGTTTACACCAGCACTTCCCACGAAGGTACCAACTGAGCCTGTCAAAAGAGAATTTCGGAAGGTATTTGTAGGATCTTGATCCCTAGGAATGTTTTTTCTAACGTCCTAAAAATTCCTATTCCACAAGTTTTCATGTTTTTCGTATGGTGTGATCAAATATACATTGGTGCCAATTTCTATGATTTTCCCTATCTAGGATTCATCCTGTGTATTTTAAAATCCTGCAAATCAAAGAGGCCTTTTGCGGACCTGAATAGCAGGTGACTGTCAGACTAACAACAGGAGGAAGCTGAAACATGCACATGTTTAACTTGTCTCTCTGCAGTTAAGACTATCTTTCCATTCTCGCATTCGGTTGATATTCATTACATGTCTGTACGTGCTCATAAAATTCTCTCCAAAATTATGCAAGTACATTTCAAAATCGAAGTACATCTAGCCGAAGAGTCTTGATAAGTATAATTGATCTAAAAGTACCCCTAATCCAAAAAACACACCGAATGCTAAGGCAAAGATGACCTTGTAGCCTTGTTCTGTGGAGCCTTTAGGCGCTTCTATTGAATCACAGCTGTAAGTGAGCACAGAGGCACATAACTTTGGGTTTCCATCGAAGCTGCTGCTGGGAAATGTATCAAATTGACCTCCATGTGGAACAGACCCTTCTAAGTCATTATTGGAAATGTTGAATCTAGAAAGGAAGTGTAGATTATTCAGTGCACCTGGAATTGTACCAGTGAGATGGTTGTTGGACAGATCTAGCACCTCTAGATTTGTGAGATTAGAGATTGCTCGTGGGATCTGTCCAGACAAGCTGTTGAAGCCCAAGTTGAGTGACACAAGTGCCTTCAACTTACCGATCTCTGACGGTATCACACCTGTTAAGTTGTTGTTTCCTAGACTCACCATTGCCGGGAATGCACCAATAGTGTAGTATGGAGGTGTATGTCCGTTGTAATTGTAAGTAGGCAGCTCAAAGCCCTTTGGGTCTAATTGTGTTGTGATTCTATCTGATTTCAGCATTGGCATCTCCATCAACCCTGCTGGAATTTCCCCTGTGAGACTGTTGTTTGATAGATCTACGTAGAATAGGAAGTTTAAGGTGCCGATCCAAACTGGAACAGACCCACTTAGCTCATTCATAAACAATAATAACATCTCTAGATTTCTGAGGTTTGATATCCAGAGAGGTATCGTCCCGAACAATTGGCAATTTTCCATGCCAAGAACCTTAAGATTCTCAAAACCATCCACTGTTTCATCCCCTGGTATTTCCTCGTTTCTGAAGTTGCTCCCAATAAGCAAGGTGGTGAGATTCCCAAAACTCTTAAGGATCTCAATTGCACTCCTAATATCTGTGAAATAATTTCCAGCAAGTGATAGGACGGTCAGGGACTTCAAATTACGCATCCTTGGCGAGAGCTGGCCATGGAAATTGTTGAAAGATAGCTGTAACACAGTCAGCTTGTTGCACGAGTAGGCACTCTCTGGAATTGTGCCAGTAAAGTTGTTCCACCCAACATCCAAGGTTTCTAGATTGGTCAAGGTGGAAAAGTTAATCTTACCAAGCTCCCCGCTGAAGTAGTTGTTCTTGAAGTTCATGGTTACGAGATTTGTGCAGTTGCCGAGAGCCCATGGCAGCTCCCCCTTCGAGGCTTTTACCAGCCAGCGAGACGGCCACAACCGTGCCATCCATGCGACTGCAGGTGATGCCTTCCCATGTGCAGCAGTCTGTGCCGTTCCGCCATGACGCAGCGAGACCACCGTCATGGGACAGCTTGGCTAGGAACCAGAGGAGGGAGGTTTGCTCCTGCTCTGTGCAGGAGGTGGTGGGTGAGGCCAAGGAGGAGATCAGCAGCACAAGGGCAAGGCCATGGATGGGGGAGATTGAGAACTTTGCTCTGTTCATATTCTTGGAGGAGGAGCAGAAGAGTGGATGCATGGTGTAGTTTTACTCACGCGTACTGTCACCCATGTGGATGCAAGTGCTTAAATATGTGTCCTGCTGGGAGAAAACATCAAGTGGACACCATAATAGTCTAGGTCTGGATGCTTTGTTGTTCAGATTGATAGGGATTTTTGTCACCAGTTGTCAAGACAGCGAAAACACAGAATTCTTTTTCTCTAAAAAAAAAACACAGAATTCTTCCTTAGGGCTTGTTTGTTTCTAGAGTTTTGTGGGGGGTTAGTGGGGATAATCCCCAAGCTTCTTCCAATCCCCTGAAATCCCCAATCCACTAGATAGGGGTAGTGTTTTAGGTACTGAGAAGAATGCACTAGAGTTTGGGGAATTTTGGCGAAGGTGGGGATAAATCCGATCAAATACACCAGAAACAAATGACATGTTAGAAATAGGTGGGGATTTACGATTTACCCGGGATAATCCGCACTAATCCCTACAAAACCCTAGAAACAAACAGGGCCTTATCGATGTTGATTGTGTTTTGCCTAGCAGGTTTCAGATGGTTTGAAAAAACCTGGGTATGAACAGTTGAACGCACCTAAGTCATGGAAGGACTTCCTGAGTTTACATTAGGTTAGCGTGTTCTGCACCAAAATCAAGTGCACGCACCGATTACAGTGTGCAAGATGGAAACAGAGGAGATCCAAAAGAATGGAGAACAGTTGCATAGGAATATGCCTTCGACGAGGCCATTGCGCGCGCAGCGCGAATCTGTCGCCGTCCATCGCTGCGAGGGGATTCCCGCCTGGGGCCCGCCTGGTAGCTGTGTTGACCGCGTATTCCCGTGAGCGAACTAATACGATGGACAGCGAATACGTATGCCAGGTACATACGGTACACATACAGGGGTGGGCCCCGACAACCAGTTGCCATTAACTACCCCCAGGCGGCAGTTTGAATTTGAATCCTGGACAGCATCGAGCCCCTCTCCCGTCTCTGTTCCCCTCCTTGCACAGAGTCCAGATCCACTTTTCGCGCAGGGCGATGGATCAAACGGAGATGCAGTACAACACAAGCTTCACGGCACTTCTGATGAGGTGAGATTTCTTGCTCTTCTGTGGAGGTCCATCCGGGAATCCCTGTCTGTATTAGGCTCCTAATGTTTTACCTATCGGAACGCAGCATGGAGGCTCCCACGCGTCCGTCATATGTTGATGAATCGCAGTGCTTGGTTAGCGATTCCAGCACATATTGCAATGGATCAGGATGCGGTAGCGGAGGATCCCCCACCACGTATTCAGGGAGACTGGATGATTCGGGAGCCGGCAGCGCAGAGTTTTTGTCGGTTGGCGAAAGCAGTGCGGATGGCGGCGCTGGGGATCTGGGATGCGGAGGATCTCCGGACTGCGGAGATGATGGGAGCTTTCCGATTGATCCAAGCTGCAGTGGAAGTAACCCATCACCGAGTGCGGAGACGATGGGAGCTTTCGAAAATGCAGTGCTGGTGTCAGGTTCTGAAGCAAGCGGAGATGATGTTGCTGGAGACGCGTCAGTTCATGAAACCTCGCCGCCAAGCAGCCTTGAAGCTGGTCCACCCCCATGGAAGAAGAGGTAAGTGGCACAAGACTACTGCAAAGTGCATTCCCCTTGTTATTCTGCCACATTGTCTGATACAAACTTAATGTAAAGGATGACATGATCCGTTTGTGCTTGCTCAGCCTAAAAAGTTCTAGATTATGCCATAGATGTGACCTTAGGTGCACATGTTAAGCTTCATATGCGTAGTTGATAAGTCCTGGGGGTGTGCGACAGTTCCTTTTCCACTGTGCACTGGAATCCCATACAGGTTCTTCTACGCGTTGTTATGTTATATAAGTTCAACCCGGGGCATCGTAATGGGTATTGCGTACAGTATCAAATTGCTGATTATGCCTTATGTTTTAACCCGTTTGTATGTTACAGTAGTTGTGCCACGGTTCATCAACAGTAGGCTGCCATATATGGATGCCAAATATACTGACATAATAAGTTGCAAATATGCGTGCAGGATATTAAAACAACAGTGGCTGTTATATGACCAAAATTGATTTTCGCTGATTTATTTTTTGTTTCGATTACCCTTTCTGAAGAGTCTAATTGCTAGTGTGCATCTCACCAGGAAACGGCATGGTGCCATACCAGATTCGAGGACAGGTTATTCTGGACGGATATCTGCATTGGAGCAGGTGCTCAGGAAATTTGGTGATAGGAAGACTAATAATATTGTTGCGCCGTCAGTAGGGATGGAGTTTGATTCACTGCAGGAAGCATATGACTTCTATAACCTTTACTCATGGGAGATTGGTTTTGGAATTAGGTTTGGGCAATCAAGAAAAAATGCAGCGAATTCAAAGACCGTCCAGGACATAGTATGCGGATGCGCGGTAAGACGATCAATTTATAACAGCAAAACCATGTGCCTGTTAGATAATATAGATAAAATTCAGGTGCGAAAAAGTTCAGAAAATTTGTTCTTTACCCCTGACTGCACATTGTTTCATAATCTGCAGGGGAGACCCCGGCATCCAAATTCAAGATCTGTAGCCTGTGGCTGCCAGGGCATGATACGGCTGAATCGAACTGACGACCATGGATGGTTCATTTACGAGATCAAGGAACAACATAACCATGGCCTATCTGTCACCTGTGGAGAAAAGATGCAGTGGCAGTCACACAGAAGCATTGACAACCACACAAAGTCGCTTGTGAGAAACCTTAGGGACAACAACATTGAACTTGGAAAGGTATATAGTGTGATCGGAAGCTTCTTCGGGTCTATGGAGAATGTACCTTTCAACAAACGGTCCCTGAAATCCCTTTGTGCAAAAATCAGCAAGGACCATGCACAGGATGATGTGAGGAAGACATGCCAGCTGTTTTCTGAACTGAAAAGGGCTGACCCAAACTTTGTGGACAGCACATTGGTAGATAAAGACGGCAACATCGAAGCTTTGATGTGGACCAATGGGAAGAGCAGGATGAAATACAAGCACTTTGGAGATGCCATCACATTTGACACCACATATAGGACTAACCGATACGATATGCCATTTGGGCTCTTCGTTGGGGTTAATCACCACTTTCAGAGCATCATACTAGGAGGAGTTCTTCTGACAAATGAGAATATCGACACTTTCAAATGGGTGTTCAGCGAATTTGTGTCTCTAATGGGAGGAAAAGCCCCTGCTACAATTCTAACAGGTAACCCATGTGTAACTATAGCAAATTTTTGATAACAGCAATACATGTTTTTAATCCCATTTCATTCTTAATAACCAATATTGCTATAGTATACCCATGAATATAATTAACACCATACAATCTTTTTTTCCATGTTCATACAGACCAGTGTAGAGCGATGGAGGTTGCGCTCTCAATGGTACTGCCCGACACGGCGCACAGGTGGTGCAAATGGCACGTGCTGTGCAAGGCGAAGGAATTCCTGGGGCCTGTGTACTCGAAGAATTCAGCGTTCAGGGATGAATTTCACAAGATACTAGAGTACATGATGACAATTGAGGAGTTTGAGTCTGCCTGGCACTCCCTTATTACAAAATATGGTCTACAGGATCATCCTTTCCTGTGCCAGATTTGGGATATCAGACAAAAATGGGCCAAGCCATACTTCTCAGGTATTTTTTTGTGCAAGGATGACTAGTACCCAACGGTCTGAAAGCGCGAACCACATGCTGAAGGGATTTGTGCCTCCTGGCTCATCTATGAACATGTTTGTGCGGCACTACCAGAAGCTGCAGAAGTCAAGGGAAGATGAAGAAAACTTCCAGGAGAAAAGAAGCAGAGTGGTAAGTTTTCAGTGACCATATGGAAACATTGTTTTTATTGGTATACATATGTTTCAGCGAGGAGCAATAATTGATGTTTTTTCTTGTGCTGCAGGGCCGGGTGTTGCTGTGTAGCGGTGGTGCATTAGAAAGACACGCGAGCAAGATTTACACGCCAAACATGTACGAGTTTTTTGGCGTCGCTCTGTTTGAGGCTGCGTCATATGATGTCGATGAAGTTATCCATGGAGCAGTTTATCGCGCACACCACATAGATGCAGAGAAGAGAGAGAAGTGGTCCCGTGTGTCCTATGATGTTCGTTTCGATCCAGTTACGGATACACTAAAGTGCGAGTGTGGCATGTATGAGCATATGGGGATGCTGTGCTGCCACGCCATAAGGGTAAGTCAACGGATCAGACACACGTTATAAATTTGCATCCACATTTTTAATGTATTAATAGCAACTCGTAGTTAGCTCTCCATAACTGAACAATGCCCATATGTCCAGGTGCTAACTCACATGAGAAGGCGGGAGATTCCGGCAAGGCATATCATGACAAGATGGACAAGGGAGGCATGCCGATATCTCCCAGATCATCTCAGCATGTATAGCAGAGACAACCCGGCTCTAAAAGCAGGCAGTTTCCGCCACTCCGCTCTATTCAGGACAGCAGTAGAGATGGTGCAGCTAGGAGACTCAAACCCTGAAGCGTTCGATGTTGCAATGTGTAGCATGATTGAGGTCATGCCTAAGCTAGCAGAGGCAAGCAAGCTTAAGGATGGTCTGGGACTAGAAGAGAGGATTCATGCAGCAGAGAGAGAGAAGATACGGACCGACGGCATTGTTGTTCAAGTAGAGGAGGGATACTGTGGACTGAGACCGGAGATGGTGGCACCACCCCGAAAGACAAAGCCGGGACGGCCTACTACTGCAAGAAACCGTCCTGGATATGAACTTAGCAAGCCGAGGAGGAGATTCTGCAGTGTTTGCAGGAGTAGGGAGCACTTCGCAAATACGTGCAAAAAGGTTGATGACCAGGCCAAGAAAGCACGCCGCGAGCCCAGGTGCTCTAACTGCGGGCTTACAGGACACAAGAGAACTTCTTGCGTGGGAAAGAATGATTAGTTACCTGATGTGGTTTGTGTTGGTGGATCATTACTCGTGATCAGTATCTGTTTATCCATTCTGGAAGCTATAACATTTGCTTGTTGCTTTCATGTCATTTTGTTTCACTTTTCAAATACTATGCAGACGCCAAACCTTGACACATGTCGTGTAACTTGTTTGAGTTTATTGAGATATTCATCACTGTGAACTTATCACATATATATAAGGAACTGATCATGGTGTAATCATCGAACCTTTAGAACCACAGACGTATTCTACTATTACTAAGAGGCCTACTAATTTTTTACAGAAATGAAAAAGAAGGAATGTATGCAACGTATATTGGAATGTATCCAAGAGTGTCAATGCTTCACCATGTCGAGTTCTGTTAACGTACGGGATAAATTTTGATACTACGCTACTCCATGCTACACCATGTGCACACTCATCCATTCCACAATGACAAATAACAGCAGCTCTGTTACTTACTATACAGTAGCGGGGGATTGTAACATGTTTACAAAAAAATTATATCTGGGACTTAACACATACATATCAAGAACTCTATCTTATTAGCTGCTTGAACCTTATGGAATGTATACATGACTGAATTAGCGGAGACGTGGCATATCAAATCCTACACACGTGAGATGATTCATTGTTTTTGCATCTATCGTGACGATTGTGCTACCGTTGATCTGATATACCCCCGCTAAGTTAGTTGTTAACTCCGCAAATTGACATCGACATAGCACTTGAATATTTTATCTTTACAATTATTGTAAAGATCGATACGACCGCTTCAGGGGGCAGATGATTTTTGTAAGGATTACACCGTGCTGCTCAAAACACATAACGAATTAACTATGCTATGATGATGGTGCTACCGTTGATATGGTATACCCCCACTAAGTTAGTTGTTCACTCCGCTAATTGTTATTGACACAACACTCGAATATTTTATGTTTGAGAAGATTGCGCCATACGTCTCACACCGGATACCGTTTTAACTCTGATGTGATGATTGTAATCCCGTTGGTATCGATACAAACCATTTCTAAGAATGCTACTATTCATAAGAAACTTAGAAGGCTCATCAACACTTTTTTTGTTGATGGGGTTGTTTATTATTATGGGATGACTACACCCGCACCGATATTGTTCTTAGCGATCATAGAACCGATGCACTTTATTAAGTGGTATCGATACGACCGCTTCAGGGGGCAGATGATGCTTCAAAGGATTACACCATTCTTCTCAAAACAGGTAATGAATTAACTATGATGTGATGATGCTGCTACCGTTGTTCTGATATACTCCCCGCTTTCCGATCCGATCTAAGCTGCGTTTTCACTGTGTTTCTAAGGATAGTAGCAATCTATAGATGGTTGCTTCTTCACATAAAGGTTTTTATGTGGATGCAGGGATAGCTGTGTTGATCGGGATGCCATGAGGCACATTACGATGCACTCTTATTAAGTGGTATCGATACGACCGATTCAGGGGGGGGGGGGGGGGGGGGGGGGGGGGGGGCAGATGATGTTTATAAGGATTACACCATGCCGCTCACGTGAGATGTGGCATATCAAATCCTACACACGTGAGATGACTCATTGTTTTTGCATCTATTGCGACAATTGTGCTACTGTTGTTCTCATATACCCCACGCTTTCCGATCCGATCTTTGCTGCGTTTTCACGGTGTTTCTAAGGATAGTAGCAATCTATAGATGGTTGCTTCTTCACATAAAGGTTTTTATGAGGATGCAGGGATGGATGTGTTGATCGGGATGCCATGAGGCACATTACGATGCACTCTCATTAAGTGGTATCGATACCACCGCTTCAGGGGGCAGATGATGTTTTGTAAGGATTACACCATGCTGCTCAAAACAGATAATGAATTAAATCTGCTAATTGTTATCGACATAACACTTGAATTTTTTATGTGTTAAAAGATTGCACCATACGTCTCACACCGGATACCGATTTAACTATGGTGTGATGATTGTGCTACCGTTGGTATTGAATTAACTCTGCTGTGATGATGGTGCTACCGTTGATATGGTATACCCCCGCTAAGATAGTTGTTCACTCCGCTAATTGTTACTGGCACAACACTTGAATATTTTATGTTTGAGAAGATTGCACCATACGTCTCACACCGGATACCGTTTTAACTCTGATGTGATGATTGTGATACCGTTGGTATCGATACAAACCATTTCTAAGAATGCTACTATTCATAAGAAACTTAGAAGGCTCATCAACACTATTTTTTTTGATGGGGTTGTTTATTATTATGGGATGACTACACCCGCACCGATATTGTTCTTAGCGATCATAGCACCGATGCACTCTTATTAAGTGGTATCGATACGACCGCTTCAGGGGGCAGATGATGCTTCAAAGGATTACACCATTCTTCTCAAAACAGGTAATGAATTAACTATGATGTGATGATGCTGCTACCGTTGTTCTCATATACCCCACGCTTTCCGATCCGATCTTTGCTGCGTTTTCACGGTGTTTCTAAGGATAGTAGCAATCTATAGATGGTTGCTTCTTCACATAAAGGTTTTTATGAGGATGCAGGGATGGATGTGTTGATCGGGATGCCATGAGGCACATTACGATGCACTCTCATTAAGTGGTATCGATACCACCGCTTCAGGGGGCAGATGATGTTTTGTAAGGATTACACCATGCTGCTCAAAACAGATAATGAATTAAATCTGCTAATTGTTATCGACATAACACTTGAATTTATTATGTGTTAAAAGATTGCACCATACGTCTCACACTGGATACCGATTTGACTATGGTGTGATGATTGTGCTACCGTTGGTATTGAATTAACTCTGCTGCGATGATGGTGCTACCGTTGATATGGTATACCCCCGCTAAGATAGTTGTTCACTCCGCTAATTGTTATTGGCACAACACTTGAATATTTTATGTTTGAGAAGATTGCACCATACGTCTCACACCGGATAGCGTTTTAAATCTAATGTGATGATTGTGATACCGTTGGTATCGATACAAACCATTTCTAAGAATGCTACTATTCATAAGAAACTTAGAAGGCTCATCAACACTATTTTTGTTGATGGGGTTGTTTATTATTATGGGATGACTACACCCGCACCGATATTGTTCTTAGCGATCATAGCACCGATGCACTCTTATTAAGTGGTATCGATACGAACGCTTCAGGGGGCAGATGATGCTTCAAAGGATTACACCATTCTTCTCAAAACAGGTAATGAATTAACTATGATGTGATGATGCTGCTACCGTTGTTCTCATATACCCCACGCTTTCCGATCCGATCTTTGCTGCGTTTTCACGGTGTTTCTAAGGATAGTAGCAATCTATAGATGGTTGCTTCTTCACATAAAGGTTTTTATGAGGATGCAGGGATGGATGTGTTGATCGGGATGCCATGAGGCACATTACGATGCACTCTCATTAAGTGGTATCGATACCACCGCTTCAGGGGGCAGATGATGTTTTGTAAGGATTACACCATGCTGCTCAAAACAGATAATGAATTAAATCTGCTAATTGTTATCGACATAACACTTGAATTTTTTATGTGTTAAAAGATTGCACCATACGTCTCACACCGGATACCGATTTAACTATGGTGTGATGATTGTGCTATCGTTGGTATTGAATTAACTCTGCTGTGATGATGGTGCTACCGTTGATATGGTATACCCCCGCTAAGATAGTTGTTCACTCCGCTAATTGTTACTGGCACAACACTTGAATATTTTATGTTTGAGAAGATTGCACCATACGTCTCACACCGGATACCGTTTTAACTCTGATGTGATGATTGTGATACCGTTGGTATCGATACAAACCATTTCTAAGAATGCTACTATTCATAAGAAACTTAGAAGGCTCATCAACACTATTTTTGTTGATGGGGTTGTTTATTATTATGGGATGACTACACCCGCACCGATATTGTTCTTAGCGATCATAGCACCGATGCACTCTTATTAAGTGGTATCGATACGACCGCTTTAGGGGGCAGATGATGCTTCAAAGGATTACACCATTCTTCTCAAAACAGGTAATGAATTAACTATGATGTGATGATGCTGCTACCGTTGTTCTCATATACCCCACGCTTTCCGATCCGATCTTTGCTGCGTTTTCACGGTGTTTCTAAGGATAGTAGCAATCTATAGATGGTTGCTTCTTCACATAAAGGTTTTTATGAGGATGCAAGGATGGATGTGTTGATCGGGATGCCATGAGGCACATTACGATGCACTCTCATTAAGTGGTATCGATACCACCGCTTCAGGGGGCAGATGATGTTTTGTAAGGATTACACCATGCTGCTCAAAACAGATAATGAATTAAATCTGCTAATTGTTATCGACATAACACTTGAATTTATTATGTGTTAAAAGATTGCACCATACGTCTCACACTGGATACCGATTTAACTATGGTGTGATGATTGTGCTACCGTTGGTATTGAATTAACTCTGCTGCGATGATGGTGCTACCGTTGATATGGTATACCCCCGCTAAGATAGTTGTTCACTCCGCTAATTGTTATTGGCACAACACTTGAATATTTTATGTTTGAGAAGATTGCACCATACGTCTCACACCGGATAGCGTTTTAACTCTGATGTGATGATTGTGATACCGTTGGTATCGATACAAACCATTTCTAAGAATGCTACTATTCATAAGAAACTTAGAAGGCTCATCAACACTATTTTTGTTGATGGGGTTGTTTATTATTATGGGATGACTACACCCGCACCGATATTGTTCTTAGCGATCATAGCACCGATGCACTCTTATTAAGTGGTATCGATACGACCGCTTCAGGGGGCAGATGATGCTTCAAAGGATTACACCATTCTTCTCAAAACAGGTAATGAATTAACTATGATGTGATGATGCTGCTACCGTTGTTCTCATATACCCCACGCTTTCCGATCCGATCTTTGCTGCGTTTTCACGGTGTTTCTAAGGATAGTAGCAATCTATAGATGGTTGCTTCTTCACATAAAGGTTTTTATGAGGATGCAGGGATGGATGTGTTGATCGGGATGCCATGAGGCACATTACGATGCACTCTCATTAAGTGGTATCGATACCACCGCTTCAGGGGGCAGATGATGTTTTGTAAGGATTACACCATGCTGCTCAAAACAGATAATGAATTAAATCTGCTAATTGTTATCGACATAACACTTGAATTTATTATGTGTTAAAAGATTGCACCATACGTCTCACACCGGATACCGATTTAACTATGGTGTGATGATTGTGCTAACGTTGGTATTGAATTAACTCTGCTGTGATGATGGTGCTACCGTTGATATGGTATACCCCCGCTAAGATAGTTGTTCACTCCGCTAATTGTTATTGGCACAACACTTGAATATTTTATGTTTGAGAAGATTGCACCATACGTCTCACACCGGATAGCGTTTTAACTCTGATGTGATGATTGTGATACCGTTGGTATCGATACAAACCATTTCTAAGAATGCTACTATTCATAAGAAACTTAGAAGGCTCATCAACACTATTTTTGTTGATGGGGTTGTTTATTATTATGGGATGACTACACCCGCACCGATATTGTTCTTAGCGATCATAGCACCGATGATGTTTGTAAGGATTACACCATGCTGCTCAAAACAGATAATGAATTAACTCTGCTAATTGTTATTGACACAACACTTGAATATTTTATGTTTGAGAAGATTGCACCATACGTCTCACACCTTATGGAATGTATACATGACTGGATTGGCGGCGATGTGGCATATCAAATCCTACACACGTGAGATGACTCATTGTTTTTGCATCTATTGTGACGATTGTGCTACCGGGATGCCATGAGGCACATTACGGTGCACTTTTATTAGGTGGTATCGATACGACCGCTTCAGGGGGCAGATGATGTTTGTAAAGATTGCACCATACGTCTCACACCGGTTACCGATTTAACTCTGCTGTGACGATGCTGCTACCGTTGTTAATTGAATTAACTCTGCTGTGATGATGGTGCTACCGTTGATCTGGTATACCCCCGCTAAGTTAGTTGTTCACTCCGCTAATTGTTAGTGACACAACACTTGAATATCTTATGTTTGTGAAGATTGGACCATACGTCTCACACCGGATACCGTTTTAACTCTAATTTGATGATTGTGATACCGTTGGTATCGATACAGACCATTTCTAAGAATGGTACTATGCATAAGGAACTTAGAAGTCTCATCAACACTGTTTTTGTTGATGGGTTTCTTTATTATTATGAGCTGACTACACCCGCACCGATTTTGTTCTTAGCGATCATAACATCGATGCCCTCTTATGGAATGTATACATGACTGAATTGGCGGCGATGTGGCATATCAAATCCTACACACGTGAGATGACTCATTGTTTTTGCATCTATTGTGACAATTGTGCTACTGTTGTTCTCATATACCCCACGCTTTCCGATCCGATCTTTGCTGCGTTTTCACGGTGTTTCTAAGGATAGTAGCAATCTATAGATGGTTGCTTCTTCACATAAAGGTTTTTATGAGGATGCAGGGATGGATGTGTTGATCGGGATGCCATGAGGCACATTACGATGCACTCTCATTAAGTGGTATCGATACCACCGCTTCAGGGGGCAGATGATGTTTTGTAAGGATTACACCATGCTGCTCAAAACAGATAATGAATTAAATCTGCTAATTGTTATCGACATAACACTTGAATTTTTTATGTGTTAAAAGATTGCACCATACGTCTCACACCGGATACCGATTTAACTATGGTGTGATGATTGTGCTACCGTTGGTATTGAATTAACTCTGCTGTGATGATGGTGCTACCGTTGATATGGTATACCCCCGCTAAGATAGTTGTTCACTCCGCTAATTGTTACTGGCACAACACTTGAATATTTTATGTTTGAGAAGATTGCACCATACGTCTCACACCGGATACCGTTTTAACTCTGATGTGATGATTGTGATACAGTTGGTATCGATACAAACCATTTCTAAGAATGCTACTATTCATAAGAAACTTAGAAGGCTCATCAACGCTATTTTTGTTGATGGGGTTGTTTATTATTATGGGATGACTAAACCCGCACCGATATTGTTCTTAGCGATCATAGCACCGATGCACGCTTATTAAGTGGTATCGATACGACCGCTTCAGGGGGCAGATGATGCTTCAAAGGATTACACCATTCTTCTCAAAACAGGTAATGAATTAACTATGATGTGATGATGCTGCTACCGTTGTTCTGATATACCCCCCGCTTTCCGATCCGATCTTTGCTGCGTTTTCACGGTGTTTCTAAGGATAGTAGCAATCTATAGATGGTTGCTTCTTCACATAAAGGTTTTTATGAGGATGCAGGGATGGCTGTGTTGATCGGGATGCCATGAGGCACATTACGATGCACTCTCATTAAGTGGTATCGATACCACCGCTTCAGGGGGCAGATGATGTTTGTAAGGAGTACACCATGCTTCTCAAAACAGATAATGAATTAAATCTGCTAATTGTTATCGACATAACACTTGAATTTTTTATGTTTTAAAAGATTGCACCATACGTCTCACACCGGATACCGATTTAACTATGGTGTGATGATTGTGCTACCGTTGGTATTGAATTAACTCTGCTGTGATGATGGTGCTACCGTTGATCTGGTATACCCCCGCTAAGTCAGTTGTTCACTCCGCTAATTGTTATTGACACAACACTTGAATTTTGTATGTTTGAGAAGATTGCACCATACGTCTCACACCGGATACCGTTTTAACTCTGATGTGATGATTGTAATCCCGTTGGTATCGATACAAACAATTTCTAAGAATGCTACTATTCATAAGAAACTTAGAAGGCTCATCAACACTATTTTTGTTGATGGGGTAGTTTATTATTATGGGATGACTACACCCGCACCGATATTATTCTTAGCGATCATAGCACCGAGGCACTCTTATTAAGTGGTATCGATACGACCGCTTCAGGGGGCAGATGATGCTACAAAGGATACCACCGCTTCAGGGGGCAGATGATGTTTGTAAGGATTACACCATGCTGCTCAAAACAGATAATGAATTAAATCTGCTAATTGTTATCGACATAACACTTGAATTTTTTATGTTTTAAAAGATTGCACCATACGTCTCACACCGGATACCGATTTAACTATGGTGTGATGATTGTGCTACCGTTGGTATTGAATTAACTCTGCTGTGATGATGGTGCTACCGTTGATCTGGTATACCCCCGCTAAGTCAGTTGTTCACTCCGCTAATTGTTATTGACACAACACTTGAATTTTTTATGTTTGAGAAGATTGCACCATACGTCTCACACCGGATACCGTTTTAACTCTGATGTGATGATTGTAATCCCGTTGGTATCGATACAAACAATTTCTAAGAATGCTACTATTCATAAGAAACTTAGAAGGCTCATCAACACTATTTTTGTTGATGGGGTTGTTTATTATTATGGGATGACTACACCCGCACCGATATTATTCTTAGCGATCATAGCACCGATGCACTCTTATTAAGTGGTATCGATACGACCGCTTCAGGGGGCAGATGATGCTTCAAAGGATACCACCGCTTCAGGGGGCAGATGATGTTTGTAAGGATTACACCATGCTGCTCAAAACAGATAATGAATTAAATCTGCTAATTGTTATCGACATAACACTTGAATTTTTTATGTTTTAAAAGATTGCACCATACGTCTCACACCGGATACCGATTTAACT
The DNA here is from genome assembly GCA_028641055.1 of Alopecurus myosuroides. NCBI lineage: Eukaryota > Viridiplantae > Streptophyta > Magnoliopsida > Poales > Poaceae > Alopecurus > Alopecurus myosuroides. The sequence goes on along the minus strand of CM054060.1, from coordinate 300,926,833 downwards.
ATGGTGTGATGATTGTGCTACCGTTGGTATTGAATTAACTCTGCTGTGATGATGGTGCTACCGTTGATCTGGTATACCCCCGCTAAGTTAGTTGTTCACTCCGCTAATTGTTATTGACACAACACTTGAATATTTTATGTTTGAGAAGATTGCACCATACGTCTCACACCGGATACCGTTTTAACTCTGATGTGATGATTGTGATACCGTTGGTATCGATACAAACCATTTCTAAGAATGCTACTATTCATAAGAAACTTAGAAGGCTCATCAACACTATTTTTGTTGATGGGGTTGTTTATTATTATGGGATGACTACACCCGCACCGATATTGTTCTTAGCGATCATAGCACCGATGCACGCTTATTAAGTGGTATCGATACGACCGCTTCAGGGGGCAGATGATGCTTCAAAGGATTACAACATTCTTCTCAAAACAGGTAATGAATTAACTATGATGTGATGATGCTGCTACCGTTGTTTTGATATACCCCCGCTTTCCGATCCGATCTTTGCTGCGTTTTCACGGTGTTTCTAAGGATAGTAGCAATCTATAGATGGTTGCTTCTTCACATAAAGGTTTTGTTGTGGATGCAGGGATGGCTGTGTTGATCGGGATGCCATGAGGCACATTACGATGCACTCTCATTAAGTGGTATCGATACCACCGCTTCAGGGGGCAGATGATGTTTGTAAGGAGTACACCATGCTGCTCAAAACAGATAATGAATTAAATCTGCTAATTGTTATCGACATAACACTTGAATTTTTTATGTTTTAAAAGATTGCACCATACGTCTCACACCGGATACCGATTTAACTATGGTGTGATGATTGTGCTACCGTTGGTATTGAATTAACTCTGCTGTGATGATGGTGCTACCGTTGATCTGGTATACCCCCGCTAAGTCAGTTGTTCACTCCGCTAATTGTTATTGACACAACACTTGAATATTTTATGTTTGAGAAGATTGCACCATACGTCTCACACCGGATACCGTTTTAACTCTGATGTGATGATTGTAATCCCGTTGGTATCGATACAAACAATTTCTAAGAATGCTACTATTCATAAGAAACTTAGAAGGCTCATCAACACTATTTTTGTTGATGGGGTTGTTTATTATTATGGGATGACTACACCCGCACCGATATTATTCTTAGCGATCATAGCACCGATGCACTCTTATTAAGTGGTATCGATACGACCGCTTCAGGGGGCAGATGATGCTTCAAAGGATACCACCGCTTCAGGGGGCAGATGATGTTTGTAAGGATTACACCATGCTGCTCAAAACAGATAATGAATTAACTCTGCTAATTGTTATCGACATAACACTTGAACTTTTTATGTTTTAAAAGATTGCACCATACGTCTCACACCGGATACCGATTTAACTATGGTGTGATGATTGTGCTACCGTTGGTATTGAATTAACTCTGCTGTGATGATGGTGCTACCGTTGATCTGGTATACCCCCGCTAAGTCAGTTGTTCACTCCGCTAATTGTTATTGACACAACACTTGAATTTTTTATGTTTGAGAAGATTGCACCATACATCTCACACCGGATACCGTTTTAACTCTGATGTGATGATTGTAATCCCGTTGGTATCGATACAAACAATTTCTAAGAATGCTACTATTCATAAGAAACTTAGAAGGCTCATCAACACTATTTTTGTTGATGGGGTTGTTTATTATTATGGGATGACTACACCCGCACCGATATTATTCTTAGCGATCATAGCACCGATGCACTCTTATGAAGTGGTATCGATACGACCGCTTCAGGGGGCAGATGATGCTTCAAAGGATACCACCGCTTCAGGGGGCAGATGATGTTTGTAAGGATTACACCATGCTGCTCAAAACAGATAATGAATTAAATCTGCTAATTGTTATCGACATAACACTTGAATTTTTTATGTTTTAAAAGATTGCACCATACGTCTCACACCGGATACCGATTTAACTATGGTGTGATGATTGTGCTACCGTTGGTATTGAATTAACTCTGCTGTGATGATGGTGCTACCGTTGATCTGGTATACCCCCGCTAAGTTAGTTGTTCAGTCCGCTAATTGTTATTGACACAAAACTTGAATTTTTTATGTTTGAGAAGATTGCACCATACGTCTCACACCGGATAGCGTTTTAACTCTGATGTGATGATTGTGATACCGTTGGTATCGATACAAACCATTTCTAAGAATGCTACTATTCATAAGAAACTTAGAAGGCTCATCAACACTATTTTTGTTGATGGGGTTGTTTATCATTATGAACTGAATACACCCGCACCGATTTTGTTCTTAGCGAGCATAACAACGATGCACTCTTATTAAGTGGTATCGATACGACTGCTTCAGGGGGCAGATGATGCTTCAACGGATTACACCATTCTTCTCAAAACAGGTAATGAATTAACTATGATGTGATGATGCTGATACCGTTGTTCTGATATACCCCCCGATTTCCGATCCGATCTTTGCTGCGTTTTCACGGTGTTTCTAAGGATAGTAGCAATCTATAGATGGTTGCTTCTTCACATAAAGGTTTTTATGTGGATGCAGGGATGGCTGTGTTGATCGGGATGCCATGAGGCACATTACGATGCACTCTTATTAAGTGGTATCGATACGACCGATTCAGGGGGGGGAGATGATGTTTGTACGGATTACACCATGCTGCTCAAAACAGATAATGAATTAACTCTGCTAATTGTTATTGACAAAACACTTGAATATTTTATGTTTGACAAGATTGCACCATACGTCTCACACCTTATGGAATGTATACATGACTGGATTGGCGGCGATGTGGCATATCAAATCCTACACACGTGAGATGACTCATTGTTTTTGCATCTATTGTGACGATTGTGCTACCGGGATGCCATGAGGCACATTACGGTGCACTTTTATTAGGTGGTATCGATACGACCGCTTCAGGGGGCATATGATGTTTGTAAAGATTGCACCATACGTCTCACACCGGTTACCGATTTAACTCTGCTGTGACGATGCTGCTACCGTTGTTAATTGAATTAACTCTGCTGTGATGATGGTGCTACCGTTGATCTGGTATACCCCCGCTAAGTTAGTTGTTCACTCCGCTAATTGTTAGCGACACAACACTTGAATATCTTATGTTTGTGAAGTTTGGACCATACGTCTCACACCGGATACCGTTTTAACTCTAATGTGATGATTGTGATACCGTTGGTATCCATACAGACCATTTCTAAGAATGGTACTATACATAAGAAACTTAGAAGGCTCATCAACACTGTTTTTGTTGATGGGTTTGTTTATTAGTATGAGTTGACTACACCCGCACCGATAATGTTCTTAGCGATCCTAACATCGATAATTTCTATTATACCTTATCTAATTTAGATAATCACGCTAGTTATCATAAAGTTTGCACTATGAAGCTTTTAATTCTAACCAACAACGTCGCACGGGGTTTTGTAACGGAGCAAACACACTACACCTAAGTTATTTATACTATGCCCGTATCAAGAAATAGATAGTACTTATATTTGGCGGTATCGATACGAACGTCCGTAAGGGCCGTAGCGTTTTTCTCGTCCATAATACAAAACTAACACCCATAAGGATCTTGTAAATGACAATTAAATCAAGAGGTTCTAAAAAAATGTTATATATAAACATGAGACGTGGGAACAAGCTTATCATCAATGCTGTGGGTGAGAATACTATGCACAATTCGATAGTATGCATAAGGCTCAAGCATTTAAACATCGATCGATATTGATACATTTGGACTATAAGGCGACCGTATATGCGGTAACATATGCAGCCTTATATGTGCTTTTTAAACCCAAATGGTGTATATAGGACAAATAACGCACAACTGATGTATACAGATCTTATTGATCTACCGCCACTATACGATCCATCTGATCTAACATAGACATATGACTGTATGTTTATACAGTCGGAGCTTTATGCATCCTATTTAGGTACTTTCTGAGGAAATCGCTGTAAGCTCCATTGCTGGAGTGGTACTACGCTGCACCATATACGTTCAGTACTATTAATGTAGTTGAGATATATGGGCAAGATGTGCCGATAGGAATATAGGTACAGAACGTGATACCAATTCAGTAGGCATATGTTTGGAACAATGCATCATAACAAAAATAACGACGGGGACTGGAGCATAAATAATAATAGTTGGATTACAGACGGATTGGTTCATTACAAATACATTGGAAATGAGCCTAAACATGATTCGAAGATACAAGCCGACCTAGACGGCCAACAGACAACAGTTGGGGATAGAGACCACGGTTCAGCAACACAAATATCAGGAATAGACTCCTATGCTCCAATAGCAGGCCATGGCTGTGCCACATGAAATATCTGGAGAATGGGCTGATCCTGATCAATCTGGTTTATCTCTCTTATACTACCACGGCGAGCGTCAAACACGAACAGTCCACGGTCGTGCCCGAGTGAGATTAGGACATACCATCCATTTCTGGACACAGCCCTGATTTGTATGGGACTTATGATGGGAGCTAGGTGGTTATGAATGTCAATTATAAGAAGTCTGCCCCAAAAATTCATCCCAAAGTTGTTGACCATAGTGGTAAGCAAATCAACAGTAGCTAGAGCATTCCACTCGAACACGTCGTCTACCAAAGACAGAACCCAAGTGGAAATAGATCCATGGTGAAGCCCAACTAGTGTGACACAGGCAGTGCGGTGCTGTCCGACAGCATACTGTCCCTCACAAGCAGTGTGCACATGAGGGCCCGGAAGTGGAATAGCGTGCCAAGAATCAGTGCTAATCCTATAGCAGACTAGAACACCTACGACATACACCATGAACAGGAGATCACCGTCTGCATGTAAGATGCAATAGGGATAATTGTGGAGAAGGCCATCGTTAGGTGGAGCTATCGGAGGGGACAGCACTCGGTTCCACTCACCATCAGAGAAGACACAAAGGTGAACAAAAAAACGATCCACAATGCCCCAGCTTACCCCATCGTATAGACGAATGAACTGGGTGGCTGGAGTATGGACGTAGAACGCGATGCCACGCGACCCTGGAAGCTGCATCACACCGAACTGCCCGAGCGAGTGCGGCATCTCCATGTCGTAGACGGCCGGAACGTGCGGCATCCTGGGGGCAACATGCGTGAGCTCCCTCGGAACCTCGAAGGGGCTACTGGTGGAGTATCCACGCGGCAACCCCCTGTTGATGGAGAGCAGAACGCCGAGGCGGGAACCGACGATGTTCTCGGCGCCGATGTCGTTGACGTCCATGGAGTCGCGCAGGGCCTGGACAGTGGTGTTAGCTGGCTCGGCGGTTGCCGTAACGAGCTGGTAGAACACCCCAAGCATACTCTCGAATCCAACCAGGAATCCGACGAATTCGGGGTCATGACCCCGAGAGTACTGCAACGCAAACGCAGCACTCCTGACCAACTCCCTCCAGGTGGGATGAACAGCAGCGGCCCTGATGAAAGCCAGGTTGGAGTCGATTCTGTCAAGAATCTCGGGGAGGAGGTCGCCGGAGAAGAGTACTTCCGATACTCTCGTCTCGGTGGTCGGGTCCATCGTGGTCGAGCTGGGGAATTTGGAGTGCGTGGATGGGAGAGCCGGTGTGTGAGAGTGGGTAACCGTTTGGCAGAAATTTAGGAGGACCCGAGGTGGGTACATACCGTTATCAGTACGAGGGATTTTATTACCACCACCACATGGTTAAGAACTAGGCATACAGCAACTGCGGATAATGTTACACATATGCTAACTGCAGCGAGGCAACAGCTGTAAAGGATCCTTCTGAATCTATCAAGCTGTTGGTCCTTTGCGTGAATGGCCGGCCCTTAACTTCTTCTCCCTCTTTCCTGAATCCAACTCAAATTTAGTATTCTCTTTGCAAAGCTCAGCATATGATTTGTCCATAGCCAAATCAACATTCCATAGATGAAGGATTGCCCTAGTGAGAACTGGGTTCCAAGGACCATCAATCCAGCAAACGAATGGACACATGTGAGCACCCTAATAACAAAACAGCATATTGGGGATTGTAAGCGTAAAACAGCGGTGAGTCGATCTGACTAGAAATCTATGCACAAAAAAAGTGTGGATTTCGGAGTAACCTTGCGTGCGCAACCAAGGAACCTTCTGCCTGTAGATGCCAACTCGAAAGCTACCTTTCTCTCGGGGATCTCGCCATGGAAACACCTGCAGTCGATGTCTGGATCGATTCCGAAGAAATCGGGATCTGCCAACTCGATGGGGGGGTCGTCCCAATCGCCGTCCCACTTGCGGATCTATCAAAAACGGGAGAAAAGGGTGAGGGGTAGACACTGTTGAGAGAGGGAGCTAAAGATTAGGGATGAAGTAGCTGACCTCGATCTCGGGGTCTATGGCGCATCCGTCTGGATCGGTCTGGAGAGAAGAAGCGTCCTCGCTGTCGCAATCTGCTCTAGGACAAGGCCATGGCGACATAGCTTGAGTGGGGATATGGGCGTGGAAGAAGACCACCGCACAGCGATGAGCAGAGAGGAAGAGAGATCTGATGCGGGGGTGGGGGAGGTAGGTGAGAGTTAGGTGGGCGAAGTAGGGGGGGGGGGGGGGGGGAAGGTGGGTGTACATCGGGGACCCACCGCTAGTACTCGGGCGGTTGATACGGTCGGAAAGAAATTAATATACATGGAGCTGAGGACAATACGCCTACCTGTACCCGCAAGTGGTCAACTTGTGGAGCGGATCCCCGTAAAAAACAAGCGACGGAGATTGACGCTGCGCGCGCAATGCTCTCGCAAAAGTCCGGGTCCAGTTGCATAGAGAGAAAATGGAAACTTTTTGTGGACGAGACACACCTAGTTTTTCATGATTTGGCACAAACATCACAACAGGTAAAGCGATGTGCGGTCGTCGAGTGAGGCCAAATCCTCTTCTGTGGATGCTACTACAATAATACGCTGAAAACTCAAAAGCCTCTTTTACGTGCATCAGTTTTTTTCCCTGAAACTATTTGTCTATTTTTCTATGAAACAATAACTATTTCTCTATTTTAATACAGCGTGTTCATCTGGCGACTATCTTGATCAAATTAATGTGAATTGTCTCCTATGGCCATATCCCATATGCCGTTTGTTATACTAACCTGACAAGGCTCATAAGCACTGTCAGTCTGTCACTATTGTTGTGTAGCCTGGTGAAAAGTTTTCAGTTATCTGGTGGCTGCACAGCACCATACTGCCGGTGACGCCAACTACTCCGGTGCAACTCGTTGAGTTGCTGGCACTGATGGAAGATCTTTTTCACATCATGGGTTTTCTCCTCTGTTCCTTTTTTATTTTATTGTAATACAAAAACATAAAATGGCCGTGGGCATGCGATAAATGCAGAGACCGTGAATGAACTCTTACAATCTCTCTTCTGAAGCTAGCAACTGCGTGGACAATCCCCTGAAAATGAAGCGACGTTTTTCTTTGAGGGTATTGAAAATGAAGCTCACGCCTCACGGTAGGCAAGCTGGGCTAACTTTCAAGGCCCAATTATGAGAAAATCCAAAGCCCAACCTTCTTGATTGCCGCTCATCGTACTGGACCAGCGGCCGCAGGCTCCTCCCAGGCAAAAAAAAAAAAAAAAACAGCAGCAGCAGTAGGCTCCGCCACTCCGGTCTCGCTGCTCCGCCGCCCGCCGCCTGCTCCCTCGATTCCGGTGGTCCCATCACCTCCCGCTCAAGCTACCGCGAACACACGATTATGAGCAGCCATTCTCTTTGTTCGTAGCCCAGACCCAGTCCCACGCGGCACGGAAGCCCGCGATTTACCCTAGCGAATATTGGCACCCGCGGCAACCCGGCGCGTGCGAGCCGCCGAAATCGAACAGCAAGCCCGGGAAGCTGGCGAACCGGCGGACGGTGGCTGGTGCATCGCATATGATTCTGTGATCTTGCGGCTCACAGGTAGGTAATTTGCCCAAATCAATTCTCTATTTGGTCACTGTTCTAGATTAAAAAAATTGGGTGGAAACCAAAAGTTAGTGCTATTGATCATGTAAACTTTGTCAGTAGCAGTTATACTTTGGAAACCATTGGTTGTTGTATCAGCAGTCATCTAGGCGACCTCTTTGTACCCCGATTGAACTGTGCATTTTGTAGATAGAATTAGAAATCCTTTTGTGCAGCTCGCAAATCTTAACAAGTCTGCTAGCTAGAAAAAAAAATCACGTATAACTTTATTATTCAGCAGCAAGCGAACAATGTGTAACTTCAAAATACTTTGACACATACATTAATAAGGGACCCAATTGCAGGTGGATACTAAGATGTGAACAGCTAAGGCAGTACATGATAGAGCATACTACAGTTGAACTGGGCTTAGCCAAAATATTTGACTAGTACTAACTGGTCATATAGCACTCCTACGCCAAAGAATAGACCAAAAGCAATCGCAAAGATGACCTTATTGCTGCATTGTTTTGCAGGGACGGTTGCGGCCGGAGCTGCTTCAACCAGACTGCAATGTTTGATAAGCATAGAGCCACACAGCTTTGGGTTCCCATCAAAACTAGAACTCTGAAATGTGCTCAGCTGACCTGTTGCTGGAATAGGTCCTTCTAGGTCGTTGTTAGAAATGTTGAATCGCGAAAGGAAGTGAAGGTTTCCCAGGGTGGCAGGGATTTCACCCAACAGATGGTTATTAGACAAGTCGAGGCTCAGCAGGTTCGTGAGGTTGCAGATTGATTCTGGGATCTCTCCATAGAAATTGTTGAAACTTAAGTTCAGGGAAAGCAGTGCTTGCAAAAGACCAATCTCTTGGGGGATCACACCGCTGAATTTGTTCTTACCGAGATTCAGCGATTCAGGCCAAGCACAGCCCATGCGCATTTGTATCGATGACGAGGTCAAATAAATTACTAGATCAACGGGACTTGGGTCCAGACAAATGGCAGTCTTATTTGATTTTAGCATTGGCATCTCCATCAAGGCAATTGGTATTTCCCCAGTAAGACTGTTGTTTGACACATCAAGATGGAAGAGGTGGTTTAGGGAGTTGATCCAGCTTGGAATTGGTCCAGTGAGTCGATTATTAAATAACACTAGTATCTTCAGATTTTTGAGCTTTGATAACCAAATAGGTATATTTCCAGTCAACGAACACCGGCTCATGGAAAGAAGTTGAAGATTCTGAAAACCATCAATGGTTTCATCTTGTGGCATGGCCTCATTCATGAAGTTTTTGCCAATAAGCAGGGTGCTGATGTTTCTACAACTCTTAAGGGCATGCAAAGATTTTCTGATATTCGTAAAGGAGTTTCCACGAAGTGATAGGAAGGAGAGGTGCTTCAGCTTGCCTATTCTTGATGAAATCACACCATGGAAATGGTTGTCCGACAGCCGCAGTGCAGTCAAATTGCTGCATGAGTAAATGCTTTCTGGAACTACGCCACTGAGATTATTTCTTATAAGATCTAAACATTTTAAACTCTGTAGGGCTGAGAAGTTGACCTTGCCTAGATCTCCACTGAAGTTGTTCATCTTGAGATCAATGGTTTTGAGATGTGTACAATTGCTCAGAGTTGATGGCAGTTCCCCAGACATGTTGTTGCTACCCAAATGGAGCTCGCTCAGCCTTTCTAGCTGACCTATGGACTGTGGGATGATGCCACTGAGGTGGTTCCCTCCAAGGTCAAGAGTAACTAGATAACTGAGTTTAACTATATGTTCTGCATCAAGTTCACCTTGCAAACAATTGTTGGGGAAGGACAGGTACTCCAGCGAGGCAGCACGGAAGATTTCAACTGGGAGAACCCCACTCAGGTTGTTGTTTCCTGCCTTGAGCACTTTGAGCTTGGAGCAATTACCGAGGGCATTGGGAATGTCACCACTCAATTGGTTGTAACAGAGGTCAAGCAAAGATAAATATGGCGAGCCAAGGCAGATGGAAGACGGTATGTGGCCAGTGAAGCTGTTATTGCTGGCATTGAGCGTGTTCAGATTCTTCATTACCATCCATGTGGCTGATGGAAATTCTGAACTGAACTGATTGCTTGAAATGTTGAGTACCTGCAGAGGCTGGTCGGTACTAAGCAAAGATGGCAGCTCAGGCAGCGGTCCGTTGAGCTGGCTGAAGCTGACGTCGAGGACGATGATGCTTCCAGAGAACATGAGCTCTGGAGGAAGACCACCAGAGAAGGAGTTGTGCGAGAGGTTGACGCGGAGCAGCCCAGTGAGGTCTGCGAAGGATGGCGAGATCCGCCCTTCAAGTCCTTTAGATGCCAGGGAGACCCCAGTGACTGCCCCGTCTCTGTTGCAGGTAATGCCTTCCCAGTCGCAGCAGTCCGTTCCGTTGCTGAGCCATGATGCGGCTAGGCCGCCATCTTGTGACAGCCCGGCGAGGAAGCGGAGGAGGGGGCGCCTATCCTGCTCGGTGCATGAGGTGGTGGGACATGCCAAGGAGAGTAGCAGGAATATCTGCAACACAGCCGGAGGAATGGTGAAGGAACACATTGGTTGGTAGTTTTGCCCTTTGTTTGTTGTTGCTTGAAGTATGCATGAAGTGCCGGTACTAGTTATCATCTAGCAGTGGCTTTATTCGCACACCAGAGCTACTGAACAGCATTCATAATATTCTCCACGTCATGCCATGGTTGCAGCTTAGGGCCATGGGCCATGGCCGGTTGATGCACAAACGACAGCGGCACTAGCATGGGAAGGCAACACCTGCGCGGCTGTGCCTATTAGTTAGCTATAACAAAAGGATATCAGCTGCTTTATAAAGCTATCACGTAGGCATGGATGGATTATTATCCAAATTATCCAAGAAACAAAAATTTAATCTCTTATCTCCCTGCCACAAGGTTCATGGTTATGTGTAGAAATGGTTGAAGAACATATTGGAGAGTAAGGTTTATTTCTAGTTTGCTCATCTTGATCGACCTATTTATTGCATTGGTGCCCAATACAGTAGTACATATAGGCGGTGGTCTTTGGTTACAGTGTTTTTTATGGCATAAGCTACTAAGCTAGTGACAGGCTGCCATTTGTAGCCTGGGGTACAACTTAGCTTTGGGTCCGCTTGCTCACCCTACTTGTATACTTGGGTATGATATGTACAGACCATAGACAAGCATACCAGTTTAAGTGGGCTTGACATCTTTTGATAGATAATGCAGAATGGTAGTAGTTGCGCCTTACAGTGTGTTTTCCTTGCTCCAATGCAGATCCAGGGTGAGTACTTGAAATCAGAGCCAATGGTCATTGGTCGATCAGAGAGGTGGGTGTCGACATGTCATGCTTCATTTCAAAATCTCTTGATATTTCATGGCCGTTGCTTCTTGCATGATGGCAAGTGTTCAGTTATGTGTCCTCTTCTCGATCCAATATATTCTCCATGCTCACTTTTGATAGTTCATAGGGTACTGAAGCTAATGAACAAATATCCAGTATCAGTTTGAAAACTGTTTCATGGTCGTTTTTCTTATAGTTCCTGTTAGTTCCTGAGAAGTCATAATATTTGTGCCATTTCCTGGGGGGAGGCCCTTGAACAAACAGAATGAAAAGCACATTTGCATCTTTCATCAATCTATTTCAGATGAATCTCTTGTGGTAAAGAAGCTTTGAGCTTCAACTTCCTATGGCTGTTTTTTCTTGACAGAAAAGCAGCATGTAAATTTCTCCATATTTTTTGCGAAAACGCAAAAGCTTTGCGTTTCATTGCATTGATAGAAAGAGAGAGTTCATGTACAAGCCTATGGAGAGGCCACCCACACTACACCACTCGACCCGAACCCGCCTAAACTAGGGAAGTAGCAGGCCAAGCCCGGTTGCCCCCGCACGGACCCAATCGCGAGCTTCTGCTTTGATCGTAGCAAGAAGTGCGCCGAAAGAGGGACTTGCGTTGTCGAAGACCGTGGCGTTGCGCTGCTTCCAGATCCACCAAGCCGTAAGCATGATGAGCGAGGAGGTGCCTTTACGGAGCGTGCGAGGGGTGGATTGCAGGGCCAAGGACCACCAGTCCCCGAAGTCGTCCTCACCAACCGGGGGCCTGAAGGTCGATCGTATCCACGAAAGCACCTCGTACCAAAGTGTCCGAGAGAAGGAGCAGCCGGCAAGCAGGTGGCGCATCGTCTCGGGCGCCTGATCACAGAGGGGGCAGCGGTCTGGGTGGGGCAGGGCGCGACTCGCAAGCCTTTCCCCCGTCCAGCAGCGGTCCATACAAGCGAGCCACACAAAGAACTTAACCCGGGGCGGCGCCCAGGTCTTCCAAGTGAGCTTCCAGCTTGTGGACTCAATGGCGCCAAGGAACAAGGCCTCGTAGCACGATTTCGCCGAATAGACAGAGTCTTTCGTCCATCGCCAGATCAACCTATCCAGCGCGTCAGACAGCTGAATCCCCTGCGTGATCCTCCATATGAGATAGATAAAGATATAGATTGATGTCTCCATGTGTTTCCTGATTTCACTACTCGGCAGCTCGACTTTACCTGATGAATAATTGTTATTGATTGATTATTTTCTTAGGAATACATAAAATAGTGACTTTGTTTGATGCATAAATCATATATTTCATCGGTGGAAGCAAATATTTTGGTACGAACGAGAGTGACTACTTTGGTCGTCGCGGTTTGGAACGCGTGAATTTCACAGATCCTTTTATGGACCTCGTGGAATTTTATTACCGTCTTCCGTATAGAATAGGCGTCAAGTCTGTACGACATAGGCAGAGCATGCACTAGAAGAAATGATTAATTTCTGTTATTATGTCATCTTGTTTTTTCTGCCATTACTAGAACATGAATTTAATTTCTGTCATTATTTCATCTTTTTTGCATAGAAACGTCATTACTTAATCTTGACCAGCTCCCTTGTAACATGGAGCTGGTCAAGATTAACTGATTAAGTAATGACGTTGCTCTGACAGGTCCGAAACGAAAAGAAATAAGGTCTCTAATACATGCATCCATAGATAACCGAAAGAAAAGCAACAACATGAATGCAAATAAACAGGCTAAGCCGGCTGTGACGGAGGAGCATGAAGTGTGGTGATTGAAGCATGGATCCGCTCAGCCATGGAGACGAAGGTGTCCCTGTGCTTTAGCAGCGCAGAGCAGCTTCCAATGCTTAAAAAAGCATACATTTTGAAGAGGCAATCAACAAGGTGGTTAGGGAAAATTGCCTCAGTTGTGAACTTATTTCTAGTGATCCAAAGAGACCCAAGATTGAGCAACGAAACAGATCCAATCCAAACAACTTTTTTTGCTAGGTAGACCCCAGTGAAGGGCCTGTCTCCATTGCAGGTGATGCCTTCCCACTTGCAGCAGTCTGTGCCGTTGTCACGCCACGACGTGAAGAAATGGTTGGTGTTTTTCTTTTGCTGTTGCCTGAAGAATGCATGCAGTGGTGGTAGTTGGCATCTAATAGTGGCTTTATTGGCACATCAGAGCCACTGAACACCATTCATAACACTCTCTGATTCATATAACGGGTGCACCTTAGGCCGTGGGTTACGGTTGGTCGATGCAGAAAATATACCGACACTAGTATGGGAAAGCAACATCAATTCCTATCAATTAGCTGTAACAAAAGGCTATATTGGTTGGTTAAATAGGTATCAGTTAAATTAAGGTTAAGCATTGTATGCAAATTATGTAAGTACCAAGAAATCAATCTGTTATCTCCCTGCGCTAAGGTTCATGGTTATGTGTACATGGTTGAAGAATATATTGGATAGTTTGCTCATCTTGACCGACTTATTATTATGTTGCTGCCCAATAGTAGATATAGCCATATAGGTGGTGGTCTTCAGTTGCACTATTCGTGTTGTTTATGGCATAAGCTAGTGGCATGCTGCCATTGATTGCCTGGGGTACCAGCCTAGTTTTGGGCTCGCTGAGGCTTACCAGGAATTTCCTTACTGTACTGGTATAATATGGACCATACCCAAGCATACCAGTTCACATGAGCTTGATTCTTTTTGATAAATGATGCATTTTGAATTGATAAATAATGCAGAATGAATGAGTTGCACGCCATGATTTAAGTTCGTGCTATCATTGAGAGGCAAGTTAGATTCTGGAAATCAGAGTTTCTTTATTATTATTTCATGGTTGTTGCTTCTTGCATCATCTTCCCAATTCATGCTGCAGCCTGATAAAATGTTCCGGTTTCCATTCATGCTCACTGTTGGTACTTAGTAAAGGTACTCGAGTTATTCGTGCTTCAATAAAATCTCCTGAAAAGATATATATAGCTAACTTGCCTTATCCAACTCATGATTTGCAGACCATTTTGAGAACTTGTATTTCATGTTTATGAGGAGATATTTTTCTTGATATTTATTCCGGGGGATGATTTCTCACCTTATCCATTTTACCAGCTTGAAAACTGTTTCATGGTTGTGTTTTTCTTATACTTCCTTCTAGTTCCTCAGAGATCATATTTGTGCCATACCCATGCATGGCAAGGTCCTGGAACAAAGCAGAATCAAAGGCACATATGCATCATTGATGTATGTACTTCAGATGCAGTGATGCACAAAAAGTGGCTATGGAGTACTCCCCTGTTATTTTTTGTAAAAGAAGCTATAAATGTCAACTTCCTTTATGGCTGCTTCATCTTGTCATTGATATTGTTTCATTTTTTGACAGAAAGGCAGCATGTAAATGTCTCCATATGAGATAGATAGATAGATAGATTGGCTCATAGATTGATGTACAAGGAATCAAGGATGCATAGTGTTTCTGCTTTGACTACTCGGCAGCTTGAGTTTACCTGTTGAATAACCGTTCTTGGTTAATTATTCCTTTAGGACATTATATTCACACTTTATTTCTTTTAGCTTTGCTTGATCACACACTGCCAATTTCTCACTCTAGTTATTATTTTCATGGACTAATTTGGTCTGTCGTGTACATGAGAATCGGCTTCAGGTTCAGTTATTATTATACATGTATGTGAATTGTCACTCTGTAGACACAAATTCTTCTGGATCATTGGCACTTCTTTTTTTGTTTTATTTCTCATTTCTGGGTTTTCCCCATAGATATTGAGCTGTTTTTTGGTATCTTGTTACGCAGCACATATAGTGATGTCAGCCTTAGCGTATTGCTCAGCAGTCCATTAGTATAACTGTCTGTCGCTGTTTGGAACACACGGATCATCACATACCCTTGCAGCGTCAAGTCTTGTACTCCCTCCGTTCCTAAATATAAGATGTTCTAGCTATTTGCTCATATTGACTAGATACACACTAATATGAATGAACATATACACTAAAAGTTGTCTAGATACATGTAGATATACTTGAATGTGGAAAAAGGCTAAAACATCTTATATTTAGGAACGGAGGGAGTACGACAGAGGGGCCTCAGGACCAGTTAGGAATTGGTAGTGTACTCTCTCCATCTCCGTCATTACTTCATCTTGACTAGCTAGATCCATTTTTCGTCTCGAGTTTTAAAACTGTTTGTTGTAGTCAGGAATTGGTAGCATGCTCTCTCCCTTAACGTAATCTTTGACTTTGCTTCATGCACCGCCAATCTCTAATTCTAGGTAGTTCGACCATCCCAGTTTTGATTTTCCGAACATCAAGAAATTTGTTGCCAAAGCAACTCCTTTTCATAGTTATACATGTTCTGAATGCCACTCTGCTGGCACAACTTTGTGTTCCATTTCTGGGAAAATTTACCCCTAGGACAATGGACCATTTTCCAGTGGCGAAGCTACAACACAATACTGTTGGGTTCATCTCTAGTTTTAAGGTATCATCTTTCACTAAACCTCCATGGCAACACTAGTTTAATGAAGGATTTGCCAAAACCATTGGGTTCATTTGAACCCAATCATTGTATACCAGCTCCGCCACTGCCATTTTCGGCATGTAGTTGCCTAGTTGGTGTATTTTTCCTGCTTGCTTCCGTAAACATGTTCTGCTTTTTGGGCGGTTTTCTATGTGCAAACCTTTTGAACTGTTGCATGTGGAACATATATTGTTTGTCAATTCAAGGTTATTTTCCCCTAAAAAAGGAGTAAAATGCGCAGGTGAACTGTCCACAAGTGTGGGAATTCGATGCTCATTCCCGACGAGCTCAACAGCCCCTTCACATCCGACAAAGAGCATCCGGGCGGAAAGAACGCACCGGTTGTCCTCCAGCCTTCGCGCTCGAGGTCTAGGGCAGACATGTTCCCTGTGTTCCTCTTGCTCTTCCTAGATTTGAATCCCATGCAGGAGCTGTTGAGCAGAAAGGGGAGAGGGGCTGAAAGGAAAACGAAGCAGGAAGAAGATCTCGGCCACAAGCGCCGGCAAACTGCTGGTCATATACCCGCGTGGCAAGTAGGGATGCAAGTGGACAGTCCACTGGGCTTGGTGTACAGGCCGCTCCACCGTTTTTTTTTTCCTTTTTTAGCCTAAATGCAAAACGGGTCTGTTAGTACTTCATTAGTAGGTGGCAAATTATGGAATCTGGCAGACGGAACTTGATATCTAGCGGACGTCCGCCTACACCCCTAGTGGCAAGGAACAGCCAAGTCAGTTCCCCTCCCACGCACATTAACCGCAACGCATCCCCCGCGATGTGGTGGACCAGCTACGTTCCGTCTCCTCGAGACGGCGGTTCCGGAGAAGCGAAAGCGAGCAGTCAAGGCTTTGCCTGACCACACGCGACCCCTCGGAACCACATGCACTCAAGTACCTACGACTCTGACTAGTCAAATCTACGAGGGGGAAACCCTCCCTTCTGCAGAATTACAAGACACTGGGCCCCATGCTCTACAGGCGTAACCTGCCAACTTACCCAGAGAAGCACTGGCAGGTCATGCCCGGGGGCTACCGTCGACACCCCGCCCAAGAGGGTATCCGCGACAACCTGACGCGCGGACCCACGAGCATCGTCCCGGGCAAAATCCTTGACACTCCTAGCAAGGGAAGGTATGTATGGCCTCACATATTCCCATGCAGGCACTCTCTTCCCGATTCGGGAAGAATCCTACCAGGGAGCCTCTGGATCGGACGCTCCCGGGAATGAGCGTGGCCACTCCGCCAGAAGTAGCAAGACATGTGGCGGGGGTGGCCTATCGCCAGTCGAGCTGCCGCCACCCCCGGTCTTCACCATTTCCACCTCATCATCTCGGTGGCACGACCAAGGACAAGTGGCCTCCTTGGAGTAAGACAATTTTTGTAACCCCTTGGTATAAAAGGAGGGCCAAGCCCCCTCTCACCCGCGAGGAAAAGAACGGACGGAGAGAAGAAAAGGAGGACACATTCAACCTTGTATCGCTCTCCACCACCATCAATACCAGATCAGACAAGCATGACATAGGGTTTTACATCTCTGGATGACCTGGACCTAGGTAAACCGCGTGTGCTTTTATCCCACTGTCCGAACCACTCATATCATCCTGGTAGCAACGGTGCAAAGATCTCCCCTGCCTCCTTTCGAACAAATCTAGGGGGCTGAGTTGGACTCTTCCCCGGTGTCCGTGTACCAAGACGCGGCATAATTTCTTAAATTTTATTATGAAGCTTTGGTTATTGACAAGAGTATTATCAATAATTCAAGGACTCTTCTCTTGTTGACTTCACCATGTGTCTG
Organism: Alopecurus myosuroides; assembly: GCA_028641055.1. Classification (NCBI taxonomy): domain Eukaryota; kingdom Viridiplantae; phylum Streptophyta; class Magnoliopsida; order Poales; family Poaceae; genus Alopecurus; species Alopecurus myosuroides. The sequence continues at coordinate 300,909,237 of CM054060.1, read as the reverse complement.
AATACTATAAAGAATTCACGCTTCTTCAAAAAAGTGTGTGATTCATCAAGTCTTTCACCTGATATTTCAAACTTCCTAACATCATGCATACGATGTGTTTGAGATGATAGTGCCACTCCATGGTGGTCTCAACACAGCCACAAAATATTTTAGAACAAATGATATTTCACCAATTCAAAATATTGTAACTTGATCATCTACGAAATGAGTGATCCATAATATTCTCATAAAATATCATGGACAATTGTCCTATCAATCCACAAAAGTGTTACGTCACTAAACATGCGACGGTGTTGCAATAACTTGAGTTTAAGCTCACAAATATTTTTGAGATATGAAAATAAAAGTGAAGATGTCTTGATCCTCGGATGAACTATTATGCGCCAAGTATGACGCACATCAACACATTTTATTCTTTCGTATCCTTACTGAAAGTGCACTATGGTCAACTAGAGGGGGGGGGGTGAATAGGTTGACTACCAATTTTTCTTTTCTTTTCTTTTTAGTGAGGCTAAGAGAGATAAGATAATGTTCTCTAGATGTGCATCTAGGTGAGCAACCTATGTGAACAAGATAATATGTGCAACGGAAGTAAAGCGTAAGGTAGTAAAGCAAACAACAAGTGTAAACAAGGAGACAAGGATATGATTCTCGTAGTTCCTTCTCAAAGAGAAGTACGTCTACGTTGGAGAGGTGGGGAGCCACCTAGGCGCTCCTCAATAGCACGGTTGTGCACACCTTGTTCTCCTTGAGCTTCTCCGGTGAGGGAGATTCTCGTTTCCACTATGAGGTCGACTTGAAGGCGTTGACCAAACCTTTACAAGGGCTCGAGGTCACTCCACAAGATGGATGGAGGCTCTCAAGCAATCCGTAGCTTCTTGCAACAAGGTGGAAGCTACAAGCACAAGATCTACTAAGGTTGCTAGGCCTCAAGTAGGATTCTAGATCTACTAGGTTGTGGTTGATGGATTTGAGATTCCTTTGGTGGAAGTGTGGATCTAGGCCTCCTCTAGCTCTCCACCATGTATGGGAGTGATTGGGTGGACGGAGTGGGAGATCTAGGCAGATGAAGCTTTCATTAATGGCTAGGAGAGAGAATGGGGGAAAGCTTAGCATTTAAGAGGTAGGGGAAGGGGTATTTATACCCCTTTCATTTAAGGGCCATTGCAGTCCAGGAGCACCGGAGGCTCCGGTGGTTTCACCGGAGGCTCCGGTGGGCTTCGTTTATTTGCGCAGTGGCGCATCACACTTGTACACGCTTGCTGGACCACATGGCGGAGGTTCCGGTGGGAATGGCGGAGGTTCCGCCCCACCGGAGGTGCACCGGAGGCTCCGGTGGAACCTCCGCACCCGTGCCACAGAACCTGGTTCTGGCGGAGCCCCCACCGGAGTTGCACCGGAGCCCATTTGCACAGGGGCCAGGTGAGGCCACCGGAGGTCCACCGGAGGCTCCGGTGGAGCCTCCTCTATTGCCCAACAGAATGATGTTTGGGCGGAGCCTCCACCGGAGGCGCACCGGACCCCCTCGTGCGTATAGCCCAAGTGTTGGAGGTGGCGGAACCTCCGGTGGGATTGGCGGAGGTTCCGTCCCACCGGAGCTTCCGTCCGAGCCTCCGCAGTTGCGCTCCAGAAGGCGATTTGGGCGGAGCCCACACCGGAACCCCACCGGACCCTGGGCGGAGCCTCCGGTGGATTCACCTTAGCCTCCGCTCCTGTGCAAAAATCCCTCCCTGGATTTCTTTCTCCTTGCGCTTTTCATATAAAAGGAACGCTCGCCCCAAATAGTTACTGAACCTGATTTAACCTGGGCATTTTCATTTATCGAACAAACATTAGATCAAATAGGTATGTTGTCATATAATTACCAAAACGGACGATGATCTTTCATTCTCCCCCTTTTTGGTAATTGATGACAACATCCCTATTTGCATGATTAAAAACACAATATGAACGGAGCTCCCCCTAAAGGTATGCTCCTTTCATATTGAGAGTATCTAGGCATGATATATAAGAATAATATGACAATGATATCACATAACACATAGATAATATGATACTAGGTTCATACATGCATAATATAACGAGGTTCACGATAGATAGGAATAATGTAAACACACCGAAGTTCCAAATGACCAAATAAGAAGCCAAACTCCCTCAAGCAAATAAAAGATGCAAATCGAAGAAGCTTGAGGGAGACCCATGCAAATGCCCGTTCCTAATATATATTTCTCTCCCCCTTTGGCATCAAGATACCAAAAGAGGGAGATCAAGATGCTAACGCCCCGAAGATCACTCGGAGGAGGCTTCCGGGTCCGGAGAGGGGGCACGGCGGTGAGAGCTAGTAGCTTCGTCTCCTTCTTCCTCGGACCACTCAATTAGCTTGCCATTGGAGTCCTTTGCTTGCCATTTGTCCCAATCCGTGATGCTAGGAAGAACCGAGGATTCAATGGAGAGACCTTCCTCACGGAGACGTTGACGAGAGGCTTGAGCTTTGTTGCGGTTCTTGAGTTCCGCATCATAATGAGCTTCTCATTGGTGTTGCTCAATCTTCTTGTTCAAACGAAACACCTTCTTGAGGGCCCTTGCCATCCATTTGAAAGCATTGCTAGAGGGAGGAGGTTGAGACGGACCGGCCTCTTCTTCATCCTCATCAACAATGATGCGGGGCTTGGCCTTGTGCTTGCGAACGGCGGGAGTGGGATGTTCAATTGGTTCCGTGTGGTCCTTGATGAGGAGTCTCTTTTCCGTGTGAGGGATCCAACCCTCATCGTCAAGTGGTTCATCCGGAAACTTGTCGTCCCACGCGTCCAAGATGATCTTAATGATGAACGGTCCAAAGCAAGCATTCTTGCGGTTGATCACGGCGCGCCACAGCTCATTCCAAATATAGTCAAGCACATCAAGCTTGCGAGGAGTGTCGGCCATCCGCTGTTGATGAGTTAGAAGCATGAGGTTCTTCAAGAAACCCTAGATCTCATCCACATTCCCCGCCTTTGGGTTGATGGTCTCTCTATAGATGCGCAACATGATATCATATGTGGGGTAGAGACCCTCGACGAACCCAACGGCGAACTTCCTCCAGTGATAGAGAGGAGTGAGTTGATCCTTGGAAAGTGACACAGTGTTGATGACATGAACTCGGAACCATCCATTAGCAAACTCTTCACCCTCAGCAAAAGGACCAAAATCCGGGTAGCCACCAAGAAGAGTGCCAACATCTTTCCACTTGATGTCAAGTTGTCTTCCCTTAGTCATCCAAATGAGGTTGCGTTCGGTCTCATTGGAGAGATGAACGGTGGCTAGAAACTGACAGACAAGATCTTCATCGAAGTCTTGTTGAAGACTGATTATGGGACCAAGTCCAAACCTCTCAATGAGCTCAAGAGCCTCCCCAAAGTAGTTGTGGTTCCTTTCCATGTGCCCAAGATTGATGGCGTGTTGAGGGACGACATTATCCTTCGGCTTCCTCATCAAGATCTCATTATAGATTTGCCCTTGGAAAACAGTGTGAAAGCGTGGATCCTTACCCCGGAATTGTGGCATCAAGCGATCACGGGCAACCACATAGGGGTTCTCACGCCTTTCCTTCACAAATACCGCCTCGGACATCTTGGAGGCTGTTTTTGCGGTGTTCTTCTTGGACAGCTTTTTCTCGGTGGCCGGGAACCGCTTGCGCTTGGCTTGAGTGTTGTCAAGTTCCTCCTCAATCTCATCCACTTGAGGAGTCTTGCGACGACCGGTGGTCTTGTAACGGACCCCCTTGGAACCGGAAGCATCTAAGAGAAAAGCAAAGAGATCATGAAGGAAGAGTAATGCTCGAGTTGATAAAGCACGCACAAATCCAAGAAACCAAGATACACATGGTGTTAGGGTTGAATAACTAGGGTTAGGGCAAACCAATCTTCCCTACAACCGCAACGATTCAAGCCTAACACGCATTATCTAGGTTGCTAGGGTCTGTACTTGAGAACTTCCACTCCTAAAACTCCAAATCCACGAATCTAGAGAGCAAGAACATGAACTCCTCTGCATCCCATCCATCAACTAGATGAGAGAGAGAGAGAGCACATACCCGCGTCGTCCATGGTGAAAAAATAAGGAGGGAAGGTTCCCGGGGCGTCCCAAGGCAAGGAGAAGGTCTCCCCGCGGTGGAGCTCCCCAATCCGGCGGCGAAAAGCTTGGGGGCGGCGGCAGTTCGTGAGGAAGAAGAAAGGGGGCGGGTGGGGGAAAATGAGATTGGATCTCACTTACCCCCGCACGCCCCAGCCCTTATCCACGAAAAACTGCCCCCTGCGGAGCCTCCGGTGGTTTCACCGGAGCCTCCGCTCCCCCCAGCGGAGCCTCCGGTGGTTCCCACCGGAGCCTCCGCCCCTTGTCCACCAAAATAGTTAATTTCAGGCCCGCTGAACAAATATGAGCCAGCGGAGCCTCCGGTGGTGTTCCGGTGGACAGGGGTAGCGGAGCCTCCGGTGGATTCACCGGAGCCTCCGCCCAGCCAAATTTTCGTGCACCAAGATTGTAAAAACACGAGCATTTCGATAGAAACATTGGTTTGGGCAAAGGAGGCTTGGGTTGGAAAATCGTCACTGATATACGAGAGCCATTACTCGGAGGGGTTCGCAAGAAGCAATTAAAAGGTAGAAGACCGAACCCGTACGAGTTGTCAAGACGGAGATATGATAGGCGTGAAAGATCCAAAACATACCAAAGGTCGGTGGCCGAAGCCACCATGTTTGAGTGTGTAACTTGGCACCGCGAAGATATATCTTGGGTCCAAAATTACTACTCACAATTAAGCACAATAAGTCACAATTGACTAGATATGCATTGATGAATTTTTTTTCTCATAATAGGAGGAGTGCATATTCATGAGTTGAGTAGCGCTCCCCCTATGTCCATGCCTACATCTAAACCTAATAGCATGCATAATGAGGGTAGATATGCAAGGTTTCAAGTGAAGTTGGAGGAATCTATGACATTTAGTTCATTCCTCAAAGCTCGAAATCTTGGTTCATCAAGGGCCTTCGTGAAGATATTGGCAAGTTGATCCGTCGTGGAGACATATGAGAGATCAATATCACCTTTCTCAACATGATCCCGAATGAAATGATGACGGATCTCAATGTGCTTCGTCTTGGAGTGAAGAACCGGGTTGTAGGCGATTTTGATAGCACTCTCATTGTCACAAAGAAGAGGCACCTTGTCAAAATGAATACCATAATCCTTCAAGGTTTGCCTCATCCATAGCAATTGGGCACAACAACTTGCCGCGGAGATATACTCGGCCTCGGTGGTGGAGAGAGCAATGCAATTTTGCTTCTTAGAAGACCAACATACCAAGGAGCGGCCAAGGAATTGACAACCCCCGGATGTGGACTTCCTATCCGTCTTCTCTCCTGCATAATCCGCATCCGAGTATCCAATGAGCTGAAAGCTTGAACCCTTGGGGTACCAAAGACCGAAGTTTGGGGTATGAACTAGATATCGAAAGATTCGTTTCACATCTTCCAAATGACTTTGCCTTGGGGAGGCTTGAAACCTTGCACATTTACCTACGCTATACATGATATCGGGTCTAGATGCACAAAGGTAGAGCAAAGAGCCAATCATGGAGCGGTATACCTTTTGATCTACCTCTTTACCGTTGGGGTCGGGTTTCAAGTCGGTGGTCGTGGACATAGGAGTCTTCACAGGTTTGGCATCATTCATATTAAACCTCTTGAGCATGTATTGAGTGTATTTGGCTTGTTTGATGAAAGTCCCTTCATAATATTGATTTACTTCAAAGCCAAGGAAGAACTCCAACTCTCCCATCATAGGCATCTCAAACCTATCGGTCATAAGCTTGCAAAACTCCTCATTGAACAAAGTGTTAGTAGACCCAAAAATGATGTCATCCACATAGAGTTGGCATATGAACAAGTCACCTCCAACCGTCTTGGTAAAGAGAGTGGGATCGATTAAACCAACATTAAACCCGCGATCTACTAGAAACTCTTTAAGGTGCTCATACCACGCACGTGGAGCTTGTTTAAGTCCATAGAGAGCCTTATCAAGTTTATAGACATGATCGGGGTGGTTGGGATCCTCGAAACTCGGAGGTTGCTTGACATATAATAACTCATTAATGGACCATTAAGGAAAGCAGTCTTGACATCCATTTGTTGTAACTTGAAGTTATGATGAGATGCATAGGCAAGTAGGATGCGAATGGATTCAAGGCGAGCTACGGGAGCAAAGGTTTCACCGAAATCGATACCTTCGACTTGAGAAAAACCTTGGGCCACCAATCTTGCCTTGTTGCGAATGACAATGCCATCTTTGTCTTGCTTGTTCTTGAACACCCATTTGGTGCCAATGACATTTTTGCAATCCTTGGGTCTTGGCACTAATTTCCACACTTTGTTGCGCTCGAAGTTATTGAGTTCATCATGCATGGCTTCAAGCCAATCTTGATCTTCGAGAGCTTCATATACCTTCTTGGGTTCAATGAAAGAGACAAAAGCATGAGCCTTGCTAAAATCCGCCAATTGCCTTCTAGTGACCACTCTTCCACGAACTTGTCCAAGAATCTTGTCCTCCGTATGACCCGCTCGTTCAAGATTCTATAGCCTTCTCTTTGCTCTTCGTGCTAGTATTTCCTCCAAAGATTCCTTGGATATGGACTGAGAATCACCTTCTTCATCGGAGACATGTCCATCTTCATTTTGTCCTTGATCAATGATGGGTGATGAATCACCACTAGGTTGAGCATTCTCAACAATGATGGAATCTTGATAATGATTTAGATGAGTTGCTTGGCCTTGTTCATTAGCTTGGCCTTGATTGTTAGCTTGAGGGCTCGGTGCATCTTGTTGGATAGCTTGATCATCAATGGGTGTAGTCAATGGCTCCACTTGAGTGGGGCATAGTCCTTCTCCCTCCGTCATCCGGTAACCCTCAATGGGAATTATTTCACCAATCCCCATTCTTCTTATGACGATGGGAGGAATTGCATCTCCTACAACACCATGATCTATACGCCCCCCTTGGGAGCCGTTATCCTCATCAAACACTACGTCTATAGCTTCTTCAACTTTCCCGGTGGACTTGTTGTAGACTCTATAGGCATGAGCATTTGTGGCATAGCAAACAAAGATACCCTCATAAGATCTAGTCTAAATTTTGACAACCGTTTTCCTTTCTTGCGAATGAAGCACTTGCAACCGAAGACCTTGAAATAAGATACATCCGGTTTCTTGCCCGTGAGAATCTCATAGAGAGTCTTGTTCAAGATCTTGCGAAGATATAGCCGGTTGGTAGCGTGACAAGCGGTGGAGACGGCTTCGGCCCAAAAGTTATAGGGAGAAGAGAACTCCGCAATCATAGTTCTAGCTGCATCCATCAAAGTCCGGTTCTTTCTCTCCGCAACACCATTTTGTTGAGGGGTATAGGGAGTGGAATATTGATGAGCAATGCCTTCTTCACTAAGAAAACCCTCAACGGTGTAGTTCTTGAACTCCGAGCCATTATCACTCCGAATGGCCAAAATGGTAGCATTGTGTTGGCGCTCCACTAGAGTGATGAACTCGATGACTCTCTTTTGAGTTTCACTTTTCCTCTTGAAGAAATACACCCAACAATATCTTGAATAATTATCCACAATCACCAAGCAATACTTCTTTCCTCCGAGGCTATCATAGGATAGTGGACCAAAGAGATCTAAGTGAATGAGCTCGAGAATTCTTGTGGTGGAGATAGTTGTCTTGGTTGGGTGTTGCTCTCCATGTTGCTTCCCAAAGGTACAAGAGCTACACACACGATCTTTAGCAAATTTAGCTTTGGTTAGTCCTAGAACGTGATTGCCACTTTGGAGGTCATGTAACATTCTCATATTGGTGTGGGCTAGTCGGCGATGCCAAAGCCACCCCACATCAACTTTAGCCATTAGGCATGTCGCGGCACACGTGTCTTCTTTAGAGAAGTCCACTACATACATGTCGTTCTCGACAAACCCAACAAAGGCTACTTTAAGAGAAGTCTCCCAAGTGACAATCACACTCTCTTTATTAAAGAACGAGGTAAAACCACAATTTGCAAGTTGAAGAACGGACATCAAGTTATAGCCAAGGGACTCAACAAGGAGAACATTCTCAATTGATAAATCATTTGAGATAGCTACCTTGCCTTGTCCCAATACCTTAAGTTCGGACTTGTCACCAATTGTAACGCAATTGAGATGTGGTAAAGGAGGTTCAATATTACTTATTGCGTCATGGCTTCCGGTCATATGTTTGGATGCACCACTATCCACTGTCCATCTATTTGATCCGGAAGCATTTCCCTACAAGAGATCAATTTCTTGATTTAGGTACCCATCCTTCAATGGGTCCTCTTTTGTTAGTCACAAGGGTCTTAGGAACCCAAATAGTCCAATGATAATCATCACCATAAGAAGTACCAACGTATTTAGCATAAACATGTCCATCTCTAGATTTCATAAGAACATAAGATGGGTTATATTTTCCGGCGAAATCATTATGAGTGATGCTCCCCCTAGAGGTATCACCACCCATAATGGCGTTGGTCTCCTTCTCTTTGGTCACCTCACCCTCTTTCACAAAGACAACATTTCGGGAGGGAGAGGTGACATTCTTGGATTTCTTCTTTGACTTGGAAACAAAGTCAAGTCCCTCTTTTCATTTCTTGGCACCTTGAGAGCTTATTGCATCATTGAGAATTCTTTCATTCCCTACAATGTTAGTTGTAGTAGAAGAGGTAGGCACAATAACAACGCTATTTGATGAAGATGCAACATGCTTATTAGATTTTTGAGCTAGAAGCTTGATTCGATACTTGGCAAGTTTGTCATGAATTTCTTTGAGAGATGCAAACTCCTTTTTTAGTTGTCATGCTCCTCGTCAAGTTTTTCGTGAGTTATTCCTAGCTTCAACTCTTCCTCTTCAAATTCTTTAAGTAAAACAAGAGATTTGGCATGTTCTTTCTTAACCTTGGCAAGAGATTTTTCGTTATCTTTTCTAAGCTTTGAAACACTAATAGCATAAGTCTCTTGTAGACCAGATAGTTTCTCTTCAAGAGAGGCTCTCATGGATCTCCCCTTTTCAAGAGCCTTGACAAGTTCGTCATCATGATTATCATTGCTACCGCCATGGTTCTCCAAGGTCATGATGATCTCCTCCTTCTCATCGATGAGGGAGTTAGCCTCATCAAGTTGCCTTAGGAGAGCTTTTACCTTTTCTTTAGTTTCACCTTCAAGACTACACAACCAAGATCCTAGGTTCTTGGCCTCCTCATCATCAACAATGTTTTCAACACAATCCAATAATGAGGGAGAGCTAGTGATAATAGACTTGGAGGTGGAAGATATTACCGTGGTGGCTTTTGCCATGAGACATGTTGGTCGGATCGATGCCTTCTCATTGGGAGATTAAAATAGAGAGACCGATGAAGAGGAAGTCGTAGATATGGCGACATGGGCAACACCTACGACTTCATCTTCTCCTTCATCTCCGGAGTAGTATGTTTCCAATGTGGGGCCCTCTTGAACATATAGAGCCCTTGGGACTCTTCTAGCGAGGTTCTTGTTTTGTGGAGCTTTGTTCTTGTCCTTGCGAACAAGCTTCCCTTCATTCTCTTCTCGTGGCTCAAAGGGACACTCTTTGACGAAGTGGTTTGGACTTCCACAATTGTAACATGTCCTTGGCCGCTCCCCTTTCTTCCTAAAGATCTTGTTCCTTGAAGGTCTAGGGGCACTGGCCTTGTGAGCTTCCCACCTCTTCCAATACCCTTGCATGGCAAGAGCAATACATTTGTGGGCACCCTTGTATGTATCTTCATAGTCCTCATCATCATAATCATCCACTTCTTCTATCTTGGCCATGGCCTTAGACTTCAAGGAAAGGTTAGGAGACTTCCCATGGCCTCTTGAGCGAGCAAGAGCATCATCCGCGCTCTTGTGAGATAAGGATATGGCTATGAACTCACTAAGGACACCAATGGAGTTGAGGGAGTTGTAGTTGTATCTTGTTCGAATGCTAGTGGAGAGATTCTTCTCAAAAGGAGTTATGGCCTTGACAAATTTCCTCTTGATCCACTCATCAGAGATTTCCTCTTTTCCAAAGTCCCTTAATTGATTGCCAAGGGTGACCACTCTTCTATATAGCTCCTCGGGACTTTCATCTTCAAGCATGACAAAGTTCTCGGACTTGTCAAGAGCAACATCATATTTGGATGATTGGATGCTTGCATTGCCTTGGAACAAGGAGTCAAGCTTATCCCAAGCTTCCTTGGCGGTCTTGATACCGCGAATGTGTTCAAGATGTTCTCTTGGGAGAGCCTTTTGGATAGTCACAAGAGCGGTCTTGTTGAGTTGAAATTCCACATCCTCTCTTGGAGTCAAGTTGTTTGGATCGTGAGGGTGGAATCCATGGAGAATGCTTCTCCACAAAGCGGTGCAAGATCCTGAAATGTGAGACTCCATATCGAACTTCCAAGAAGAGAACTCGTTAGTGTCAAGCATGGGAGGAACTCCAACATTAACCATGTGTGGCATAGTGGTAATAGGGTGGATAGAGTCATAATTGGGAGGTGGTGGAACTTTAGAGTGAGACCCCGAACCGTTAGCCGATTGAGACTTGGAGCCCTCGGAGCTCCCACCACTCTTAGCCTTTTTATCGGCTTTCGCTTTGGCTTTCGCCTTAGCTAAAGCGATGTTAGCTTCCATCTCGTCGATATCCCGAATGGATTCTTCGTCCGAGCTAACATCGTTGGTGGTGAGGGGTGGTTCCGTGGACTCCTTGGTTTTCCCCATCAGTGCCTCCATCATTTTCTTTATGCTAGAAACCTCCGAACTAACACTAGAGATAACCTTAGATAGTTCGGTTTGGAGAACTCGAACCGTATCTTGTAGGTTAGATATAGTGTCGGACATTTTGGAGATTTCCGCTCTAGAACTTCCGGGGGCATTTTCATCGACCATTGTACTCTTGGGCGGTTAAGCCCTTAGTAAGAGCCGAGGCTCTCATACCAATTGAAAGTGCACTATGGTCAACTAGAGGGGGGGGGGGGTGAATAGGTTGACTACCAATTTTTCTTTTCTTTTCTTTTTAGTGAGGCTAAGCGAGATAAGATAATGTTCTCTAGATGTGCATCTAGGTGAGCAACCTATGTGAACAAGATAATATGTGCAACGGAAGTAAAGCGTAAGGTAGTAAAGCAAACAACAAGTGTAAACAAGGAGACAAGGATATGATTCCCGTAGTTCCTTCTCAAAGAGAAGTACGTCTACGTTGGAGAGGTGGGGAGCCACCTAGGCGCTCCTCAATAGCACGGTTGTGCACACCTTGTTCTCCTTGAGCTTCTCCAGTGAGGGAGATTCTCGTTTCCACTATGAGGTCGACTTGAAGGCGTTGACCAAACCTTTACAAGGGCTCGAGGTCACTCCACAAGATGGATGGAGGCTCTCAAGCAATCCGTAGCTTCTTGCAACAAGGTGGAAGCTACAAGCACAATATCTACTAAGGTTTCTAGGCCTCAAGTAGGATTCTAGATCTACTAGGTTGTGGTGGATGGATTTGAGATTCCTTTGGTGGAAGTGTGGATCTAGGCCTCCTCTAGCTCTCCACCAAGTATGGGAGTGATTGGGTGGACGGAGTGGGAGATCTAGGCGGATGAATCTTTCATTAATGGCTAGGAGAGAGAATGGGGGAAAGCTTAGCATTTAAGAGGTAGGGGAAGGGGTATTTATACCCCTTTCATTTAAGGGCCGTTGCAGTACAGGAGCACCGGAGGCTCCGGTGGTTTCACCGGAGGCTCCGGTGGGCTTCGTTTATTTGCACAGTGGTGCAGCACACTTGTACACGCTTGCTGGACCACATGGCGGAGGTTCCGGTGGGAATGGCGGAGGTTCCGCCCCACCGGAGGTGCACCGGAGGCTCCGGTGGAACCTCCGCACCCGTGCCACAGAAACTGGTTCTGGCGGAGCCCCCACCAGAGTTGCACCGGAGCCCATTTGCACAGGGGCCAGGTGAGGCTACCGGAGGTCCACCGGAGGCTCCGGTGGAGCCTCCGCTATTGCCCAACAGAATGATGTTTGGGCGGAGCCTCCACCGGAGGCGCACCGGACTCCCTCGTGCGTATAGCCCAAGTGTTGGAGGTGGCGGAACCTCCGGTGGGATTGGCGGAGGTTCTGCCCCACCGGAGCTCCACCGGAGCTTCCGCCCGAGCCTCCGCAGTTGCGCTCCAGAAGGCGATTTGGGCGGAGCCCACACCGAAACCCCACCAGACCCTGGGCGGAGCCTCCGGTGGATTCACCGGAGCCTCTGCTCCTGTGCAAAAATCCCTCCCTGGATTTCTTTCTCCTTGCTCTTTTCATATAAAACGAACGCTCGCCCCAAATAGTTAGTGAACCTGATTTAACCTGGGCATTTTCATTTATCGAACAAACATTCGATCAAATAGGTATGTTGTCATATAATTACCAAAACGGACGATGATCTTTCACTTACTTTCCGTGGATCCTGTATCGAATGCATAAAATACTTTAGCAATAGATACTTCCAGAGATACTAGTAAGAATGACCAAATATCATTATGGTGCTTTAGCACCTTTGACCTTCATGTTCTCCTCTAACTTTTTTATTTTGGTAAACAATCAAACCTATATTATGATCGCTCTTTACAATAGTTTCATCAGCTTTCAACACAGCGAGGAGCTCATTTTATGTTTTATCCATCCCATTCATGTTGTAATTCATGATGAAATCGTTGTAACATGGGGGGTTGACGCTAACATCTTATATGTACGCAGCTCTTATGGGATGTGATATCATGTACTCAGCTCTTCTGGGATGTGAAATCCCAATAGCCCCAAACCGTGTACTGTTCATTTCAAAAAAAAAGGTACTATAACCAAAATTTGGATCACATGATCTCTCAATGAGTTTACTTCTACCATGTGACATGACCATAGTCCTTCGTTATGTCTAGTGTGTTGTGACTTGCTTGTATCTACAAACATTTGTAGAGCGGGTTGTCATATTGGCAATGTTGTAAGGAAAACACGACTAGTTCAGAAATTGCTCATTCCCTGCTACTACTACCGTAATGGACCCAAGTACTTTGCACAAATTTTGTAATGTAACACCACTGAAGCCACATGAAATTGTTGATACCAGTTGTATTTCAGATAATAGCAACTACAGGCAGACTCCAAAGCAGACTCCGAAGGGCTGGATGTGGAAGAGTGGGTCTTTCACTACCACCTTGAAGACCAACTGCTAAACATTTATTGCTTGGAGGAGGAATATTGGCGGCTGCGGGTGAGGGTTCGTTGGGCTCCGCATGGGGATGGAAACACTGCCTATCTCCACGCTGTCGCTAACGGGAGGAGGAGAAAATGCATTATCTCGACTGTCATTGCCGAGGAGGGGCCGATTAGCGACCCGGCAATTCGAGGAAGTCCGGCAGCGGCCGACTGAAGAAGTGGAGGCTGCGGGCTTTCCTGTGTCCCTCCGGATGGCGTATCATGTCGAGGAGGAGTAGGGAAGCGAGGTGGTTCTGTTCCCTCCGTCGGCAGCCCGTCACAGCTACCATGTCGTCCGCTCGATGTAACTCCAATTCTGGCCATGGAGGTGCGGTGGTGAACAGAGAGACAGAGTAGGGAGGGGAAAGGGCTGGTGGCGGCGGGTAGGAAGAAGGGAAGGAGAGGGAGAGGGAGGCTAGGGTTGTGGAGGAGGGGAGCTGGTTTTAAGAGGGGAAAGGGGAGGAGGTGCGGTGGTGCTCTGCTGGAAAGCGACATGAGGGGGGGCACGTCCTCCTCGTGCCAGTACGGATGGAGGAGAAGGAGTTGTGGGCTGGGCGCTCGGGGTCGTAGGTGGGCTTTTGGGCCTGCCTCCCCCAGCAGTTCTTTTTTATTCTTTTTCTTTCCCCTTTTTTTTTGTAAAAGTGAAAGAGAAATTTGAAATTGGAGGGGTTTTACACATGCAAGAATTATGAAATAAATTTTTATTGCATTTGGAATTGAAAATGCCCAAGTGGACCAATTTTTGATTTTGAAAAAATTCAAACTTTTGTGGAAGTTTGAATTTAGATGAATTTGGGTTGAAATTGAATTTGGGGAGGTTTCACTACTCCAAAAATTATAATTTTGGTTTCTTTGCACTTGGCATCCAAAATGCCCAAGTGTGCAAGTGTTTGTTTTGAAAATTTCAAATATTTGAAAAGGTTTGAATTTTGAAATTGGTTTGAAAACAAAGGTGCATGCATATGATGCAGGAGGCAATGCAATGCAAAAAAGAAAACAAGAATTCTATTTGAGGGAAATCCCCCGGGTGTTACACGTCACCGTCATCACTCCGGGCATCATCAAGATCGTCATCATCATCATCATGATCACCACCAGCACCATCACCCTCATCATTCACCTTCATCCCGCTGTACCAATTAGGGGCCTCTATCGTTGTTTTGCATTAGATCTCTCTCCCGGTGTAGACTACTTGTTAGTAGTTGATGCTTGTGAGATTTATCGTTGTTTGCACTTTATGACCAGATTGTTATCATCCATTATATAACCTCTGATCATGATCCATATGATGTAGTTCGTGTTGTTCTTGAGGACATGGGAGAAGTCAAGTTGTTAGTAGTGAAGTAATGTTGAATAATAATGAATGTTTGATATTTAAGTTGTGGTGTTATTCTTCTAGTGGTGTCATGTGAACGTCGACTACATGATACTTCACCATTTATGGGCCTAGGGAATGCATCGTGTATTTTTCTACTAATTGTGGGGTTGCCGGAGTGACAGAAACCTAAACCCACGTTAGGAAACCATTACATGAGGGAGCGTAGGATCTCAAAGTTTAAAGTTGTGGTTAGATTTATTTCTTAATTACTTTCTTGTAATTGCGGATGCTTGAAAGGGGTATAATCACAAGTATGTATTAGTATTGGATGGGATGGTACATTAGCATAGATTCACCCACACAACATTTATCAAAACACCAAAATTATTCAGCTGCATGGAACAAAAGCACTTGACAGAAACCTCCCGTGTGTCCTCGAGAACGTTTGGTAATCATAAGTCAACTCACCGGCTTGTCCTTTGCTTAAGAAAGGATTGGGCCACTTTCTGCAATTATTACTACTGCATTTTATTTACTCGCACTTTATTTATCTGCAATATCAAAAACCGCTACAAATCTATTTTCCAGTATTTACAGTAATTCCTTCATCGAAACTGCTTGTCAACACCTTCTGCTCCTCGTTGGGTTCGACACTCTTATTTATCGAAAGTACTACGATACACCCCCTACACTTGTGGGTCATCAAGACTATTTTCTAGCGCCGCTGCCGGGGAGTGAAACGCTATTGGGAAGTGGAATTGATAAAGGAAGCTTCTGTTGTAAGTGCTGTTTTTTATTTCTGTCTACTGCTTTATTACGCTATGTTTGGAACTCCTCTTGAGTCGTTATTTGTGGGCATTGCTACCACTGCTAGGGTAGTAAGTGACCCACCGCCTGATGATTTGGATCCTTATAAAATACTTATAAAGATTGTTAAACATGTTATGGATAACTGCTATTCAGGTGATGGAAATGTCCATCCTGGTAATCATTTGCTCTTTTTACATGAATTATGCGAGTTGTTCAAGTGTGCAGGTATTACGATGAGCCAAGTGAAGAGGAAATTATTCTCTGTATCATTGACAGGCCGAGCCTCTGAATGGTTCAAAATGCTGAAAAATAGCCAGACTATTGAATGGGAGGAAGTTGTACCTCTCTTTTGTTCTAAATTCTATCCTCCAAGTGAAATACATAGAGATCCGAATTATATATATAATTTTTGGCCTCATGATGGAGAGAGTATTTCCCAAGCATGGGGAGGTTGAAGTTACTAATGCTCAAATGCCCCATTCATGAGCTCCCGAGTAATATTGTTATTAATAATTTCTATGCAAGGCTTCCTCCTCATGATAAGGATTTATTGGATGCTTTTGTTCTGGATCATTTACACGTATGAATGATGAAGATAAATGGGATCTTCTTGGCCGTATTCAAGAAAACACTGAAGCATGGGAGAATGACAAAGGTAGAAAGTCAGGTATGAATTATGACTCTGAATGCATTAAAACCTTTATGTCATCTGAGGATTTTCATAATGTTAGTGTTGTTTATGGTCTTGATTCTCAAGTTGCTGCAAACTTATATAAGGCTTTTGCTTCTTACATTGATATTCCTAAAAAGGAATGGGATAAATAACATGCACCTTACAAAGATACTATTGATTGTGTTCCTGCTAGAGATATAGAAGTTCATACTGTTAATTCTATTGTGTCTGAACCTTATATTGAGAAAATGCCTTTCCCTGGTAAGGTAAAAGAACACTCTATGCTAGCTAGTGTGATTAGTAAAAGTGCAAAGAAACTTGTAGAACCTGAGGAACAAATAACTGTAGAACCTACAATAGCAATAGTAAAGGACCTTGTTTCTAAAAATGTAGAAGAGGGACACATTATATTTTGTGAAGATGCTTCTAATATTGTCTCTCATCCTAGTAAATCTAGGAAACCTAGTGTTCCTGTGCTCTCTGTTAGGATAGGTGATCATTGCTATTATGGTTTATGTGATGTTGGTGCTAGTTCTAGTGCTATTCCTTATGAGCTTTATAAAGAAATCATGCATGAAATTGGTTCTTGTGAACTTGAAGACATTGATGTGATTATTCAACTTGCTAATAGGGAAACTATTTATCCTATTGTTATTGTTAGATAAGTGGAGGTCTTATGTGGTAAAACTAAATATCCTGCTGATTTTCTAGTACTAGGCACTTCTGCTAGTGATACTTGTCCTATCATATTTGGTAGACCTTTCTTAAACACTTGTGGTGCTGTTATAGATTGTAAAAAGGAGAAAATCCTTACAAAGTTTGATGGAGTATCTTATGAATTTAATTTCTCCAAATTTGCTAAAGCACCCTATGAAGCTGAATTACCTAATTTGAATTATAAAGTTGAACAATTGGCTGCTATTGCTCTTGCTCCTAACAATCCTTTGCAGCAATACATGGAAGACCACGAAAGTGATGTATTTATGGAAGAAAGGAATGAAATTGATGAGATTTTCCTACATCAGCCAGCAATGCTGAAACATAATTTACCTGTGGAAGACTTGGGTACAACAATACCACCCAAGGAAGATCTGTTTTTGATTTAAAGCCTTTGCCTGATAATCTTAAATATGCTCATATTGATGATAAGAAATTATATCCTGTTATTATTAGTTCTCTACTTTCTAATAAAGAAGAGGAGAGATTATTGGGGATATTGAAGAAACATAGAGGTGCTATTGGTTATAATCTGGATGATCTGAAGGGGATTTCACCTGCTATATGTCAGCATGCTATTAATATTGAACCTGATGTAAAGCCAGTTGTTGAACATCAACGTCGTTTAAATCCTAAAATGAAGGATGTGGTAAGAAATGAGGTATTGAAACTCCTTGATGCTGGTATTATTTACCCTATTGCTGATAGTAGATGGGTTAGTCATGTGCATTGTGTTCCTAAGAAAGGAGGGATGACTGTTGTGCCTAATGAAAATAATGAACTCATTCCTCAAAGAGTAGTAGTTGGTTATATGATGTGCATAGATTTTAGGAAGGTTAACAAAGTCACTAAGAAAGATCATTATCCTTTACCTTTTATTGATCAAATGTTAGAAAGATTTCTAAGAAAACTCATTTCTGCTTTCTTGATGGTTATTCTGGGTTTTCTCAAATTACTGTTAAAAAGCTTGATCAAGAGAAAACAACCTTCACTTGTCCTTATGGAACCTATGCTTATAGACGTATGCCTTTTGGTTTATGTAATGCTCCTGCTACTTTTCAAAGATGCATGTCTGCTATCTTTCATGGTTTTTGTGAAGAAATTGTGGAATTTTTCATGGATGATTTCTCTGTCTATGGAACTTCTTTTGATAATTGTTTGCAGAATCTTGATAAAGTTTTGCAGAGATGTGAGGAGACTAATCTTGTTCTTAACTAGGAGAAATTCCATTTTATTGTTAATGAAGGAATTGGTCTTGGACATAAAATATCTGAAAGAGGCATTGAAGTTGATGGAGCTAAAGTTGAAGCTATTGAGAAAATGCCTTGTCCTAGGGACGTCAAAGGTATTCATAGTATTCTTGGTCATGCTGGTTTCTATAGAAGGTTTATTAAAGATTTCTCTAAAATATCAAAGCCTCTTACTAATCTTCTTCAAAAGGATGTACCTTTTGTTTTTGATGAAGATTGTAGAGAAGCTTTTGAAATTTTAAAGAAGGCTTTAATATATGCTCCTATTGTTCAACCACCTGATTGGAATTTACCGTTTGAAATTATGTGTGATGCTAGTGGTTATGATGTAGGTGCTGTTCTTGGACAGCGGCTAGATAAGAAATTAAATGTTATTCATTATGCTAGTAAAACTCTTGATGCTTCCACTAGTAGGAAATAGGCTACCAGTGACGAACAAGATTAAGCTACCGCTGGCGAACATGTGTTCGCCAGCGCTACTGCGCCAGTGGTAGCAGGTTACCGCTGGCGAACATCACTTCGCCAGCGGTAGCGCATGTTACCGCTGGTAAACAAGGCTTTGTTCGCCAGCGCTATGTTCGCCAGCGGTAGCTCCTCTGTTCGCCAGCGGTGTTCGCCAGCGGTGTTCGCCAGCGCTGGGAGTCTAGTTCGCCAGTGGTGTTGTTCGCCAGCGGTATGTAATTTGTTCGCCAGTGGTAAGTTTCCCAGGTTTGTATTTTTTTTTTTGTATAACAGTTTGTATATTCTGATATTATACTATACAGGTCCAAATACATTCAAATTCTTTAATTTATAAACTTCACACATATAAATCACTGTTAGATACATATGCATCCATCCATAACGAATTTAACACATCGATAACGAAATTAACACATCGATACATATGCATCCATATCCAATTCTCATAAGTACGAATACAACACATTGATCTCAATAACATGTTTATGTTGGAAGATTTCGAACCCAAAATATAGCCATCTAATTAGTTCAACGATTACAAAGGTATGACGACATCTATACAACGTACGCGCGATATAGAGATCAATCGCAAAGAAGACTAGATATACGGTCCGCCTCCGCTTTAGCTTCCGCCTCCGCTTGCGATCTTTCGCTAGGGCCAGCGCGCCGTCCACTTCTTCATCTCTCTGTAGACCAAGATAAAAGCATTAGACCGGCAAAGGAAATCACAAGTTCTTATTAGGAGCAATTCGTAACGAATCGAATACATACCGTCGATCATTTCTTCCTCGATGTTGTGATCTTCTGTTTCTTCTCCGACGGGAACGGAAGAGCACCTTCTAACGAGTTGAATGGTCTCTCGTCAGTCTGCTCTAGCACACATTGTCGCAACTCATTGTTAGATGGTGGGGGTTCCAGTGGAAGGTAGATCCTGAAGTTACTACATCCTTATAGATGATTGTGCAGAGCTTGCGCTGGATTCGACCAAAGTTTTGTCTGTATTCAGCATCAGACCATTCCACGATGCTGCGAGACCATTTGTCCACAGCAGACATGTATTGCAGACTATGTTGGTCCTTCACGATCTCAGTCATGTGTTGGATGAGGTACCATGCCTCCATATGGCCGCCTGGCGCCTGCTTGGGGCAGGGAAACTCTGTTCTGTGTCTGAACACATATTTGCCTTGAATTTGTTTCTTCCTGTCGCAGAATCCTTCCCCCCTGATGTAGCCATCCATAGCATCATTGAGAACAGACTTGATGAGGGAGTAGTTCTTCTCCTTCATCGTACTCCCGGAGTCGAGATATACTGCGTGCGCGTCTCTCGGGTAGAGCATGATGAGGGTGCCGTATTTGTTTCTGCGCAAAACAGGAGAGTCCATATATATAATCCTCAAAAATTGTATATGCGCAAACTTATGTAAAGATGGGAAATATAACTTACTCAGTAAAGTAGGGCACGAGGGTGATCCTCTTGTTCATATGGTTAGTGAGCAACACTTGTTCGAGGTACTTTGTCGCTTTTGCCCTACCCCTGGGGTTGTTCAAGTACATGTCGTGCATGTAGTAGGGGTCTGCTAGCCCGATGTTTTTGACATTCTCTACGGATAGCTGATGCGCCAAGCTGAGCGTAAACAGACGGACGATTGACGAGTGGAGTGCTGTCATGTGGAACATCCGGAAAATGTCGTCAAATCTAATGATGATCTTGTTTGCGTTGCCTTCAGTGACAAATCCCGCCGTAGATGGCACCTTTGCGACCAAAACCGGCAGCGTTGGATTTTTCTCTTTCAGGAGCATCTCCTCCATATATAGTACACCGTCATGGACGCTACGCATATCACCTGACAGCAAGGAGACCAACCTCGGCGGAAGCATCGGTTTGCCCAACTGATGGACCTGATGCCAGTCGGTTATGGGTATCCTGTCCAATACACGTCCTATCTGCGGCTTAGACTTGGTCCCCTCCACCGGTTGGCTCATCGATGCAACGGCAGAACTCTTCTTAGTTCTTTTCCGTGCCGTCTTCTTAGGCTGAGTCTTATGAAATACATCCGCTACCGCCTCTTTGAGGGCATCCTGGCTGATGACTTCTTGCTCGGGGACTGCCGGTTCTTGAGAAGAGAAAAGACGCTTTGTGCATCGATATTTATCCGCTTCCTCCGCTGGCAAGAGAAGTTGATCAAGATCATCCAGGCCGGGCGCCCCCTCGTAAGGATCGTCGACGAGGTAGTCATTGGGGTTCTCATCTTCAGCATCGTCGCCGTCGTGCTGCACGGACTTTGCAGGTGAGAAATCCTTGTGTTGGCTCGAGTGCCCCGACCCCTGGACCGGTGTTGGAGTGTTGGCAGGAGTACTTTCCAAACGAATTAGTGATTTCGTCCAAGTCAATGGCCAAACCAAGCATTGCTCCAGGTTCAACTCGCTGTCGGCTGCGGGTGGTTGGTTCGGAGGATCGAGAGCACCGCAACCAGGGAGCACCCGACTTAATGTCACTCTGAACACGTCCTCGGGCATACGAACGCCGTGGGATACGCGGTTCAGAGGTGTGATGATTTTTCCTTTGGCGACGTCCTTTAACTCGCCGTTCACATTAAGGAGCAATGTGCATCCCGTCTCGTCGGCCTGCGAAACGTCGCGCGATCGTTGTTAGAGACTGATGCC
Source organism: Alopecurus myosuroides (assembly GCA_028641055.1). Classification (NCBI taxonomy): domain Eukaryota; kingdom Viridiplantae; phylum Streptophyta; class Magnoliopsida; order Poales; family Poaceae; genus Alopecurus; species Alopecurus myosuroides. Next base: position 300,888,040 of record CM054060.1, on the reverse strand, counting down.
GTCACGAATCAAGTCATAATATATAATTAAGCAGTGCACGTTGAATTACCATGAGGGCATTGAGCTCAGACAAGGGGGATGGACCGCTAAGTGTCGGCGGCGGCGTTGAAGAGATGTGGCGGGGCGGCGACGGATCTTTGCGACCTTCCGGCTGAGGGTTGGGGGCCGGCTCGTTCCGCGCAGGAGACGCCACGACGGGGGCCACGTTCTGCGGCGCCACGACGGGGGCCACGTTCTGCGGCGCTGGCTGCACCATTTAGGCTATGTTTATCTGCGGGAGCGGCCCTTGTCCTCCAGCTAGCATCCACGGCGCTAAGGACTGAGCGACGGACGAACAGATGGTAGGGAGGAGCTCATTGAGCCTCTCGTTCACAAGCTCGTCGACCGTCTTCTCCGGGCCCTTGTTCCGCTCCTTACGCTTCTCCTTGGTGTCGGGGTAGTAGTGCGCATGCCGATGACCCTTTCCGAGGCCATGCACATGGCCACGATGCGGCTTCTTGTCAAGGGGCACTCCCTTCATCGCGTTAAGCGCCCTAATGAAAGGGGTGTCATACGGGTCCTTGTTCGTCGTCGCCGAGGACCCCCCGTCAGATTGAGATAGGCGTTCTTTTTCTTCTTCCTCGAGATACTTATTCTCGAGCAGCTTGACCTTCTCGTTCAACACAAGATCGCCGGGCTTTTTGGGATCTTCCCTATAATGGGCCCTGACAAAATTTCTCACATGCGGGTCGGTGATCTTGTCAAACGGGTTCGGCCCTTCTCTCTTCGAATCCTCCTTTTCCCATACTTTCTGCTTCCCAAGGTAACCCCGGCTTCCGAGATTGTGAGGGCCAATGTTCTTTTTTCGCTGTTCTTTCCCCCATTTACTCAGCGCCACCCTTTCTGGTTTGAGTTCGTCGATCTTGAATTGGGCCAAGTCTTCCTCGGAAATGGAGGGCCACATCTTATGGATCTCATCAAAATCCTTACCCTTCGCAAGCATCTCCCGCAAACTGGATCTCCAAGTCGTAAACGCCTTGGCGAACTTTCCCAGTGCTAACGAGTTGACCAGATTCTTCTTCAGGTCCTGGTTGTCGTAAGGATCCGGGAATTTGTACCTTGTGTGCAGCTTCTCAATCAGCAGGGCGGCATTAGCCTTGTTTTCTTTAGCTCTGAGGTGCTCCATATTAACGTTGCCGAAGTCTCGAGCTATGCAGCCTATCTGGTTTCCATAGCCCTTGGCATAACTCTCCGGCTCGAGGGGAGCACCGCTCTTGGGGTCCAGTTCCGTGAACTCTTCCCGCATGGTGGCGAGCATGTTGTGCCGCCTCTCTTTGCGCTTAGCCGACGCCTCGCTACCGGAGGCGGTATCCCCGGTGCCACTACCGGTTTGATCACCTTCTGCGCCCGATGTATCGTTGTGTGGCTCTAGCTCCTGGCGAACGGTTTCGTCCATCTCGTCGTCTGCATCGTCGCCCTGCATCTCTAGATCCGGGTGCGGATCTACGGGTCCGCCTCCGGTGCTTAGCATAGAAAGCCACGCATCGTCGTCCCCGTGTCCGAGACCAGAACCACCCGCCTCGTCGTTGTGAGCCATATCTAAGGAAGGAGAGAAAACCCGAAATAAGTTCAACAAATCCTACAATTTAGACGATGTATACCCCATATGAGTCCAAATTTCTCGGACACTCTAAGTTGTGATATTTTTAGCAAAGATCATGCCAAAATTCACGGAAAATTTCGGCATGACCTTTGCTAAAAATATCACAAATGGAGTACCCAAATTTGCCGGAACGGAAATTAATCAACATTCCGGCAAAATAGGGACTCACGTGGGGTACCTGCACATAAAAACCCACCCCTCATATAATCCCACCCCTCATATTATCATCGTCATCCACACGAAGGTGGGCACATATCAATACGACCACACACCATCTCCACCATCCATACACCACCATCCATCATCACCACGCCATATCCATCACAACCATCCATCACCACCATCCATACACCACCACATCCATCACCACCAACCATCACCAACCACCAAAAATAACTACGGAAAATTTTAGAAAAAAGAAATGTTGTGGAGACAGTGAACAATATATAGCAGCAATCGACTATGAACAATATATAGCAGCAATAGCTAGTGTAATTGACAAGGGGGTTGCTGGTAGAAGCCAAGTTCTTGATATATACATCACATACTGTCACCTTTGTTTCATATCCATATGATGGTACAAACTGTTCCATGCTTGCATTTTTTGTTTGCAAATCACTGATAAAAAAGGCATCTATCCTTTTTATTTAGTTCGACAAAATTAATAATTAGATGATGACTATTATCTTTATTTAGTTTCACTGGAGTTCACTGTTGCGAGCCAATTTTCTGAATCTGCTTGAGGTTCCAAGGAAGTAGTGGTGAAATGAAATCCATCACATCACAGTGCTACCAAATCATATTAAATTTCATATTCATATTCATGTGCTGCAGCTAGATGACAGTATTTTGTATGTAGAGTAGGACTGTGTATATCTTGTTTCCCACCTGAGCTTAACCTGCCATCTTCTAATACTAAATTATGTACAGAGAGAATGATGAAGGCCGAGTGGAGACGCTCAACCTAGCTACTCAAACAGAGAACTCGTTACTAGCTACTCAACCTACACAACCTACACACTAGCTACTCAACCTAGCTACTCAAACAGAGAATGATGAAGCAATTTTTTTCTTTTCCTTACTAGCTACTCAACCTACACACAACAACCTAACACTTGAGCAAACCAAAAAGAGAAAAAATTAGCAACAGAGAACTCGTTACCTCGTTGAGGACTTCTGTCGAACACCTTCGAGGCAGCGGAGGGGGCAGTGCTCGGGGCAGCAGCGAGGCCGAGGAGGTGGAGGGGAGGGCACAGAGGGAAGGGGAGAGGGATGGCGTGGCCGGAGAGGGAGGGAGGGGCGCGTGCGCGGTGGCCGGAGAGGGAGGGCAGTGGGACAGTGCGCGGTGGAGAGTGGCAGTGGGCAGGGGGAGAGTGGGGCAGTGGGGGTGGGAGAGAGGGAGGGCGTCGCCGGTGAGAGTGGAGAGGGCGCTGCTGCTGCGCGGTGGTCGCCGGAGACGAAGAGCCTCGCCGGAGACGAGGGAACCGTGCGCGCGCGTGCAGTGTCTCTCTGTGTACCGAGCGCTCGATCGATCGATCGAAAAACGGCTAAGTCCCGCGCGGCCCTGTGTAGTTCCCTGTGGGGCTTACCGCTGGCGAACTTGGCTTCTGGTTCGCCAGCGCTACGCCTATACCGCTGGCGAACATCTTGGCTGGTTCGCCAGCGCTACGCCCATACCGCTGGCGAACATCTTGTCTGGTTCGCCAGCGCTACGCCCATACCGCTGGCGAACATCTTGGCTGGTTCGCCAGCGCTAAACTACCTTTTTTTCTGAATTTATTTACTGTATTATTTTTTATTAGTTTTTCTTTGAGAAACATTACTGTTTTTAAATTATTCAAAGACATTTAATTTATAATAATTCAAACACATTACAAATTAATTTCAAACACATTACAAATAATAATGTTTTTTTTGTTTTCTTTATTTGTTTAAATTATTCAAAGACATTTAATTTATAATAATTCAAACACATTACTTTCAAACACATTACAAATAATAATGTTTTTTTGTTTTCTTTATTTGTTTAAATTATTCAAAGACATTTAATTTATAATAATTTAAACACATTACAAATTAATTTCAAACACATTACAAATAATAATGTTTTTTTGTTTTCTTTATTTGTTTAAATTATTCAAATACATTTAATTTATAATAATTCAAACACATTACAAATTAATTTCAAACACATTACAAATAATAATGTTTTTTTTGTTTTCTTTATTTGTTTAAATTATTCAAAGACATTTAATTTATAATAATTCAAACACATTACTTTCAAACACATTACAAATAATAATGTTTTTTTTTTCTTTATTTGTTTAAATTATTCAAAGACATTTAATTTATAATAATTTAAACACATTACAAATTAATTTCAAACACATTACAAATAATAATGTTTTTTTTGTTTTCTTTATTTGTTTAAATTATTCAAAGACATTTAATTTATAATAATTCAAACACATTACTTTCCGTTGTTTTCTATTGTTTAAATTTATTTGTTTTCTATTGTTTTTTCTTTATGTGTTCTATTGTTTTCCGTTGTTTCCTTCTTGTTTAATTTCTATTTGTTTCCTTTATGTTTCAAATAATATAAGTCCACACATTTGAAATACAGAACAAGGTACATTAAATTTATAATAAGTGCACATCGATATCAGACCCCATGCATATACATAGTTTCGTCGCATACAATTGGCAGACAAATGCATACATAGTTTCTCACTGTTTGATCTTTTTGCCTTTTTTGGTCGAAGTTGCATAATTTAACCCCACATTATGCTTCTTCTTCTGAATGGAAGACCATGCCTAGGTAGCGTAGTTCTGCTTCTTCTTGTTGTGTATGTTGCATGACTATCATCATCATCTTCTTGATCATCGTCAATATTTGGGTCGCCGAACGTGTCGAACTCGTCCTCGTCAACGACTCCATCCATTCCGATGATATTTCTTTTCCCTCTCCTCACGACAACACGGCTAGGCCTTGCGGGGTCTGTTATGAAGAAGCATTGGGACACATGCTTAGCCAATACCCATGGCTCATTTTGCGCTGTGACATTCGCGCTTGATGAGGTTCCGGCTTCGGGAATAACCATGGTTGTAAAGTATTGGTCTTCTTTTCTGACGGTCGACATCCTAGCCCATCTGACGCGGAACATAGGCACCTTCTCTCCAGAGTAGTTAAGCTCCCATATCTCCTCGATCCTTCCGTAGTATCTTAACTTTTTGTCACCGGTGTAGGATTCCATCGTTACCCCTGAGTTTTGATAATCGGAAGTTTTGTCTTTCTCCTCTGTGTAGAAGGTGAACCCGTTGATATCATATGCTTGAAACGTCGCTAGGTTGGGAGCTGGGCCATGTGCCAAGGCGTACAATAGTTTATTTTTTGTGACCTACTCCATCGAGCTTGCCAATGTGCTTGTTTCTGGGCAGACCAACTGGGTCCTCCACGTCCATATGATTCGTGCAGAAAGAGATGCACTCTTCGGTGAGAAATCCCTGAACGATGCTTCCGTCCGGACGAGCTCTGTTGCGAACATATCCTTTGATGACCCCATTCATCCTTTCAAACGGCATCATGTTGTGCAGGAACAACGGCCCGAGATGGATGATATCGTCCACGATATGGACCAACAGATGAACACATATGTCAAAGAATGATGGTGGAAAGTACATCGCTCGCATAGTATCACGACAATCTCTTCCTGCAGCCTTGAGATCTGCTTCCCCGTGATCGACTTTCGAGATATAACGTCGAAGAAGTTACAGAGGCCAAACAGGGTTTCCCGGACGTGTTTGTCCATTATTCCGCGGATCGCAACCGGAAGTATCTGCGTCATCATCACGTAACAGTCATGAGACTTCATCCCGCTAAACTTTTGTTTCTGCGCGTCGAGGAATCTGCTTATTAGCCCTGAGTAACCGCTAGGTACTTTGACTCCGAGAAGGCACATCATCAATTTTGTGATCTCGTCCGGACTAAGAGTGAAGCAGGAGGGGGGGCAGTAATAGTCATTCATCTTAACCCTTTTGGCCTTGCGACCCTCCGTCTCCTCATCACACGATTGATCGTCGTCGTCATCATCCGGGCGTCCCCCCTGAAGATCTACCCTAATACCAAAATATTTCAGGTCGTTTCTTGCTTTCACCCCGTCTTTGGTCCTCTCCGGCATGTTGAGCAGCGTGCCAAACAAACTTTCAAACACATTCTTCGTGATATGCATCAGATCAAGGCAGTGAGGCGTATCGAGAATGGGCCAGTATGGCAAGTCCCAAAACACCGACCTCGTCTTCCATACATCCAGAAGCGGTTTTGGCGCCTTTTGCTTCTTTCCCGGCTCTGGGCATTCCTTCCAATCATTCAGCAAATTGTAGATTTCTTCGCCGCACCTCTTACGTGGAGGTCCACAGAGCTCATCCTCACCGTTAAAAAGGTCTCCTCGCCTTCTCCACGGGTCTTTGTTGGGTAGCCACCTTCGATGGCCAACGAAAACTGTTTTCAAAGACCCAGGATCTTTCGGAAGTTGCATAAACGTGGGGTCATCCATGCACCTCACGCAACCGTTATGTCCGTGGCACACCTGGCCCGCCACATATCCGTAGCCGAGTAGGTCGTGAACCGTACAGAGTAAGACAACTCTCATTGGGAAATATTGTTCACCGAAGGCGTCCCATGTGTTCACCCCTTCCTCGGCCCATAGCGTGTCCAGCTCATCTTTAAGCAGCTTCAGGTATAGATTGATGTCGTTGCCTGGTTGTTTCGGCCCTTGAATTAGCATACTCATGTGAATATACTTCCTCTTCATGCACAACCAGGGTGGGATGTTGTACATCCATACAAACACGGGCCAGGTGCTATGGGTGCTGCTCTGGTTGCCAAACGGATTGAGTCCGTCGGTGCTCACACCCAACCTGATGTTCCTTGCCTCCGCCCCGAACGTTGGATATTCACACTCAATTGCTTTCCATTGACTTGCATCTGAAGGATGTGTCAGAATTACTTTTTCACTCCGATTTGGATCTTTCAAAACTTTATTCCTCCTTTTCGCGTGCCAGCGCATGAGCTCTGCTTCCTTGCGGTCCGCGAAATACCGTTGCAGACGGGGAATGAGCGGAAAGTACCACACAACTTTCCGAGGAGCTTTCTTCTTCCCTTTCTTGTATCGAGCGGCGCTGCAAACTGGACAAATGGTTTTGTTCGCGTCCTCTTTCCGATAAATGTAGCAATCGTTGATGCACACATGGTATTTTTCGTGAGGTAAATCAAAGGGGCACACGACTTTCTTGGCCTCGTCGCAACTTTTAGGACAGGTGTTGCCCTCTGGAAGGACATCGTGCCAGTATTGCAGGCTTGCATCGACGCTTATGTCGCTCCATTTGTATCTCGCCTTCATCTGCAGAATATCGAGGGCCACTCTCAGGCGGGACTCTCCCGGACCGCAGCCTGCATACAACGGTGTCTTCGAGTCTATCTCTAGTTGCGCCAGCTTCGATTGCTCTCTAGCAGCAGATATCGAGTTAGTCGTCTTTCTCAAAAGCAGTTCTTTCAGATGAGGGTCACGCACAACTTCCGTTAGGGGTGTCCCTGTGTCCTCGTGATCTTCTTCCACGTCTTGTTCAACATCTTCTCCATGATCATGTGCGGGGCCATGAAGCTGATCTTGGTCCTGCTGTAGTTGGTCCTGCTGTAGTTCTAGTCGATCGTTGCTATTGTCCTGTTGCACTTCATCATTTCCTACCGCCGCCGCCCCATGGACTTCATCATCTTCATCATCACTTACCCACTGACTGTTATACCCATCCATGAAACCATACCTTAGGAGGTGACTAAGCAAGTCTCCGGTAAAGGGATTGAGCAAGCCCCCTAGTTTGCACTTTCGACATGGACATCGTATCTCCTTGCGGCCATTTTGTAACATGTCTTCTGTTGCGTGTCTCAAGTAACTATTCACGACACGTTCACTCTTAACGACCACCATTATATGCCGCCTGCACGAGAGCGCGCCGATATAATTAATATTAGAACCAAACATAATATATATATATATATTTTGATATTCACGAAAAAAATCGGCATGACCTTCCTACAAATTGGAGGTTAGAGGAGTGCCAAACTTTGCCGAGACGGAAATGAATCAACATTCCGGCAAAGTGGCAACTCATTTTCATATCAAAAATTTCACTTCATGTCGTCGTATTCACGAAAAAATTCGGCATGACCTTCCTACAAATAGGAGGTTATTAGGGAGTGCCAAACTATGCCGAGACGGAAATGAATCAACATTCCGGCGATAGTTGGCTACTCAATTTCATTCCACAGCAAATTGCGCACACATGCATTTATCGTCTCCATCACACGACCATTGTTGAATCCGGTGAAATTTCACACATATTGCATATCGCGTGTATCCGGACAAAATTTATATACAAACTCATTTAATTATATATTATCATTCATCCCACCTCAAATGAATAGATGGCTACACGATGATATCCGGAGAATTTTGGAGCTTTGGAGATAAGGGGGTAATTCTAGATCTAGATGGCTAGGGAGAGAAAATTTTGGGTAGAAATGGTGTTAGGAGGGAGATAAACATATATATACCAACTAAAATAAATTTAGTTGGTTCAAAATAGAGTAGAAGGGTGGAGAAATTGGCATAATTTCGAGCTAGAGAGAGAAGAGGGGACAAGGTGAAGAAGGGAGAGTGGAGGGGAAGTGGGTGGTGGGGGGTACCACTTATGGCAGATGTGCCAGAATACCGCTGGCGAACAGGTGTTGTTGTTCGCCAGCGCTAACATGCGTCCTGGGCCCACATGTTAGCGCTAGCGAACAACAACACCTGTTCGCCAGCGGTAGTGAGCATAGCGCTGGCGAACACTAAGCGCAGCTCGCCAGCGGTAATATGAGGCAGCGGCTGTAGCGCGCGCAGGTGGGGCCCGGCCTTAGCGCTGGCGAACCAGAGGTATTGTTCGCCAGCGGTAGTGAGCGTAGCGCTGGCGAACAGGAAATGTTGTTCGCCAGTGCTGTTAGCGCTGGGCGGCAGGAAACTTTGTTGGCCAGCAGTATGTTGGTGGATATAAGCCATTCCCTACTAGTGTTCTCAAAAGAATTATGCTACCACTGAAAAAGAATTCTTAGCTGTAGTTTTTGCTTGTGATAAATTTAGGCAGTATATTGTTGATTCTAAAGTTACTATTCATACTGATCATGCTGCTATTAAGTACCTTATGGAAAAGAAAGTTGCTAAGCCTAGGCTTATTATATGGGTGCTTCTTTTACAAGAATTTGATTTACATATTGTGGATAGGAAGGGTGCTGAAAATCTTGTTGCTGATAATCTGTCTAGATTAGAAAATATACCTGATGACCCTATTCCTGTTAATGATAGTTTTCTAAGGAACAGTTAGCTGCAATAAAAGTGAGCTCTCAAGAGAGTCCATGGTATGCTGATTATGCTAACTTTATTGTTTCCAAGTATTTGCCTCCTACCTTTACAGCTCAGCAAAGAAGAAAATGCTTCTATGATTTGACGCATTATTTTTGGGATGACCCACACTGATATAAAGAAGGTGTTGATGGTATTATGAGAATATGTGTTCCTGAAAATGAACAACAAGAGATATTGAGAAAATGTCATAGTAGTGCTTATGGAGGACATCACGCTGGAGATAGAATTGCACATAAGGTTCTACAATCAGGTTTTTATTGGCCTACTCTCTTTAAAGATGCTAGAAAATTTGTTTTATCTTGTTATCAATGTCAAAGGGTTGGAAATATTTCTAGACGTAATGAAATGCCTATGAATTATTCTCTTGTTATTGAACCATTTGATTGTTAGGGATTTGACTTTATGGGTTCTTTCCCTCCTTCACAAGGCTATACTCATATTATTGTTGCTGTTGATTATGTTACTAAATGGGTAGAAGCTATACCTACTAAAAGTGATGATGGTGAAACCTTATTAAAAATGCTTAAAGACATTATTTTCCCTAGGTTTGGTGTACCTAGATATCTTATGACTGATGGGGGTTCTCATTTTATTCATGGTGGTTTTAGAAAAACACTTGCTAAATATGATGTTAATCATAGAATTTCCTCACCCTATCATCCTTAAACTAGTGGGCAAGTAGAATTATCAAATAGAGAAATCAAATCTATCTTGCAAAAGACTGTTACAAATCTAGAAAAAAATGGGCTAAGAAATTAAATGATGCTCTATGGGCTTATAGAACTGCTTATAAAAAATCCCATGGGCATGTCTCCTTATAAAATGGTTTATGGAAAAGCTTGTCACTTGCCTTTAGAATTAGAACACAAAGCTTATTGGGTAGTGAAAGACCTAAATAGAGATTTCAAACTTTCTGGTGAGAAAAGGTTGCTTGACTTAAGTTCTTTAGATGAATGGAGGAGTGAAGCATATGAAAATGCTAAGATCTTTAAAGAGAAAGTTAAAAGATGGCATGATAATAGAATTATTAAAAGATAATTTCATGTTGGTGAAAAAGTGCTATTGTATAGGTCTCGTCTCAGATTTTTTTGCAGGAAAATTACTCTCGAGATGGGAAGGACCTTTTGTTATTGAAGAGGTATATCGTTCAGGGGCAATTGAAATTTTTTCCCTTGAAGACAACTCTTCACAAGTGGTGAATGGCCAAAGACTCAAGCATTATATTTCTGGAGATCCTTATAATGAAAATGTTGATTGTATTCAAGCCATGATCCTAGTGGAATTCATTAGGAAGCATATTTCAGAAACTACAGAGTCAGTTTTCGAATAGGTATACGTTTTGGTAAGAAAATGTTCGCGAAACATCTTTCAACTTATATTTTTACTGTTTTCGGAAAATATGAAAAATTATGAGCCGGAAACGAGAGGGAGACGGAGTCCGGAGGCTCCACGCCATAGGGTGGCACGGGCCCACCCCTGGCCACGCCAGCCCTAGGTGTGGGCGCCCCGGAGCCCCTCTCCGACTCGTTTTCAACCTGGACTTTCCTTTCGTTATGAAACTTTCTGCTATATAATCCCCGGACCCCCCGAGGTCCGTATATCGTTTTCTCGTTGTGTTTTTGTTTCGAGCTATTTTCCTGGCAGGAGTTCGGAGTTTCTAGGTCAAGATGTCCTCCTTCAGCTCTAGCATTAAGGATTATGCTGCACGTCGTCTTTGACAAATCCAACAAGACATCCATGAGAGTGCTTTTGCGAGATGGGCGACAGAGGAAGAGATAGATGCAAGGAGGGAAGACATGGTCAACAGAGTGAGGGAAGAGATCCGGAGGGCTGCACTAGCACCAACGAGGAACCCCACCTTTGTGGGATCCATTAACCCTCAGCGTCGCTACTCTCATAATATGCAGGGGACCGTGCCTCAGGATCAAGACCCCAACGTGTTCCCTGTGATAGCTGAAGCACACCGGGTTGCCGATCAATTATGGGAACAATATCGTATTCTCAAGGCCGAGGTAGAAATTCTGGAAGCGGAAAACATTGAGCTTCGTCGTATCATCAAAGGCTTTCTGACTCCTCTCCGAGTGATTCCACCTTCACCACCACCGAAGAATTGATTCGTCATTGGTTTTGGCATCCCCTCGGCTTGTTCCAAGCTTGGGGGGAGTGCCGCGGTATCACATCACTATCTTTCATCTTTTACATTTTTTCAGTAGAGTCATATCATGAGTAGAGAAGTTATCATATATGATGGTTTGCAGTATGGAAGTGTCTCTCCTTAGTTGGTTATCGTTGTATCCGTTGGTGTGAGTTGCCGGTTTGAAATATTAATGAGAAGTTTCATCTCTTATTTTCTTCACACATTATTTTAGTTTTCAATTTCTTTCATGTGGTTGAGCTTGTTGTTAGTATTTGGTATCACTCTAGAGATTATCAAGTTAATCTAGTTGGTTTTGGCAAACTTAGCTTGGGTCAGCAGAAATAATAATTTGAGTTCCTAGTATAAGAAAGAGAAATTTGGCTATTAGCTCGTAAACTTAGTATTCACAAGTTAAGATCGCTTGGGTTTTCAATGAAAAGTTGCATGATTGGTTTCATCATATGTATATTTGTTTGTTTTCCCTCGATTCTTATGCTTGCTACCCAGCCTTGCTAGCCAAAAACCATGTACTGAGTATGAGCTCTACTCGTGCATCCAAACCCTGAACCAATACCTTGCCATTTGTGTCCACCATACCTACCTTTATGTGGTATTTCACTGCCACTCCAAAGTAAATCGCTCATGTGCTACCTTTAAAACCTTCAAAAAAATTGTTCCTGTTTTGTGCCCATGTTTTAGCTCATGAGGACGTAAATAGAGAATGTTTATCTCACTTGTTGATTGGACTTCAAACACCTGGACTAGTGGCTTCATCCTCTTATCCAAATGCTAGAAGAGCTGGCAGCAGGGTGCCGAGCCCCAAAACTAATATACAAATTCTCTTCACTATTTTTACCCCTGATTTATCAGTCAAAGCATAATCGTGTAAACAAAAGAGAATGGGGGATGACCTTCTACACCAGTTGCGTCCCTCATATGGGAGCCGCTCTTATGAAGCCTAGTTGGCTTGTGACGTACTGCATTGTATGTTTACCATTCGTTGACATAAGCATACACCTCTCTTAAAAATGTTTTCAATACCTCTGTTTAATAAAATAAAATCTCTAGCACATGAGTGATCCATTCTTCACTCTGCGAAGGGCCTTTCTTTTACTTTCATGTTGATTCAGTAAACCTATTTCTCTCTATCTCCAGCAAGCATTTGATTTGTTGTGATCTCGTCATCTATATATGTTTATTTATTCAATCATGTTTTCTATCCTTCATTGTTTAGCACATGCTTTATTATATGAATGAATATTACTTTGAAAAGCTATGAATCACTGTAAAAGAGTTGTTATAATTAAACATGTTAAGCCCTACACTATAAACCTTGCTATAAAGACTTCACCTAAGATAAGTATAATTTCATTAAATGTTCTCTGACCAAGAACGAAGTTTTCCATTACCAATTTTGATTCTCTCTTTTGCATCTTTGTTTGTGAATCCCATTTACTCATTTCAAGTAAGGTTATATGAGAAGAAATTGCTGTCTATAGTGTTTGGTGCATAGATATATGTGATGCTTCTTGTCCGTATTTTATTTATCGACTCTTCACTCCATAAACCTGTGGTCATGTTTTCTGAGTTCAGTTTCGCTTGGGGACAAGCGAGGTCTAAGCTTGGGGGGAGTTGATACGTCCATTTTGCATCACTATTTTATATCATAATTTTCTGTTACTCATCGATACATTTCGTGTTATGATGCATCTCTTATGTTATTTCATCTTATTTTGCATGTTTCATAATTTTGGGAGAATAAACACCGGGACCCAAAATCTGATGGAAAAAGCACAATCGAGATACCATATTTCAGAAGATCAGAAGAAGAAGGGGGAAATCTGGGGGTTCCTAAAAGTCCATAGGAAGAACACAGCCAGAAGGGGAGCTAGAGGGGGGCCACTAGGGGCCCACACCTAGGGCTGGCGCACCCTCCCCTGGCCACGCCACCTAGGGGTATGGCCACCCTGGCCCACCTCCGGGTGTCATCTTTGGCCCCTGGGTCCCGAGGGAACCCTAAGCCTCATTCCATCCTCGAAGAATTATTCTGCCGCCGCCTCAGGGCAGAAAACACGAGAGAAAGAAAAGCTCTCTGGCAGGGAGAAACCTGCCGGGGAAATTCCTCTCCGGAGAGGGGAAATCACCGCCATCGTCACCGTCATCACTCCGGGCATCATCAAGATCGTCATCATCATCATCATCACTACCAACACCATCAACTTCATCGGCCTCTATCGTTGTTTTGCATTAGATCTCTCTCCCGGTGTAGATTACTTGTTAGTAGTTGATGCTTGTGAGATTTATCGGTGTTTGCACTTTATGACCAGATTGTTATCATCCATTATGTCACCTCTGATCATGATCTATATGATGTGTTGTGAGTAGTTCGTGTTGTTCTTGAGGACATGGGAGAAGACAAGTTGTTAGTAGTGAAGTAATGTTGAATAATAATTAATGTTTGATATTTAAGTTGTGGTGTTATTCTTCTAGTGGTGTCATGTGAACGTCGACTACATGATACTTCACCATTTATGGGCCTAGGGGAATGCATCGTGTATTTGGCTACTAATTGTGGGGTTGCCGGAGTGACAGAAACCTAAACCCACGTTAGGAAACCATTACATGAGGGAGCGTAGGATCCCGAAGTTTAAAGCCGTGGTTAGATTTATTTCTTAATTACTTTCTTGTAGTTGCGGATGATTGAAAGGGGTATAATCACAAGTATGTATTAGTCTTGGATGGGACGGTACATTACCATAGATTCACCAACACAACACATATCAAAACACCAAAATTATTCAGCTGCATGGAACAAAAGCACTTGACAGAAACCTCCCGTGTGTCCTCGAGAACGTCTGGTAATCATAAGTAAACTCACCGGCTTGTCCTTTGCTGAAGAAAGGATTGGGCTACTTGCTGCAATTATTAATACTGTATTTTATTTACTCGCACTTTATTTATCTGCAGTGTCAAAAGCTCCTACAAATCTATTTTCCAGTATTTACAGTTATTCCTTCATCGAAACTGCTTGTCAACACCTTCTGCTCCCCGTTGGGTTTGACACTCTTATTTATCGAAAGTACTACGATACACCCCCTATACTTGTGGGTCATCAGGCAGCTCATGAGATCTAAAAATGAGGCATAAAGTAAAGGAGACAACCATCTAACTACTGCTATGGACCCGTAGTCCAGGGATGAACTACTCACGCATCACTTCGGAGGAGGGCATGGTGGTGTAGACCCTTCCGGTGATGAATTCCCCTCCCGGGAGGGTGCCGAGGAGAGCTCCAGAACCCTCCCGATCTCGGGATGACGATGATGGCGGCCTCGGTGTATAGCAAACATGTGGGAAATAACATGGAACATCAGAAATTAAGGATACGTTTATGATGTATCAACATCCCCAAGCTTAGTCCCTACTCGTCCTCGAGTAGGTAAACGAAAAAAACACATGACTTCTGAGGTGACATGCTACCAACATGAACTTGATCATTAATAATATGAAAGCATTTGTAATCTGAGATCATAGAACTTCAACATAAGCATGATAAATAAAACTTTAATAATTAAGCATATCAATCACCTTGCATCATGAGAAGCAAAACAAATAAAAGATCATGAATAAAAATGCATTGAAAGTTATACGTTTCTTTCAAGTATAGAGAAAACATGGCAAAGTGATATTTCGCTAGTCCTTAAGAGTGAGGCAAAACATAAATGCCAGGACACCTTCAAAGTTTATGAGGAATACTAGAACAAATAATTTGAGAGCAAGCAATAACACATCATGAATCAATTAATAATGTTTCTGGGACAAATGCACATTAAACTCAGAATGGCAACTATGCTCTCTCAACTGTGCATAAAGTTAGAAGATGGAGACTCAACATAAAAGTAAAAGAAAGGCCCTTCGGAGAGGGAAGCATGGATCACTCATGTGCTAGAGCTTTTATTTTATTAAACAGAGGTACAAAATGTTTGACACTCCTGCCATCCATCTTACACAAACGATGGCTAACCGAATCCTCGGGTGCCTTCCAACAATCACATACCGTGGAGGAGTGTCTATTTTTAGGGAGGTGTATGCTTATGTCAACGAATGGTAAACATAAAATACAGTACGTCACAAGCCAACTAGATTTCACAAGAGCGACTCCCATATGAAGGATGCAACTTGTGTAGAAGGTCATCCCTCTTTCTCTTTTGTTTACACAATTATGCTTTGACTAATAAATCATGGGCAAAAATAGTGAAGAGAATTTGTTTGTATTAATTTGGGGCTGGGCACCCCGCTGCCAGCTCTTCTATCAATTGGATAAGCAGATGAAGACACTAGTCCAAGGTGTGAAATCCAATCAACAAGTGAGATGAAGATTCTCTATTTACGTCCTCATGAGCAAAAATAGGAACACAAAACAAGAGTAATTTTGAAAGTTTTAAAGGTAACATATGAGAATTTACTTGGAGTGGCTGTTAAATACCACATGTTGATGGACACATTTGGAATACTTTGATTTTTGGGAGTTTGGATTGCATGATTAGAGCTCATACTCAGTACAGGTGGAGGCTAGCAAAAGACTGGGAGCGACAAATCAAGAGAAAATTAATGGCCATAGTCATGCATAGCAACATAAACATCATTAATCAAAGCATAAGTGGTACCAAAAGTTCAAAAACTAGATGATCATGGAGGCTATTAGTGACTGGTTCGTATTTATAAACATGGTGGGAGCATGCGCCAAGTCAACCAAATAAAACATTCAAAGGAGAATACCACAAATTTATGCTCCAATATGACAAGAACAACTCATGATTCTTTCAATGGAACATTAAACACTCTCAGCTATTTGAGACAAATCATGCTAATAAATAACCACTAGGCTTTAGAATTAAAATAACATCTAGCATGATATGAAAAAATTCTAGCCACAGTCCATACAAGCTTGTATTTGCATCGTTTATAATTTTTACCAAATGTAGCAGTTTCTTTTCCCAACAAGCACCATACTAAATATGTTTTAACAAAAACTCTCTATATGATACAGAAAGAAAACATGAGGGTAATCATATAACACTACTAAAAATAACATCTCTGAATAAGAAATGCAATGAAAACAAGAGCTAAACAGGAATTTTGGCAGCAACTAGAAGAAAAACTAAGAATACGAGTATAACGAGTATTCAAACGAAAAAGCGGAGCGTTTCTCTCTCCCAAAAAAGGATGCTAGGTTCGAATGATATTATTACATCAAGGAAAACAAAAGAAAACAAAACGAAAATAATAGACGCTCCAAGTAAATTTCATATGATGTGACCGAATAAAAATATAATTTTATTAGAAGTGACCTGATAACTGGTTGATGAAGAAGGGGATTCCTTGGATATTCCCAAGCTTAGATGCTTGATTATTCTTAAAATTTTCTGGGATGAACCACGGGGGCATCCCAAGATTTGACCTTGCACTCTTCTTGATCACATATATCACCCTCTTTAACCCTTTAAAACTTCCTTCACACCACACTCAAAGAGTAATTCGCATTAGAGGGTTAGTGAAAAAATAAAAAATCCATGGGTTCTATATGGGAAAAAGTTCTATTAATACTTTTAAACATTAGCTACAACAACTGATGTTTTGTGAAGCAAAAAAATCCACTTGACATCGCAAATGCAAGAAAAATGGCAGAATCTGCCAAAATCAGAACAATCTGTAAAGACAAATTTTTTCGGGGCACTTACACAGATAAAATCGAAAAACTTAAAGAACGAAAACGTTGAGGAATTAGCTAAGGAATAAGAACAAAATATTTCATGTCATCCTGATCTTTCTGGTTTTTTCACGATTTTTTTACGGTGGATAGCAGAAATCTGTTTCCTGCGCGGAAATCCCAAAACCATCTCCAACTTTCGTCAGAAACTTTACTTGGCACAACTAATACATGAAAATAAAGATACAAAGGAGTTTCTCCATAAGTATACATCCCCTTGACTCAAAGAAAATAGAGAAAAACAAAGCAAAAATAAAACCATGTGTCGGATATATGCCGATTAGGGGTATATCCGGTATTGTCCTAAAGAGACGGATTACCAGGGTGGCCTGATTGGTAATGGATCACAGTGCATTAAGCGGCCGAGTAAGCTGACACGCAGAAGCCGGATTCTAGAAGAACCCGGACCACGGCCCAAAGTGGTGCGGCTTGGAGTAGAAGACAGATTCCTGCTTCAAGTTAGATACTTTCCGTAGCCTTTTAGGTTTCCTTTCTGTAAGCCCTAACCCGGATATCTATATAAAGACGGACGGGAGAGAAGAAACAAGAGAGACAATAATCTAGAAGCCAACTTTCCGAGAGGTTGATCCTCGTCGAGTTAGCAAATCCCAACTCACATTGTACTTTGTATACTTCAGGCTTCAGCCCTGATTTAGTGAGATTGCAGGAGTAGGAACACCGCCTAGTTGCAACGTACCAAACCTGGGTAATTTTGGTGTTCCTGGTTGTCGTACTACCACGTCCCCCCACATCTCTATCAGTAGTCTCATGGCACACCCGTCTATGAACTCTACTACGATGTCTCGACAATTGGCGCCCACCGTGTGGCTAGCGACGTCAGGCGTTATGTTTCGATCAGGGATACTCGGCGGAATCGGTAGTACCATAACTATCGGAAGCTTGGAATTCGACAACGATGTCGGGCGGTTACTCGACAATGGATCGTACATGCCAGCACGGAATCATCTGGTAAGTGCCTGCGTTTTACCGATTGGATATGCAAACATCTTTATCGGATTAACTGCAGAGGCAATGGGATTCTGTGGTGGAAGTAGATTTATCCCACCCGCCCTATACCCAGTTGAAGAAAACTATGATGCCGGATTTTGCTCAGATCGCCAATATCCTGCTGAAATTGCTGCCTCATCAGAGATGCCTGCAATCAAATCTCACTTTATTGGCATGGTGCAATCCGAGGTCGCTGAAAACACGGATGAAAACAATCCCGTGGAAGAGGCAGAAGAAAACAATCCCACAATAGAGGTGGAAGATCCGACACCCGTCAATATGACGACAAACTTGGAAGCCGACTCTGTGCTAGCCGCAAATGAGGCGAGATTGGAGTCGGAACCTGGATCGGAAGAGTTCGATTCCGAGGATGAAGATGAAGACGCCTTCGAAAGAAATTTAAAATCTCTGCAAGAGGGATTCCATGAAGTGCTTATGGCAAAAGCGGCTGAAAACACGGATGCCGAAAGCCAGGAAGACCCAACAACACCTCCGCCAGACGAGGAAAGAGAGGACGGTGAAACCAGTCCAGTTTACCCCGATGTCAAGGAATTGACAGAAGATGAACCTGGTAAAAAACCTCCCTCTTCCAAGAAGAGAAACAAGACTGCCAAGAAACTCCAGTACAAACTCCGAAAGAAAAAATTGGTGGATACCGCTAATGAAAACCTGGAAGTAGGAGGAGGAAGCGGAGTCAAGCATGCGGAGAAGAAAGCGAAGGAAATCCCTCTTCCACCAATGTCAGAACAAGACGAACGTGATTTAATTCAAACACCACTTGGACTCCATGAACCCCCTGAAGTGCTGGAAGCTAGGAGACAAGCTCTCCAAAGGCAACAGCAACATCTATTCAGAACTCGGGAAAACCTCCTAAAAACCCAAGCTAACATTAACTTGCAGCAGGAAGAAATTGAGGAGCACGAAAGAAGGAATAGATCTGGCATAAAACCTACATGGTTACCCGGAATCGCAAGACCGGAAGTATTGCCGCCAAAGGAACGGTTCCAAAACCCTTCCTGGCAAAAGCAAGTAAACAACATCGACGCCAAGGGCGAACCTGTATACAAAACCGCAGAAGAAAACGCAGAAGCCACATTCGCCATCCTTAATGATGATCTGTACTCCAACGACGAAAAGCTTCAGGGGGTGTATGATTTCTTAGGAAAGGCATTGCAACAGCAACAGCGAGGGCAGGCAAGATAAGGGAAGTTGCATGACGACTCGGCCCTATGCAAAACAGGAAAATTCCATACCATAAGGATGCAGCGTCCAGGACAGGATCCCATCCGCCGAAAGGTGGAACTAATCCCCGTGATTGGGAGGAACAAAACCGGAAACACGGAAAAACAATGCCGCCTCCGAGACGCCCTGCTGAAAAAGCCGGAAGATACGACATTCCTCACAAGCGTGAGAGATCCCGTACTCCTCCTAGGAACAAAGAAAGGCCAAGGAGTAGAAATCCACCTTATTCCAAAGGACACGACAACGGAAGAAATAGGGATAATCCCGGAAAAGCGCATTCGTGCAATAATGGAAAAGAAAGGAGTAGATCCCCTTCCATCCATTCAGCCGGCAGATATTCCGTTCACGCTGATAAGGCGGAAAGAGATGACTTATACTTTGGACCTAAGTGTTTTAGCGACAGGATCCGGAGAATAACTCTACATTCTGGCTTTGCCAAAGTTGGTCCAACATAACAAAAATACACCCGCAGTACAAACCCGGATACCTGGCTCTCAGACTACTATACATCCGTCCAGATTAACAAAGGGATAGATCTAGAGGCGGTAAAATTCCTCCCCCTAATGTTGCTGGATGGAGCTAGAGATTGGATTAACGGGCTTCCGTCAAGAACCGTGGATAGCTGGGACGATATGGCTAGAGTTTTCACTCAACACTTTTGGGAAAGATTCAAACGCCCCAAGAGTATCAACCAGCTAAACCGCTGCATCCAGTTTGAAGATAAGCCATATGTCGACTTTATCTCAAGATGGAATGCAATGAAAAATAGCTTCTCTGGAGTATGTGATGTACAAGCAATGCATGCTTTAATCAATGGATTAAAACCCGGCCTCGTACCGTTCATGGTTGGTTCAAAGGAGCACAAATATCTCAGATCTATGCTTACCACCGCCAACGAGCATGCAGCGGCTGAAGACGACATCAGAGCGAGAGGTGGAAATATCGATGCTTTGGCTCAGGCCAAAAAGACGCCTCGCTCTTAGAAAAAAGCTACTCCAGAAGCACAGCCAAAGCCCAAAGAAGTTAATTTAGCCTTTGGGAAGAATAATGGCAGCAAATGGAAAGGAAGAAACACAGAACCTATCTCCTACTCAAAGGAAGAGTGGGAAAAGGTTAAGTCGGAAAACTGTGTCCACCATTCGCAATTTGGGAAACCCACCCATACAAACGCGCAATGCCGGCTTAATAAGCATATGAAAGGCACTGCGGGATCCGGGAACACGGGGAAAAACTCCAAGAGGAAGTTATCCAAGCAAAATCCCGAAGCTAAAAAAGAAGACAGTGAATCGGACACTGATGAAAAAAATCGAGGAACAACAGCGAAAAGGCGAACCAAAGTTCCCAAGAGTTGATGGAGAATGCAACCTAACTTTCCTGGCAACTCCGTCAGCAAAGGTGGCAAAGAGAACACTTCGAGAAATAAACGCGGTTGTTCCACCAACACCCAAATTCTTGAAGTACTCGAACACAGCAATTACCTGGGATCAGTCTGATCATCCCGGAAATATCCCAGAACCCGGCACACAAGATCTAATTGTAAACGCTATTGTTCAAAACACTAGGCTAAAAAGAGTGCTGATGGATGGAGGATCCAGCATCAATATATTGTACCTGGATACACTGAAGCATCTGCGAATCTCCGAGACCCAGCTCAATCATAGCAACATACGTTTCCACGGCATCGTTCCTGGCAGGCAAGCACAATCCCTAGGAGAAATTTCCCTAGACGTAACCTTTGGAGAAAAATATCATTTCCGACAGGAAAAAATCTCTTTCGAGGTCGTGCCGTTCGAAAGTGTATACCATGCAATACCCGGACGTCCAGATTTTGCCAAATTCATGGCGAGATCATGTTATATTTATAACAAGATGAAGATGCCAGGGCCAAAAGGAGGAGTAATTACCATATCGGGAGACTTCAAATTGGCAAACGAGTTGGAAAAAGGAAACACTCTTTGCGCAGAAACAATGATAGCAAAGGAGGAATTGAAAGAGATGGCAAAAAAAGTATCGCCGTCAGAAATGCCGGTAGGAAAGGAAAGCCGGAAGCCGGCAGACAGTGTCAAAGCTTCCGAGAATACAAGACAGGTTATCCTAGATCCCAAAGATCCGACAAAATTTGTCGCAGTGGGGACCGGGATGGCCGACAAATAGGAAAGCGCGCTCATCAAGTTCCTCCGTGAGAACTGGGATATCTTTGCCTGGTGTCCTGCGGACATGCCGGGTGTACCCAGGGAGCTTGCTGAGCATCAACTCAAAGTGATTCCAGGATCTAAACCCGTCAAACAAGGTCTTCGTCGATTTCATGGAAGAAGGCGGAAGGCTATTGGCAAGGAAATTATCCGGCTTTTAGCAGCAGATTTGATCCGGGAAGTTATACATACTGATTGGTCTGCGAACCCAGTATTAGTCCCAAAGAAAGATAGTACTATTCTTAGGATGTGTATAGACTACACCGGCTTAACAAACTGTGTCCAAAAGATAGGTTCGCATTACCGCGAATCAATCAAATAATAGACGCCACCACTGGCTCTGAGCTCTTATGTTTTTTGGATACTTATTCCGGGTACCATCAAATACGTATGAGGGAGGAAGATCAAATCAAAACTTCCTTCATAACCCCGTATGGAACATACTATTACATAACCATTCCCTTTGGCCTGAAGAACGCAGGTGCAACTTACCAGCGTTGCATGCAACGTTGTTTGCATAGTCAGATTGGCAAAAACGTTCACGTTTACGTGGACGACATTGCTGTCGTTTCTACGGAAAAATATACACTCCTTGAAGATCTACGAGAAACTTTCGAAAATTTGCGCACTTACAAAATGAAGTTGAATCCATTAAAGTGCGTATTCGGGGTTCCCTCAGGAAAACTTCTGGGTTTTATCGTTTCTCACAGAGGAATAGAAGTAAAACCGGAAAAGATCAAGGAAGTCTTAAACATCTCAAAGCCTACGTTCTTAAAAGATGTACAAAGATTGATGGGTTCTACAGCCGCAGTCAGTAGGTTTTATAAGCCGGCTAGGAGACAAAGCTCTGCCATTATACAAATTGTTGAAGAAATCCGACAAATTTGTATGGACAGAAGAGGCGGACAAAGCATTAACCCAGCTAAAAGAAACCTTGATGAAAGCTCCGATTTTGGCATCACCAAAAGACGAAGAACCCATGTTACCGTATCTTACAGCAACAAACAGGGTTATTAGCGTTGTGATAGTTGTGAAAAGTCGGAAAGAAGAGCAAAGCATACCAGATGAACATCCAGTGTATTATGTCAGCGAAGTATTTTCCGAGTCCAAACAAAGGTACCCACACTATCAAAAGCTGACATATGGCGTGTTTTTTGCATCTCGAAAACTCCGCCATTATTTCCAAGGACTTTCCATAACAGTGGTATGTAAAGCACCACTAGGGATTATCAACAATGCGGACGCAACAGGCCGAGTAGCCAAATGGGGGCATCGAGTTAGCTGCGTTCGAAACATTAAGTACCAACCCCGGACGGCAATTAAATCCCAGGCGTTGGCAGATTTTGTCGCTGATTGGACAGAAGCAATGGAAAACACACCAATGCCAGAGTCAGAATACTGGGTCATGCACTTTGATGGATCCAAGATGAAGGGAGGCGCTGGAGCTGGTGTAGTGCTAAAATCTCCAAAAGGAGATACTATGGAGTACGTACTGCAAATACACTTCAACGCCAGCAATAACGTGGCAGAATACGAAGCTTTGCTTCATGGCTTGCACATTGCAAAAGAAATAGGTGTCAAACGCATACTATGCTATGGTGATTCAGATTTGGTACAACATCAGCTCAACCAAACATGGGACGCCAAAAGCCCCATCATGGCCGGATATCGGAGAATGGTGGACGAGTTTGCCATTTGTTTCCTGGGATTTGAAGTACTTCATGTCAAAAGGGAAGAAAACTGGAACGCGGATGCATTATCCCGCATGGGCTCGGAAAGAGTGAAAACCCTACCACTAGGTGTGTTTGTCCAACATTTGCATGAACCGTCGATAAAAGCTGGAGATGTTGATTATCCTCTCGTTTCCGAGTCAATTGAAGTCCTGCTCGTTAACCCGGATTGGACAATTCCATATTTAAACTTCTTAGTGGATCAGAAGTTCCCGGATGGAGCAGACGAGGTCTTGCAAAGGCAGATAAAACATCGATGCAAAGATACACGGTAATTAATGGTTGCCTGTATAAACGCAGCACTATCGGAATTTTTTCAGCGATGTATTTCGCCAGAAGAAGGCCGAGAAATACTGTAAGAAATCCATCCAGGAGATTGCGGACATCATGCTCAATCAAAGAGCATAGTTAAAAAAGCATTCCGTGCAGGGTTTTTTGTGACGCCCCGAGATCGGGCACTATGCAGATTTCAGCATTTCTGCCAAAATCCACATAATAACCGATTCCAGGTTGCCACTTGTGATAACATTACAACAGTTCACGAATAATCCACAACAACAGAGGAGGTATATACAAGACGACTCAAACGAGTCAAGGATACAAATGATACAATACAAAGATCCAAATGACAGCGGAAGAAACAACATAGCGTCCGACTACGGACAAGATCCAAATTGGACTAAGAGTCCTGGAGATAACCGATGGCGTCCAATCCCTGCCCAGGCCAAGCCGGAGGGATTCCCAAGCTAACGTCGTCAGACTTCAAACCTGTTGACTGCAATGTGGAATATGCAGCCACGAAAAGGATTCGTGGGTCAGTACGGTTAAGTACTGGCAAGTGGATAACCCATACTCACAAGATACCAGCGTAACCAATCATCACAAGATACAAATACTTTGGGTTCAACGGAAAGGAAAGGATTATTACAAAGAAGCGGCAGCGGGCTGCACTAACTAACTACAGAGACTCGCTACAACATCCGGCTAAAAGAAACAGATAAGATAGCGCGACAAAACCAGCTATAACTACTCACCAAACAATACCCACCCAATGTTACCCCCTACTAAGGAAGCAACCCAAGGAAACTCACACGGTTGATTAAGGTGACATTCATGTTTATGGTGGAGGTAATCTATATAACTAGTCAAGTTATCATCGTTAAGTGTAAGTTGTCTGAGTACTTGTTAGCCAGCACTTTCACCAAGTCATCCATAACCGCGGACAACACGACTTCTCGAGAAGATTTAACCCTGCAGGGATGCACCAATTTGGCCGTACACGTAAGAATGACCCGCCAGATGGAAAGGCCCTTCCACCAAGCGAGGCACTCAACACAACCCAACTCTTCTTCGCATCAAGCCCAAAGAACCACATGCTGTGCGTGCGCGGCTAATCGAGCCCCCACGAAGAAAAGGGGGACCCTCATAGCACTCTAAGACCACGCCGCCCTAAATGCCGACATAGCAACTCATCCACCCTGGCACCAAGGGTTCGCACCTGCATATGCATGCATCAAATGGAAAGCCCGAACTAAGTGTGGCGATTTGGACGAGATGCGAATCGAATCAGAATTGCGGGGGGCGCCCATACTCGCTTCCCACATGCGGTTAGTGCGCTCATCATGGATCAGTGGACAAGACCCTTTTCCTAATTAGGGTCGACACTAGCAGGCCTCAAAACCACGCCGGGCCTCCTGCCGGTGCCTTATCATCAAATTATTATTACCCAAAACATTAACATGTTGTTGATTAAGACAAGCCCAACTATCAACTAAACAGGTGATAGAACAAAAGGACAACAGGACTAGAGCGCAAGCAAACCTAAGCATGCTAGTACGACACAGCCCAACATACAACAGGGTTATAGGTGTGGAGGTAAGGCAATATCGTGGCAGCAGGGTAAACATGTGATGGGATCGGAACACAAGCATCGAAACATAAGGCTAGAATAAAGGCAACGGGAAGAATCGGTAACAAGTGATGAAAGGCAGCCATAGGTAGCAAGTGAGTATACTTGCCTGGAATCCAGCAAGTAGAGGTACATCCGAACTTGTTGTTGCTCACATCATCTCACGTCCTATCCGTGAAGAAGCAACGAACTAGAACAAACACCGGATGCAACAATTACTACTACGGCAAAAGATCCAGCATGATCAAGATATGGATGCATGACCAGTTTAAGGATGCATCAAAGATAAACTAGTTGACATGGTAAACATATTTAAATGGGCCCATACGCAATTTGGATTGCATATGGAGAAGCCCATGAATTAATGTTGAATTAAATGATCTACAAATAACCATCATGTGAAAGTTGATTAGAATGATGCATGGATGATGAAAACAATAAGAAAACAACAATAGCTTCAGTTTGATATGTTGTTTACCAAGTTTGGAATTTTATTTATTAAGTTATGAACTTTGGCATTTTAAATGATTAAACAAACATTTGTTGTTTTCACCAATTTTAAATGTTCAAAACAGATAACAAAATTTATATTTGGAAAGAACACAAAATTTTAGATGGAATACATATTTCAGTTGTTGAATTTGGATTTAAAATGAGCAAGTTATGAATTTGGCAATTTAAAAGGTGTATTTAAAGTATTGAATTATTGCACCAATTTTAATTAGGAAAAACAGTAGACAAATTGTATTGAAAAGGTTGAAAACATGTAGCAAATGTTTCACTGAACATTTTGAGCTATTAAACATAATTTTTGGATCATTATTGAATTTATTATAAGCATTTTTATTCTGCCCCTTTTAGTAAACAGAAGGAAACATGTTCAAATTTAATTCAATTGTGACCAAATAAAATACCACTGTGTAGAGTTTGTTAAGACAAAATTTTAGAGCCCAAGTTTGCTCAATTTGGATGAACAGAACTCAAGTTATGAATTCCCAAAGTTTCCAATTTTTATTGCATTTTCTGTATTTAATTATTTAGTGCAAAATTGTTAACAGGAACATATTGCAACTTTGACATTAACAGAAAGAGCACAAGATTATGAATCCACAGAAACTTGAATCATTGAAATTGGAGCAATATTCAATTTGTTATGGATTTTACAATTAAAGACTCAGATCTGTTTTTCTGGAGTTCTAGAAATAAAAGAAAAATGGAGGAAAAAGGGGTGGCTTTTGCTGCGGAAGGGGAGATTCGAACCCGGGGCTCCAGGGAGTGCGGACAGGGTACCACGCCACTGGGCTGCTGTGCGTGTTTGTGATACAATACATCCCTCACTGAATATGAGGTGGTACTGTGCGGTTTTAACTGAATTTTTCAGATCGGAAACACGTATAGATGCAGGGACGGACGAGCTCGTCCATGGCAGCGGCCAGCATCGCACGACGGCGAGCGCACAGAGCAAGGGGGAAGGACGGGGAAGAGGGGCCCGAGGGCGGAGGCGAGCTCACCGCGGGGGTGGACGAGGCAGAAGGCGCGGGGCGCGGAGGCGTCGAGGAAGCAGACTCTGGCACGGTCGTTGTTCGTGGCTGCTGCCGAACGGAGGAGGAAGACGACGACGGCGAGGTCGATGCAGCCGCCCTCCGGCCTCGGTTTCTTCAGAGAAAAGAAGGAGGGAGGCACCGGGGTTCCATTCCCGGTGCAAACACATCCCGGCGTCGACCACCGCAACCGCACCATCTCCTCCATCGGGCAGCCATGGAAGTGGTGGTTTGGGTTCAGAACGGTTCAGAGATGAACATGGAGTACAGGAGGGAGAGGGGTGGCGGCAGGGAGGAAGAAAGGAGGGGAGAAGGGCTAGGGTTAGGTTTTGGGAGGAGGAGAGGGGTAGATAAAGGAGGGGAAAGGGAGCAGGTGGGTGGAGGGGTCCATGGAGGTGGACAGCGACATGTCCTCCTCGTGCCTGTACGGATGGAGGAAGGAGAAAGGCTGGGGTGGGCTGGTTTGTTGGGCCTGGGCGTGGTGGGCTGCTTTCTCTCTCTCTCTCACTCAAACATTTTTTTGTTTTGTTTCTTTTATTAATTTCCAGAGATTGTTTTTTTGCACTATTGAAAATAATTTTTGAGGCCACAAACTCAACTTTGATTTTTATGAAGAATAAGATTGACAAATTTTTTAAATGCTTGGTGAGTTTTATGATGCAGATGGCATGATGACATGATGCAATAAAAAAGAAACCAAACAAACAATTCCTATTTGGGGAAAACCCCGGCCGTTACATTTTTATGGCTAACAGCCAAGACAGACGCCGAACACATAGTAAATACATGTGCCGGATGTCAGTATTACGCCAAGCAAACGAATATGCCAGCCCAAGCACTCAAGACTATCCCTATTACATGGCCATTTGCGGTCTGGGGGCTAGATATGATGGAACCATTCAAAACTGCAAGAGGTGGACTCACACATCTACTCGTTGCAGTAGATAAGTATACCAAATGGGTGGAGGCGAAACCCATCAAAAAGCTTGACGGTGTGACCGCCAGAAATTTTATCAATGACGTAGTCATGAGATACGACGTTCCACACAGCATAATCACCAACAACGGGACAAATTTCTCAATTCGAGAGTTGGAAAAATATTGCCGACAAACGGGAATACGCCTAGATCTCGCATTTGTGGCACACCCATAATCCAATGGGCAGGTTGAAAGAATGAATAGCTCAATCCTGCAGGGAATACGCCCAAGACTCGAATCTCCTCTTCATAGAGAAGCTGGAGCATGGGTGGAGGAATTACCTTCCGTGCTTTGGAGTATTCGAACTACGCCAAATAGATCAACATGGCCAACTCCATTTTTCCTGGTCTATGGCGCAGAAGCGATGCTTTCAACGGAGATGCTCCATGACAGCCCAAGAGTGCAGGCTTATGATGACTCGGATGCCGAAAGTGCACGACATGATGCCGTCGATCTTTTACAAGAAGAACGAGAACTTGTACTCCAAAGATCCTCCATTCATCCGCAAGGATTACGATGCTACCATAGTCCGAAAATCAGGCATCGTTCTTTTAAAGAAGGTGACCTAGTGCTAAGATTGGTGCAAGAAAGGAAGCACAAGTTAACCCCAGTATGGGAAGGACCATTTGTCATTAGCAAAGCTATTAAAAATGGATCATACTATCTTGTAGACATTCGGGATATGGAGGATGATCCTAAAAGACCGAATCGCAAAAGAAAGAGAAAGATAGATGTCGAACTAGGAGAGACCAAAAGACCCTGGAGCATCCAGCAGTTACGTCCCTTCTACACTTAGTTCAATTTCTATGTAAACATCTTTGAGATCTTGAAATAAAGTCGTTCGGAATTCGTACATCTATTTTTTTACATATTTATTATAGTATAAAGCATAAATCCGTCTTATCTATTTCCCAATGATCTTTCAAAATACTCAATGTTAACCCGGATTGTGCCTGCGTGCTCGGAGTTAAAAAAATGAATGATTTTCGGCCTAAGGAGGCTTAAGGAAACCCAGATTGTGCTTGGGTGCCTGAGTTTCGTACAAAATTCCTTACTTTTTTCTCTAAGTATTATCTGATTGTTTTTATGTTGGGTCACTGGAATTATTAAGTAAAAATGCCTTTAGTACGATCCATGTTTCCGAGTTTCGACTGATTGGTTATACCCAGTAACTTGGCATGAAGATTATGCACTATCGAGCCATTTCAAACACTAAGGATAGTTAAGGCATATAAACCAGAGAACTTAGAAGATAAAGGAATTAAAACCCGGACAACTTGCAAATACTTATAAATTAAAATTGCAAAAGCGGAGTACTTGTTTATACAAAACAATAGATAGCATTACAATGAGTATTACATTGTAAGAATAGTAATGCTTCTATTTTCCTATCTTCTACCCAGGACCTAAGCAGCTTCTTCGGGACCCGAGTCATCTTCCTCGCTGCTGGATTCCTCCGGAGTTGTCGGGATTTCCTCCTCGGGGTAGAATATGGAGATGTTCACCATATTGGCATTCTTGGTGGCGTGGACTTTGATTTCATCAAAGATGCTGGCCCGCTGAGCATCTGTATATCCTTGAGGGATAACGGATGCCACGCGCCAAGATTTGGCGGTGGTATAGTGCATACGCATGAGCCCAAGGGCCATGCGCGCACCACCACGAGCCGCAGAGCGGAGCCAAGACTCCTTGCGGTTCGCCACCTCCACGATCGCCTCTGGAAGTTTGATAACTTCCGGGAACTCCCCTGATTTGTCGGGAATGTACTTATTAATAAGTAACATCCCTGCAGCCTTGAACGTGGTGAAGACTTTCCCGAAAGCCCGGATTCTCTTGATCCGGGTAAGCTGGGGGCTACCTTCTGTTTCAATCAACAGCCAAATGTTAGGAAAACAGAAGAAGGGAAAAAAGGAAAAATCCGGTAAAAGTCAAAATACTTACCGAGAATCCGGTCCATTTCTGTGCCTTTCTCCAGGAGCTAGTTCAGGGCATTCTCCAGGTCCCTGATTGTAGCTCTGTCTTTCTCGGCCTGGCTGGAGGCCTTAGACTCGGCAATGTCGACAGCTAGTTGGCTGGCCTCCAGGTCCTTCCGGAGCTTCACAGTAAGCTTGTGAAGATCCAGGTTTTCTCAGCGGAGGCTCTCGGCATTGCCGGCATCTTCAACAATTTGTTTGGCTTTCGCCAAAGAAGTTGAAAAAGCAAGTAAAGTAAGAGTTAAAAACTCGGAAAATTACTTAGAAAAAATTCTGAACAAAGCAGTGAAAATTTTGTTACCTGCTGATTTAGTCAGCTTTTCTGAACGGATACCAGCTCCACGTCCTTATCTTCAAGAATATTCAGAAGGGTTTTCACCTCCTTATTCTTGATGGAAAGTTTACGCAAAACTTCCATGTTGATGTTTTCAGAAGTTTTCTGAAACACGGAAAAAAGACAAAAAACGCTTAAGGTAAAAACAAGCATGGTAATGATAAAAGCATTATGTCAAAAGTATACATTCGGCTTATTGCTTGGGGCCTAGAGATATTACCTGGCTCATCTTGGTCAAGCTCGCCAAGTTTTCGTTGAATTCTTTTGCATAGTCTGCAAAAAGAATCCTGACATGGCAAATGCCATCCTGGATAACCTGCCGAGGTGAAATTACGAAGTTATTCCTTACAATAAGCCCGCCTTGCGGCCAAGGACGGATTAAGGGAGCTGGAGCGAAGTGTTTTGTCGCCCACGGTTTGATATACCCGTGTTCGTCAAAGGGCTCTTCTTTTACCTTGAACTCCTTGTCGAATGATGGGATAGGCACCTCCTCTGGAACTCGAGAAGGACCTCCCGCCTCTGGCACCGCCATTTCCCTCGCGTCCGTCTCGGACGCAATGGGCTGGCTGGTCTGCAGGGGCTCCTCCTCCCTAGCAACCACATTTTCCTCCGCAGCTGCGACCGGAGTGTCGGGAGCAGCAGCAGGAGAAGGTTGTGTCCCTCTCCGGGAAACATACTTATGTTTCTTTCGGCCTTTTGTCTTTAGTGTTGTTGGATCCAGGGTAGAAAGAGAAAATCCAAGAAAATTAGAATTCCGAGAAAAGAAAAGAACTCCTGCGACAAAAAGCAGAGAAAAAGAAAACCTGGTTGATTTACGTGGAAGTAGCGACGGGAATTCCGTCAAGATCGATTATTTCTTGAGTAGCGGAAGGCTTCTTGCGTATCCGTCCGCCTGCCAAGTTAGCATGTATTACGTCTAACTCGGCATCGGTCGCAAGATCCGCCTCAGGAAGATCGACAATCTATCAAAAAAGACAAAGTTCAAGTTAAAATGAATATCCGACAAAGAAGAAACGCAGAACCAAAGCCCAAAAGGAAAAGCCATACCTTTGAAGCCAGGTTTGTCGCCATGTACATCCACAGTCTTTCCTCATATTTGTCGCGTGTTGCGACCAACTGGTTAACGCGTTTCCTCAAATCTTTTGCCGTCAAAGATTTGTTCGTTGTCCGCATTACGTCTTCGGGTCAAGAGTACTCGCACATGAGCCGAGACCGCGGTGGGCCAGAGGTTGAATCCGCCTTTCTAGCCAGCATAGGACTGTGTCCATGCCGGTGAGTGGAGGAGATGCGGAAAAGAGCTTGGCGATGCGCTGTTTAATCCTTAGTAGATCCGGCGGTAGGGTTTGAACTACGTCCACTGCCCAGTTGTCTTGGGGAGTGGCAGCGGAGTTGACAAAAGGTGGAATTCCCGTTTCCTTTCCAGGAAACGGGACATCTTGGTGGTAGAAGAAGGAACCCGTCCAAAACTTGACGGATTCCGAGGTTTTTATCCTGGGGAACCAATCCTCCCTAAACCTGGGGAGGGTGAAGGAAATAGTTCCGCAAGTCGGGAGTGCGCCCTCAGAAGGGTTTCGCTTAACCCCGAAGCAATATTGCCAGAAATCTAACCTAGGTTCTAATCCTATATAAGCTTCAAAGAGGGCCTGGAACCCTGCTAGATAAAGTATGGAGTTGGGAGGAAGGTTGTGGGGTTGAATGTTGTAATGGTTTAGGACTTGGAGGAAGAAGGCAGAAGGTGGAAACCCCATACCTCTGCTGATGTGCGAGGTGAGGAGAACCCTTTCTCCGGCTTTTGGTGTTGGCTCGGAGTCGTCTTCCTCGTGCCGCCATTTGCCCTTCAGGATTAACCCCTCCTTCTCTATTGTCGGAAGGAGGGAAGGAACCAAATTACAATGGCTCCAATTCCCGGATATTTCCCCTTCTTCCTCCGCTCCGGCGGCGGCCGCGGCAGCGAGTTCCTCACCAACGAGGGTGAGCTTCTCTTCTGCTGTCTCGACGGTGAAGGGTGGAGACCGCGCGGTAGATGACGACGCCATGGTTTCGGCCTCTAGAGGAGGATCCTCGCGAGCCAAGTTACCGGTGTTCTCTTCCGGCGCGCTCGCGGCGGCGCGGCCAGGAGAATCCACTTGAGGATCCATGTCGTTGATAATCCCGTCGATATCAACGGCGACGATGTTTTCCTCTGCGGCGCATGGTGAATCGTTGGTAGCCATTCTTGGGCGGCGCGGGGAAGATCCGGAACCTCCGATGGTGATTTTCCGGGGACGATGCGGGACGCATGGGCTCTGATCACGCTTGCAAGCTTTGGCTCGGGAGCAATGGTGCATGGGGGCTGGAAGATGGAGTGAGAGTGGAAGGGCAACCGGAGAGCCCGAGGGCGGCTATTTATAGCCGGAAAAACGTTGAGATGTGCCACAACGGCTCTTTTGAGCGTTAGATCTTCGACGCGTGTCACGCACCAGAAAATCCAGGAAATGAGGGGACGGGTGATAATTGCTATCTCCTTGTTTCCCGCGAGAATCTGTCAGAGATACGTTTCAGGGTTTCACATTAAACCCAAACGTCCCTCACGTCAGCACGATTTTATCGCTGACGTCAGGAAGTTCCTTCTCCACGAAGGCTCGTGGAAGAAAAAGGCGGATTCTGAGAAAATCCGAGATTCGCGTTAAGCAAGATTTGGGAAAAAGAAGAATCGAGATGGAGCGCCAGCATTTCTCGGAAAATAATACAAATTGACGAAAGATGGCAGAATGGAGTCTCAATCCTTCTTGGGGGCTACTGTCGGATATATGTCGATTAGGGGTATATCCGACATTGTCCTAAAGAGCCGGATTACTAGGGTGGCCTGATTGGTAATGGATCACAGTCCATTAGGCGGCCCAGTAAGATGACGCGCAGAAGCCGGATTCTAGAAGAACCCGGACCACGGCCCAAAGTGGTGCGGCTTGGAGTAGAAGGCGGATTCCTACTTTCCAAGTTAGATACTTTCTGTAGCCTTCTAGGTTTCCTTTTTGTAAGCCCTAACCCGGCTATCTATATAAAGCCGGACGGGAGAGAAGAAACAAGAGAGACAATAAGCTAGAAGCCAACTTGCCGAGAGGTTGATCCTCATCGAGTTAGCAAATCCCAACTCACATTGTACTTTGTATACTTCAGGCTTCAGCCCTGATTTAGTGAGATTGCAGGAGTAGGAACGCCGCCTAGTTGTGACGTACCAAACCTGGGTAATTTTGGTGTTCCTGGTTGTCGTACTACCACGTCCCCCACGTCTCTATCAGTAGTCTCATGGCACCCTTATCTATGAACTCTACTACGATGTCTCGACACCATGAGTTATCCGCCAAGAAGTGCTTTTCTTTAACGCCTTTTAGCTAGGCCTAGAAAAGTGGATTCAAGTATTTTCAAGTGAAGAAGCATCCAAATTGTAATGAGTTCAAATAATAGAATCAAAAGGCAACTTCATTCTCTTTATAGGAAAGTGTTATGTACCTTTCTTTAGTGGGAATTGAAATTTAACATTCCCCTCTTTCATATCAATAACATCACCAACAGTTCTAAGAAAAGGTATTCCCAAAACAATTGGACAAGAAGCATTGCATTCAATATTCAAGACAACAAAATAAAAGGGGACAATATTATTATTAACCATGATAAGAACATCATCAACTCTCCCCAAAGGTTTCTTTCTAACATTATCCATGAGACGAACATCCAAATAACAGGGTTCCAAAGGTGGCAAATCAAGAATATCATAAAATCTTTTAGGCTTAACAGAGATACTTTCACCAAGATCACATAGAGAATTTAAATTAAATCATTCACTTTCATTTTAATAATAGGTTCTATCCCATCATCTTACTACCTAGGGATAGAGGCTTCACATCTTAATTCATCCTCTCAAATTTGCATGAGAGCATTTGTAATATGTTTTGTGAAAGCCATATTCATAGCACTAGCATTAGGACAGCTAGCAAGATTTTGTAAGAATTTAATCACTTCAGTTATGTTCCAATCATCAAAGCTAAGATCATTTTTATCAAAGGTAATGGGACCATTGTCTCCCATGTTTCTAAAAAATTCAGCACTATTATCAGAAGCATTTTTAGCAGTTTCAGGCAATTTTGCATTTTTAATAACATCAGTGGGAATATTGCAAACACCAATTACTTTACCATTGATAGTAGAAGGTTTACTAGCATGAGAAGCTTCAGTTTTACTAGTGGTGGTAATGGTGCAAACATTAGCTATATTATTCTTTCTAGCTATTTCATCTTCTATTTCCCATCTAGCATGCAATTCAGCTAACATCCTAACATTATCATCAATTCAAATTTGGATGGAATTCAAGGTTTTGCTTTCTTTAACATCATGAGTAATAACTTTTAGTTTTAGAAAATCAACATCAAGAGCAAGGCTATCAACTTTAGAAGCAAGAACATCAATTTTGCCAAATTTTTCCTCAACGATTTTATTGAAAGCAGTTTGTGTACTAATAAAAAATTTAAGCATGCTCTCAAGATAAGAGGGTACACTTTTGTTGTTGTTATAAGAATTACCATAAGCATTATTATTATTAGGAGGATATGGCCTATAATTATTGCTACCAAAATTATTCCTATAAGCATTGTTGTTGAAATTATTATTTTTATGAAGTTCACATCAACATGCTCTTCTTGAGAAACAAAGTAAATAGATTGGAAGTGAACCTAAAAGAAAGTAAAGAGATTGGAAGTGAGAGACTCCCCTTGCAGAAATTCTCTTCCTCCCCTACAACGGCGCCAAAAAATAGCTGGTGCTAGAGTTGACGAAGGAGTGGTTTCTTGTTGAGGACTTTGAGATCCCCGGCAACGGCGCCAGGAAATAGCTTGATGGTGCAGGTCTTGCACTCGTTGGGAAACCCCAAGAGGAAGGTATGATGAGCATAGCAGCAGTTTTCCCTCGGAAAGAAACCAAGGTTTAACCGACAAGTAGGAGGAAGGAGTAACTTCAGAAGGTTGATGCAGCTGAGATGGCAGAGCACACTACCGGTTCAGCAGCAACGTGGAACCTACACAACACAATCAAATCACTTTTCCCCAACGAAATATTGAGGTTGTCAATCTCACCGGTTTTGCTGATAACAAAGAGGTTAAACGTATGGTGTGGAAAACAGTATGAAAACAATAGCATCAGTACGAGGTCAGTAGAAAAAATGGTTGTATTATCAATATGAGGAAATGGACCAGGGTCCACAGTTCACTAGTGGTGTCTCTCCATGAAAGATAAATGACATGTCTGGTGAACAAATTATAGCTGGGATGTTGACAGATTTGAAGGTTGCACCGTAGTACATATGCAATACATAAACATTACTATGTGATTGATGTGGGCATTACAACAAGATACATAGACCCTCATCCAACTGCATCTATGACTAATAATCCACCCTCCGAATATCATCTGAACAAATGTTTGGTGTTAAGTTGCAAGAAACAGATAATCGTAGTAAGCAAAGTGTGTATGTAAATAATAACATCATCCTTAGACAAAGCATTGTTGTTTTCTCCCTAATGGCACAACATATCCTCCATCTGTCACGTTTCTGTCACTCGAGCACAGATGCAAAGGAGGCATGAACCACTATGGAGCATAAATACTCCCTCTTGGAGTTACTAGCATCTACTTGGCCAGAGCATCTAGTAATAACGAAGAGCAAGCAAGATCATAAATAACATATGCATGAAGATAACATGATAGATTGATAATCAGAAGACATAGCATTCGAGATTAAACCACAACATGTAGCATTACATAAAGATGATCTCGATCATATGAGGCCGTTCACGAGATTTAAACATGAGGCATAAAGTGGAGGAGACAACCATATAGATACTGCTATGGACCCGTAGCATTACATAAAGATGATCTCGATCATATGAGGCAGTTCACGAGATTTAAACATGAGGCATAAAGTGGAGGAGACAACCATATATATACTGCTATGGACCCGTAGTTCAGGGATGAACTACTCACACATCACTTCAGAGGAGGACATGGTGGTGTAGATCCTCCGGTGATGAATTTCCCTTCCGGCAGGGTGCCGGGGAGAGCTCCAGAACCCTCCCGATCTCGGGATGACGATGACGGCGGCCGATACATCCATTTTGCATCACTATTTTATATCATAATTTTCTATTATTCATCGATATATTTCATGTTATGATGCATCTCTTATGGTATTTTATCTTATTTTGCATGTTTTATAATTTTTGGAGAATAAACACCGGGACCAGGAATCTGATGGAAAAAGCACCGTCGGGATACCGTATTTCATAAGATCACAAGAAGAAGTGGGACACCGGCAGTGTCCTAAAAGTTCGGAGGAAAAAACACAGCCAGAACGGGAGCCAGAGGGGGGCCACCATGGGCCCACACCATGGGGTGGCGCGACCCCCCTTGGTCGCACCACCTATAGGTGTGGCCACCCTGGCCCACCTCTAGGGGATATTTTGGCGTGCCTGTCCCCGAAGAAACCCTAAGACTCATTCCATCGTCGAAAAATTATTCCGTCGCCGCCTCGGGGCGGAAAACACCAGAGAGAGAAAAGCTCTCTGGCAGGGAGAAATCTGCCAGGGAAATTCCTCTCTGGAGAGGGGAAATCACCGCCATCGTCACCGTCATCACTCCGGGAATCATCAAGATCGTCATAATCATCATCATCACCACCAGCACCATCACCCTCATCATCCACCATCATCCCGCTATAACAATTAGGGGCCTCTATCGTTGTTTTGCATTAGATCTCTCTCCCGGTGTGGATTACTTGTTAGTAGTTGATGCTTGTGAGATTTGTCGGTGTTTGCACTTTGTGACCAGATTCTTATCATCCATTATATCACCTCTGATCATGATCCATATGATGTGTTGTGAGTAGTTCGTGTTGTTCTTGAGGACATGGGAGAAGTCAAGATGTTAGTAGTGAAGTAATGTTGAGTAATATTTAATGTTTGATATTTAA
Source organism: Alopecurus myosuroides (assembly GCA_028641055.1). Lineage (NCBI taxonomy): Eukaryota > Viridiplantae > Streptophyta > Magnoliopsida > Poales > Poaceae > Alopecurus > Alopecurus myosuroides. The sequence continues at coordinate 300,851,133 of CM054060.1, read as the reverse complement.
GTTGTGGTGTTATTCTTCTAGTGGTGTCATGTGAATGTCGACTACATGATACTTCACCATTTATGGTCCTAGGGGAATGCATCATGTATTTGGCTACTAATTATGGGTTTGCCGGAGTGACAGAAACCTAAACCCCCTTTAGGAAACCATTACACGAGGGAGCGTAGGATCCCGGAGTTTAAAATTGTGGTTAGATTTATTTCTTAATTACTTTCTTGTAGTTGCGGATCCTTTCAAGGGGTATAATCACAAGTATGTATTATTCTTGGATGGTACGGTACATTAGCATAGATTCACCCACACAACACTTATCAAAACAAAAAAATTATTCCACTGCATGGAACAAAAGCACTTGACAGAAACCTCCCGTGTGTCCTCGAGAACGTTTGTTAATCATAAGTAAACTCACTGACTTGTCCTTTGTTGAAGAGAGGATTGGGCCACTTGCTGCAATTATTATTACTGCATTTTATTTACTCGCACTTTATTTACCTGTAATATAAAAAAACCCTACAAATCTATTTTCCAGTATTTACAGTTATTCCTTCATCGAAACCGCTTGTCAACACCTTCTGCTCCTCGTTGGGTTCGACAATCGTATTTATCGAAAGTACTACAATACACCCCCTATACTTGTGGGTCATCAAGACTATTTTCTGACGCCATTGCCGGGGAGTGAAGCGCTATTGGGAAGTGGAATTGATAAAGGAAACTTCTGATGTAAGTGCTGTTTTTATTACTATCTACTGCATTATTACACTATTTTGGAACTCCTTTTGAGTCCTTATTTGCAGGCACTGCTGCCACTGCTAGGGTAGTAAGTGACCCACCGCTTGATGATTTGGATCCTTATAAAATACCTATAAAGATTGTTAAACATGTTATGGATAACTGCTATTCGGGAGATGGAAATGTCCATCCTGGTGATCATTTGCTCTTTTTACATGAATTATGCGAGTTGTTCAAGTGTGCAGGTATTACAATGAGCCAAGAGAAGAGGAAATTATTCTCTATATCATTGACAGGCCGAGCCGCTGAATGGTTCAAAGTGCTGAAAAATAGTCAGGTATAAATTATGACTATGAATGCATTAAAACTTTTATGTCATCCGGCGATTTTCGTAATGTTGTTTATGGTCTTGATTCTCAAGTTGCTGCAAACTTATATAAGGCTTTTGCTTCTTACATTGATATTCCTAAAGAGGAATGAGATAAGTACCATGCACCTTATAAAGATACTATTAATTGTGTTCCTGCTAGAGACATAGAAGTTCATACTGTTGATTCTATTGTGCCTGAACCTTATATTGAGAAAATGCCTTTCCCTGCTAAGGTAAAAGAACACTATGTTAGCTGGTGTGGTTAATAAAAGTGCAAGGAAACTTGTGGAACCAGAGGAACAAATAAAGGACCTTGTTTCTAAAAATATAGAAGAGGGGCAATTATATTTTGTGAAGATGCTTCTAATATTGTCTCTCATCCTAGTAAATCTAGGAAACCTAGTGTGTCGGGGGGCCACCCCCGAGTAGGGGTAAGGCAGATGATAATTAGAGTTCAATATACTTGTTACCAAGTTCGGTCGTACCGAGTAGGCACGTGCCGTATAGGATGGTATCTGGTCGATGGCTGTCGGGATGAAGCTACCCGGCAGGAAGAACAAGAGACCAAAAAGAAGATTCAAGAATTTGTCAGGGTCAACCGAGAAAAACTTGGATGATCCAGATAGAGGTAGCTGCTTTTCTACCCGGAGGCAAAGTCAATGTAGTTGTTGAGGTGAATCCCGCGTATCCCGGAGCCGTACAGGCGTGCGGTTCAACTTACTAGGTACGTGGTAATGCGTATCCGAACGTGGGTGCAGTATGGTATGGGCAATGGCTTGTCCTGTCTCTGACAAGGGCACAAGACATGTTAGTGGCCAACCACAAAGACTTTCGGCGACGCTGTCAGCGAAGACACGGAGGCGTGCGCTGCTGCACAGTGTAGAGTCACCTAGACAGTACTTTTATCTGTAGAATAGTAGGTGGCCGCCAGTATATAAGGTGGCCTCCCCCCTCCCGCGTGAGGGTCACTACGTCGCACACTTGGTGGATTGATTCTAGAGGCATCGCTACTCACAGAGAGAGAAATAGAGAGAGGGATAGGAACTCTTGTACTCGGCATACCATTATACAGAGAGCGAGAGAGGGAGGAGTAGGGTTGTTACCTGCACACGAGGGCTCCGAACCTGGGTAGATCTTGTTGTTTGTAGTGTTCTGAGCGCGCCAATTAGGCGTGCGATCCCTCCCCGGATACCTACAACATCCATCGGCCCCAAACATTAGCCATCCTACGGCATATGTCTTCTCCACACCACGGCAGTTGGCGCCCACCGTGGGGCTAGCAGCGGCGCTGGCAGGGGTTCATATCCGGACGGGACCCGTTTCTCGTTCGGGGGAGCACGTGGTTTGTTTGATTGTCCACAGATTCGGCTCCCTTGACTTTGTCTCCAACAACGCTGGGGACTTCTGCGGTAGGCCCGTGCCTGCAGGTGGCTCCGTCATCAGCTTCGGCGCGCATTTGGTGTACGTCGCCACCATCGTCATCCGCGAGTACCCCGAGGTGGTGCTCGTTGCTGCTGATCCTCCTACCGTTCTCGCCGTCCGCGGGCAGCCCGGCGCTGGCTCTGCGGACAGCGTGGAGGTGATGATGACCGGTACGGTTCCTGATGCCGGGAAGGGAGCGCCCACTGCGCCCAAGGTCGGCAACATGCAGGCTCGGCCGAGCCACAAGCCTTACGACAGGCCTCAGAACTAGCCAGGCTACAAGGGGCCTTCTACATCGACTGCGATACCGGCTCCTCTAGCCGGTGTCATTGAAAAGCTGGGGATGCCGCTTGCCGCGGATGCGGATCCGGCAGTGCTGCGGCCGCAGCTCGAGGAACATCGCCATGCCTTGATCCTAGAGGCCAATCAGATGGCAAAGGTTAGGCTTAAGCTCAACCTTGATCAGAATGAGTACAATAGAGCCCATGGTTTTACTCCTGTTGCTAGAAATCCTAGTCGGATAGGAGTAATTTCTCGCAACCTAGGTGCCGAAATGGCTAGAGATTGTAGAACTCCTAGCAAATCAGATAGCACGACCTCGGCTGGTAGGCCAAAATATAGCTCTCATGCCAAAACACTTAGAGCCACTGAGGCAGTTGCCGCCGAGTTTCCGCATTTGTCCGGTGAAGCTCGCGCTAGGCAACAGGACCATCTCAATGAGCTAGTTCTTGAAGCTGGCAGGCAGAATGAGGCTTTCCGGCAAGCGAATCCAGGAGTTGGTGTGTCCCATGCTGTACAGTCGCATGGGGCAAGATCCGGAGGACAGGCCTCGGCACCGCTTCCCGGTGGTGAGAGGGCTCAGAGTGTGAACTCTGGGAAGAATAAGCAGATGCAGATGTACGATCCGGCTGTCGTCGGAAAACAACACGATGTAGAGTGGCAGCCCGGTCAAAAACACATTGCTGCAGATGGTGGCTATCATGCCGCCCGAGTTCATCAAGAGGGGCAAGGGGGCAACCAAGATGGTCCATCTCGGCATCAGGCTACCAACCCGGTTCCGCCTGTTGTTCAGCCACAAGCCGTTGCTGCAGTGGACAACCCGGTTGCTCAACCCGGTCCTAGGCACCAAGACCGCTACAATGATGGGTACTCGGCAATGGAGCAAGCCGGGTACGCCGACCCAAGAGATGTTACAACTCCGTTGGGAGCAAGGATGCTGCAACCAAGTGATGCAAGGTACAAGCTGGACATGATCCACCTGTCTGAAGAGATAGAAGCCTGGGGACCACCCGGACCGAATTTCTTTGGTCCCAAAATCATGGGAGAGCTGGCTGTGCCCAAGTTCTAGCTGACAAGAGGGACTAAGACCTATGATGGAAGCACCAAGCCAGATGATTGGCTGAATGATTACGTTACTACTGTGCACATTGCCAAAGGTAACCGAAGATGGGCTGTGAGGTATGTGCCCCAGATGTTGGAGGGCCCAGCCAGGCTCTGGCTCAACAATTTGCCGAGAGACAGCGTCAACTGCTGGCTCGACTTCTCGGAAGCCTTCATCAGCAACTTTGCCAGCACTTACAAGAGGCCGAATAGGCCGCAGCAGCTCTCGACGTGCAAGCAGAGGGAAGAAGAGACAGACAGGGAGTACCTCACTCAGTGGAGCACACTGAGGAACACATGAAAAGGTGTGAACGAGTCACAGGACATTACCTGGTTTGCTCAAGGCTACAGACATGGCAGCATGTTGTGGCAGAAGCTGCAGAGGGAAATGCCGAGTACGCTCGCCGAGACAATCAAGATTGCAGATTTGTATGTACTCGGTGACCCTACTCAATCTCTTCTTGATTCTTTCGAGCCAAGAAGAAGAAACAATGAGGGAGCCCGGCGCAATGATCGCCAAGATTTCCGCAACAAGAGAAGAGATGATCATCCGGATATCCGCTATGGATCAGACCATGTGGCTGCTGTCAACCAAGATCAACCTTCCGCCGGGAGCTGCCAGAGGCAAAAAACTGTTGGGCCCCAGTATGGGCAAAACCAGAATCAGGGCCAGAACTTCAAGAAGCAGTACAATTCCCCCAGGATTCCGGTGATGCTACCCAGAGATTTATCTTTGAGACCATGAAGGAGGGGCCGTGCAGCTTTCACACTCGGCATCCCAGCAGGCCGACTAACCATACTACTCGGCAGTGCAGCTGGTGGGACCGGATCAAGAGTGAGGGCTTTGGTGAATTTCCTCCCCTCCTCCTCTTCCGGCTCCAGGCTCCAATGTTTGGCCTATCTGGGCAAATGCTCCCAGGCCGGCCAAGAACCGGCCAAGAGAAAATGTGAACCAAGTGGCGCAATGGGCCAAGAACAACAACAACAACCGCAACTACAACTTCAACCGGAACAACAACAACAACAAAAACAACAACAACAACGACGACAATGGTGGTGGAGGAGACCGGAACGAGTACCAGGAGCATCATGAGAGCTATATGGTGTTCAGCACTGAGCCGGATGAGCAGTTTCAGCGCAGGCGCGCGATGGAGGTGAATGTTGTGATGCCTGTAGTGCCGGATTATATGCACTAGTGTGACCAAGACATTATCTGGTCTCGAGCTGATCATCCCAAGATAATGCCCAACCCGGGTACTTATGCTCTGGTGGTGGATCCAACCTTCCTGGGTTCCAAGAAGAATGTGAAGTTCAGCAAGGTGCTGATTGACAATGGGAGCAGCATCAACATCATGTACCGGGATACCATGGAGAAGCTCGGCGTTGCCGAGAACATGCTGCTGCCCAGCCGGACCACATTCCATGGCATTGTGCCGGGAGTGTCTTGTGCTTATATCGGCCGGATTTGGATCGATGTGCTCTTTGGCACCAGGGAGAACTGCCGGACCGAGTGTCTGCAGTTTGAGGTGGTTGATCTCTAGAGCCCCTACCATGCTCTACTCGGTAGGCCGGCTCTGACTAAGTTCATGGCCTCAACTCATGTGGCCTATCTAAAGATGAATCTTTCCGGTCCCAATGGCATCATCACCATCTCGGGTGATTACAAGCGCACCCTAGACTGTGCATCTGCTGAATCTAGGCTAGCCGATTCCATGGTCATTGCGGCCGAGAAGAAGAAGATACATGAGGTGGTGGCACTGGCACAGGCAGCTCAACTCGGTATGCCTGGCATGCCGAGCTCTCAGCATGGAGCCACATTCCAGGCCTCCCAAGAGAAAAAAAGGTGCAGATTGACCCGGAGTTCCCGGAGCGTGTTGCCATTATTGGCGCCAGATTGGAGGAGAAATAGGAAAGCGCGCTCATCCACTTCCTCCATGAGAATCGGGACGTCTTTGCATGGTCCAATCAGGATCTGCCGGGTGTCCCGAGGGAGTTGGTTGAGCACTCTTTACATGTGCGGCCAGATTCCAAGCCGGTTAAGAAGGCGATGCACCGCTTTGCGGCATAAAGAAGGAAAGCCATTGGTGACGAGATCACAAGGCTATTAACAAGTGGATTTATTATGGAGGTGCTGCATCCGGATTGGCTGGCCAATCCGGTCATGGTGGAGAATAAGAAGGATGATCCCATGGTCGATGTGGTGTGCCGCATGTGCGTTGACTACACCGACTTGAACAAGGCCTACCCCAAGGGCTCTCTCCCACTGACCCGATAGATCAGGTGATTGATTCCACTGCCGGGTGCGAGCTTTTGTCTTTTATTGATGCCTACTCTGGTTTTCACCAGATACCACTTAATCCGGCTGATCAAATAAAGACTGTTTTTATTACCCTGTACGGGGCTTATTGCTATTGTGTTATGTGCTTTGGTTTGAGGAATGCTGGGCCACATACCAGAGATGCATGCATGAGCAGATCGGCAAGAATGTGCAGGTGTATGTGGACGACATTGTCATCAAAACCAAAGAAAAACACACACTGCTGAGCGACATTGAAGAAACTTTTCCAAGCTTGCGGAAGTACTGGATGAAATTGAATACGACCAAATGCACCTTTGGCGTCCCGGCTGGAAAGCTACTCGATTTTCTTGTGTCTAGCCGGGGCATTGAATCCAATCCTTTCAAGATAAAAGCTATTGAGAGCATGTCTTTGCCAAGGTCACTGAAGGATGTGCAGAAGTTTACCGGGTGCCTGGCTTCCCTTAGCCGGTTCCTGGGAAGAATGGGTGAGAAGGCCTTACCTCTCTATCAGCTCACGAAGAAAAGTGACAAATTTGTCTGGACCTCACAAGCTGATGTGGCGTTCAAGGAGCTCAAGACCATGTTGGGTACCGCTCCCATTCTGGCGAGCCCTCTGCCTAAGGAGCCAATGCTACTCTATATTGCAGCTACCAACCGGGTAGTGAGCGTTGTGGTGGTAGTGGAGCGAGAAGAAGAAGGCAAATCGGTGCAGAGGCTGGTTTATTATCTCAGTGAAGTGCTATCCAACTCCAAGAAAAATTATCCTCGCTACCAGAAGATGACATATGGCGTCTACCTGGGTGCTAAGAAGTGCAAGCATTATTTCCAAGAGCATCCAATTACAGTGGTGAGCACTGCTCCCATCTCGGAGATTATGGGCAACAATGATGCAAGTGGCTGGATAGCCAAGTAGGCAATTGAGCTAGCTGCTTATACCCCAGGATATGCCAGAAGAGAAGCAATCAAGTCTCAAGCCTTAGCGGATTTCCTTGTTGATTGGGCCGAGATGCAGTATGAGCCACCTTTACCGCAAACCAATTTCTGGTGAATGCATTTCGATGGGTCCAAGATGAAAGAGGGTATCGGCGCCGGAGTGGTGATCACCTCACCCAAGAGGGACCAGCTGAAATATGTGATGCAGATTCATTTCTCGGCATCCAATAATGTTGCTGAGTATGAGGCCCTGGTCCACGGGCTGAAAGTGTCCAAGGAGATTGGAATCCGGCGGATCGTATGCTATGGTGACTCGGATCTGGTAGTCCAACAAGCCTCGAGGACTTGGGACGCGTTGGATGCCAACATGGCATCTTACCATTTCCTTGTCAAAAATATGACCGGATTCTTCGATGGGTGTGAATTCCATCACATCCACTGTGCTGAAAATGATGTTGCGGATGCTCTGTCCAAGTTGGGTTCTTCTCGACAATTCATTCCGACTAGGATTTCTCTGGAGCATTTGAGGAAGCCCTCTATCAAGCCATCACCCAACTCGGAGTCCATATTCATACCGGCGTTGCCGGACTTAGAAACTGTTCCCATGGAGATTGACTGGGAGAGCGCAAAGGAGAACCCGAGGACTGTCGTCTCCAACCCGGGGACTGCCTCTCCTGACTCGGGGACTGTCGCCTTCATCTCGAGGATCATTTCTCAATACTCGGGGACTCATCTCCAACTTTGAGCAAGTCATGGTGGATGATCCAATGGAAGTGGATGAACCTATATTTCCTACTCGGCCCACACCGAGCTGGGCTCTGCCCATACTATCCTTCCTCATGGATGGCACTTTGCCAAGTGACGAGGTCACAGCGAGGCAGATACAAAGAAGATCCAAGGCTTATACTATCATCAACAAAGAGTTGCACAAGAGAAGTCCTACTGGTGTGCTCCAACTATGTGTTAAACCAGAAGAGGGAGAAGAAATTCTCAGAGAGATACGTCAAGGAGAATGTGGGAACCATGCCTCTTCTCGGGCTCTAGTCAATAAAGCTTTCCGGCATGGATTCTTTTGGCTCACTTCCTTGCGACAAGCAGAAGATCTAGTGAGGAAGTGCAATGGGTGCCAGAGATATGCAAACAAGATACATACGCCAGCATCCGAGTTGAAGACCATCCCCATCACCTGGCCGTTTGAAGTTTGGTGCTTGGATATGTTGGGTCCTTTCAAGCCAGCTCGGGGCAACATGACTCACATCTTGGGCATGGTTGATAAGTTCACCAAGTGGATTAAGGTGAAGCCAATCCAGAAGTGTGATGGAAACACATCAGTGAGCTTCTTGAAGGATATTATCCTGAGGTATGGCTACCTGCATGGGATCATCTCACATAATGGAACAAATTTCGCTGAAGGAGCTTTTACTCGATTCTGCAAGGAGAAGCGGATCCGGCTGGACATTGCATCAGTCGCCCATCCGGCTTCAAATGGGCAAGTTGAAAGAGCTAATGGCATGGTCCTATCCAGAATAAAACCAAGGCTAATTGAGCCATTACATTGAACCCCTAGTTGTTGGCTGGACGAGTTGCCGGCGGTGTTGTGGAGTCTAAGGACTACCCCTAACCGATCAACTGGATACGCACCATTCTTCCTGGTATATGGAGCAGAGGCCGTGTTGCCCACTGACCTTGAGCATGACTCACCCAGAGTAACCCTCTATACTGAGGCGGAGGCAAGAGAAGCCCGAGAAAATGATGTTGATTTGCTCGAAGAAGCAAGAGAATTAACTCTGTCGTGCTCAGCTGTATATCAACAGAATCTGAGACGCTATCATAGCCAGAAAGTAAGCCCAAGGGTTTTCCGAGAAGGAGACATGGTCCTTAGGCTTGTGCAGCGCACCGCCGGGATGCATAAACTTTCCCCTCCATGGGAAGGGCCTTTCATTGTGAGCAAGGCTCTGCATAATGATGCATACTATCTCATTGACGCACATGCAGCACAGAAGAACAGGGCGGATAAATCCGGAGAGGAATCCAAGCGTCTCTGGAATGTAGCTCTACTCCACCGTTTTCATTCCTGAACAAACATTGTATGTATCCCTTACCGAGTTAAATTCCAAGTCGGCACTCCGAATTCGAACTCGGGTACTGCCTGTGTCAAACTTGCTCTGTGTCATTTACTTTCTTTACTTTGTCTACTCGGTTAGTCTACTAGGAATTTCATGCGCATGTCTAGTAATATGTTTAAACCTAAGGGCCAACTCTTCGACTATGCTGCTGTCCGCAACCCGGCTTCATGGAAAGCAAGAGAACAATCCAAAGGTCAATAAACACACGAAAAACTGCTAAGGAAAGAAAGAGTGCATCAACCGAGTCTAGTGCTTTTTTCTCTTGTTTTTTGCGGCTAAGTAATGGGCAGTGTTAATTTCAAATCTCAGAGTCGTTAAGTATTAGAAACTCTTTTTTTGAAATCTTGTGACTCGACTACCAACAAGCCACAAGTGGCAGGTAAGCGCAAAGACAAAAGAGCCAGGTGGATAAGAAAAGCAACTCGGGGACTTGGAATTAACGCAATCCGGCATTGAGCCAAGCTTGCTAAGAACTTAATTAAAAACTGAGTAGCACGCGAAACAATAAAGTGTAGCATACATCTGCACCCGGCATACCGGGGATCTGATAGAAAGTTTGAAGTTGAAATAGAGCAGGAACTTAGTCCTTTGTCGAAGGGGTGGTATTGGATTCACCGCTTGACAGGTCGGAGGAATCGGAGACGGGCTCGGAGGCAGCAGTAGATGCAGGGGTCATGGAGTCGCCAGTCAGGGGAGCAGGCCCGGATGCGGCATTCTCGGATGGGGCCTCCTTTGCACCCAACTCGGGAGCAGGTGTCTCGATCACCATCTCGGTGGTGACAGCTCCGGACGAGGCAGTGGGATGTGGGTCGGCATGGACCTCTTCGGAGCCAGCTCTTAGCTCGGTTGCCTCCTGACCGCCACCCATCTCGGCCTCTTCCTCGACTGCCTCGTTCTGCTCGGCATCTCCATCGCCTGCTTCGTCCTGCTCAGCGTGTTTGTCGCCTACGCTCCCTTCATCACCGTCCTCATCATCGTCTTCATCTTTGTCGTCTTTGACATCGGTATCCGGTTCAGGGAGGCCATCGATATAATCTTTGGTGTCAGCATAAGATGCTAGCCGGTATGCAGTCTCCTTACGGCGTTGGATGAACTCCTCCCTTTTGGTCCACCTGGAGTCGTTCTGGAGTGTCTTGAGCCTGTTGAGGTCAAGGTTATCATACCAGGACAACAAAAAGTGGAGGGCTTCATCTGCGCCAGCTCGGGCTGCTGAGATGCGCCATTTCTTAAGTTCGTCTTTGACATAGTCCAGGTTGGAGACAATCTGATAAACCGACTCCGAGACCTCTCTCTCTGGCCAGAAGAGCTTGTGCAGGCGGATATCAGTGGACACAATTGTGGTGCCCAAGCCCTTGAGGGAGAAGACCAGGGTCTTGATGTTCTCAATCTGATTGTCGATTGTGGCCTACTCCTCGACATCGAGGCCCAGCTCTTCCCTCGTTTTCTTGGCCTTTTCCACAGCTCTGTCAGCACCAAGGTTGAAATCCGGGAAGATCCCTAGGAGAGGAGATGCTGGGTAGAGTCAAGATAAAAGACCGAATAGAAAGAAGACCAAATAGAAGGAAAACCGGATAGAATAGCTTAAGGAAGTGTGGTAACTCACAGCGCAGGTCCAGGACGAGGCCCCTAAGCCGGCGGGCCCAATCGTCAGCAAGCTTGTGCTGTTTCTCCAGCAGACGGCGGGAGTCGACCACCATGGTGTTGACTGCTGTGTTTCTGGATCTGAGGGATTCGATCTCCCTCTCCAGTTCCAGCTTCTCGGCAGGAGCCTGGTTCAGCGCCTGGGTCTTCTCATTGCCGGCTTTCAGCGCTATCTTGAGAGCTTCAGCCAGCTCCCGCTTAAGCTTGAGCACCTCCTTCTTCTCGGCAGCAAGATCTTCCTCCAGCTTGGCCTGGCTGGCCTGCACTTGCTGTTGCACCTCGGCTAGAGTGACGCACCCTTGGTGCTGCTCGAGGAAGGACTTGTGGTCATCTGCAAAGGAGCCTGATACGTCATAAATGTATCCCTAATTTCTAATTCTCCATGATGATATTATGCCAATTGCTACATGTTTTCCCCCTTCTTTATGTCATTTTTATCGATTTTCCGGACTAACCTATTCACAAGATGCCACAGAGCCAGTTCCCTGTTTTTTGTTGTTTTTATTTTCAGAAAAGTTGTTCTAGAAATATTCTCGAAATTGGAAAGTTCGAAGCCCGGAAGTCCTATTTTCCCAGGAAGCATCCAGAAGACCAAAGAGGAGACGACGAGGGGCATCAGGGGGCCCACACCATAGGGTGGCGCGGGCCCCCTGTGTGACGCCCCGAGATCGGGCACTATGCAGATTTCAGCATTCCCGCCAAATCCGCATAATAACCGATTCCAGGTTGCCATTTATGATAACATTACAATAGTTCTCGAATAATCCACAATTACAACAGAAACAGATAGATACAAGATGACTCAGACGAGCCAGGGATACAACTGATACATTACAAAGATCCAAATAACAGCGGAAGAAACCAACGTCCGGCTACGGACAAGATCCAAATTGGACTAAGAGTCCTGAAGATAACCGAAGGCGTCCAATCCCTGCCCAGGCCAAGCCGGAGGGATTCCCAAGCTAACGTCGTCAGACTTCAAACCTGTTGACTGCAATGTTGAATATGCAGCCACGAAAGAGATTCGTGGGTCAGTACGGTTAAGTACTGGCAAGGGGGATAAAACCCATACTCACAAGTTACCGGAGTAGCCAGTCATCACAAGATACAAATACTTTAGGATCAACGGAAAGGAAGGGGTTATTGCAAATAAGCGACAACAGGCTGCACTAACCAACTACAGAGATTCTATTACTTCCAACTATCAGAAAGGGGATAAGATCGAGTGATAGTGACCAACTGAAAGATAACTTCAAACAAACCCATCCTGGATCTCGCCCCTTATCCGAAGAAGCAATCCGAGGATAACTCACACAGTTGTATTAAGATGCGTCAAGTTTATGGTGTGGATAATCTATTACTAGTCAAGTTATTAATCATTGGGTGTAACATGATTGATCATTAGGTTTAAGTTGTCCTGAGTACTTGTTAGCCAGTACTTTCACCAAGTAATCCATAACCGCGGAAAACACGGCTTCTCGAGAAGATTTACCCTGCAGGGGTGCACCATAGTAACCGTACACGCAAGAATAACCCGCCAGATGGGATGCCTCCCACCAAGCGGGGTACTCTACACAACCAACCCTTCTTCGCCTCAAGCCCAAAGCACCGCGTGCTGTGCGTGCGCGGCTAATCGAGCCCCACGAAGAAAAGGGGACCCTCATAGCACTGGAAGACCACGCCGCCCTAAATGCCGACTACAAAAGTTCCACCCTGGCCTCGGGTTCGTACCTGCATATGATGCAGCAAATGGAAAGCCCGAACTAGTACGGCGATTTGGACGAGATGCGAATCGAGTCAGTTGAGGGGGGCGCCCATACTCGCTTCCCACATGCGGGTAGTGCGCTCATCATGGATCAGTAGACAAGACCCTTTTCCTAATTAGGGGGTCGACACTAGCGGGCCTCAAAACCTCAAAGGGCCTCCCGCCGGTGCCTTATCGTCAAAATTATTATTAACATTAGCATTAACAGGATTGATTGATTAACTTCGAGCCCCGGTACGATAATAAAAGAGTACGATAGTAGAAGAAGTAACCGACAACGAGCTCGAGCAAAAGCAACCCTAAGCATGCTAGATAAGAACAGGCACAAACAAAGGCTGTAGGTATGGAGGTGAGGCAATATCAAGGTTAAGGGATTCAGGTGATGGGTTCGTAACAGAAACAACTACCACTAAGGCTAGCAGGAAAGAATCAACGGAAAGAATCGGTAACAAGTGATGAAAGGCAGCCATATGGCAGCAGGTGAGTATACTTGCCTGAGATCCCGCAAGGTAGCAGAACTTGTCGTTGCTCACATCATATCAACGTCCTATCCGGGAAGAAGCAACGAACCTCGAACAAACACCGGATGCAACAATTACTACTACGGCAAAAGATCCAGCATGATCCTATTTTATATGCATGGCATGGCAAGATGCAACAGAGAAAACACTTAAGCAATTTAATTGGAACCGGAGTCCGGAGAAATAGGAATTGGTTCAAGTTGTTTAGCTAACCATCAATATTAAATGTTGATTAACAGGTTTAAACAAGGTAGAGGTGATCTATTCAATATTAAATGGAATAGGGTATTATTTGAATTTAATACCCCAACACATTCCATATTTAATTATTAGGTGATATTACTATACCCCGAAACCCACCAGATGCAATGCAACATGATGCGATGACATTTTAAATATAGTTGATATGTTATAGAAAATAGGGCATAGGTATAGGGGTTTTAGGGTTTGGGTTCGCACGTGTGGAGAGGATCGTTGTGTTCGACGCCGGACAGAGGAGACCTTCGGGGCAACGTCGGTGTCTTCAGGACGTGGAGGAAGTAGACGAAGAAGAGGAAGTAGACGAAGTCGCCGTAGTAGGGGTAGTAGACATTCCGTTGTCGATGTAGTCGAAGTCGGGGTCTTCGGGTCATAGAGGAAGTAGTCGACGTAGGCGTGGTAGTGGAAGTAGTCGACGTCGTTGTAGTAGGGGAAGTAGTCGTACTCGTTCCGTAGTCGACGTAATCGTGGCCGAATCCGCAACATCATCGTCTTCGGGTCGGTGGTGAATTTGACGGTCCCGGTCTTCGGGCGCGCACGAAGGCGGCCAACGCAAAACGGACACGATGGAGATAGTAGTCGTTCACGGTTCGATGTAGCTCGATGTAGCGGTACTTGTCGTAGGAGGTCTTGTCGATGAGGTATGGGTCGGGGAAGTACTCGGCGTTCAACCCATCTTCGATGGTACGTCGTCGGGAATCTTGTCGAGCTCACAGACACGGAACACACGAGCACGAAGGCCTCGGCCACACCAAACAGAGCATGTGCATGATCAAGTGCCCCGAGAAGTTGTAGCCGAGGCAGTGGAGGTGACACAAGGGTCGACGTCGGAGTTGCGCCAGGGCACCGTTCCCGCCGGCGTCAACGTCCCAGTCGAGGGAGTCGTGTACCCGTGTGTCGCCGTGGTTACGGTGCCGGCATCACCGCCACAGCAGCCAACACCACTAGACCACCCATACACCGCTGTCGTGAGGCAGCAGGTCGTGGATGCCGTGCTGCATATCACTGTCGTCCGCGGGCGTCGATGTGGAGAGGGTCGTGACGACGAGGCAGCGAGGCCATGGAGGCGGCGCCGCGTGTGCTTCCTTCCGGCGCGAGCAACTCGACGAGAGGCAGCGGCTCTCGTCTCCGCGGCGAGGACGGCGACGGGCTTGGCTGCCGTGGGCGGACAGCGGAGAGGGAGGCGGAGGTGGTCAGGCCAAGCGGCGGAGGAGCTCGGTCGCTGCAGGGAGGAGGGCGGCCGGAGAGGAAGGGCGCTCGGGCGCGAGGTCGCCGGCGTGCTCGAGCTCGGTGGCTGCCAGCCGTGACAGCGAGCAGAGAGAGGAGGCGGAGGTGGTCGCGGGTGGAGGAGATGCTCGGGAGGGGGCGGCCGTCCACGCGGGGGAGAGGGGGTGGAGGAGCACGGATGCGCCCTGCCATGGGGGGGTCGGGGACTAGGAGAGGGCGCCGGAGTTGGGGCCGGGTGGAGGACGTCGTGGCGGTTGCCGGCGGAAGCGGCGAGGGAGAGGGTGCACGGGCGCTTGGCCTCCTGGCCGGGAAGGGAGGCGGGGAGGCGACGGAGCAACGGGGAGAGGGGACGGCGGCCGGAGGAGGAGAGGAGCGGCCGGCGGACGCCATGGAAGGAGAGGGGAGGCGCAGCGAAGGAGACGCAGCGTTCGGGTCGATGGGGATCGATCGATCCCCTGTCTCCCGTGCGTGCGTTCGCTGCGCTGTTTTTTTTTTCCGGTGGGAGGACCTGATAGCAAATAGTGTAAACGGCGGGGGGGTTTTTGGGGAGGAAAAAAGAGAATTAGGGTTGAGGAGAGGGAGTTCGGTGGGGGGGGGGCCGGTTGGGCTCCTTGCTGGGCCGAAAATTGGGCCTGGCCGGCTGGCTCTCTCTCTCTTTTCTTTTTCTTATTCTTTTTTTTTTCAGAAACTGGTTAGGCACCAATAGAAAATGGATTTATACACCAAACGAATTCCATATTTTTTTATAAAATTGGACTTGATGTAATTTAATTTGATTACAAGTTTTAAATCAACAATGATGCATTATGCCATGTTATGCAAGGAAAAGAAAAACAAGCAACAGATTTTATTAGGGGGAAAAATTTCCCGGGCGTTACAGTCGACACCACTAACAAGGGGATTGCGCCCTCGCAATCCACCTGCTAACCCGGGAGGGGAAAGAGGTTCGACTATCGATTCTTCGTGCTTCCAGTTGATCTCCTCGACACCACTAACAAGAGATTCTGGCTCAGGTTGATGACGATGTTCTTCCACCAGGAATCTTCCGATGATCGAACCTATTAGGTTAAAGGCTCAGAAAACGTCCACCCACGTAGGATCCTATCACTTTGAAAGATAGACAAGAGGGGAGACTCCAAAACAAATAAGATGGGAGGGGAAATAGAATAGGGATAAGGAGAAAAATAAGAATCCTATTGAGATGATTTTCCCAAAATAGTTTAGCAGAAATAGTTTTTGACACTCTAGAAACAACGACCGTTAGCTAGGTTATCCTACAGGCGTTGCGGACCCGTTGCTTCGATAACCATTCGTATCGAAACAATATCGGGAATCGGAACCAAAGCTCTGATACCATTTGTGACGCCCCGAGATCGGGCACTATGCAGATTTCAGCATTCCCGCCAAATCCGCATAATAACCGATTCCAGGTTGCCATTTATGATAACATTACAATAGTTCTCGAATAATCCACAATTACAACAGAAACAGATAGATACAAGATGACTCAGACGAGCCAGGGATACAACTGATACATTACAAAGATCCAAATAACAGCGGAAGAAACCAACGTCCGGCTACGGACAAGATCCAAATTGGACTAAGAGTCCTGAAGATAACCGAAGGCGTCCAATCCCTGCCCAGGCCAAGCCGGAGGGATTCCCAAGCTAACGTCGTCAGACTTCAAACCTGTTGACTGCAATGTTGAATATGCAGCCACGAAAGAGATTCGTGGGTCAGTACGGTTAAGTACTGGCAAGGGGGATAAAACCCATACTCACAAGTTACCGGAGTAGCCAGTCATCACAAGATACAAATACTTTAGGATCAACGGAAAGGAAGGGGTTATTGCAAATAAGCGACAACAGGCTGCACTAACCAACTACAGAGATTCTATTACTTCCAACTATCAGAAAGGGGATAAGATCGAGTGATAGTGACCAACTGAAAGATAACTTCAAACAAACCCATCCTGGATCTCGCCCCTTATCCGAAGAAGCAATCCGAGGATAACTCACACAGTTGTATTAAGATGCGTCAAGTTTATGGTGTGGATAATCTATTACTAGTCAAGTTATTAATCATTGGGTGTAACATGATTGATCATTAGGTTTAAGTTGTCCTGAGTACTTGTTAGCCAGTACTTTCACCAAGTAATCCATAACCGCGGAAAACACGGCTTCTCGAGAAGATTTACCCTGCAGGGGTGCACCATAGTAACCGTACACGCAAGAATAACCCGCCAGATGGGATGCCTCCCACCAAGCGGGGTACTCTACACAACCAACCCTTCTTCGCCTCAAGCCCAAAGCACCGCGTGCTGTGCGTGCGCGGCTAATCGAGCCCCACGAAGAAAAGGGGACCCTCATAGCACTGGAAGACCACGCCGCCCTAAATGCCGACTACAAAAGTTCCACCCTGGCCTCGGGTTCGTACCTGCATATGATGCAGCAAATGGAAAGCCCGAACTAGTACGGCGATTTGGACGAGATGCGAATCGAGTCAGTTGAGGGGGCGCCCATACTCGCTTCCCACATGCGGGTAGTGCGCTCATCATGGATCAGTAGACAAGACCCTTTTCCTAATTAGGGGGTCGACACTAGCGGGCCTCAAAACCTCAAAGGGCCTCCCGCCGGTGCCTTATCGTCAAAATTATTATTAACATTAGCATTAACAGGATTGATTGATTAACTTCGAGCCCCGGTACGATAATAAAAGAGTACGATAGTAGAAGAAGTAACCGACAACGAGCTCGAGCAAAAGCAACCCTAAGCATGCTAGATAAGAACAGGCACAAACAAAGGCTGTAGGTATGGAGGTGAGGCAATATCAAGGTTAAGGGATTCAGGTGATGGGTTCGTAACAGAAACAACTACCACTAAGGCTAGCAGGAAAGAATCAACGGAAAGAATCGGTAACAAGTGATGAAAGGCAGCCATATGGCAGCAGGTGAGTATACTTGCCTGAGATCCCGCAAGGTAGCAGAACTTGTCGTTGCTCACATCATATCAACGTCCTATCCGGGAAGAAGCAACGAACCTCGAACAAACACCGGATGCAACAATTACTACTACGGCAAAAGATCCAGCATGATCCTATTTTATATGCATGGCATGGCAAGATGCAACAGAGAAAACACTTAAGCAATTTAATTGGAACCGGAGTCCGGAGAAATAGGAATTGGTTCAAGTTGTTTAGCTAACCATCAATATTAAATGTTGATTAACAGGTTTAAACAAGGTAGAGGTGATCTATTCAATATTAAATGGAATAGGGTATTATTTGAATTTAATACCCCAACACATTCCATATTTAATTATTAGGTGATATTACTATACCCCGAAACCCACCAGATGCAATGCAACATGATGCGATGACATTTTAAATATAGTTGATATGTTATAGAAAATAGGGCATAGGTATAGGGGTTTTAGGGTTTGGGTTCGCACGTGTGGAGAGGATCGTTGTGTTCGACGCCGGACAGAGGAGACCTTCGGGGCAACGTCGGTGTCTTCAGGACGTGGAGGAAGTAGACGAAGAAGAGGAAGTAGACGAAGTCGCCGTAGTAGGGGTAGTAGACATTCCGTTGTCGATGTAGTCGAAGTCGGGGTCTTCGGGTCATAGAGGAAGTAGTCGACGTAGGCGTGGTAGTGGAAGTAGTCGACGTCGTTGTAGTAGGGGAAGTAGTCGTACTCGTTCCGTAGTCGACGTAATCGTGGCCGAATCCGCAACATCATCGTCTTCGGGTCGGTGGTGAATTTGACGGTCCCGGTCTTCGGGCGCGCACGAAGGCGGCCAACGCAAAACGGACACGATGGAGATAGTAGTCGTTCACGGTTCGATGTAGCTCGATGTAGCGGTACTTGTCGTAGGAGGTCTTGTCGATGAGGTACGGGTCGGGGAAGTACTCGGCGTTCAACCCATCTTCGATGGTACGTCGTCGGGAATCTTGTCGAGCTCACAGACACGGAACACACGAGCACGAAGGCCTCGGCCACACCAAACAGAGCATGTGCATGATCAAGTGCCCCGAGAAGTTGTAGCCGAGGCAGTGGAGGTGACACAAGGGTCGACGTCGGAGTTGCGCCAGGGCACCGTTCCCGCCGGCGTCAACGTCCCAGTCGAGGAAGCAGTCGAGGGAGTCGTGTACCCGTGTGTCGCCGTGGTTACGGTGCCGGCATCACCGCCACAGCAGCCAACACCACTAGACCACCCATACACCGCTGTCGTGAGGCAGCAGGTCGTGGATGCCGTGCTGCATATCACTGTCGTCCGCGGGCGTCGATGTGGAGAGGGTCGTGACGACGAGGCAGCGAGGCCATGGAGGCGGCGCCGCGTGTGCTTCCTTCCGGCGCGAGCAACTCGACGAGAGGCAGCGGCTCTCGTCTCCGCGGCGAGGACGGCGACGGGCTTGGCTGCCGTGGGCGGACAGCGGAGAGGGAGGCGGAGGTGGTCAGGCCAAGCGGCGGAGGAGCTCGGTCGCTGCAGGGAGGAGGGCGGCCGGAGAGGAAGGGCGCTCGGGCGCGAGGTCGCCGGCGTGCTCGAGCTCGGTGGCTGCCAGCCGTGACAGCGAGCAGAGAGAGGAGGCGGAGGTGGTCGCGGGTGGAGGAGATGCTCGGGAGGGGGCGGCCGTCCACGCGGGGGAGAGGGAGTGGAGGAGCACGGATGCGCCCTGCCATGGGGGGGTCGGGGACTAGGAGAGGGCGCCGGAGTTGGGGCCGGGTGGAGGACGTCGTGGCGGTTGCCGGCGGAAGCGGCGAGGGAGAGGGTGCACGGGCGCTTGGCCTCCTGGCCGGGAAGGGAGGCGGGGAGGCGACGGAGCAACGGGGAGAGGGGACGGCGGCCGGAGGAGGAGAGGAGCGGCCGGCGGACGCCATGGAAGGAGAGGGGAGGCGCAGCGAAGGAGACGCAGCGTTCGGGTCGATGGGGATCGATCGATCCCCTGTCTCCCGTGCGTGCGTTCGCTGCGCTGTTTTTTTTTTTCCGGTGGGAGGACCTGATAGCAAATAGTGTAAACGGCGGGGGGGTTTTTGGGGAGGAAAAAAGAGAATTAGGGTTGAGGAGAGGGAGTTCGGTGGGGGGGGGGGGGGCGGTTGGGCTCCTTGCTGGGCCGAAAATTGGGCCTGGCCGGCTGGCTCTCTCTCTCTTTTCTTTTTCTTATTCTTTTTTTTTTTTTCAGAAACTGGTTAGGCACCAATAGAAAATGGATTTATACACCAAACGAATTCCATATTTTTTTATAAAATTGGACTTGATGTAATTTAATTTGATTACAAGTTTTAAATCAACAATGATGCATTATGCCATGTTATGCAAGGAAAAGAAAAACAAGCAACAGATTTTATTAGGGGGAAAAATTTCCCGGGCGTTACACCCTGGCCGCGCCAGGGGGTGGTGTGGGGCCCCTAGACCTCCATCGCCTCTGCCCTTTCTCCTATTTAATCCCCCCCCGGATGGAAAACCCTAAGCACCTGATCAAAAATCCCGAAAAAGTTCCGAAGCCGCCATCTTCGTCAACCCTAGACCAGGGGGTCTGGAACTGTTTTCCGGCACCCTGCCGGAGAGGAAATCATCACCGAAGGCTTCTACATCACCATGCCTGCCTTCGGAGTGATGCGTGCGTAACTCATCCCTAGACTACGGGTCCATAGCAGTAGCTAGATGGTTGTCTCCTCCTCATATGCCTTCATGTTTAGATCTCGTGAGCTGCCTATCATGATCGAGATTGATCTTATGTAATTCTATATGTTGTGTTTGTTGGGATCCGATGAATATTGACCTTATGCCAAGTTGATTATAGTCTTTATTGCATATGTTATTTGTGATCTTGCATGCTTTCTGTTGCTAGTGGTTGCTCTGGCCAAGTAGTTGCTAGTGACTGCAAGAGGGAGTATTTATGCTTGATAGTGGGTTCATGCCTCCTCGTTGCCTTGCTTGAGTGAAAGAAACGTGAAGGGGGAGGATGTGCTGTTTCCATTAGGGAGAAAACAACGGTGAGAGTGCCCGCGTGCATAATCATTGCTTACATTACACACTTTGTTTAATGCAATTATCTATTGCTTTCAACTTAATTCCTAAGGGGGGTCGGATGATAACCTGAGGGTGGATTATTAGTCATAGATGCAGATGGATGTAGGTCTATGTATCTTGTTGTAATGCCCGCACTAAATATCATAGTAATCTTCATGTTATATTGTGCACTACGGTGCAACCTCTATTTGTCAATTGCCCAGCTGTAATTTGTTCGCCCAGCATGCTATCTTTTATGGAGAGACACCACTAGTGAAACTATGAACCCCGGTCCATTTTCCACACTGTTAAACAAACCACAACATTTTCCTGCTTTCTTTACTTACTGCAAGCATACACTATTTTCCACACTAATACGTTTAATCTTTGTTTTCAGCAAGACCGGTGAGATCGACAACCTCACTGTACCGTCTGGGCAAAGTATTTTGGTTCTGTTGTGTGCAGGTTCCACATTGTCGCTGAAACTGGTGAAGCGCCAGCACCACCATCTGTGGCATCAACCTTCCGAAGATTCTCTTTCTCCTACTGGATTGATAACCTTGGTTGTTAACTAAGGGGGAAACTCCTACCGCTGTGCTCATCACACCCTCCTCTTGGGGTATCCCAACGCAAGCATCAAGGATTTTTCTGGCGCCGTTGCCAGGGGGAAGGAAGTCTTCTGGAAAGGGGAGTCTCTCACTCTCAACATCTTTATTTTGTTTATTGTCTTGTTTTTATTTTTGTATTGTTTTTATTCTCTATATTAAAAACACAAAAAAATTAGTTTACTTCATAGCTTTTATTTATTTGCTTGCTTTTATGTCTAGTTTTGTTTCTGTCACTATGTCACCGGAAGAAACAATCTTCACTTTCAAGCAAGAGAGTGAGGAGAGTTTCAAGGAAGCTTGGTCTAGGATTCTTGATTCCTATAGTAAATCTGAACCCATGATGACCTTGAATTTATTTCTTAGTAGTTTTTACTTTGGTCTTGTTCTTTGCTATAGATATGCTTTAGACTCTGCAGTAGGAGGAGACTTCCTACGTAGTGATGGGGATCAAGATCTTAATGCCATAAAAAAGTTGATTGCAACTTCTAGCTCAACTAGTAAAATTGATTCATCCGTTGTGAGTTTTCAGGCTAGATTAAATACTCTTGAAACAGATATATCATGTCTAAAAGAAGCCTATAACCAGATTCGTGCTCTATATGATTATGTGCCATTAAAATCTGAACCTTTAATGTGGATCCCCACAGTAAAATTAGTTATAAATGATGAAACTTTTTATGCTCATTACGATATTATGACTAAATATTGTCTCATGCCTAGAAAAATCCTCGAGTCTTTGAATCTTTGGAAACTTTCTAAAGGGGGAGAAGAAATACCCTTTATCAATAATACCACTATTTTGCCCATTGGGATAGCTGAGGGAGTGTTTACAAAAATCATGGGAAGTACCGTATCCACTGATTATCTTGTTATTGAATGTGTAGGAGAAGGAAGAATTACGCTTGGAAGGTCCTTGCTGAAACTCCTGGGGGCAGTAATAGATGTGGGGAATGATACATTAAAATTTACCTTCACACCATGTGAGCACACATTCCCCAAACCCAAGAAGAATGGTAAAGGATTAAAAAGATAGTTATTGTTATTGATGTCCATGCTTCTTCACTTGAAAATACTTGAGTTGCCCTTTTAGGCCTAGCTGAAAGGCGTTAATGAAAAGCGCTACCGGGAGACAACCCCTTTTATTTCTCTGTTTTCATTCTGTTTTTCTTTGTTTTCTTTGGTGTGCTTTGCACCTGGGTGTTGTCTATTTCCTTAGAAACCCTGCTGTATCTTTTCTTTTGTGTTTTTGTTGAGCCAAGTAAATCCTCTAGTGGAAAGTTGACACTATATTTCGGATTTCTGCGCAGAAAAAAGATTTCTGCTGTCCACTGTTAATTCCGTTAAAAATCACACAAAATTCAAAATGACCTGAGAGTTTTTGTGCTTAATCCTGAGTTATATATTCAACTTTTCTTAATTGACCACTTTTTTATTTGATTAACAGAAGATTTTCGAAAAAATCGATTTCTGCCTGCTGTTCTGTCTTGACAGATTTCTGCCAATTATTGCATTTGCATCTTAATCTCTTTATTTTGGTGTTATTTTGAGAAAATGAGTTTTAAAATAAGTTGTGACAGTAGCTAATGTGTTTTTGATTGCTATTATTGTTTTGAAACTGAACCATGTGAGTTTATTATTTCAATTGCACTAACGTTGCTAATGAAGATTGTGAGAATTTTGATGCGAAGGAAGTTTTCAAGGGTCAAGAGAAAAGGATGATATGATGTGATCAAGAAGAGTGAAAAGTTTAAGCTTGGGGATGCCCCGGTGGTACATCCCAGCAAATTCCAAGAAGACTCAAGCGTCTAAGCTTGGGGATGCCCAAGGCATCCCCTTCTTCATCAACAAATTATCAGGTCACTTCTAGTGAAACTATATTTTTATTCGGTCGCATCTTATGTGTTTTACTTGGAGTGTCTTTTATTTTTGTTTTCAGTTTGTTTTTTACTTTCATAATAAGCATGGTTGGACCCCATCATTATTTTGGAGAGTGACACGCTCCGCTTTTTCATGAGAATATGTTGTATTCTTTATCTCTATCTAGCTGCTGCATTTATTTAGCTCCTGTTTTTCATGCATCTTTTATTAGAGCTGTTAGTTTTAGTAGTGTTATGTGAGTACTCTCATTTTTTCTTGCTGTATCATAAAGATTATTTTTGTTAAAACATGTTTTGTATGGTGCTTGTTGGGAGAAAGAAAACTGCTGCTTGAAGTAGAATTTATAACAGTACTACTAGAAGCTTGTATAGACCGTGGTTAGGACTTTTTCATGCCATGCTAAATGTTATTTTAGTTTTAAAGCCTTGTGGTTATTGAGTAGCATTATTAGCCTCAAATAGCTGAGAGTGTTTAATATGTATTGAAAGATTCATGAGTTGTTCTTGTCATAGTAAAGCATCAATATATGGTATTCTCTTTCGAATGATTTATTTGGTTAACTTGGCGCATGCTCACACCATGTTTATGACTAAAAACCAGTCACGAATAGCCTCCATAACCACTTAGTTTTTGAACTTGTGATACTGCTTATGCTTTAATTAATGATGCTTATGTCGCTATGCATGATTATGGCTCTTACGCTCTCTTGATTTGTCGCTCCCAGTCTTTTGCTAGCCTCCACCTTTCCTGAGTATGAGCTCTACTCGTGCATCCAAACTCCTATAAACCAAAGCTTTTCCCATTGTGTACACCATACCTACGAACATGTGGTATTTAACTGCCATTCCAAGTAAATTGTTCATGTCTTACCTTAAAAACTTCAAAATTATTCCTGCTTTGTGTTCTTGTTTTTTATCATGAGGACGTCAATAGAGAATCTTTATCTCACTTGTTGATTGGATTTCACACCCTGGACTAGTCGCTTCATCCGCTTTTCCAAATGATAGAAGAGCTGGCAGCGGGGTGCCCAGCCCCAAATTAATACAAACAAATTCTCTTCACTATTTTTGCCCCTGATCATATCAGTCAAAGCATAATTGTGTAACACCTTCTACACCAGTTGCGTCCTTCACCATGGGAGCCGCTCTTGTGAATCCAGTTGGCTTGTGACGTACTGTATTGTCTGTTTACCATTCGCTGACACTAGCATACACCCCTCCTAAAATATAGACATTCCTCCACAAATGTGAAACTTTTAATACCTCTGTTTAATAATAAAAAAAAATCTAGCACATGAGTGATCCCTACTTCCCTCTGCGAAGGGCCTTTCTTTATGTTGAGTCTCCATCCTCTAACTTTATGCACATTTGAGAGAGCATTTTTGCCATTCTGAGTTATATGTGCATTTTTCCCATAAACATCAATAATTACTTCATGATGTGATATCATTTGTTCTTAAATTATTTGTTCTAGTCTCCCTCTTGAACTTTGAAAGTGTCCTGCATTTATGTTTTGTCCCACTCTTAAGGACTATCGAAATATCAATTTGCCATGCTTTCTCTATACCTAAAACAATCATCTACCTTTCTTTGCATTATTATTCATGATCCTTTATTTGAGTTACTCTTCGTGATGCAAAGTAATTGCTATGCTTTATTATTAAAGTTTTATTTATCATGCTTGTGTTTAATGTTTTATGATGTCAGCTTGCATATGCTTTTACATTAGATTGATCAACTTTATGTTAGTAGCATGTCACCTCAGAAATTATTGTTTTATCGTTTACCTACTCGAGGACGAGTAGGAACTAAGCTTGGGGATGCTTGATACGTCATAAACGTATCCCTAATTTCTGATGCTCCATGATGATATTATGCCACTTGCTACATGCTTTCTCCCTTCTTTATGTAATTTTTATAGATTTTCCGGACTAACTATTGACAAGATGCCGCAGAGCCAGTCCCCTATTTTCTGTTGTTTTTAGTTTCAGAAAAGTTGTTCTGGAAATATTCTCGAAATTGGGAAGTTCGAAGCCTATAAGTCCTATTTTCCCCGGAAGAATCTAGAAGACCGAAGAGGAGACGAAGAGGGGCATCAGGGGGCCCACATCATAGAGTGGCGGGGCCCCCTTGGCCGTGCCGGGGGTGGTGTGGGGCCCCTGGACGTCCATCGCCTCTGCCCTTTCGCCTATTTAATCCCCTCGGATGGAAAACCCTAAGCACCTGATCGAAAATACCGAAAAAGTTCCGCAACCGCCGTCGTCGTCAACCCTAGACCAGGGGGTTCTGGAGCTGTTTTCCGGCACCCTGCTGGAGAGGAAATCATAACCGGAGGCTTCTACATCACCATGCCTGCCTCCGGAGTGATGCGTGGGTAGTTCATCCCCGGACCACGGTCCATAGCAGTAGCTAGATGGTTGTCTCCTCCTCATATGCCTCCATGTTTAGATCTCGTGAGCTGCCTATCATGATCGAGATTGATCTTATGTAATTCTATATGTTGTGTTTGCTGGGATCCAATGATTATTGACCTTATAGCAAGTTCATTATAGTCTTTATTGCATATGTTATTTGTGATCTTGCATGCTTACCATTGCTAGTGGTTCTCTAGCCAAGTAGTTGCTAGTGACTCCAAGAGGGAGTATTTATGCTTGATAGTGGGTTCATGACTCCTCGTTGCCTTGATCGAGTGACAGAAACGTGAAGGGGGAGGATGTGTTGTTGCCATTAGGGAGAAAACAGCGGTGAGAGTGCCCGCGTGCATAATCATTGCTTACATTACACACTTTGTTTAATGCAATTATCTGTTGCTTTTAACTTAATACCTAAGGGGGTTCGGGTGATAACCTGAGGGTGGATTATTAGTCATAGATGAAGATGGATGTCGGTCTATGTATCTTGCTGTAATGCCCGCACTAAATATCATAGTAATCTTCATGTTATATTGTGCACTACGGTTGGGGAAAATTATTTTGGTTGTGTTGTGTGCATGTTCCACGTTGTCACTGACACCGGTGAAGCGCCAGCACCACCATCAGTGGCATCAACCTTCCGAAGATTCTCTTTCTCGTACTGGATTGATAACCATGGTTCTTAACTAAGGGGAAAACTCCTACCGCTTGGAAGGAGAGATATTGCTTGTATCTTGGGCAACGTTCTGTTCTTTAGTTAGGGCTACACCTGGGCATATGGTAGAAGATAATAAACTTCTTGATATATTTTATAATGGACTAATGGTGGAATCTAGGACATACCTGGACAGTTGTGCTGGTTGTGTTTTCAGGCAAAGAACTCCAGAAGAAGATAAGGAATTAATGGCTAAAATAAGCCAAAATAATGATGATTGGACTATGGTTGATCCTGAGCCGACCCCTACTCCAGTATCAACACCAACACCCAAGAACAAGGGAATGATTGAATTAAATGATGAAGTGATGAGAGAAGCCAAGAAATCTCTTAAAGAGAGGGGTATTAAATCTGAAGATGTGAAGAATATTCCACCTATAGAGGAATTATGTAAGCCAATCCCTCCCTCATCACCCATTGAGGTACACTCTCTCCAATATTTTGATAGTAGAGATATTCCTTATAGTAAACCTCCTGATCAATGCTTAGATGAATTTGATAATTATGTTATTAAGCAAGATAATTTTAATATGAGAGTGCAAAATCACCTAATGGAAAACTCAGCTATTGATAATTTGCATGGTACTATAGAAAGAACCTCTAATGATGTTAAAATGCTTGTTAAACATTTTCAAATGGTTCAAACTCAAATTGATCAACTTGCTAAAGTGCAAAAAGATTTGCTAGTTAATGCTTCTAAAGAAAAACATGTTATGAAATAAGAACTAGAAGTGGTATTGCTACGCAAGATCCTTTATAACCTGAGGGACATCCTAAAAGAATTGAACAAGATTCTCAACAAACTAATAATGATGTTATTCATACTAAGAAGAAAAAGAAGAAGAAACATAAAACTGCTATAGAATCCTCTGAACTTGCCGAAGATCCTAATAGTATATCTACCTCTGATGCTGAAACTGAAAATGGTAATGAAAAGAATGATGCTTCTGATAAAATAGAAATTGAAAAGGAACCTGAAAGGCAAACTAAAAATACAAAGTACACTAAGGAAGATTTTATTGCTAATAAACATGGTAATGAGAGAGAACCTTTGGAACAAAAACCAATACATTATCCTAATAAGAAACACAAATCAAAAGAAGAAGAACACTATAACAAGTTTTGTGAATGGATGAAACCTTTGTTCTTGCAAATTCCTTTAACTTATGCTATTCAATTGCCCCCTTATGCAAAATATATGAAAGACATTGTCTCTAACAAAAGGAAGATTCCTAATGAGGAAATTTCCACTATGCTTGCTAATTACTATTTTAATGGAAAGGTTCCTAAGAAACTTGGAGATCCTGGTATACCAACTATTCCCTGTTCTATAAAAATAATTATGTTAGAACTACTTTGTGGGATCTGGGACCTGGAGTTAGTGTCATTCCTTTTACTATCTATAAGAGACTCCTCCTAGAAAAATTCATACCAACTCATATATCTTTGCAAATGGCTTATAAATCTACTGCTATTCCTGTGGGTATATGTGAGGATGTTCATGTTCAAGTTGCTAATAATTGTCTGATATTAACTGACTTTGTTGTGTTGGAGATGCCTGAGGATGATAATATGTCTATTATTCTTGGAAGACCTTTTCTTAATACTGCAGGGGCCGTTATTGATTGCAATCAAGGAAAAGTTAATTTTAATGTTAATGATAAAGAGCACACTTTTTATTTTCCCAAGAAGATTGATAAGAAATATGGTCTAAATTCAATTGAAAATATTGAGACCATCAAGATTGGAAAATTTTATTGTCCTATTCCAGTACCACCAAAAGAAAATGAAATCATTATGATTGGGACTATGCCTATCAAGGTTGATGTAACATAATTATTTAGTGATTAGCAAAGTTTTTCTTCATATGAAAATTATTCTGGTAACAAGACTTGATCACCCTTGTTAACAAAATGATTTTGAATGAAGAGGACAATGTTTTAACTATGTTTTCACCTTCCTATTTATGTTTTCACCATGTTTAATTATCTTATAACATTGCTACTTGAGTACAATCATGTTTTCCACCATCCTGATGCATGTTTTTCCTGATATTTTCACTCTGATTTTTTAGGATATGCATGTTTTCACCATCCATACTTTTGTTTTCACCAGTACCACCTTTGCTTTCTTTGGATATTCTTCCATTAGAGTGTCATAGAACCTCAGTAGTGCTGGTTTTGGTTTTGTTTTCCACCTTTTCACTTTATTTTTCCAGAAATATAATTATTTATTAAAATTCTGAAAAAGTCCGAAAAATAAAGTTTCTCGAAAAATTCCAGAAAAATAATAATAAATTTTTACATTAAAAATGAGGCAGAAAGCCACCTGGGAGGCCCCAGGGGGACCCACCGGTCAGGCACACCATAGGGTGGCGCGGCCAGCCCTCTAGTGGCGCCAGCACATGGTGTGGGGCCCCTTGGCCCTTCACTAACTCTCTCCCCTGCCAAAGTCTTCTCTCTCTCACCTCACAAACTGAAAAATATTCCTGGAACCCGTTTTCTTACTGTTCTTCCTCTGGATTTTTGATCTCCTTCTTCAGCACATCATTTGTGCTGATTTTTGGTGTGTTTGATCTCCGGTATGTGACGCCTCCGATGATCCAAGTAGAATTTTGTTTAGTGAAGTATTTCTTGAGTAGTTTGTTACTGTAGGTGACAACTTGTGTGAGTTTGCATGCTTAAATTTGAGTAGAAATAATGTATTTTTGATGTATGTTTTGCTCTCATATAAGTCCCTATGGTAGTCTCCACCTTATAGTTGCTTGAAATTAATTTTTGTGATGATTGTTGAAAAAACATTAGAGATGGGTAGCTATAATTGTGGAGAGATATTTCGGAGTGATGCTCCTAGAAGGCCAAGGCCCTCACGCTCATCCACTTCAGCGAGGCCATCATACAATGAGGATGTTAATGCGTCAACTATTAATGATGCGGAAGATGATGGTATCGTTCACCCATCTAGTTTTCCTTGACGTACATTTTTAAGAAGTGCATGTCTTTTATATGACTTTCATATTCTTATTGAAAAAGTTGGTCTAACCAACTTTATGGAAGATGAAAGCACTCAGTATGCCGCACTTACAAAAACTTTTGTTCAGAGTCCTCCAGGGGATTTACCGAGAAATCACCAATGATGAGGGTCGATCATCCCATCGTGGGAAGATAAGGAACATTCAACTTCCCGCTCTTAGATACTTTACTTACTATATTGCTACTAGTATCCTTGGTAGGGAGAACACTAGCAACGTTTCAAGTCACCACCTTGCTTTCATTGATGCTGCGCTGAACCGTAGAACGAAGTATAACCTTGGTGCACTTGTTGCACGCCGCCTTGCTGCTTCTGGGCCTATTTTTGATGGAATTATTGCTACACGTATAGCAGCTGCTTTACATGTTTCCATTGATCCTAATGATGAAATAATTGCTCCACATAGGCTTAACCTTGCTGCCATGAAATCCCATCAGTTTGTCACTTCTAACTCTACTACTGATCATTTAGTATATAGAGTTTTATATATGGATGGAGAGGAGAGAAAAGTTACTTTGCCGCAACCTGTTTTGTTTAAGATTGACAGGGCACCGTGGTCGCTCTCCAAGGAGCAGATAGACAAGCATCTGAGTACCACGGAGTTTCACGGGAAGCAGGAGAGGCGAGACGTGCCTCCCGAGGACCGCAACACGCAGTACACCGGCGCATCCTCGAGCACATATCAGGGGAAGGGTTCCTCCTTAATATACTACGGGGGCGGCACCTCATGGGCCCCTTGGTGATTGATCTCCACTTAGGACAAAAGCCTAAGCTTGGGGAGTTATACCGACATCACACTCATTTATATATCATGTTCTTTCGGTTCTTTGTATATCCATGTTTTCTCTTCTTTTGCTTCTTTTTGTTTCTTTCGCTTGTTTTCGTTTCTTTCATCTCTTTTGTTTTTATTGTTTTGTTTTCGCTTTCCAAAACACAAAAAGATCAAAAATATTTTGTTTTGTTTGCTTGCTTGCTTTCTTTTATTCTTGTTTTATTTCGAAAAAACCAAAAAGATTTTGCTTTGTTTGCTTGTTCTCGTTTTTCTCGTGCTTTAATTGAAAACCCCAAAAAAATTGTTGTTCTTCTCTTGTTTTATAAAGTTTGCTGCAGAGTTCAACAGTCATCCGTGATTCCATTAGAGCTTGGTTTTCAT
Organism: Alopecurus myosuroides; assembly: GCA_028641055.1. Taxonomy (NCBI): domain Eukaryota; kingdom Viridiplantae; phylum Streptophyta; class Magnoliopsida; order Poales; family Poaceae; genus Alopecurus; species Alopecurus myosuroides. The sequence continues at coordinate 300,820,659 of CM054060.1, read as the reverse complement.
TATATTTTATTCAAGCCACAAGTGAAGAGCAATAATGACGATCTACGAAAATTCAAGTGCGGTGAGAGGCTGGTATGAATTCTATTTGCTTTCATTTTTGTACATATATCCATCTATGTGAGCATGCTTAGTTTGTTCCTATAAGATATATGTGACTTAATGGCTGCTTAATAGTTCGTGCTCTCTCATGTTTTGTTCCAATTTATTAGTAGTAAATGACCTGTCATATAAATATTTGTTCGCATTGTTCTATTCATAGAAGGGTATGGCATTGTGGTAGACTCCTCTGACTATTTCATTTGAATCGACTTGGCACATACTCACGCATGCTAAGACTGAAAAAAAAAAGTCAATAAGCCTCGATGATTTATTTTGCCTCAGAGTTCTAATATCAATTTTATGCCTCGGTTAATTTTACTTTGTCGCAAACATGATTATGATAGTTGTTGCTCTCTTGATTGTCGCTCCCTGTCTATTGCTAGCCTTCACCTATACCGAGTATGAGCTCTACTCGTGCATCCAACTCCCAAAAACCAAAGTTTCCCATTGTGTACACCATACCCACCTACATGTGGTATTTCACTGCCACTCCAAGTAAATTGCTCATGTGCTACCTTTAAAACCTTCTAAAAATTATTCCTGTTTTGTGCCCCTGTTTTAGCTCATGAGTACGTAAATAGAGAATCTTTATCTCACTTGTTGATTGGATTTCACAACCTGGACTAGTGGCTTCATCCGCTTATCCAAATGATAGAAGAGCTGGCAGCAGGGTGCCCAGCCCCAAATTAATACAAACAAATTCTCTTCACTGTTTTCCCCCGATTTATCATTCAAAGCATAATTGTGTAAACAAAAGAGAAAGAGGGATGACCTTCTACACCAGTTGCGTCCTTCACAATGGGAGACTCTCTTGTGAATCCAGTTGGCTTGTGACGTACTGTATTGTCTGTTTACCATTCATTGACATAAGCATACACCTCTCTTAAAAATGTTTTCAATACCTCTGTTTAATAAAATAAAAGCTCTAGCACATGAGTAATCTCTGCTTCCCTCTGTGAAGGGCCTTTCTTTTACTTTTATGTTGAGTCTCTGTCATATTCTTCGAGAACTTTATTGAGAGCATAATTATCATTCTTAGTGTGATGTGTTTGTCCCAAAGCACGGTTGATTGTCGTATAATCTTGATACTTGCATCTTTGATATCTTTACTTCTAGTCTTCCCTTGAACTTCAGAGGTGCCCTGGCATTTATGTTTTTACCCGCACATAAGGGAAAGCGAGATACCACTTTATGAGATCCTATTATGAATACTACAATATTGCAAATAGGTATGCTTCATGTTGTTTATTATTAATATGTTGTTATCTTTCCATGGTTTGCATAGCTATTAAGTGACAGTATCTTGCATGTATCTTATCATGAGCATAACTAAGTATTTGATCATATAGTGAGTATATTTACATCATATGAAACAAATGTGTTCGTAAAAGTCTTTTATTGCACTCAGTTGTCACTGAATTGTTTGAGGACAAGGAATAAGCTAAGCTTAGGGGGAGTTGATACGTCGAAAACGTATCGCCTTTTCCGAACACTTTTCCTATTGTTTTCCTCTAAACTTGTGTGTTTTGAATGCAACTAACATGGACTAACGCGGTTTTCAGCAAAATTACCTTGGTGTCTCGTTTTTGTGCAGAAAAATCAACTTTTGGGAAATTGCCCAGAAAAGACCCCATTGGTCCTAAAACACCAGAAGACCCCGGGAGGCAGAAGGAGGTCAGGAGAAGAGCCAAAGGGGGCCACACCACCCCCTAGCGCCCCCTAGGCCGCGCCAGCATGGGGTGTGGGCCACCAAGAGCCACCCTCGGTCTCCCCTTTCGACTACAAATAGCCTTCAACCCTAAAACACGAGGGGGTTTGATAGTTTTCCAGAAAGAAGTCCGTAGCTCCGCCGCCATCGTGAAACCTTTTTCGGGGTTCAGAAACTCCGTTCTGGCACCCTACCGGGACGGGGAATTGGAGGAGGTCATCGCCACCGTCATCACCAACGCCTCTCCATCGACCATCCATGTTTCCCCCATCCATGTGTGAGTAATTCCCCCGCTTTAGGCTGAAGGGGATGGTAGGGATTGGATGAGTTTGTTCATGTAATAATGTCGTGATTGTTAGGGCATAGTGCCTAGTATCCTCTATTAGTGCTATTGACATTGTTGCAGCTTGTTATGCTTAATGCTTGCCACTTTGGGGCCGAGTGCCATGATCTCAGATCTGAACATGTTGTTGAATCATGATGATAATTATTGTTTCTTGATCATACCTGCAAGTTGTTTACACATATTTTTGTCCGGAACCCGAGGCCCCGAAGTGACAGAAATTGGGACAACCGGAGGGGATGGTTGTGATGTGAGGATCACATGTGTTCACGGAGTGTTAATGCTTTGCTCCGGTGTTCTATTAAAAGGAACACCTTAATTACCAGTAGTTCCCTTGAGGCCCCACTGAAAACGGGCTGGTAGGACAAAAGATGTTGTGCAAGTTCTCATTGCGAGCATGTATGACTATTTACGGAACACATGCCTATGGTTACTTAGTGCTTGGATACTTTATCTTATTTATCTGCAATGCCCATGTCTTGATTATTATATGAACTATCTTATCCATGCAACGCTCGTTCATCTATTCGTATGCCTACAGTATTTAGGCCCGCTGTTTACTTCAAACACTACTGCTGTTGTTTTCTTACCACTACTGCTGTTATTTCACTAGTGCTGCTACTATAAAACTGCTATTACTAATAAACCACTGCGAACAAGTCCACTTTCAGGTGTAGGTGAATTGACAACTCACTTGTTAAGTCTCACAAATATTCTTTGGCTCCGCTTGTGTCGAATCAATAAATTTGGGTTTTACTTCCCTCGAAGACTGTTGCGATCCCCTATACTTGTGGGTCATCAACAAGCATAGTGGAAATTTCCTCATTAGGAATTTTCCTTTTGTTAGAGACAATATCTTTCATATATTTAGAATAAGGAGGCAGTTTAATAGCATCAGTCAAAGTAATTTGCAAGAACAAAGGTTTCATCCACTCACAGAATATATTATAATGTTCTTCTTCCTTAGATTTGTGGTTCTTAGTAGGAAAAGGCATTGCTTCTTGCACCCAAGACTCTCTTTCTTTACCATGTTTGTTGGTAATAAAATCCTCCTTAGTATACTTCACAATTTTAGTTTTCTTTTTAGGTTCAGCTACAGTTTCTTCTTTATCAGAAGCATCACTTTTATCATTACCACTTTCAGTTTCAGCATCAGAAACAGATATACTATTAGGATCTTTAGCAGGTTCAGAAGATTCTACAACATTTTTATGTCTCTTCTTCTTTTTCTTAGAAGGAGAACTAATGTTTTTAGGTTGCTGAGAATCTTGTTTAATTCTTTTAGGATGTCCTTCAGGATACAAGGGGTCCTGAGTAGAAACACCACTTCTAGTAATTATTTCACAAACATGTTTATCTCTAGAAGCATTAGCTAGCATGTCTTTTTGCACTTGTCGGGGGGTTACCCCCGAGTAGGGTAAAAGCAAGTGCTAAGGGCATGATCAGAAGGGGTGTTTGGCCGAGTAGCCGGCTACCTGGTACTCGCTACCCGGTCGACTGCTACCCGGGCTCACACCTAGACAGCCAGAAGAATGAATCAAGATAGTTATGCTCCTCTGAATAGAAGAGCTGGTCCGAATAGAAATGGCGGGAACCTACTCGGGGCAGAAGTCAAAGGAGCCGTTCTGACACCGAATCCCGCGTATCCTGGGTCCGTACTTGGCACTGTTCACTGCACTGTTCATCTGGGGACGGCGTGCCTGACAGCGACAGTGTGTCAGCAGGGCGTCGCAGGATAGGGGGGACCTACTCTGTGTTCGCCACAGTGATAACAGACTGAACACTTGGTTTTGCGCAACGACTTTCCGCACCGGGACAAATCTAGAAGCCAAAGCTGTCAGCGGGAACTCGGAAGAAGGACGGTGTGTACACAATGTCGACACTTGTTTGTATTTGGCTGTATCCGGCTGGGCACCAAGTATATAAGGTGCCCCGCCGCCTCCTGCGCGAGGGATCCTGCGGATGCTGACCTAGAGCGATCACTGGGTAGAGGTTCTTGACCTAGTTCTTCCCGTAGAGAGAAGAGTGGCTACTCGGTAGCAAGAACCATTGTACTGTGGCTACTCGGTGAGACATCAGAATACAGAAAGAAAGGCAGGAGTAGGGGTTTTACCTCCTCACGAGGGCCCTGAACCTGGGTAGATCGTGTTGTTTGCAGTGGTTGTTTCATCCTTCACGCGTCTACTCGTCGCGTGATCCCTCCACGAGCGCCTCCAGCGTCCTTCGTCCCCACATCTTTAGCCATCCTATGGCATCTGCCGTGATACCACCACGACAGTTGGCGCCCACCGTGGGGCAACCAGTGGCGCTGGCTGGAGTTTCCGTTCGGACGAGATCGATTTCTGCTACTGGAGAGCGCGTGGTCTGTGGCCTCGTCCACAGATTTGGCTCCTTCGACTTCGTCACCGACAACGCCGGTGATTTCGGCGGCAGGGCCATGTCGGAGGGCGGCACGGTGCTCTCTTTCGGCGCACACCTCGTCTACGTCGCCACCGTCATCGACCGCGAGTACCCCGAGCTGATGCACGACGCGGAGGATCCACCCGCCGTTATCGCCGCACGCGGGAGGCCATCGAGCCGCTCTGCGAGCGTCGCGGAGGTGATGATGACCGGCCCTGCTGCTGATGCCGGGAAGGGCGCGGCTGCTACCGCTGTGGCCGTCGTCGAGGATCTTGCTGGCTCTAGTGCTGGCGGGAAGACGCACAAGCCTTACGAGAAGGAGTGCAACCTTCCGCTCTCCACTACTCCGACGATCCCTGCGTCTGCTGCGCGGACGGGCATGCCGCCTCCCACTGACCTTGAGCTCCTGACCATGAAGGCGCAGCTTGACCGGCAGCGCCAGGAGCTGCTCGCTGAGCAGGCGGAGTTGGAGAAGATCAGGCTAGAGCTTAGCTTAGATCAGCTCGAGTACAACAAGGCTCACGGTTTCACACCAATTGTTAGGAGAGCTAGCAAAGTAGGTGCTACGCGTCGTAACCTAGGTGCCGAGATGGCAACGGTTGTAGAGGCTCCCAGTCAGTCCACCACCGCAAACACCTCCACTAGACCCAGATACAGCACCCCCGCCAAGACACTTAGAGCTGCTGAGGCCGTAGCTGCCGAGTTGCCGCATCTAGTTGGCGACGCGCGCGTTAGGCAGCAGGAGAGGCTGAACGAGTTGGTGCTAGAGGCGGCTAGGCAGAACGAGGAGTTCCGGAAAGCCAACCCGGGTGCTGGAGCTTCTCAGGTGGTGCACTCGCATGTGGCCAGATCCAACGATCAGGCTTCATCTCCGCACCGTAGCCGTGAGAAAAGCCGGAGTGGGCATTCCGGCAAGGATAGGAAAATGCAGGTGTACGACCCGGCTGTCGCCGCGACAGTCCGGTCAGAAACACAACGCTGCAGGAGCAGGCTTTCAAGCCCATAAAGCTCAAAGCCAGGCCCGAGCTGGAGAGCGTCCAGGTCCTTCTCAGCATCCCGTCGCACAGCCTACTCGGCAGAGGCAGCAGCCGCGTGTAGTGGCGCCATTCGCCAACCCGGTGGAGCAGCCTGCAGCTGTGCAGGTGGACAGATATGATGACGGCTACTCGGCCATGGAGATGGCTGGCTATGATATTCTGGATCGGGTGGGCGAGCGCGTGTTGGCGCCTGGAGACGCAAGGCACCAGCTGGACCGGATCAGCTTGTCGGCGCGGCTTGAGAACACGGGTCTTCCTGGCCCCGAGTGCTTTGGCCCGCGCATCATGAACGAGCCGTCCGTGAAGAATTTCCAGCTCGCAAGGGGCACCAAGAGCTACAACGGCAGCACCAAGCCAGAAGACTGGCTCAACGACTATGTCACCGCAGTCCACATCGCGGGCGGCAACAGGAGATGGGCAGTGCGGTACGTCCCGCAGATGCTAGAGGGTCCAGCTCGCACTTGGCTCAACAACTTGCCAAAGCACAACATAAATTGCTGGCTGGACTTCTCGGACGCCTTCGTCAGCAACTTCACCAGCACCTACAAGAGGCCGAATAGGCCACAGCAGGTGTCCGCTTGCAGGCAGCGGGAAGACGAGACGGACCGCGAGTACCTTACTCGGTGGAGCACATTGCGGAACACCTGTGAAGGTGTGAACGAGGCACAAGCCATCACTTGGTTCGCGCAGGGTTGCAGACATGGCAGTATGCTGTGGCAAAGGTTGCAGAGGGAGATGCCAAACACTCTGGCGGAGACCATCAAGATTGCAGATCAGTATGCACTCGGTGCCCAGCCTCTGATGGATTCCACCGAGCCGAGAAGAAACTTCAACAGCAACAAGCGCAACGAGTTCCGCAACAAGCGCAGGGGTGACCGAATAGATGTTCGGTACGACCTTGAGGAGGTGAATGCAGTGGTTGTTGGAGCTGGGGGTAGCCAAAGGCAGAAACATGCTGGAGCCTACGGGCAGAACCAGAACCAGGGCCAAGGCAACAAGAAACCATTCCGTGCTCCTCAGTCGGGTAGCGGCAACTCGGAGCAGACGAGGAAGTTCGTCTTTGACGACATGAAGGATGGCCCATGCAGTTTCCACACTCAGCACCCCTCAAGGCCTTCTAACCACACTACCCGACAGTGCGAGTGGTGGGATCTGATCAGGAATGAAGGCCTTCCTCCTCCTCCTCCTCTGCCAGCTGCAAATGCCAATGTGCAGCCTGCTCGCGCACCCGCAGCTCGGCCGCCAGTGTTCCCGAGAAGAGAAAACGTGAATCAAGTGGCTTTAGGAGCCAACCGTCACTTCAACAATGAAGGCTACCGCAACAACAACAACAACTACAACCGCAACAACAACAGAGGCAACAACAACTATCAGAGCAACAACAACGGCAACAATGAGGGCTGAGGCCGCAACCAGTACCAAGAACATCATGAGAGCTACATGATCTTCACTTCAGAACCCGTCGACAAGCAGTCACAGCACAGGCGTTCCATGGAGGTCAATGCCGTGATCCCTGCAGTTCCTCACTATATGCATTGGTGCAACCAAGAGATCAAGTGGTCCCGAGTAGATCATCCCAAGGTGATGCCCAACCCGGGTAGCTACGCTTTGGTGGTGGATCCTACCTTCTTGGGTCCCGAGAAGAACATGAGGTTCAGCAAGGTACTGATCGACAACGGCAGCAACATCAACATTGTGTACAAAGACACACTCGAGAAGCTTGGGCTGGCCGAGAACATGCTGCTACCCAGCAAGACCACCTTCCATGGCATTGTGCCGGGAGTCTCGTGCAACCCGATTGGTCGAGTGTGGATAGATGTGCTATTCGGCACAAGGGAGAACTGCCGCACAGAGCGCCTGCAGTTCGAGGTGGTTGATCACCAGAGCCCCTATCACGCTCTACTCGGCAGGCCTGCTCTGAGCAAGTTCATGGCCTCTACTCACACGGCATATCTGAAGATGAAGATCCCTGGTCCCAATGGCGTGATTACCATCTCTGGTGATTACAAGAAGTCCATGGAGTGTGCCTCTGCTGGTTCTCAGTTGGCGGAGTCCATGGTGATTGCTGCCGAGAAGAAAAAGATGTACGAGGTGGTGGCTATGGCGCAATCCGCGCAAGCTGGTGCGCAGGGCGTGCCGAGTACGCAACACGGGACCGCGTTCCAGGCGTCCCAAGAGACCAAGAAGGTCCAGGTCGACCCCGAGTTCCCCGACCGCGTAGCCATTATTGGCTCCGGGTTGGCGGAGAAATAGGAAAGCGAGCTCATCCACTTCCTCCGTGAGAATCGGGACGTGTTCGCCTGGTCCAATGAAGATTTACCAGGAGTCCCGAGGGAGTTGGTTGAGCACTCGTTACATGTGCATCCTGACGCCAAGCCAGTGAAGCAGGATATGCGCCGCTTCGGAGATGAGAGAAGGAAGGCCATTGGTGACCAGATCACCAAGTTGCTGATAAGCAATTTCATCATGGAGGTGCTGCATCCGGATTGGCTAGCCAACCCGGTCATGGTCGAGAAGAAGAAGGAGGATCCCAAGGCTGTTACTGCATGGCGCATGTGTGTCGACTACACCGACTTGAACAAGGCATGCCCCAAGGATCCCTTCCCGCTACCTCGCATCGATCTGGTGATCGATTCCACTGCTGGTTGTGAACTGTTGTCTTTCATAGATGCCTACTCTGGTTTCCACCAGATAGCTCTCAATCCTGCTGATCAAATAAAGACTGCTTTCATTACCCCGTACGGGGCTTATTGCTATCGTGTCATGTGTTTCGGGTTGCGAAATGCGGGTGCTACTTATCAGCGGTGCATGCAGAAATGCTTGCACGATCAGCTCGGCAAGAATGTGCAGGTGTACGTAGATGACATTGTCATCAAAACGAATAAAACACATACTCTGCTTGCCGACCTGGAGGAAACCTTTGCCAACTTGCGCAAGTATAAGATGAAGCTGAACCCGAGTAAATGCACCTTTGGTGTCCCGACTGGCAAGCTACTCGGCTTCCTGGTATCTAGTCGGGGCATTGAAGCCAATCCTTCAAAGATAAAAGCTATTGAGAGCATGTCTTTGCCAAGATCCCTGAAGGATGTACAAAAATTCACTGGTTGCTTGGCATCTCTGAGCCGTTTCCGGGGCCGAATGGGCGAGAAGGCCCTGCCTCTGTACCAGCTGATGAAGAAAAGTGACAAGTTTGTCTGGACTCCGCAAGCGGATGTGGCATTCAATGAGCTGAAGGCAATGCTGGCTAGCGCTCCCATCCTGGCTAGTCCGCTACCCAAGGAGCCAATGCTGCTATACATTGCTGCCACTAACCGAGTAGTCAGTGTGGTGATTGTGGTGGAGCGAGAAGAAGAAGGCAAGAGTGTGCAGCGCCCAGTATACTATCTCAGTGAAGTGTTGTCTAGCTCCAAGCAAAACTACCCGCATTACCAGAAGATGACCTATGGCGTGTACCTGGGCGCCAAGAAGCTAAAGCATTACTTCCAAGAGCATCCTATCACGGTTGTGAGCTCTGCTCCCATCTCGGATATCATGGGCAACAAGGAGGCGAGTGGTCGAGTAGCCAAGTGGGCAATCGAGCTGGCCGCGTACGCCCCCGCGTATGCGAGAAGAGAAGCTATCAAGTCTCAGATTCTGGCGGAGTTTCTGGTGGATTAGGCTGAGGTGCAGTACGAACCTCCTGCTCCAGTTTCCAATTACTAGAAGATGCACTTTGATGGCTCGAAGGTGAAGGAAGGCCTTGGTGCTGGCGTAGTGCTTACGTCACCCAAGCGAGATCAACTCAAGTACGTGCTGCAGATTCATTTCAAGGCGTCCAACAACGTAGCAGAGTATGAGGCAGTGGTGCACGGCTTCCGAGTAGCCAAGGAGGTTGGCGTGCAGCGCATTATATGCTATGGCGATTCAGATCTGGTAGTGCAGCAAGTCTCTGGCACTTGGGATGCTCTAGATGCCAACATGGCATCATATCGCTTCCTGGTACAGTCTATGACTGGATTCTTCGAAGGCTGCGAGTTCCAGCACATTCACCGAGCAGAGAACGAAGCGGCAGACGAGCTGTCCAAGTTGGGATCTTCTCGGCAGTCCATCCCGGCGGGGGTTGCCTTGGAGCACTTGAGGAAGCCATCCATCAAGCCTTCTCCCAACTTGGAATCCATATTCGTTCCTTCTCTGCCAAGTGAAGAATCCGTTCCAATGGAGATTGACTGGGAGAATGCAACAGAGAACCCGGGGACTGCCGCTCCCTACTCGGGGACTGCCGCTCCCTACTCGGGGACTGCCGCTCCTTACTCGGGGACTGCCACTCCCTACTCGGGGACTGCCATTCCATACTCGGGGACTGCCATTCCATACTCGGGGACTGCTGTCCTTAACCCGGGGACTGTCGCATTCATTGAGGAGGTCCTTGCCAATCGTTCAGGGCTCCAGAGAAGTGCTCCCAACCCTAAAGAGCAGCCAGAGATGCCTGTCCCAATGGAAGTGGACGAACCAGTGTTTCCCACACGGGAGACACCGAGTTGGGCCATGCCCATATTATCCTTTCTAAAGGACGGTACTCTGCCAGAAGATGAGGTGGCCGCAAGGCAGATTCAGAGAAGATCCAAGGGCTACACTATATTCAGAGATGTGCTGCACAAAAGAAGTGCCACCGGCGTGCTGCAACGTTGCGTGCACCCAGAAGAAGGAGGAGAAATTCTGTTGGAAATACACCAAGGAGAATGCGGGAACCACGCCTCTTCTCAGGCATTGGTCAAGAAAGCTTTTCGGCATGGCTTCTACTGGCTCACAGCTCTGCAGCAAGCTGAAGACATCGTGAGGAAGTGCAATGGCTGCCAGATGTTCGCGAGTAAGATTCGCATGCCTGCTTCCGAGTTGAAAACAATTCCTATCACATGGCCGTTTGCCGTGTGGTGCCTGGATATGGTTGGCCCCTTCAAGCCGGCTAAAGGAAACATGACGCACATCTTGGTCATGGTGGACAAGTTCACTAAGTGGATTGAAGTGAAGCCTATTCGGAAATGCGATGGAGCTACTGCTGCGAAATTCTTAAAGGATGTGATCCTGAGGTACGGCTACCCGCACAGCATCATCACCGACAACGGCACAAATTTCGCAGAAGGGGCAACGGTGCGGTTCTGCAGAGATAAGCACATCCGACTAGATGTTGCATATGTTGCGCATCCCGCCTCCAATGGGCAAGTGGAAAGAGCAAATGGCATGGTACTGGCAGGCATAAAGCCAAGGCTGATTGAGCCGCTGCTGAAAACACCTGGGTGTTGGCTAGACGAGTTGCCAGCGGTGTTGTGGAGTCTAAGGACTACCCCTAACCGGTCAACCGGCACCACGCCATTCTTCTTGGTATACGGGGCTGAGGCCGTGTTGCCAATAGACTTAGAGCATGACTCCCCTCGAGTAACCCTCTACACTGAGGTAGAGGCGAGAGAAGCTCGAGAAGACGACGTTGACCTGCTCGAAGAAGCAAGAGAGCTCACTCTGTCACGTTCGGCTATCTACCAGCAAAACCTGCGGCGTTATCATAGCCGAAAGGTGAACCCAAGGGTTTTCCAAGAAGGAGACATGGTTCTCAGTCTTGTGCAACGCACAGCCGGGATGCACAAATTGTCTCCTCCATGGGAAGGGCCCTTCATTGTGAGCAAAGCGCTGCACAATGATGCCTATTATCTCGTGGACATGCGTCCATCACAGGAGAACAGGGCAGATAAAGCTGGAGAGGAAACCAAGCACCCTTGGAATGTAGCCCTACTTCGTCGCTTTCATTCGTGAGCAAAGATGTGTATGTACTCTCTTATCCGAGTTAAAATTCTACCCTGCAATCTGAAATTCAGCTCGGGGACTGCCCTCGCCTAGACTTGCTCTGTGTGTTTCTACCCGGCTTTACTCTTGTCCACTCGGTTGCTCTGCTTAAAATTTCACGAGTACATCTAGTATTGTGTTTTAACCTACATGCCAACTCTTCGACTCTGCTGCTGTCCGAAACCCGGCTTCATGGCAAGCAAGAGAACAAGCAAAAGGTCAATGAGCACAAGAAAAATTACTAAGGAAAGAAAAAGTGCAGGAACCGAGTAGGATGTCTTTTACTGTTGTTCTTACCAACTCCTTCTCGGCTAAGTGGTGGGCTGCGTTACTATGAGTATTTCTAAGTGGCTAAGTATTTGCAACTCTAACTTTGAATTCTTGTGACTCGAATACCAAAAAAGCAACAAGTTGCGGGTAAGAGCTGAGATAAAAAGGAAGAGCGAATAAGAAATGCAACTCGGGGACTCGCATGATAACGCAACCCGGCATTCGAGCCAAAGTTGCTCAAATTGACTAAGTTAAATATCAAACGTGAATAAAACTGAGTAGCAAACGACAATGATAATTGTTTCGATACATCTGCACCCGGCATCCCGGGGATCTGATAAAAGTTTAGAGAATAAGTTGCAGGAAGTGGTCAGGTAGAAGCAGCAGTGTTCTCGGCGCTGGCCTTGATGGCTTCAGTGTCAGTGTTGGCCTTGGCGGCTTCAGCTTCAGCGCTGGTCTTAGCAGCATCAGCCTCTGAGCTGGCGGCGTCAGTCTTCGCGGCATCAGCATCCGGCTCAGTAGCAGCCTGCTCGGAAGTGGCAGTGGCCACCGAGGTGGAGGCCGCAGTCTGAGCAAGGAGTCTCGCCGTGTCGTCGAGAGCCGCACCTGAGGAGGTGCCGAACTCGAGGGCCGCGGCGTCGATCACCATATCCACGCTCTCGGCCTCCTCCTCGCTGTCCGCGACGACCGCGGCCTTCCCCTTCCCGGCCTTGTAGCGATCACTCTCGAAGCTGCCCAGGTCAGACTCGGTGGAGTCCTCGTCTTCATCACCGTCGTCATCATCGCCTTCGTCCACCTCGGTGTCGGGCTCGGTGAGACCGTCGATGAAGCGCGCGGTGCTTGCGTACTGGGCAACCTCGTACGCGACGGCCTGGCGGAGAGCCACGCAATCGGAATCCGTCTCCCACTTGGAGTCCTCACGCATCTCGCGGACAACTTGCAAGTTGAGGTTCTAATACCAGCTGGTGATGAACAGCAGCATCATATCAGCGCCTGCCCGAGCTCCGGACGCCCTCCATTTCTTCAGCTCGGCCTTCACGCCATTAAGCTTTGCGGCAAGTCCGCGGATAGTTTTCGGCGCGGAGTCTTTAGGCCAGAACACGTCATGGAGCTTGAAGGCAGTGCGCACCAGATCGGTGCCCACACGACTTAAGCGCTAAAGCTGCCCCTGCATGACCGTGATGCTATCTTCAATCTCTGCCTTGGTGTCCATGGGTTCGCCCTTCTCAATGCGAGCTGCTCGGGTGTCCATGGGCTTACTCGAGGTCGGGGAAGATTTCTGAAAAAGCTATTGAGAAGATCAGAAACAGAAGCCGAGTAGAAAAATAAACCAAGCAGCGGAAAAGCGCAAGAAACAAGAGAAGGGCGGAGGAGCAAGCACTTACTGTTCAGGTCGTAGAGTAGCGCCTGCAGTTTTTTCTTCCATGACTCCTCGTCAGCAACATGCCTCTCTTCTACCTTCCGGAACTGCGCCAGCTGGAGCATAAGATCCGAGTTGCTCTCCTTCAGCGTCTTGCATTCCAGCTCGAGAGCCTTTTGCTTGGCTGTGGCTGCCACTTCGGCTTTTTTCTTCTCGGCCACCGCGTTGTCTCTCTCGGTAGCTAAATCAGTGGCTTTCTGGAGAGCAGTTCGCACCTGGGCCTGCAGTGGTTTCAACTCGTCGAGGTGCCTTTTCTTGAATTCCGCCTCAAGGCTTGCAATCTGCGCCTGCACCTCAGCAGGCTTGTGGCAGTCGAGATGCTCTTCGACAAACTTCTTATGATCTTCTGTGAAAAGCAAAGCACGGTCAGCAGAGTAGCAAAGATGAAAGCAAGATAACAAGCCGAGAAGAACACCAACTCACCTCCCAGCCTCTTGATTGTGGTTTGGCCGCTCTCGACGAAGGCGCGGCAGTTGGAGTGTTCCTCGGCTAGGGTCTTAAACTTGCCTGCAGAAAGGAGTTGGTCAGAGTAGAAAGCAACAGCGGGCGTAAACATAAAACGTGGGAACTGCATAGCTAAAAGCTCACTCTCGATCTCGGAAAGCTTGAGGGCGCTGTCCATGACCTCCTTATCCGATGCCTCAGCAGACTTGAGCTCCGATTCCAGGACCTCAAGACGCCTCCTAGCGATGCTGTGGTTCCATAGCAGCCGCCGGTACAGGTTGGTTCTTTTCAGAAGGCAATTCTGAGAAGAAGAAAGAAAAAGAATCAGAAAAAGTCGGGAAGATTCAACCCGAGAAGGCGGCAACTCGGTTGAGTACCCGTCTACTCGGCCAGAATCTCGGGGACTGGGGGATGGATAAGAAGAAGCAGTAGAATAGAAGAGAAGGAAAACGCAACTCGGAACGGATGAGCAAAGCTTACCGCGTAAGTCTGTTCAATATCCTCCGCGGCCTTGCGATGGACGAAGAGCTTGGCGGCGAGTGTGCTGGTGTTGGACGCAATAGTCATGGGTTTATAACCCATGTCTGCCTTGTTCCAGTCGACGCGCATGTGGTCCAGATCGCCCAAAGATGTGCCGTGCCAGTTCGTGTTGCCGAGGACGTCGCTGTCCCACTCAGCATCGATAAATCCAACCCGGTCGAATATCTGCTCGAGGCCCGTGGATGTTACCTCAGTTTCCGCAACCTCGCGCGAGTGGATCGAGAAGGATCGGTCCTTGTTCCTGGCTGGAGGCTTGGAGTCCACCGGTGTAGCCTGTTTGCCCCTCCTGATAGCGAGCTTCTTCTCGACTGGGGTCAATGGGATGCTGTGCTGCTAGCTCACCTTCACCATATAAGGTGGGAAGGTGGGTGGATCCGGGAAGCTGGATCCTGCGGCGGTATCAGCAGCCGCATCAGGTTCACGGATGGTGAGCTGGCCGGGCTTGGCAGTTGGTCTTGGCGGCGGCATCGTGGAAGCACCACGCGTACTGCTACGCGAGGGATTCCTGCGAACAGTGCCCTCTGACTGGCCAGCTGGCTTCTCGGCGGCCTGGTTCCCAGAGGTCTGTTTCTCGGCAGCCTTCTTCTCGGTGGCCTTCTTGTCAACGACTTCCTGTTTGATATTCTTGATAAGCTGCTTGGCCGGAGGGCTGTATGCTGTCTTGGTTTTCTTTGTTGGTGGAGAGTTTGGCGCGGTGGAGGAAGTACCCTGCTGGGTAGGCGACGCCAAGGGCGCGCTATCCGGCGCAGCATCCGGCTGAGCGCTACCCTGCGCGGCGTCTGGTTGCGCGTCGCTCAGAGGGTATTGCTCCGTCTCATCGATTGTCTCAACCCGCTGCCCGGCAGCAGGGTCTTGCTGTGTGGCGTCTTGTCCTTCTACCCGCGGCTGGGCCGCGGGGTCGTCTTGCTCAGCAGCCCTTGTCGCTGGCTGCTCTTGGTCCTCTTCTTGCCGCTCGAGGGCGGCATCGTCATCATGCTTCTCGAGGTCTTGATCTAGGTTCTCCTCGGCCGTGGCGGCCGGAGGAGAAGGTGGCCTTGCGTCGCTATTAGCGTCCCGCGCTTCTTGATCTGCGCGGGCCTGCCGCTCCTGCTCGGCGTCGTGGACGTCGTTGTCCATGTATCGAGCGTCGTCGGAGTCGTTCCCTTTCACGGGAGAGGACGCACGCGCTCCGGCCTGCGCTGCGGCTTCAGTCTCGTCGTCGAGGTCGATGAGATTATCGACGTCAATGGCGGATTTCTTCTTAGTCTTGGTGGACGCGAGAGCGGCGTCAGCGTTCAAGGGGGCTCTGAAGAAAGAAGCATGTTCAGAAAAAAGAGAAGGACAGAGGAAATTGAGAAGAAGCAACGAAGTAAGAGAATTGGGAATTTGCGGCAGCAGAGGCGCATAACTAAGGAGAAAGTTCTTACCCTTTACGGGTAGGGATTGTCCGTCCTCCTCTTGTCACGGTCTTCTTGGTCGTCTTCCCGGCCGTCTTCTTCTTCTTGGCGGGGGGCTCCTGAGCACCGCTACCCGTCCGTTTGCGGGTAAGAGGAGCAGCGACCAAGAGCGGCTTGACGACTAGGGCTTCCTCGTTTTCCTCCTCGTCTTCCTCTTCAGCATCAGCGCCGTCTGGGAAGTTCGGAAGAAGAAAAACGGCTCAGAAACAAGAGGAAATTGGGTAGCGCAGCTGGCGACCAGACAGGATGAGCTCAATTACCTTCGTCGTCATCCTCGGACCAATCACGGACAGACGCATCTACGTGATGCTTCTCCGTCTGAGCATGGGGGAGGTTGAGCCTGTCCGCGGTCTCGAAAGAGACCTCGTCATCCTCCTCTCGGTCCTCCGACCAGTTGTCCTCGAAGCGTTCCATGCTCTCAGCGAGCTGGCGAGCAAGGACCTGAGGAACAGAGAAACATCACAAGTTAGTCGAGTAGCATAGAGGCATCCTACTCGGCAAGGCGTGCAAACACAAAGCACATTAAGACTAAGCAGTGCAACTATGTGTCCTATTCGGCAAGGCGTGCAAACACAAAGCACATTAAGCCTAAG
Organism: Alopecurus myosuroides; assembly: GCA_028641055.1. NCBI lineage: Eukaryota > Viridiplantae > Streptophyta > Magnoliopsida > Poales > Poaceae > Alopecurus > Alopecurus myosuroides. The sequence continues at coordinate 300,804,555 of CM054060.1, read as the reverse complement.
CAGTGCTACTCTGTGTCCTAATCGGCAAGGCGTGCAAACACGAAGCACAGTAAGCCTAAGCAGTTCTACTAAGTGCCCTACTCGACGCAGAGTGTAAGTACCAGACGCTGCTAGATAAGAGGGCTATCTACTCGGAACAGGCATATAAGAGATAGGAAAAGGAATACATACCCGCTCGATTGGCTTCGTACGGCTGTATGGGATGAAACCATACTGCCAGTTGTCCCTGAGGCCCGTGGTCATGATGGACTGCGCGTGAGCGGCGACATCCGCGTTGCTGAGCTCGAACGTGGTCGTCCGAGTACAGTCGCGGGGGCCGCCCATGTAGCACATGGGGTGGACGCGGCGCTGGAGCGGTAGCACCCGCTTGGAGATCCAGCAGGCGATTTGGTCGTCGCTCTTGAGCCCTTCTTCGGCCAGATAGGCGAGGCGCTCGTCCATCTGCTTCAGGTTGCTGTCGATGAACGGCTTGGTCCGCCAGTTCTGCCCGGTGGGAGCTCGGTTGCTCCAAGGGGGCAGATTGATTCGGTCCTCCACCTTGGCTCCCTTCGTGGCGGGGACGTTCTGCACATACAGGAACGTCCTCTGCCACTTACGGACAGAATCCAGCCCCTTAATGCGCGGATGGTTGGTTCCAGGGCGCTGCACCATCATGGCGCTGCCGGTCTCGGTTATCCGGCTGCTGGTATCCGCGCCGTCCTTCTTGCCCTTGCTCTGCTGGCGAAAGAAGAAGTACCTGGACCACGTCTCCGTCGTGGGGCGAACTCCCAGGAAGGCCTCGCATACCACGGCGTGGTACGAGAGGAAGACGACAATGTTCGGAGGGAGATGGTGCATCTGGAGGCCGTAGTGGTCGAGGAAGGAGCGGAGGAAGTTGGATGCTGGAAGCCCGAATCATCGCGCGAAGTGCGCGAGGAAGACGACGTGCTCGCCTTCTTGCGGGGCAGGGACGAGCTCATCGTCAGGTTGCCGGCAGCGAACACCGGGAGGAACTCGCCGGGTGTTCACCAGCCATTGGCAGTCCTCGGCGGTGACCTCGGACCCCGCCCAGCCGGCGCGAGCGTTGTCGTCGCGAGCCATGGCGATGAGGAAGAAATTGAGGAAAAAATTGAGGCTTTGGGGTGTGGAGAAGCTCGCGGCGGCACAGTGAGTTGCGCGGCGGCGAAGAGCTCTGCAGCGGCGGAGAAACGAGAAGGCAGAGGGGAATTGTGAGCGGAAGGAGAAGAAGGAGTTACCGAGGGGGTATTTATACTGCTCCTCGAGTTACCGTTACGAGTCGAGGAAGTGGGATCGATCGTGGCAGTAATCGTGTGGCGTGGGGTCTGTGGGCCGGTTAGAAACGCACACAGCGCAGAACGCGCGCGTAACGGCCGCATTAGATCCCACGACGAGATCGTGGGCGATTACTGCGCGTGATGGGACGTTATGAGCTGGTGGGCCCACCCCGTGAAAACTGGGCGCGTGGCCTGTCGGTTACCAGGCACCGAGGCGTCGAAATCGTGTCCGCACGACACGTGCCCAGTTGCAGCGCGGAAAGCCGGATTGTGCTCTGTCCCGCAGAGATTCTGTTTCGAGATGTCACCAAGTCATTTTACTCGGCACAGAGAAGAGAAGTGGCTCTACTCGGAAGAGAGGAAACAAGACCAAGGGCTACTCGGAGGTTTTCACTCGGTATCTCAAAGTTCAAGGGCAAGACTGTCAAGGTTGGTTTTTAAGCTGGCAGGGCCCAGTGAACGAATTCGCAGGGCTCTACCAGCTTCGGGGACTGCTGTCGGGGGGTTACCCCCGAGTAGGGTAAAAGCAAGTGCTAAGGGCATGATCAGAAGGGGTGTTTGGCCGAGTAGCCGGCTACCTGGTACTCGCTACCCGGTCGACTACTACCCGGTCTCACACCTTGTCGGGGGGTTACCCCCGAGTAGGGTAAAGACAAGTGGTAAAGGCAGCTTACAGAAGAGAGGTTTGGTCGAGTAGCCGACTACCTGGTACTCGCTACCCGGTCGACTGCTACTCGGTCTCACCTCAAGATGACCAGAAGGAGGTATCAATCAAGTTCTATCCTTTCGAGTAGAAGGGTTGGCCCGAGTACAATTGGCGGGAACAATTGGCGGGAACCTACTCGGGCCAGAAAGTCAAAGGAGCCGTTCTGACACAGGATCCCGCGTATCCTGGGTCCGTACTTGGCAGCATTCGAACTACTGTTCACCTGGGGCCGGCCTGCCTGACAGTGACAGCATGGAAGCAGGCCGTGGCAGGATAAGGGGGGCCTACTCTGTGCCTAGGTACAGTGATACCAGTCTGTCCCCTAGTTTTGCCCAACGACTTTACAGAAGCAGCCAAGGTTAGGAACCAAAGCTGTCAGCGGGTACTCGGAGAAAGGACGATGTGCACACTATGTCGACACTTGTCTAGATTTGGACGTATCCGGCTGGGCACCATGTATATAAGGTGCCCCGCCGCCTCCTGCGCGGGGCATGCTCTCACATGCTCATAGTGAACCCTAGAAACCCTAAGTTCTTGACCTAGCTCTACTCGGAGAGGAGAGAGAGGCTACTCGGTAGAGATACCATTTGTACTGTGGCTACTCGGAGAGACATCGTAATACATAGAGAAAGGCAGGAGTAGGGGTTTTACCTCCTCACGAGGGCCCTGAACCTGGGTACATCGTGTTGTCTGTGTTGTGTGGATCTTATCTCACGCGGCAACTCGTCGCGTGATCCCTCCCCGGACACCTCCAGCGTCCATCGTCCCCACATCTTTAGCCATCCTATGGCATCTGCCGTGACACCACCACGACAGTTGGCGCCCACCGTGGGGCAACCAGCGGCGCTGGCTGGAGTTTCTGTTCGGACGGGATCTTCTTCGGCGGGGCGCGTAGTTTGTGGCCTTGTCCACAGATTCGGCTCCTTCGACTTCGTCACCGACAACGCCGGCTGTTTCGGCGGCATGGCCATGCCCGAGGGCGGCTCGGTGATCTCCTTCGGCTCGCATCTCGTCTACGTCGCCACCGTCGCCAACAGCGCCTACCCCGAGCTGGTGCATGACGCGGAGGATCCTCCCGCGGTGGTTGCTGCTCGCGGAAGGCCTGCATGTAGCACTGCATGCTGCGCTGAGGTGATGGTGACGGGCTTGGCGGCAAACACTGGCGTAGCTGCTACTGGCGCTGCGGCCGTCGTCGAGGAGGTTGACGACCCGCCTGCTGGTGGCAGGAATCACCGGCCCTACGAGAAGGAGAGCAACTTGCCGCCTTCCACGTCTACGGTCATCCCCGCGTCTGCTGCGCGAACTGGCATGCCCACTCCCACCGACATCGAGCTCCTAGCCGCGAGGGAGCAGCTCGAGCGGCAACGCCAGGAGCTGCTCGCCGAGCAGGCGGAGTTGGAGAAGATCAGGCTTGAGCTGAGTCTAGACCAGCTCGAGTACAACAAGGCTCACGGCTTCACGCCGGTCGCCAGGAGGCCCAGCAGAGTAGGCGCTACGCGGCGCAACCTGGGTGCCGAGATGGCGACGGTTGCGGAGGTGCCCGCGCAGTCCGCCACTGCGAACACCTTCACAAGGCCGAGGTACAGCACACCCGCCAAGACGCTCAGAGCTGCACAGGCCGTGGCTGCCGAGTTGCCGCGCCTAGATGGAGAGGCGCGTCTCAGGCAGCAGGAGAGGCTCAACGAGTTGGTGTTGGAGGCCGCCAGGCAGAACGAGGAGTTCCGGAAGGCCAACCCGGGAGCTGGAGCTTCGCAGGTGGTTCACTCGCACGCGGCTAGATCTAACGATCAGGCCTCGTCTCCACATCCTAGCCGCGAGAAGAGCCGCAGCGGGCGTTCGGGTAGAGACAGGCAAATGCAGGTGTATGACCCGGCTGCTGCCGCGAAACAGGTTGCTGTGCCGCAGCAGCCCGGGCAGGAACACAACGCTGCAAGAGCAGGCTCTCAAGCCCATCAAGCTCAAAGCCGTGCCCGAGAAGCCGCGCGTCCGGGTACTTCTCGGCAACCCGCAGCTCAGCCTACTCGGCAGAGGCAGCAGCCGCGCCCAATGGCACCAGTCGCCAACCCGGTGGAGCAGCCCGCAGCTATGCAGGTGGATAGGTATGATGATGGCTACTCGGCTATGGAGATGGCTGGTTATGACATCCATGACCGTGTCGGTGAGCGTGTGTTGGCGCCTGGAGATGCAAGGCACCAGCTGGACCGTATCAGCTTGTCGGCGCGGCTTGAGAGCACGGGTCCTCCTGGCCCCGAGTGCTTTGGCCCGCGCATCATGAACGAGCCTTCCGTGAAGGGCTTCCAGCTTGCAAGAGGCACCAAGAGCTACAATGGTAGCACCAAGCCCGAAGATTGGCTCAATGACTACGTCACCGCGGTCCACATTGCGGGTGGCAACAGGAGATGGGCAGTGCGGTACGTCCCGCAGATGCTAGAGGGTCCAGCTCGCACTTGGCTCAACAACTTGCCCAAGCACAGCATAAATTGCTGGCTGGATTTCTCGGACGCCTTCGTCAGCAACTTCACCAGCACCTACAAGAGGCCGAATAGGCCACAGCAGCTGTCCGCTTGCAGGCAGCGAGAAGACGAGACAGACCGCGAGTACCTTACTCGGTGGAGCACCTTGAGGAACACTTGTGAGGGTGTGAATGAAGCGCAAGCCATCACTTGGTTTGCGCAGGGTTGCCGACATGGCAGCATGCTTTGGCAGAGATTGCAGAGAGAGATGCCGAACACCCTGGCCGAGACCATCAAGATTGCGGATCAGTACGCACTCGGTGATCCTACTCAGCCACTGATGGACTCCTCTGAGCCGAGAAGAAACTTCAACAGCAGCAAGCGCAACGAGTTCCGCAACAAGCGCCGAGTAGATACTCGGTATGATCCCGAAGAGGTGAATGCAGTGAATGTTGGAGGTGGTGGTGGCCAAAGGCAGAAACCTGCTGGAGCCTACGGGCAGAACCAGAACCAGGGCCAAGGCAACAAGAAGCCGTTCCGCACTGCGCAGTCGGGTAGCGGGAACTCCGAGCAGCCGAAGAAGTTTGTCTTTGATGACATGAAGGATGGCCCATGCAGCTTTCACACTCATCATCCCTCGAGGCCTGCTAACCACACTACTCGGCAGTGCGAGTGGTGGGATGTGATCAAGAGTGATGGCTTGCCTCCTCCTCCTCCTCTGCCAGCCGCCACTTCTACTATTCAGCCTACTCGCGCTCCTGCAGCTCGGCCGCCAGTGTACCCGAGAAGAGAGAATGTCAACCAGGTGGCTTTAGGAGCCAACCGGAACTTCAACAATGAGAGATACCGCAACAACAACAACAACTACAACCGCAACAACAACAACAGAGGCAACAACAACTATCAGGGCAACAACAACGGCAACAACGGCAACAATGGGGGCAATGGCTCCAACCAGTATCAAGAGCACCATGAGAGCTATATGATCTTCACTTCTGAGGCAGTCGACAAGCAATCACAGCACAGGCGGGCCATGGAGGTCAATGCAGTGATTCCGGCTGTTCCTCACTACATGTATTGGTGTGACCAGGAGATCAGGTGGACTCGGGCAGATCACCCCAAGGTGATGCCCAATCCGGGTACCTATGCCTTGGTGCTGGATCCTACCTTCCTGGGCCCCGAGAAGAATGTGAGGTTCAGCAAGGTGCTAATCGACAACGGCAGCAGCATCAACATTGTGTACAAGGACACACTCGAGAAGCTTGGCCTGGCCGAGAACATGATGCTGCCTAGCAAGACCACTTTCCATGGCATTGTGCCCGGGATCTCATGCAACCCGATTGGCCGAGTGTGGATTGATGTGCTATTCGGTACTCGGGAGAACTGCCGCACAGAGCGCCTGCAGTTTGAAGTGGTGGATCATCAGAGCCCCTATCATGCTCTACTCGGCAGGCCTGCTCTGAGCAAGTTCATGGCCTCTACACATGTGGCTTATCTGAAGATGAAGATTCCTGGTCCCAATGGCATCATCACCATCTCGGGAGATTACAAGAAGTCCATGGAGTGTGCCTCTGCTAGCTCTCAGCTGGCGGAATCAATGGTGATTGCTGCCGAGAAGAAGAAGATGTACGAGGTGGTGGCCATGGCTCAGTCCGCACAAGCTGGCGCACAAGGTGTGCCGAGTACGCAGCATGGTACTGCTTTCCAAGCTGCCAAGGAGACCAAGACAGTCCAGGTTGACCCCGAGTTCCCGGAGCGCGTGGCCATCATTGGTGCCGGGTTGGCGGAGAAATAGGAAAGCGCGCTCATCCACTTCCTCCGTGAGAATCGGGACGTGTTCGCCTGGACCAATGAAGATCTACCAGGAGTCCCGAGGGAGTTGGTTGAGCACTCTTTGCATGTGCGTCCTGACGCCAAGCCCGTGAAGCAGGCTCTGCGCCGTTTCGGAGATGAGAGAAGGAAGGCCATCGGTGATCAGATCACCAAGCTGCTGATAAGTAACTTCATCATGGAAGTGCTGCATCCGGATTGGTTAGCCAACCCGGTCATGGTCGAGAAGAAAAAGGAAGATCCCAAGGCTGCCACTGCATGGCGCATGTGCGTCGACTACACCGACCTGAACAAGGCATGCCCCAAGGATCCTTTCCCGCTACCTCGCATCGATCAGGTGATCGATTCCACTGCCGGCTGTGAACTGTTGTCTTTCATAGATGCCTACTCTGGTTTCCACCAGATTGCACTCAACCCTGCTGATCAAATAAAGACTGCTTTCATTACCCCGTACGGGGCTTATTGCTATCGTGTCATGTGTTTTGGCTTGAGGAATGCGGGTGCAACCTATCAGAGATGCATGCAGAAATGCTTGCACGACCAGCTCGGCAAGAATGTGCAGGTGTACGTAGATGACATTGTCATCAAAACGAATAAAACACATACTCTGCTTGCCGACCTGGAGGAAACCTTTGCTAACCTACGCAAGTACAAAATGAAACTGAATCCGAGTAAGTGCACCTTTGGGGTACCAGCTGGAAAGCTACTCGGTTTTCTGGTTTCTAGTCGGGGCATTGAAGCCAATCCTTCTAAGATAAAAGCTATTGAGAGCATGTCTTTACCGAGATCATTGAAGGATGTGCAGAAGTTCACGGGTTGTCTGGCATCTCTGAGCCGTTTTCTGGGCCGAATGGGCGAGAAGGCTCTGCCTCTGTACCAGCTGATGAAGAAAAGTGACAAGTTTGTCTGGACTCCGCAAGCGGACGTGGCATTCAATGAGCTGAAAGCAATGCTGGCTAGCGCTCCCGTCTTGGCTAGTCCGCTACCCAAGGAGCCTATGCTGCTTTATATTGCTGCGACTAACCGAGTAGTCAGCGTGGTGATAGTGGTGGAGCGAGAAGAAGAAGGCAAGAGTGTGCAGCGCCCAGTCTATTATCTCAGTGAAGTGCTGTCCAGTTCCAAGCAAAACTATCCGCACTACCAGAAGATGACATATGGTGTGTACCTGGGCGCCAGGAAGCTGAAACATTACTTCCAGGAGCACCCCATCACGGTTGTGAGTTCTGCTCCCATCTCGGATATCATGGGAAACAAGGAGGCGAGTGGCAGAGTAGCCAAGTGGGCGATCGAACTAGCCGCGTACGCTCCCGCGTATACGAGAAGAGAAGCAATCAAGTCTCAGGTCCTGGCGGAATTCCTTGTGGACTGGGCCGAGATGCAGTATGAACCTCCTGCTCCAGTTTCCAACTATTGGAAAATGCACTTTGATGGCTCAAAGGTGAAAGAAGGCCTTGGTGCGGGCGTTGTGCTTACATCACCCAAGCGGGATCAACTCAAGTACGTACTGCAGATTCATTTCAAGGCATCCAACAATGTAGCCGAGTACGAGGCAGTGGTGCATGGTTTGCGAGTAGCAAAGGAGGTTGGCGTGCAGCGCATTATATGCTATGGTGATTCAGATCTGGTGGTGCAGCAAGTCTCGGGTACCTGGGATGCTTTGGATGCCAACATGGCATCGTATCGTTTCTTGGTGCAGTCAATGACTGGGTTTTTCGAAGGCTGTGAGTTCCAGCACATTCACCGAGCAGAGAACGAAGCAGCAGACGAGCTATCCAAGTTGGGATCTTCTCGGCAGTCCATCCCGGCAGGGATTGCCTTGGAGCATTTGAGGAAGCCATCCATCAAGCCTTCCCCCAACTCGGAATCTATCTTTGTTCCTTCTCTGCCAAGTGAAGAATCTGACCCAATGGAGATTGACTGGGAGAGTGCTGCAGAGAACCCGGGGACTGCCGTCCTCTACTCGGGGACTGCCGTTCCCTACTCGGGGACTGCCATTCCCTACTCGGGGACTGCCGTTCCCTACTCGGGGACTGCCGTTTCCTACTCGGGGACTGCCACTCCTTACTCGGGGACTGCCACTCCATACTCGGGGACTGCCGCCCTCAACCCAGAAGCTGTCGCATTCATTGAAGAGGTTCTCGCTAATCGGTCAGGGCTGCAAAGAAGCGCTCCTACTCCTCCTGTGCAACCACAAGAGCCTGCCCCAATGGAAATGGACGAACCAGTGTTTCCCGTGCGGGAGACACCGAGTTGGGCTATGCCCATATTATCCTTTCTAAGGGACGGCACTTTACCTGAAGATGAGGTGACTGCGAGGCAGATTCAGAGAAGGTCCAAGGGCTACACCATGGTCCGAGATGTGCTGCACAAGAGAAGTGCCACTGGTGTGCTGCAACGCTGTGTGAGCCCGGAAGAGGGAGAAGAAATCCTGGTGGAGATACATCAAGGGGAATGTGGGCATCACGCCTCATCTCGGGCTTTGGTCAAGAAAGCTTTTCGGCATGGCTTCTACTGGCTCACTGCACTGCAGCAAGCTGAAGATATTGTGAGGAAGTGCACCGGCTGCCAGATGTTCGCAAGTAAGATTCACATGCCTGCTTCCGAGTTGAAAACAATTCCTATCACATGGCCATTTGCTGTTTGGTGCTTGGATATGGTTGGTCCTTTCAAGCCGGCTAAAGGCAATATGACACATATCTTGGTCATGGTGGACAAGTTCACCAAGTGGATCGAGGTGAAACCTATTCGGAAGTGCGATGGGGTCACAGCTGTGAAGTTCGTGAAGGATGTGATCATGAGATACGGCTACCCGCACAGTATCATCACCGACAACGGCACCAACTTTGCAGAGGGGGCAATGGTGCGATTCTGCAGAGATAAGCATATCCGACTAGACGTTGCGTCAGTCGCGCACCCTGCCTCCAATGGGCAAGTTGAGAGAGCAAATGGGATGGTACTGGCAGGCATAAAGCCAAGGCTGATTGAGCCATTGCTGAAAACACCTGGGTGTTGGCTAGAAGAGTTGCCAGCGGTGTTGTGGAGTCTAAGGACTACCCCTAACCGGTCAACCGGCTACACGCCATTCTTCTTGGTATACGGGGCTGAGGCCGTGTTGCCAATAGACTTAGAGCATGACTCCCCCCGAGTAGCCCTCTACACTGAGGTGGAGGCGAGAGAAGCTCGAGAAGACGACGTTGACCTGCTTGAAGAAGCAAGAGAGCTGACTCTGTCACGTTCGGCTATCTACCAGCAAAACCTACGGCGTTATCATAGCCGAAAGGTGAACCCAAGGGTTTTCCGAGAAGGAGACATGGTCCTTAGGCTTGTGCAGCGCACAGCCGGGATGCACAAGTTGTCTCCTCCATGGGAAGGGCCTTTCATTGTGAGCAAAGCGCTGCACAATGATGCGTACTACCTTGTAGATGTGCGCCCGTCGCAGGCGAACAGGGCAGATAAAGCTGGAGAGGAAACCAAGCGCCCTTGGAATGTAGCTCTACTTCGTCGTTTTCATTCGTGAGCAAAGATGTGTATGTACCCTCTTATCCGAGTTGAAATTCTACTCTGCAATCTGAAATTGTTCTCGGGGACTGCCCTCGTCCAAATTTGCTCTAAGTGTTTCTACTCGGCTTGGTCCTTTGTCTATTCGGTTGCTCCACTTCAGAACTCATAAGTGCATTGAGTACTGTGTTTAAACCTATATGCCAACTCTTCGACTCTGCTGCTGTCCGAAACCCGGCTTCATGGCAAGCAAGAGAACAAGCAAAAGGTCAATGAGCACACGAAAATCGCTAAGGAAGAAAGAGTGCAGGAACCGAGTAGATTGTTGGTTACTTTTGTTCCCTGTTTTCGTCTTCTCGGCTAAGTGGTGGGCTGCGTTACCATGATTGTTTCTAGCGGCTAAGTATTTGCAGCCCTACTACTTGAATCTTGTGACTCGAATACCAAACAAGCGACAAGTCGCGGGTAGAGCAGAGATGAAAAGATAGGGTGAATAAGAAATGCAACTCGGGGACTCGCATGGAAACGCAACTCGGCATTAAGCCAGTGTCGTTCAAATTGATTAATGTTGAAATAAACAAAGTGGGCATAAAAAACTGTGTAGCAAGCAAAACAAAGATAGTCTGTTACATCTGCTCCCGGCATCCCGGGGATCTGATAAGTTTTCGAGTAAAATAGAGTGCAGGTTGCTTCAAGATGAGGAGGCAGTGTTCTCGGCGCTGGCCTTGGCTGCTGTTTCTTCGGCGGCGGTCTTGGCAGCGGCTTCTTCGGTGGCGGTCGTGGCGGCTGTTCCTTCGGTGCTGGCATGGGTGGCATCCGCTCCCGTCTGGACGGTGGCGGATTCCTTCATCTCGGCATCATCCTGGGTGGCCGCCTGCTCGGAAGTGGCCGTGGCCACCGAGACGGGTCCTGGAGCCGAAGAGGAGCCTGAAGCTTGGCCAGGAGGGGGCACCGTGTCGTCGAGAGCAGCACCTGAGGAGGTGCCAAAGTCGAGTGCGGCGGTGTCGATGTGGGCGTACTCGTCCTCATCGCTACTCGCGACGGCGACGTTCTTCCCCTTCCCGGCCTTGCCCTCAGGAGATTCGAAGAAGCCTTCCAAGTCGGATTCTACTTCGCCGTCCTCTTCTTCTTCCTCTTCGTACTCGGTGTCGGGCTCGGGGAGGCCATCAATGAAGATCTCCGTCTCAGCGCACTCCGCGACCTCGTAGGCGATCTGCTTACGTGTGGCCACGCAGTCGGGATCTACCTCCCACTTGGAATTATTGCGCTTCCCGCGGATGAGCTGCATGTTGAGGTTCTCATACCAGGATGCTATGCAGAGAAGCATCACGTCCGCACCGGCCCGGGCTCCCGAAGCACGCCACTTCTTCAACTCTCTCTTCACATTCTTCAGCTTGAAGGCTAGGCCCTTCATGGTGGTTGGCTGGAGATCATGAGGCCAGAACAGCTTGTGGAGCTCAAAGCCCTCGTGCACCAAGTCAGTTCCGACGCCAGCCAGCTGTTCGAAGTAGCCTTTGAGCACCAGCAAGCTGTCCTCGATCTCGGCTCTGGTATCTGCTGCCTCACCTTTCGCAAGGCGAGCTGCTTTGGCCTTGGCCACCGCAGGCGCAGAAGGGGAGTCAAGATGAGGCCAGATCTCTGAAATAGCATGTGGTAACTTCAGAACCGAGAAGAGAAGAACCGAGTAGAGGAAAACCGAGAAGAAATACGACCAAGAAGAAAAGAAGCAGCGAAGAAAAGACTAACCGGACAGTTCGTTGCGCAGCCGCTGCAGCTGGGTCTTCCAGGACTCCTCATTAGAAATGTGCTTTTCTTGGATCAGACGCAAGCTATCCATCTGAGTGAAGAGATCAGCGTTGGTCTTCTTTAAGGTTTCGCACTCCTGCTCAAGGGCCCTCTCCTTGGCTCGGAAAGTTGTCTCGGCCTTGGCCTTCTCGGCAATGGCTCTGTCCCTCTCGGCGCCAATCTTGACGGCATCCTGGAGTGCCTTTTGCAACTGGAGTTGCAGCTTCTCGGTCTCCGTGGTGTGGTCCTTCAACAGCTCAACGGCCTGATCGGACAGCTGCTTCTGCACCTCTGCGGGCTTGACACAATCTTGGTGTGCCTCAGCAAACAACTTGTAATCTTCTGCGAAGAGATAGATAAGGTTAGCAGAGGAGCAGAGAAGAAACAGATTCACGATCGAACCGAGTAAACAACAAACTTACCTTCTAGCCTTTTAATGGTGGCCTCGGAGTTCTCCACGAAGCTGCGGCACTTCTCATGTTCGTCTGCTAAGGCCTTCAGTTTTTCTGCAGAGAAGGAAAGGTTAGCGCAAAAGAAAGCATAAGCGAGCGTAAACAAAAAACGCATGAATCGCACAGCTAAAAGCGTACCTTGCACTTCAGTCAGCTGCTGGGTGCTGTCCTTGGCGTTCTTGCTGGCTGCCTCCGCAGCTGCCTTTTCCTTCTCTAAAGCAGCAATTCGCCTCCTGGCGATAGAGTGGTTCCAGAGAAGATGGCGGTATAGATTGGTCCACTTTAGGACGCTATCCTGAGAAGCGAGAAGAAATGAGTTAGGCAAAGCAGAGTAGATTTAACCCGAGTAGGAGGCTACTCGGAGAGTATCCACCTACTCGGCTAGAATCTCGGGGACTGGGAGTGATGGAAAGGAGCAGAAAGGCGAATAGAAGAGAAGAAAATTCAACTCGAAAAAGATAAGGAAAACTTACCGCGTAGGACTGCTCGATGTCCTCGGCATTCTTGCGATGCAAGAACATCTTGGCTGCGAGTGTCGCGGTCTCGGTGGAGACGGACATGGGATTGCGTCCCAGGTCAACCTTGTTCCAGTCCACGCGCATGTGGTCGATGCCGCCAAGGCTAAGACCGTGCCATTTATCCACGCCAAGAACCTTGCTATCCCATTTGGCGTCGATGAAGCCAACGGTGTCCAATACCTGTTCAAGACCCTTGGAAGTTATTGGTTTGTCTTGGACTCCACGAGAAGCGATGTTGACAGACTGGGGTTGGCTTGGATCTGGAGGAGGGGAGTTCATGGCTACAACCTTCCTTCCCCTCTGGATAGCTAAAGCTTTGTCCTTGGGAGGGAAGCCGATTGAGTGCTGTTGGCTAACCTCAATCATGTACTCCGGGTAGCAGGGCTGGCCAGCAGCGCGAGCGTCTGCGGAGAGCGCAGCAGGAATCGGGCCGGACTCGTGGATCACGAGCGCTCCGCCTGAGGATGTACTCTGGTCTCTGGCCCGCTTCTTCGTTTGCTCCTTCTCAACTTTCTGCTTCTCGGGATCCTCAGTCGTCTTCCCGTCAGTCTTGGCCTTCGCCTTCTCGGCGACTGCCTTCTCGGCAGCTTGCTTCTCGGCCTTCTTCTGCTCAGCCCTGGCTTTCTTCTGCTCAGCCTTGGCCTTCTCAGCAGCTTCCTTATCAGCAGTTTCCTTCTCAGCCTTGGCCTTCTCGGCGGCTTCCTCCTCGGCCTTAGCCTTCTCAGCGGCTTCCTTCTCAGCTGCCCTTCTGTCAACCTCACCCCTCAGAGCATCCAGGGCTCGTTGCCTGGTTACTCGCCCGGCAGGAGGGCTGGATGTATCCTTGGTCTTCAGCGGCGAGGAGGAAGCTGGCGGTGTAGGGCCTTGCGCAGTTGGTGGTATAGGGCCTTGCGCAGTTGGTGGTGTAGGGCCTTGCGCAGTTGGTGGTGCCGCAGATCCGTCGCCCTGTGCAGCTCCTGGCTGGGCGCTACTTGGTGCGCCGCCCGGCTGCACGCTGCTCAATGGATAGGCATCTCTCTTGGTGGCGTCCGTGGCGGTGGTGTCTTCTACTCGCTGCTCGGCAGCGAGGCTCTCTTGTGCAGCAGCCCCTGTGGCGGGCTGCTCTTGCTCCGCTTCAGGCCGCTCGGCGGCGGTGTTGTCTTGCATCTATTGATCTTGGTTCTCCTCGGCATTGCTAGCCGGAGGAGAAGGGGGTCTCTCTTGGTGGACGGTAGCGTCCTGCGTCGCTGGCTCTGACGCTGCTCCTTGTGCATTGGCGGTTTGCGGATTGGCGGCAGCAGCGTTGGCGGTGTCGTCCTCATCATCATCCAGATTGACCAGAGGCACTGATTTTTCCTTAGTGTGGTCAGACGCGAGAGCTGCGTTCGCGTCCATAGGAGGTCTGCGGAGAAAAGGATATCACAGATTAGAAGAAGATTGGGGAGAATAGCACAGCGCGAGAAGGGAGGCGACCGAGAAGAGGGCTTACGCGGTGGTGCACTTGAGCTCTCGTCTGGACCTCTTCACGACCACCTTCTTCTCGGCGGGCTTCCTCTTCTTGGCAGGAGGCGCTGGTGCTCCGCTGCCAGCCCGTTTGCGGGTCTCAGGAGCGGCGACGGACAGGGGCTTGACGACTAGGGGCGCATCGCCCTCGTTCTCGTCTTCGTCCTCGTCGTCCTTGTCCGCGGCAACTTCATCTGAGAATCAAAGAGAAAAGAGAAAAGAATCAGAAACAGCAAACGAGGGACCGGTGATTCTCGGAAACAAACAAAATGAAAGGGTAGTTACCGTCAAAGTCCTCATCAGACCAGGTGCGGAGAGCATCGCGCTTGTCGGTAGCGGGGGAGCGAGAAAGGTTGGGCTGCTCCGCGGCATCGAAAGAGGGCACATCGTCCTCCTCACGGTCAGGAGACCAGTTGCCCTCAAAAACCTCGCAGCTCTCAATTATCTGGCGAGTGAGGACCTGAAAAACAGAGAAGGATCACAGACTAGCCGAGTACCAGGAAGGAATTCTACTCGGACAGGCGTGCAGGTACAAAGCACATAAAGCCTAGGCAGTTTACTAAGCATTCTACTCGGATAGGCGTGCAAACACAAAGCATACTAGGCCTAAGCATGTTAGCCGAAAGGTATTACTCGGAAGGGCGTGCAGGTATAAAGCACATCGAGCCTAAGAATCGTTCTCGAGTAGGCTATCCGGCAAGGCGTGCAAACACAAAGCATACTAAGCCTAAGGCGATTCGGCTAGATGACCTACTCGGAACGCAAGGCAAATTGCTAGTTGATGCAAGAAGGAGAAGCTATCTACTCGGAAAGAGTATGCAGAGAGCAAAGTAAGAAAGGCGTACCCGCTCAATCGGCTTTGTACGGCTATACGGGACGAACCCGTATTGCCAGTGGTCGCCGAGATTCGTCGTCAAGATGTTCCTTGCGTGCCAGGGAACGTCGATGTTGTCGATCTCGATGGTGGTGGTCCTGGTGCAGTCGCGGGGACCTCCCATGTAACACATGAGATGGCACCGCTCCTGCAAGGGCAGCACTCGGCGCTGGATCCAACAGGCCACCGGGTCGTCGTTCTTGAGGCCCTGCGCCTTCAGCCAGCCGAGTCTGTTCTCCATCTCGATGGCGTCGTCGTCACTGACGGGCTTGTCCTTCCAGTACATCCCGATTGGAGCGCGATTGCACCAAACGGGCAGGTTGATTCGATCGTTCACCGGGGCTCCTTCCGCGGCGGCAACGTTCCTGACGTAGAGGAACGTCTTCTGCCACAGCTTGACGGAGTCCAGCCCCTTGATGCGGGGGTGGTTCGTCCCGGACCGCTGCACCATCATGGCGCAGCCGGTGTCGGTGGCGCGGGCGACGCCCGCGGAGTCCTTCTTCCCGGTGGATTGCTGGCGCAGGTGGAAATACCTGAGCCACGTCTCCCACGTGGGCCGGATGCCGAGGAAGGCCTCGCAGACCACGGCGTGGTAGGCGAGGAAGACGACTGCATTGGGGGGCAGATGGTGCATCTGGATGCCGAAGTGGTTGAGGAACTTCCGCAGGAAATCGGACGCGGGCAATCCGAACCCGCGCTCGAAATGCGCCAGGAAGACGACGCGCTCTCCCTCCCGCGGGGACGGCACGATTTCACCGTCCGGTGCCCGGCACTCCACGCCGGGAGGGACTCGCCTGGTATTGACGAGCCAGGCGCAATCTTCCGCGGTGACAGAGGAGCCGGCCCAGCCGGATTTGGCCATTGTGGCGAGTAGGGAAGGTGGAAGATTTCGAGGGGAGTTGGTTGGTGGATTGAGTCCGCGGCGGCGCGAGAGCTTGCGCGGCGGCGGAGAGCTCGGTGGCGGAGAAGAGCAGGAGACGAAGAAGGAATAGTGCGAGGGAAGGGGAAAAGGAAGTTACCGGCGGGGGTATTTATATCCCCTCCGCGAGTTTACCGTTACCGTCGTGGAAGTGGGATCGATTGTGGCGTGTGGTGGGTCCTGTGGCCGGCTAGAAACGCACACAAGCGCCGGTTGCGCGCGTAATGGCCGCAGTTGATCCCACCACCAAATCGTGGCCTATAACTGCACTTGATGGGACATGACGGCCGGTGGGCCCATTGCGTGAAAACTGGACGCGTGGCAGGTCGTGTCCTGGGCAACGAAACGACAAGGTCGTGGATGCTTGACACGTGTGCAGTTGCTGCGCGAAGGGCTGGATTGTGCTCTGTGCTGCAGAGGCTCAATCTGAGAAATTTCTCTAAGTCTTTTTACTCGGTTACAGAGTAGAAAGCAAGTGCTACTCGGGAAAGAGGAAACCCAAGGTACTTTCCAGATAGCTACTCGGAGGTTCTACTCGGCATCTTGAGGTTCAAGGGCTGAGATGCAAAGGCTGGTTTTAAGCTGGCAGAGCCTAGTGAACAAGTTCGCAAGACTCAACCAGCTTCGGGGACTGCTGTCGGGGGGTTACCCCCGAGTAGGGTAAAGACAAGTGGTAAAGGCAGCTTACAGAAGAGAGGTTTGGTCGAGTAGCCGACTACCTGGTACTCGCTACCCGGTCGACTGCTACTCGGTCTCACCTCAAGATGACCAGAAGGAGGTATCAATCAAGTTCTATCCTTTCGAGTAGAAGGGTTGGCCCGAGTACAATTGGCGGGAACAATTGGCGGGAACCTACTCGGGCCAGAAAGTCAAAGGAGCCGTTCTGACACAGGATCCCGCGTATCCTGGGTCCGTACTTGGCAGCATTCGAACTACTGTTCACCTGGGGCCGGCCTGCCTGACAGTGACAGCATGGAAGCAGGCCGTGGCAGGATAAGGGGGGCCTACTCTGTGCCTAGGTACAGTGATACCAGTCTGTCCCCTAGTTTTGCCCAACGACTTTACAGAAGCAGCCAAGGTTAGGAACCAAAGCTGTCAGCGGGTACTCGGAGAAAGGACGATGTGCACACTATGTCGACACTTGTCTAGATTTGGACGTATCCGGCTGGGCACCATGTATATAAGGTGCCCCGCCGCCTCCTGCGCGAGGCATGCTCTCACATGCTCATAGTGAACCCTAGAAACCCTAAGTTCTTGACCTAGCTCTACTCGGAGAGGAGAGAGTGGCTACCCGGTAGAGATACCATTTGTACTGTGGCTACTCGGAGAGACATCGTAATACATAGAGAAAGGCAGGAGTAGGGGTTTTACCTCCTCACGAGGGCCCTGAACCTGGGTACATCGTGTTGTTTGTGTTGTGTGGATCTTATCTCACGCGGCAACTCGTCGCGTGATCCCTCCCCGGACACCTCCAGCGTCCATCGTCCCCACATCTTTAGCCATCCTATGGCATCTGCCGTGACACCACCACGACACACCTAGACAGCCAGAAGAATGAATCAAGAGACTTATGCTCCTATGAATAGAAGAGCTGGTCCGATTAGAAATGGCGGGAACCTACTCGGGCCAGAAGTCAAAGGAGCCGTTCTGACACCGAATCCCGCGTATCCCGGGTCCGTACTTGGCACTGTTCACTGCACTGTTCATCTGGGGACGGCGTGCCTGACAGCGACAGTGTGTCAGCAGGGCTTCGCAGGATAGGGGGGACCTACTCTGTGTTCGCCACAGTGATAACAGACTGAACACTTGGTTTTGCCCAACGACTTTCCGCACCGGGACAAATCTAGAAGCCAAAGCTGTCAGCGGGAACTCAGAAGAAGGACGGTGTGTACACAATGTCGACACTTGTTTGTATTTGGTTGTATCCGGCTGGGCACCAAGTATATAAGGTGCCCCGCCGCCTCCTGCGCGAGGGATCCTGCGGATGCTGACCTAGAGCGATCACTGGGTAGAGGTTCTTGACCTAGTTCTTCCCGTAGAGAGAAGAGTGGCTACTCGGTAGCAAGAACCATTGTACTGTGGCTACTCGGTGAGACATCAGAATACAGAAAGAAAGGCAGGAGTAGGGGTTTTACCTCCTCACGAGGGCCCTGAACCTGGGTAGATCGTGTTGTTTGAAGTGGTTGTTTCATCCTTCACGCGTCTACTCGTCGCGTGATCCCTCCCCGAGCGCCTCCAGCGTCCTTCGTCCCCACATCTTTAGCCATCCTATGGCATCTGCCGTGACACCACCACGACAGCACTTTAGTAATTTGATCAATTTGAGTTTTAACCATTTGAAAATGTTTAACAAGCATTTTAACATCATTAGAGGTTCTCTCAACAATACCATGCAAATTATCAATAGCTCTAGAGTTTTCCATAAGGAGATTTTTCACTCTCATATTAAAATTATCTTGCTTAATAACATAATTATCAAATTCATCTAAGAATTGATCAAGTGGTTTAGAGTAAGGAATATCTCTATTATCAAAGTATTGGAGAGAGAGTGTACCTCAAAAGTTGATGGATGAGGAACATGCTTACATAATTCTTCTATAGGAGGTAAATTATTCACATCTTCAAATTTAATACCCCTTTCTTTACGAGATTTCTTGGCTTCCTTCATCACTTCATCATTTAATTCAATCGTCCCTCTCTTCTTGGGTATTGGTGTCGGCTCTGGTGTAGGTGTAGGTTCGGGTATATTCCAATCATCATTATTTTTGGCTATTTTAGCCATTAATTCCCCGGCTTCTTCTGGAGTACTTTTTCTGAAAACACAACCAGCACAACTATCCAGGTATGTCCTAGATTCAACAGTTAGTCCATTATAAAATATATCTAGGAGATCATTTTTAGGTAGTGGATAACCAGGGCAATCTCTTCTCAAAGAACAAAATCTTGTGCAAGATTCAGGTAATTTTTCTCCTTTAATTTTCTCAAAGTTAAAGATTTCTTGCACAGCAGCATGTTGAGCACTAGCAGGGAAATATTTTTGAAAGAAGGCATTAATCAAATCCATAGGACAACTAATAGATCCAGGTGGCAGATTGTTAAACCAAGTTTTAGCTTCATCTTTTAATGAAAAAGGAAAAATCTTGGTAATAAAATAGGTACGCATCTTGGTATCATCAGAAAATAAACTACTCATAGATGAAAGCTCATTTATGTGTTCCATAGCACTTTTACTTTCAAGCCCACAAAAGGGTTCCTTCTCAACAATAGATATATAAGATAAATCTAAAGAGAAATCATAATCCTTGTCTATAATGTGTATGGGACATGTGGCAAACTTAGCATCAAGAGAACATTTATATTTCACAGCATGTCTAGCAAGGAGACTCTTAAGAGCACTTGCACCAGAAGTAGCACGAGATTCTTCAATAAAATCATCATTAAGTTCAGTATAGGTTTCATCAAGATCATCAATATACTCAGTGGAATTAACAGGTGTACCAATAATTTCAACAGGAATCTCAGCATTTTTGATTTGTTTGGATTTTAGCAATAGTAGCATCTAGGAAAGGACCTAGAGAACCAGTATCATCAAGCACAGTAGAAGCATCATCAAAAGTATCAGAAGCATTCTCAGACTCGGCAGAAGTAACAGTGTGTGTAGCATGTGGTGGAGTAAGAAGCTTACTCATAACAGACGGTGAATCAAGAGCAGCAGAGGTGTTCATAGTTGTACCTCTTCTTGTAGTGGATGGTAATATGGAACTTCTCCATCACGAGTCTTGCCGATGATGAACGGCTTGCAGCAAACAATATCACTATCAAGTGAGCAAATAAATAAAGCTATGCTCCCCGGTAACAGCGCCAGAAAATAGTCTTGATGGCCCACAAGTATAGGGGATCGCAACAGTCTTCGAGGGAAGTAAAACCCAAATGTATTGATTCGACACAAGGGGAGACAAATAATATTTATTAACTTTAACAACTGAGTTGTCAATTCAGCTGCACCTAAAAGTATACTTGCTCGCAACAATTTATCAGTGTTAACAGTTTTATAGCAGAAGTAGAAATAAAATAACAGCAGTAGTAAAATAGTAGCAGCAGTTGCAATCGTGGAAAACAGCAGGATGGGAGTACCGTAGGCATAGAGGGAATGGATGAACGGCGTTGCATGGATAACAAGGGTCATGTAATAATAATAATAATAATAATAATAATAATAATAACATGGGCAGTGCAGATAATAATAATAAAGTAGCAAGCATGTAGGCAAACCATAGGCATGTAATCCAATATAGTCGTACGTGCTCGCAATGAGAAACTTGCACAACATCTTTTGTCCTACCAGCCCGTGGTAGCGGGGCCTCTAGGGAAACTACTGTTAATTAAGGTACTACTTTCAATAAAGCACCGGAGCAAAGCATTAACACTCCATGAACACATGTGATCCTCACATCGCAGCCATCCCCTCCGGTTGTCCCAATTTCTGTCACTTTGGGGCCTCGGGTTCCGGAGAGCAATGTGTGTAAACAACTGACAGGTATGATCAAGAAACATAATTATACTCATGAAACAATAAGATGTTCAAATCTGAAATCATGGCACTCGGGCCCTAGTGAGAATAATTAAGCATAACAAGTTGCTACAACGGTAGAAAACACTAACAATGGATACTAGGCACTATGCCCTAACAATCTGGCATTATTACATGATCAATCTCATCAAACACCTTCCATCCCTCTCAGCTTACAGCGGGGTTTACTCACTCATGGATGGGGGAAACATGTATGGTTGATGGATAAGGAGTGGTGGTGTCGATGGCGATGATCTCCTTCGAATCCCCGTCGCGGCGGGGTGCCAGAACATGAACCTCTGATCCCCGAATTGAGTTTTAGGGTGGCGGTGGCGCTCTGTTGTATTTCTGTGGAATATGACGAACCCCATGTGTTTTAGGGTTGAAGGCAATATGTAGTCGAAAGGGGAGTCCGAGGGGGTGCCTGGGTGGCCCATACCACCAGACGGCGCGGACCAGGGGGTAGCGTCGGGGGGGGTGGTTTGGCCACCTCGTGGCCTCTCTCTCTGTTTCCTTCTGGCTCCCGGGGTCTTGTGGTGTTTTAGGGCCAATGGGATCTTTGCTGCGCAATTTTCCGAAAGTTGTTTTTTCTGCACAAAAACGAGACACCAAGGTAATTCTGCTGAAAACAGCGTTAGCCCGTGTTAGTGGTATCCACAACTCACAAGTTAAAAAGAAAACAATAATATAAGTGTTCGGAAAAGGAGATGCATTTTCGACGTACCACTCTTCTATCAATTGGATAAGCGGATGAAGCCACTAGTCCAGGATGTGAAATCCAATCAACAAGTGAGATAAAGATTCTCTATTTACGTCCTCATGAGCTAAAACAGGGGCACAAAACTGGAATAATTTTTCGAAGGTTTTAAAGTTAGCACATGAGAAATTTACTTGGAGTGGCGGTTAAATACCACATACATAGGCACATATGGTGGACACATTTGGCAAACTTTGGTTTTGGGGAGTTGGATGCACAAGTAGAGCTCATACTTAGTACATGTGAAGGCTAGCAATAGACGGGGAGCGATAATCAAGAGATCAACAATTGTCATAATCATGCTTGCGACAAAACAAAATTAACATGGGCATAAAGGTGATACAAATACTCCAAGGCAAAATAAAGCATCGAGGCTTAATTGACCTTTTGTTTTCAGTCTTATGCATGCGTGAGCATATGCCTAGTCGATTCAAGCGAAACAATCAGAGCGAGATACCACAATTTCATATCCTTCTACGAATAAAATAATGCAAGCAACCATCTATACGACATGCTATCTTATATTAATAAGTTGGAACTAAACATGAGAGAGCATGAACTACTAAGCATCAATTAAATAACATACACCTTACATGAACAAACTAAGCATGTTCACACGGATGAGTATATCTGCAAAAATGAAAACAAATAGAGTTCATACCAACCTCTCACCACAATTTTAATTGTCATAAATCATCATTACTGCTCTTCACTCGTGTGGGTTGAATAATATAGAATGATAACCAAACTCCAATGGAGACACGGTAGACCTATGAACTCTACAACAAGCTTTACAAAACCAAAGAAGAACAACAAATATTTTTTAGTTTTTCGAATTTAAAACAAGAACAGAAAGTAAAGGAAAACCAACAAAAGAAACTAAAGAAACAAATAAAGAGAAACAACATAAATATTTTTGGTCTTTTTGTGTTTTGGAAACTAAGAACAAAACAACAAAAACAAAACGAAGCGAAAGAAAAAAACGAAAGAAACGAAAATGTGGATATAAAAGGAACCGACAGAAATGATATATAGATGACTGTGTGATATCGGTAACCTCCCCCAAGATTAGGCTTTTGGACTAAGTGGAGATCAATCGTGACGTGGGAAGTATCCCCACTTTGGTGGGTGGTCCCTAGCATGGTCGTACTCGGGCGCCCATAAAGAAGATGAAGCGCGAGGCGAATAATCATAGCCGAGTGGTGATAAGGAAACCCCGAAGTGTTGGAGGGTTGGACGAAATCACTATCGTTCCCCTCTCTCCAGCGTCCTCTACATGCTAGGGTTGGTGCTCGATGTATGCGTCCAGCTCACTCTCTAAAAGTGACCATCCTTCCTGCCATTAAGGTTAAACAAAAGAGGTCTAGGCAAAAGTACTACTCTATCATATTTAGTCACTCTCCAACCTTATTGTTTGGAGAAAGTTATCCCATAATATAAATTGTTCAGGTTAGTGTGAGTAGAGAGAAACTTATGTTGAATCATGGAAATAAGGTCCAGCCTCTCTAAAGGAAACTGAAGGTCTAGAGGATGTGGCTCCACACCATGGAAAGCTAGCAAACGAGAGGCAATAAGACCTCCACAAATTCTGCCCCTCTCATGGTTAAGTGAGAGACGGTAAGCAATTAAAGCACCAAAGTTTTTTTTTTGAAACATATTAAAGCACCAAAGTTATAAGACCTATCATGTCTTAAAGCAGCTGAGATAAAAGCTAGATCATAAAAAAGATAGCTTGTTGGCAGTTTTTCTAGCTAACACACATTTTGAAATAATATAAGAAAAGTATCGAATGGATGGGAGTTGAATATCTTGAATTTTACCACTCTCCCATGTGAAGCTTCTGCCTTGGCAAATCTCCTCATATAATTCCAGCAGTGGTTTGGGCTGCCCTCTTATCTTCTCACATGAACCCCATTGTGGCACCTTGATAGCCGCACAAAAATCATTGAAAGGCAAGTCCACAGCTTTATTACAAATTTTGTAATGGACCATAGGGTTAGGCAAAGACCAACTAAAGCGAAAATTCTGCACCACAGATATGGTTATTTTAACATGTTAGGTAGGTTCATCCTCAAAGAAATGGTCCAATCCTGCATTTTGCACAAGAGTATAGAAATCCTGCAGAATTCCCGTAACACACATGAATTACTGACATGGATAGATTGATGGAAACACTCTTTCTTCACGGTGTACAAGCATGACCTCATGCAACTCCAACTCATGCTGGTTTAGTTGACACACACTGTGCTCCATCTCTGAATTTTTTCAACAATCATGAGAAAAATTGATTTCAAGCAACCATAAGGTGGAAACTACTATAGAGACTTGTAGGAGATCTAAACATGCATCAAAACTAAATTATTTCCACTTAAATCAAGCATGCAAACTCACATAAGTTTTCACCTATAGTACCAAAATACTCAAGAAATACTCCACCAAATAAAATTCTACTTGGATAATCGGAGGAGTCACATACCGGAGAGCAAATGCACCAAATTTCTGCAACA
Organism: Alopecurus myosuroides; assembly: GCA_028641055.1. Taxonomy (NCBI): domain Eukaryota; kingdom Viridiplantae; phylum Streptophyta; class Magnoliopsida; order Poales; family Poaceae; genus Alopecurus; species Alopecurus myosuroides. The sequence continues at coordinate 300,780,930 of CM054060.1, read as the reverse complement.
GTAGTGGGCTGAGCAAAGAGATCGAAAAATCTCGAGGAAGAATAGCAAGAACTCGGGTTCCAGGAAGTGTTTTGAGTTTGTGGGGTGAGAGAGGAATCTTTGGCAGGGGAGAGAGTTAGTGGAGGGCCAGGGAGGGCCCACACCATGCCCAAGCGCCTCCAAGGGTTGGCCGCGCCACCCTATTGTGTGCCTGACTAGTGGGTCCCCCTGTGGTCTCCTAGGTGGCTCTCTGACTCATTTTTTACGCAAAAATTTATTATAATTTTTCTGGAATTTTTCGAGAGCTTTATTTTCGAGTTTTTTTTAGAAATTAATAATTAATTTAAAACAAGAAAAACAAACGTGGAAAGATGGAAAACTAAACCAAAACTATAGAGGTTGTATGACACTCCAATAGGTAAATAACCAAAGAAAACAAAGGTGGAAGTGGTGAAAACAAAATTATGGGAGGTGAAAACATGCATAATCACAATATTCAAGATGAAAACATGACTATGGATGATGGAAAACATAATTGTACTAAAGTAGCAAGGTGATAACAGAAGTAACCATGGTGAAAACATAATGGGAAAGGTGAAATCATAGTTAAAACATTGTCCTCTTCATTCAAAAATCACTTTGTTAACCAGGTTGATCAAGTCTTGTTACTAGAATAATTTTATATGAAGCAAAACTGCTTAACACTAAATAATTATGTTATCTCAACCTTGATAGACATAGTCCCAATCATAATAATTTCATATTCTTTTGGTGGTACTGTAATGGGACAATAAAATTCTCCAATCTTGATGGTCTCAATATTTTCAATTGAATTTAGACCATATCTTCTATCCATCTTCTTGGGAAAATAAATAGTATGCTCTTTATCATTAACATTAAAAGTTACTTTTCTTTGGTTGCAATCAATAACAGCCCCTGTAGTGTTAATAAAAGATCTCCCAAGAATAATAGACATTGTCGTGGTGTTTTCACGGCAAGTGTCCTCATCCGAGAACTAGATTGTGGGGCCATTACTACTGAGCGAAGCTTCGAAAGGGTTAAGGCGAAAACGAGAGGCGCGAGTTTACCCAGGTTCGGCCCCTCTATTGAGGGTAAAACCTACTCCAGCTTTCTTACTATGGGAAAACAAGGTCTCGATTAGGAAGGGTGATTCCGACTCTCAATGTCTCGAGCTACCTTGCTATCAACTTAGAACTTGTCTATCTACGTCCCACGACCTCGCCTTATATAGTGGACGAGTGCTCCGGGTTACAAAAGGATCCAGGTTGTTCCCGTTGTCGGAGTCCTATTTAGTTCGGTTCCTGGACGTCCCGTCCGATTTACCTCCAGGCCCGAACAATCCCATCCGGCCTTGGGCCGCTTCGTAAATCTTGGGCCTCTAGGCCTTCTAACCCAGATGCCGGTCGACTCTTCCATCTTTCTCTGGGTTACACGTAAGGTAACTCAGATCTTCTTCTACTGGTTGGTATCTTGGCCAGCTTCTCCTGATATAAACTGAATCGAGTCATATGAGCCGGCTAGAGGAGAATCCGGTTCATATGGGTGGAAATTAAGGCTCCCCCATACTTATTCCCCCAACATTAGCCCCCAGGTTAATATGAACTCTCGAGTTCAAACTTACGATGTTCATGTTAAGCTGTTTTGGAAATAACTTAAACACAAATCGTTAGTTCAGGAAATAATCCTCCGGTATATCTAATCCGGATTATACGGGTTTCATCATTATCACCAGGATCATATCCTTCCGTTTTCTCGAAAGATAACTCCGCATTCTTTATCACCAAGATCTCAGGAACCGAAAAGATTCCGGTTTATCCCGAATTTTTCTCCGCATATTTAATGTATATTTCTCAGAAAAAAATCTTCCTTCGTAGATCCAATCTCTTCATATCTTTCTTGGGAAAAGATTAATCCTAAGGGTCCTTTTTGTAGAATTACCAATTTAACCTAGGGTTTAGGCCGCCGCCTATAAATAGCCTCCTGGGACCCCCCAAGCATCATTTACACCTCACGCCTGCCACTTCGTCTTGTTCCTCCTAAAGAGCTCGAGAGCTCCATTTTCTTTCTTTCACCTCCGCGGCCATAGCTTCGCCGGCGTTCATCGCAAGATGGTGAAGGAGAAGAGATTGGCAACCAAGGCCAGAGGAACTGGAAAGAAGAAAAAGACCGATGGTGCTTCCGGTTCTGCAGCGGCCAAGTCTGGTAGGGGAATGATGCAAGTGAACTGGTGCAAATCAGAGATGACCCAGGGCCTTCTTACCTAGATGGAAGATTCCAGCTTACTCCCGAAGAACATATCTTGGCGTGCCCCTGGGAATGAGATCCGGCCTGAACTTGGGCCGGATGAGGTAATAATCTTCGAGGCCCACATTCTTTGTGGGTTTCGTCCTCCCGGGTCTCATTTTTTCTGCCGGCTTTTAAGCTATTATGGTCTTCACCTCCAAGATCTTCCCCCAAATTCTATTCTTAATGTTAGCAACTTTGTTGTTCTCTGTGAAGACTATCTTCAAGTAGAGCCCAATTTAGACCTCTTCCTTGAGTACTTTTACTGTAACAAACACCCGAAAGTAGTCGAGGGTGAGCTGATCCACTGTGGTGGCGTTTCTTTCCAGAGACGTAAAGGCATCGCCTATCCGAGTATTCCTCTTGCTAGTCACCCCAAACTCTGGAAAAAACCTTCTTTTACATCAAAAATACCTCTTCTTAAGATGAACCGGCTCTTCCGGGTTATCGCCCAGAATGTCTTGTTTACACTAGCACCATGAACTCCTACGCCAAATCTGGTGATTGAGCCAAAATCAAACCCCTTCTCAAGCGTTTTACTTCCTTGATAGTTCACGCGTTAACTGGTCTAGACCTGACCAAGACTTGGGTGAACTGGCGTATCCAACCCCTTAGCATTAGGGACCGGTTGTTCCAAGAATACACCGGTTTATCAGACCATATGCAATATTATGATTCTCCAGTTTCTAAGTCTAACATGGTGGCTGCACTAAAAGACTTGGTGGGAATAAAGAAGGACAATTTTTTTGATGTTGGCCTTGCTGCCTTTTGCTCTTCTTATCCGGCTCCTCCTGTAAGTTTATCTTTTTATAAGTAACTTTCATTCTTATGGGAATTTCAAGACTACGCAAATGTTGACCCTGCCTTTTCCGGTTTACAGCTTTCAGAAGCTTTCTGGGTTACCACCCAAGATCTAGCTTCTCCTCCTGAGGATGATGAATCAGAAGAGCGAAGTGATGAAGAGGATGAGGTTTCTAAATTTGACTCCCTTGGTCACTGGCATAACCAGTTTGCTGATGCTAGTTACTCGCAGGATGAACCGACTGAGCAGGAGGGCGCCAGTTTAGGGCAAGGTGGTGCAAGTCAAGAAGTGCCGGATCAGCCTATTCCGGATCTCAAACCCACCACTCCCATTACCGGATCAAATGTGGTGATATAAAAAGATTATCTCGTGACCAACAAGAAAGGACGGTAGGCTGTTGCAAAGGTGCTTATTTCTAGACTGTCCAAAAATCCTTTGAACCCATCCTCACATATGGAGAAAACGCAGGATGATGAAGATACCAGTAAAAGAAGGAGGACCCGGAGCTCCGGGTCAAGTGACTTACAAGCAGGTTTGCCTGAGAAAACCCCCTCCCGCCGGGTTTCCATGGCTCAAGTTTCATGTAACACCTGGGGTGTTACCCTAAGTAGAAAGTGTTTGTTTTCTTTTTTGCTTTGCATCACATGCATCATATGCATTGCACCATGTTTCTCAAAACAACCCAAGAATTCAAACCAAATTAAACTTTCAAACATTGCTCAAAACTTCCAATTTAAAAATTGCAAACTAAAACACACTCAATTTGTTTTCAATAGTTTGAAGTTGAATTTATTTAATTTGCCTGTTAATGAAATACCCTTTTGTTAACACCCAAATGATAAATTTCAAATTCATTTCAACTTCAATCATAATGGGCAAGATCAAATTGTGGGTATAAGAAAATCAAATTCTTGCAAACAATTAATTCAATAAGGACTCATAAATTGCTTGGGGTTATTGAATAAATTGTTTAAAAATCAATCTTTATGGAAAAATAATGGAATTTCAAATACCAACTTAAAAGTCCAATTAATAATTCAAATTTTTGAACTTAATGTGCACAATTGCTTTTACTCATTATTTTGCAAATTAATAAAATTCAGTTATAAAATAAAAACCCCAAACCCTATTTGAAATTCAACTACCAATTTTAAAATCAAACTAATACTTCAAAGGTTTGAAATCCATGCTAGCATTGCTTTTATTTTTCTGTTTTGAAAATTAATAAAAAAATATTGCATAAAAATTTAAACACCCCAAAACCCCAACCTATTCTTTCTCTCTTCCCTTTCTTTTCTTACAAGCAAAAAAAAAAAGAAGAGAAGGAAAAAAATATAGAGAAGAGAGGGGTGAGCTGAGAGAACAGGCCAGCCCACAGCCATTTTTTTCCTTTCCCCAAGCCCACCTCTCTGGCCCATACCCCTTCGAGGAGGTTGTCGTCTTCCTCCTCGATGCTGTCGTCAGCAGTACGACACCTCCTCCACCACACGATCATCTTCCCCCCTCTCCGATTGCCTGCCGTACCTAGCTCCTCTCCCCATAAAGCACCAACCTTCCCCCCTCTGCTCGCCCTACCCCTCCTCATCCCCCAGCTAGCGCCGCCATCTCTCCTTCCTTCCCCCCCCCCCCCGATTTTCCTTCTGTTCTAAACCCTGAACCTCACCTCCACCACCGCCGTCAGACCTCACCGCCCGTCGTGTGCCCCGGTCACCTCGAGGCTGCACCGTGGCCCGGAATGGAACCGCGGTGACTCACTGTACACGCCGCGCTTCCTCGCCGTGGCTGGGAGTCGCCGTGGAGGCGGCGCCGTTGCCGGAAAAGCCCCACCACCGCGGCTACGATCTCCCTCTCCCCACCGTCTGCTTCCTCGACACGAGCCACGGTGAGCCCACCGTTCCTACCCCTCTCCCTCCTCTCTACAGCAGCGCACAAGGCCACTGCGTCACCGCACTCATCCACTGCACACGCGAGCAGCACAGCGAGACCCCACTGCCGGCGATCACTGCTCAGTTGCGTCAGGTTCAGAGTGTGCTGTCGTAAATTTCAGTTAACGTCCGTGCGATTCCTTTTATTCCGTCAGTAGTCTGTAGCATCACAACGATTCAGAGCACCGTAGTGGTTTGGCACCACAGCGCGCGTGAGGCAGATCGCGGGTTCGATCCCCCACGGCCGCGAGGCCCTCTTTTTTCCTTTTAATCGCGCGCGCAGGGGCACGCCCCACTGGTCAGTGGCCCCTGTTGCCATCCAGCTGCGCACACGCCCACGTGGCCGCCACTTGGGCACGAGCCCGCGCCGCAGAGGCCCAGGCTGGGTTGCCCTGGGTGAAAAAGGCCCCAGGGGCCCATCTGCAACCCCTTTTCTTTCTTTCAGGTCCCTGTTTTACAAATTAGTCCCCAAAATTAAAATGCACATAACTATTATTTTCCAAATTCAAATAATGTAAATAAAATATGTTTTATGCCCCAAATTTAATACTCTATCTAACTACATCATTTGTTTTCTGTTTTGCACATTTCAAATTGTTTCAAATTTCAAATTCAAACAATTCATTTCAAATTTGGTTAATTCCATAAATAATTCATACTTAATCCAAATAACATAAATAAAATATGTTTTCCAACCAAAATTTCATGCTCTTTCCAAATATAACATTTGATTTCTGTTTTGAATAATTTAAATTGCTGAAAACAACTGTTTCTTATTTAATGCAATTTAAATTGCCAAATTCATAACTAATTCATTTTAATTCCAATTTCAACAAATAAAATATGTTTTCAAACCATAAAAGTATAAACTTTTCAAATATGAATTTGAATTTATGTTTTGAACCAATAAAATCCAAATAATATTCAAACTTGAATTAAATTCAATTAAAACTTGTTTAATTCATAATTAAATCATTGTAATTCCTTTTCCAATAATTGAAACATGTAATCCACCTAAAATTTTGTGTTCTAATCAAATATGAACTTTGTTATCTGTTTTGAACAATTAAACTTGATGAAAACAATAAATGCTTGTGTGACACCTTTAAGAAACCAAAATTCCAAAACTTAATAAGTGAATTTCAAAATGGGTAAACCTTATTTCCAATTGGTTCTATTGTTGTTATTTTGTTGTTTTCCTCATCCATGCATCATACTAAACCACTTCCACCTGTTGGTTAGTTGTAAAACAATTGTTTCAACCAAAATTCATGGGCTTTCCATATGTAATCCAAATTGCATATGGGTCCATTTAATTATGTTATGTTATCTTGTCAACTAGTTTATCTTGATGCATCTTTAAACTTGTCATGCATCCATATCCTGATCATGCTGGATCTTTTGCCGTAGTAGTAATTGTTGCATCCGGTGTTTGTTCGAGGTTCGTTGCTTCTTCCCGGATAGGACGTTGAGATGATGTGACCAACGACAGGTTCTTCGGATGTACCTCTACTTGCTGGATTCCAGGCAAGTATACTCACTTGCTGCCAAATGGCTGCCTTTCATCACTTGTTACCGATTCTTTCTGTTGTTCTTATTCTAGCATGTTGATTCGATGCTTGTGTCTCGATCCTATCGTATGTTTATCTTGCAGCCATGATATAGCCTTTCCCTCCACTTCCTATTAACTGTTGCTTGTTCACCTTGTTGGCCCTCGTGTCGTAGTTGCATGCTTAGTGTTGTTTGTGCTCAAGTCTTGTTGTCCGTCTTATCACCTGTTTAGTTTGATAGTTGGGTTTCAATTCAATCAACAATCTGTTAATGTTTTGGGTAATAATAATTTGATGATAAGGCACCGGCAGGAGGCCCGGCGTGGTTTTGAGGCCTGCTAGTGTCGACCCTAATTAGGAAAAGGGTCTTGTCTACTGATCCATGATGAGCGCACTAACCGCATGTGGGAAGCGACTATGGGCGCCCCCCTCAATTTGACTCGATTCGCATCTCGTCCAAATCGCCACACTTAGTTCGGGCTTTCCATTTGATGCATGCATATGCAGGTGCGAACCCGAGGCCAGGGTGGAACTTTTGTAGTCGGCATTTAGGGCGGCGTGGTCTTCTAGTGCTATGAGGGTCCCCCTTTTCTTCGTGGGGGCTCGATTAGCCGCGCACGCACAGCACGTGGTGCTTTGGGCTTGATGCGAAGCAGAGTTGGGTTGTGTTGAGTACCTCGCTTGGTGGGTTGATCCCCCGTCTGGCGGGTTATTCTTACGTGTACGGCCAATTTGGTGCATCCCTGCAGGGTTAAATCTTCTCGAGAAGCCGTGTTTTCCGCGGTTATGGTTGACTTGGTGAAAGTACTGGCTAACAAGTACTCAGAACAACTTACACCTAACTAATGATACCTGACTAGTAATAGTCTTATTGACATAATAACTTGATCCATCCTTAATTCAACAGTGTGAGTTATCCTTGGGTTGCTTCCTTAGTAGGGGGTGACATTGGATGGGTATTGTTTGCTGAGTAGTTGTAGTTGGTTACGATACGCTATCTTATCCCCCCTCTTTTAGCCGGATGTTGTAGCGAGTCTCTGTAGTTGGTTAGTGCATCCCGCTGCCGCTTATTTGCAATAATCCCTTCCTTCCCGTTGAACCCAAAGTATTTGTATCTTGTGATGACTGGCTACGCCGGTATCTTGTGAGTATGGTGTACCCACTTGCCAGTACTTAACCGTACTGACCCACGAATCCTTTTTCGTGGCTGCATATTCAATATTGCAGTCAACAGGTTTGAAGTAGGACTCTTATTCCAATTTGTATCTTGTCCGTAGCCAGACGCTATGTTGTTTCTTCCGCTGTTATTTGGATCTTTGTATTGTATCAGTTGTATCCCTGACTCGTTTGAGTCATCTTGTATATATCTTTTCTGTTGTTGTTGTGGATTATTCGTGAACTGTTGTAATGTTATCAGACGTGGCAACCTGGAATCGGTTATTATGTGGATTTTGGCGGGAATGCTGAAATCTGCATAGTGCCCGATCTCGGGGCGTCACAAATGGTATCAGAGCCTTGGTTCCGATTCCCGATATTGTTTCGATACGAATGGTTATCGAAGCAACGGGTCCGCAAAGCCTGTAGGATAACCTAGCTAACGGTCGTTGTTTCTAGAGTGTCAACAACTATTTCTGCTAAACTATTTTGGGAAAACATCTCAATAGGATTCTTGTTTTCTCCTTATCTCCATTCTATTTCCCCTCCCATCTTATTTGTTTTGGAGTCTCTCCCCCTTGTCTATCTTTCAAGGTGTTAGGATCCTACGTGGGTGGACGTTTTCTGAGCCTTTAACCTAATAGGTTCGATCATCGGAAGATTCCTGGTGGAAGAACATCGTCGTCACTCCGAGCAAGAATCCCTTGTTAGTGGTGTCGAGGAGATCAACTGGAAGCACGAAGAATCGATAGTCGAACTTCTTTCCCCTCCCGGGTTAGCAGGTGGATTGCGAGGGTGCAATCCCTTGTTAGTGGTGTCGTCTGTAACACCTGGGGTGTTACCCTAAGTAGAAAGTGTTTGTTTTCTTTTTTGCTTTGCATCACATGCATCATATGCATTGCACCATGTTTCTCAAAACAACTCAAGAATTCAAACCAAATTAAACTTTCAAACATTGCTCAAAACTTCCATTTAAAAATTGCAAACTAAAACACACTCAATTTGTTTTCAATAGTTTGAAGTTGAATTTATTTAATTTGCCTGTTAATGAAATACCCTTTTGTTAACACCCAAATGATAAATTTCAAATTCATTTCAACTTCAATCATAATGGGCAAGATCAAATTGTGGGTTTAAGAAAATCAAATTCCTGCAAACAATTAATTCAATAAGGACTCATAAATTGCTTGGGGTTATTGAATAAATTGTTTAAAAATCAATATTTATGGAAAAATAATGGAATTTCAAATACCAACTTAAAACTCCAGTTTATAATTAAAATTTTTGGACTTAATGTGCACAATTGCTTTTACTCATTATTTTGCAAATTAATAAAATTCAGTTATAAAATAAAAACCCCAAACCCTATTTGAAATTCAACTACCAATTTTAAAATCAAACTAATACTTCAAAGGTTTGAAATCCATGCTAGCATTGCTTTTATTTTTCTGTTTTGAAAATTAATAAAAAAATATTGCATAAAAATTTAAACACCCCAAAACCCCAACCTATTCTTTCTCTCTTCCCTTTCTTTTGTTACAAGCAAAAAAAAAGAAGAGAAGGAAAAAAAATATAGAGAAGAGAGGGGTGAGCTGAGAGAACAGGCCAGCCCACAGCCATTTTTTTCCTTTCCCCAAGCCCACCTCTCTGGCCCATACCCCTTCGAGGAGGTTGTCGTCTTCCTCCTCGATGCTGTCGTCAGCAGTACGACACCTCCTCCACCACACGATCATCTTCCCCCCTCTCCGATTGCCTGCCGTACCTAGCTCCTCTCCCCATAACGCACCAACCTTCCCCCCTCTGCTCGCCCTACCCCTCCTCATCCCCCAGCTAGCGCCGCCATCTCTCCTTCCTTTCCCCCCCGATTTTCCTTCTGTTCTGAACCCTGAACCTCACCTCCACCACCGCCGTCAGACCTCGCCGCCCGTCGTGTGCCCCGGTCACCTCGAGGCTGCACCGTGGCCCGGAATGGAACCGCGGTGACTCACTGTACACGCCGCGCTTCCTCGCCGTGGCTGGGAGTCGCCGTGGAGGCGGCGCCGTCGCCGGAAAAGCCCCACCACCGCGGCTATGATCTCCCTCTCCCCACCGTCTGCTTCCTCGACACGAGCCACGGTGAGCCCACCGTTCCTACCCCTCTCCCTCCTCTCTACAGCAGCGCACAAGGCCACTGCGTCACCGCACTCATCCATGGCACACGCGAGCAGCACAGCGAGACCCCACCGCCGGCGATCACTGCTCAGTCGCGTCAGGTTCAGAGTGTGCTGTCGTAAATTTCAGTTAACGTCCGTGCGATTCCTTTTCTTCCGTCAGTAGTCTGTAGCATCACAACGATTCAGAGCACCGTAGTGGTTTGGCACCACAGCGCGCGTGAGGCAGATCGCGGGTTCGATCCCCCACGGCCGCGAGGCCCTCTTTTTTCCTTTTAATCGCGCGCGCAGGGGCAGGCCCCACTGGTCAGTGGCCCCTGTTGCCATCCAGCTGCGCACACGCCCACGTGGCCGCCACTTGGGCACGGGCCCGCGCCGCAGAGGCCCAGGCTGGGTTGCCCTGGGTGAAAAAGGCCCCAGGGGCCCATCTGCAACCCCTTTTCTTTCTTTCAGGTCCCTGTTTTACAAATTAGTCCCCAAAATTAAAATGCACATAACTATTATTTTCCAAATTCAAATAATGTAAATAAAATATGTTTTCTGCCCCAAATTTAATACTCTATTTAACTACATCATTTGTTTTCTGTTTTGCACATTTCAAATTGTTTCAAATTTCAAATTCAAACAATTCATTTCAAATTTGGTTAATTCCATAAATAATTCATACTTAATCCAAAACTTAATAAGTGAATTTCAAAATGGGTAAACCTTATTTCCAATTGGTTCTATTGTTGTTATTTTTTTTGTTTTCCTCATCCATGCATCATACTAAACCACTTCCACCTGTTGGTTAGTTGTAAAACAATTGTTTCAACCAAAATTCATGGGCTTTCCATATGTAATCCAAATTGCATATGGGTCCATTTAATTATGTTATGTTATCTTGTCAACTAGTTTATCTTGATGCATCTTTAAACTTGTCATGCATCCATATCCTGATCATGCTGGATCTTTCGCCGTAGTAGTAATTGTTGCATCCGGTGTTTGTTCGAGGTTCGTTGCTTCTTCCCGGATAGGACGTTGAGATGATGTGAGCAACGACAAGTTCTTCGGATGTACCTCTACTTGCTGGATTCCAGGCAAGTATACTCACTTGCTGCCAAATGGCTGCCTTTCATCACTTGTTACCGATTCTTTCCGTTGTTCTTATTCTAGCCTGTTGATTCGATGCTTGTGTCTCGATCCTATCGTATGTTTATCTTGCAGCCATGATATAGACTTTCCATCCACTTCCTATTAACTGTTGCTTGTTCACCTTGTTGGCCCTCGTGTCGTAGTTGCATGCTTAGTGTTGTTTGTGCTCAAGTCTTGTTGTCCGTCTTATCACCTGTTTAGTTTGATAGTTGGGTTTCAATTCAATCAACAATCTGTTAATGTTTTGGGTAATAATAATTTGATGATAAGGCACCGGCAGGAGGCCCGGCGTGGTTTTGAGGCCTGCTAGTGTCGACCCTAATTAGGAAAAGGGTCTTGTCTACTGATCCATGATGAGCGCACTAACCGCATGTGGGAAGCGAGTATGGGCGCCCCCCTCAATTTGACTCGATTCGCATCTCGTCCAAATCGCCACACTTAGTTCGGGCTTTCCATTTGATGCATGCATATGCAGGTGCGAACCCGAGGCCAGGGTGGAACTTTTGTAGTCGGCATTTAGGGCGGCGTGGTCTTCTAGTGCTATGAGGGTCCCCCTTTTCTTCGTGGGGGCTCGATTAGCCGCGCACGCATAGCACGTGGTGCTTTGGGCTTGATGCGAAGCAGAGTTGGGTTGTGTTGAGTACCTCGCTTGGTGGGTTGATCCCCCGTCTGGCGGGTTATTCTTACGTGTACGGCCAATTTGGTGCATCCCTGCAGGGTTAAATCTTCTCGAGAAGCCGTGTTTTCCGCGGTTATGGTTGACTTGGTGAAAGTACTGGCTAACAAGTACTCAGAACAACTTACACCTAACTAATGATACCTGACTAGTAACAGTCTTATTGACATAATAACTTGATCCATCCTTAATTCAACAGTGTGAGTTATCCTTGGGTTGCTTCCTTAGTAGGGGATGACATTGGATGGGTATTGTTTGCTGAGTAGTTGTAGTTGATTACGATACGCTATCTTATCCCCCCTCTTTTAGCCGGATGTTGTAGCGAGTCTCTGTAGTTGGTTAGTGCATCCCGCTGCCGCTTATTTGCAATAATCCCTTCCTTCCCGTTGAACCCAAAGTATTTGTATCTTGTGATGACTGGCTACGCCGGTATCTTGTGAGTATGGTGTACCCACTTGCCAGTACTTAACCGTACTGACCCACGAATCCTTTTTCGTGGCTGCATATTCAATATTGCAGTCAACAGGTTTGAAGTCTGACGACGTTAGCTTGGGAATCCCTCCGGCTTGGCCTGGGCAGGGATTGGACGCCACCGGTTATCTTCAGGACTCTTAGTCCAATTTGTATCTTGTCCGTAGCCGGACGCTATGTTGTTTCTTCCGTTGTTATTTGGATCTTTGTATTGTATCAGTTGTATCCCTGACTCGTTTGAGTCATCTTGTATATATATTTTCTGTTGTTGTTGTGGATTATTCGTGAACTGTTGTAATGTTATCAGACGTGGCAACCTGGAATCGGTTATTATGTGGATTTTGGCGGGAATGCTGAAATCTGCATAGTGCCCGATCTCGGGGCGTCACAAATGGTAACAGAGCCTTGGTTCCGATTCCCGATATTGTTTCGATACGAATGGTTATCGAAGCAACGGGTCCGCAAAGCCTGTAGGATAACCTAGCTAACGGTCGTTGTTTCTAGAGTGTCAACAATTATTTCTGCTAAACTATTTTGGGAAAACATCTCAATAGGATTCTTGTGTTCTCCTTATCTCCATTCTATTTCCCCTCCCATCTTATTTGTTTTGGAGTCTCTCCCCCTTGTCTATCTTTCAAGGTGTTAGGATCCTACGTGGGTGGACGTTTTCTGAGCCTTTAACCTAATAGGTTCGATCATCGGAAGATTCCTGGTGGAAGAACATCGTCGTCACTCCGAGCAAGAATCCCTTGTTAGTGGTGTCGAGGAGATCAACTGGAAGCACGAAGAATCGATAGTCGAACTTCTTTCCCCTCCCGGGTTAGAAGGTGGATTGCGAGGGTGCAATCCCTTGTTAGTGGTGTCGTCTGTAACACCTGGGGTGTTACCCTAAGTAGAAAGTGTTTGTTTTCTTTTTTGCTTTGCATCACATGCATCATATGCATTGCACCATGTTTCTCAAAACAACTCAAGAATTCAAACCAAATTATACTTTCAAACATTGCTCAAAACTTCCAATTAAAAAATTGCAAACTAAAACACACTCAATTTGTTTTCAATAGTTTGAAGTTGAATTTATTTAATTTGCCTGTTAATGAAATACCCTTTTGTTAACACCCAAATGATAAATTTCGAATTCAATCATAATGGGCAAGATCAAATTGTGGGTTTAAGAAAATCAAATTCTTGCAAACAATTAATTCAATAAGGACTCATAAATTGCTTGGGGATATTGAATAAATTGTTTAAAAATCAATCTTTATGGAAAAATAATGGAATTTCAAATACCAACTTAAAACTCCAATTAATAATTCAAATTTTTGGACTTAATGTGCACAATTGCTTTTACTCATTATTTTGCAAATTAATAAAATTCAGTTATAAAATAAAAACCCCAAACCCTATTTGAAATTCAACTACCAATTTTAAAATCAAACTAATACTTCAAAGGTTTGAAATCCATGCTAGCATTGCTTTTATTTTTCTGTTTTGAAAATTAATAAAAAAATATTGCATAAAAATTTAAACACCCCAAAACCCCAACCTATTCTTTCTCTCTTCCCTTTCTTTTCTTACAAGCAAAAAAAAAAAAGAGAAGGAAAAAAAATATAGAGAAGAGAGGGGTGAGCTGAGAGAACAGGCCAGCCCACAGCCATTTTTTCCCTTTCCCCAAGCCCACCTCTCTGGCCCATACCCCTTCGAGGAGGTTGTCGTCTTCCTCCTCGATGCTGTCGTCAGCAGTACGACACCTCCTCCACCACACGATCATCTTCCCCCCTCTCCGATTGCCTGCCGTACCTAGCTCCTCTCCCCATAAAGCACCAACCTTCCCCCCTCTGCTCGCCCTACCCCTCCTCATCCCCCAGCTAGCGCCGCCATCTCTCCTTCCTTCCCCCCCCCCCCCCGATTTTCCTTCTGTTCTGAACCCTGAACCTCACCTCCACCACCGCCGTCAGACCTCGCCGCCCGTCGTGTGCCCCGGTCACCTCGAGGCTGCACCGTGGCCCGGAATGGAACCGCGGTGACTCACTGTACACGCCGCGCTTCCTCGCCGTGGCTGGGAGTCGCCGTGGAGGCGGCGCCGTCGCCGGAAAAGCCCCACCACCGCGGCTACGATCTCCCTCTCCCCACCGTCTGCTTCCTCGACACGAGCCACGGTGAGCCCACCGTTCCTACCCCTCTCCCTCCTCTCTACAGCAGCGCACAAGGCCACTATGTCACCGCACTCATCCACGGCACACGCGAGCAGCACAGCGAGACCCCACCGCCGGCGATCACTGCTCAGTTGCGTCAGGTTCAGAGTGTGCTGTCGTAAATTTCAGTTAACGTCCGTGCGATTCCTTTTCTTCCGTCTGTAGTCTGTAGCATCACAACGATTCAGAGCACCGTAGTGGTTTGGCACCACAGCGCGCGTGAGGCAGATCGCGGGTTCGATCCCCCACGGCCGCGAGGCCCTCTTTTTTCCTTTTAATCGCGCGCGCAGGGGCAGGCCCCACTGGTCAGTGGCCCCTGTTGCCATCCAGCTGCGCACACGCCCACGTGGCCGCCACTTGGGCATGGGCCCGCGCCGCAGAGGCCCAGGCTGGGTTGCCCTGGGTGAAAAACGCCCCAGGGGCCCATCTGCAACCCCTTTTCTTTCTTTCAGGTCCCTGTTTTACAAATTAGTCCCCAAAATTAAAATGCACATAACTATTATTTTCCAAATTCAAATAATGTAAATAAAATATGTTTTCTGCCCCAAATTTAATACTCTATCTAACTACATCATTTGTTTTCTGTTTTGCACATTTCAAATTGTTTCAAATTTCAAATTCAAACAATTCATTTCAAATTTGGTTAATTCCATAAATAATTCATACTTAATCCAAATAACATAAATAAAATATGTTTTCCAACCAAAATTTCATGCTCTTTCCAAATATAACATTTGATTTATGATTTGAATAATTTAAATTGCTGAAAACAACTATTTCTTATTTAATGCAATTTAAATTGCCAAATTCATAACTAATTCATTTTAATTCCAATTTCAACAAATAAAATATGTTTTCAAACCATAAAAGTATAAACTTTTCAAATATGAATTTGAATTTATGTTTTGAACCAATAAAATCCAATTAATATTCAAACTTGAATTAAATTCAATTAAAACTTGTTTAAACTTGTTTAATTCATAATTAAATCGTTGTAATTCCTTTTCCAATAATTGAAACATGTAATCCACCTAAAATTTTGTGTTCTAATCAAATATGAACTTTGTTATCTGTTTTGAACAATTAAACTTGATGAAAACAACAAATGCTTGTGTGACACCTTTAAGAAACCAAAATTCCAAAACTTAATAAGTGAATTTCAAAATGGGTAAACCTTATTTCCAATTGGTTCTATTGTTGTTATTTTTTTGTTTTCCTCATCCATGCATCATACTAAACCACTTCCACCTGTTGGTTAGTTGTAAAACAATTGTTTCAAACAAAATTCATGGGCTTTCCATATGTAATCCAAATTGCATATGGGTCCATTTAATTATGTTATGTTATCTTGTCAACTAGTTTATCTTGATGCATCTTTAAACTTGTCATGCATCCATATCCTGATCATGCTGGATCTTTTGCCGTAGTAGTAATTGTTGCATCCGGTGTTTGTTCGAGGTTCGTTGCTTCTTCCCGGATAGGATGTTGAGATGATGTGAGCAACGACAAGTTCTTCGGATGTACCTCTACTTGCTGGATTCCAGGCAAGTATACTCACTTGCTGCCAAATGGCTGCCTTTCATCACTTGTTACCGATTCTTTCCGTTGTTCTTATTCTAGCCTGTTGATTCGATGCTTGTGTCTCGATCCTATCGTATGTTTATCTTGTAGCCATGATATAGCCTTTCCCTCCACTTCCTATTAACTGTTGCTTGTTCACCTTGTTGGCCCTCGTGTCGTAGTTGCATGCTTAGTGTTGTTTGTGCTCAAGTCTTGTTGTCCGTCTTATCACCTGTTTAGTTTGATAGTTGGGTTTCAATTCAATCAACAATCTGTTAATGTTTTGGGTAATAATAATTTGATGATAAGGCACCGGCAGGAGGCCCGGCGTGGTTTTGAGGCCTGCTAGTGTCGACCCTAATTAGGAAAAGGGTCTTGTCTACTGATCCATGATGAGCGCACTAACCGCATGTGGGAAGCGAGTATGGGCGCCCCCCTCAATTTGACTCGATTCGCATCTCGTCCAAATCGCCACACTTAGTTCGGGCTTTCCATTTGATGCATGCATATGCAGGTGCGAACCCGAGGCCAGGGTGGAACTTTTGTAGTCGGCATTTAGGGCGGCGTGGTCTTCTAGTGCTATGAGGGTCCCCCTTTTCTTCGTGGGGGCTCGATTAGCCGCGCACGCACAACACGTGGTGCTTTGGGCTTGATGCGAAGCAGAGTTGGGTTGTGTTGAGTACCTCGCTTGGTGGGTTGATCCCCCGTCTGGCGGGTTATTCTTACGTGTACGGCCAAATTGGTGCATCTCTGCAGGGTTAAATCTTCTCGAGAAGCCGTGTTTTCCGCGGTTATGGTTGACTTGGTGAAAGTACTGGCTAACAAGTACTCAGAACAACTTACACCTAACTAATGATACCTGACTAGTAATAGTCTTATTGACATAATAACTTGATCCATCCTTAATTCAACAGTGTGAGTTATCCTTGGGTTGCTTCCTTAGTAGGGGATGACATTGGATGGGTATTGTTTGCTGAGTAGTTGTAGTTGGTTACGATACGCTATCTTATACCCCTCTTTTAGCCGGATGTTGTAGCGAGTCTCTGTAGTTGGTTAGTGCATCCCGCTGCCGCTTATTTGCAATAATCCCTTCCTTCCCGTTGAACCCAAAGTATTTGTATCTTGTGATGACTGGCTACGCCGGTATCTTGTGAGTATGGTGTACACACTTGCCAGTACTTAACCGTACTGACCCACGAATCCTTTTTCGTGGCTGCACATTCAATATTGCAGTCAACAGGTTTGAAGTCTGACGACGTTAGCTTGGGAATCCCTCCGGCTTGGCCTGGGCAGGGATTGGACGCCACCGGTTATCTTCAGGACTCTTAGTCCAATTTGTATCTTGTCCGTAGCCGGACGCTATGTTGTTTCTTCCGCTGTTATTTGGATCTTTGTATTGTATCAGTTGTATCCCTGACTCGTTTGAGTCATCTTGTATATATCTTTTCTGTTGTTGTTGTGGATTATTCGTGAACTGTTGTAATGTTATCAGACGTGGCAACCTGGAATCGGTTATTATGTGGATTTTGGCGGGAATGCTGAAATCTGCATAGTGCCCGATCTCGGGGCGTCACATTTCACCTACCTCTTCACATCCCTTGGCAGGGGAAATCCGGCCTAAGTTGAGTCATACTTTTCATACAGATTCTCCCAACTCTAGTTCGTCCCACTTCAGCAGGGCTAGTGAATTTTCCATTAACTCTGGTTAAGTTAGCGTTTCAATATTTGGTTCATGATTAAACATATTTGTTACGTAATATGCTTTATAACATCCATCTTTGCTGCAGGACCCAAGCTGTGTTAAAGGTTAATCCAATCTCAACTGCTGCTCCCACTGCAAACCTAGAGGAAAGAACCTTTGAAGAAGGAGAAGATGAATCGGTTGTTCAATCGTCGGGTCATATCGATGTCCTTGCACAAACCACTAAACAAGAGGTGAATCCGGTTGATAACACGCCGGATAATGATCCTCCGGTTGAACACATAATTGTCTCCGACCCGGACGTGGAAATCACGGGCTCATAGGCTGCCAAAACAGTGGGAACCTCCACTGTACTTTCCAAAGTTACAGAAGATTTGAATCCATTTCCAGATGAAAAAACATTTCCTTCCAACCTGAACATTGAAAGCCAGGATTTTGACACGCTAACTCAAGAGCTTTCTGAGAACCGGACCCATGCAGATGGGATGATAGATTTTTTGAAAAATAGATAGTAGGTAACCTTGATAAACATAACCTTTAACCCTCAATCTTCTGGTTTATTTTTGTAAAAATGAAATCGAAGATTTCTTTGTTGTACTTTTGCCTTTGAACCATAGCCCCCAAGTGCCGTTTTATGAATCAATTGTAGATCGGGACTTTCCTTGGTATTCCACTAGTAGATTTAATTAACACTGTAGCCCCCAAGTGCCAAGTTTGCTAGCCTGCAGCTATTTGGGACTTAATTGTTTTTGTCTTCATCTTCCTTATAAAACTGGAGTAGTGTAGCCCCCAAGTGCCGGGTTGCATGTAACATCCCAAAGTTTGCTACATTAGGGTGTGTGGTGTGTGTCCATCTCATACATGCATCAAACAAAAATTTAAATCATGTTTGAACCAATTTATACTATGAAATTTAAATGGTTTCAGAAAATCTCCCAAAAAGTACTTAATTTGGGTTCCAAAATTTGGTATTGAAAAATAATTCAAATGCACCAACCCAAGTTATGGTGTTGTTGGAAATTTCATAAGCTTTCCAAAAATGATTTTTGCCAAATTTTCTGTTTTGAAAAAGGCCCTCAAAAACCCTGTTTATGTCCTGTTTTTATAGAGAAATGGACTCCTTTGTAAAATTCAGTAATATTTGGGGGTTTTCGCAAAATGCCTTTTGTCTTCTTCTTCCTCCAGCCAGGAGGACAGAAGCTCGTCGACGGCTTCCCCCGCGCCACGTCCTGCTCCCCTCGGGACGTGGATAGGGGCAAGGAGAGCCCCGTGACTTCCTCTCTCACCCGGTCTCCCCCAATCATGCTCTCCTTCTCTGTATCTCCCCCTGAGAATCTAACCCTAATCCTACCGTACGGACTCCGGCGAGCATCGCCGTTCCAGTCGCTCCCTTGCCCCGTTGAGCAGTCCACCCTCCCCGCCGTGGTCTCCTCTCCCTCCTCCACAATTCCTGCGAGCCGGAGAGGCCGCAATCGTCGCAATCGGTCGTTCTTCCCGAGCTCCGGCCGCCGGTGGTCGAGCTCGATGCCGCCGCCTCCAACCTTCCCTCGCTACCTCGACCTCTCCATCAGACTCCCCGCGTTGTGGTGAGCTTCGTGGTGCCCTCGCCTTAACCTCTCCCCCGCTGTATCGCGTTGCCGCCGTGCGCCACCGAGCGCCGCTGCGGATGCTCGCCGCCGGCGAGGATTCCGGTGGCCATTCGGACCTCCGCTGGCACCCCTCAACTCCCCTTGACCTCCTCTTCTTTGCTGTATAGTTTGTTCCTTCAATTGCAAACGAATTCGATCGAATTTGAACTCTCTCTGTGAAGAACAGAGGATGATGAGGTCATCACTGCGTCATGATAACGTCATATATCTACTGTTTAATATTTCCAGAAAATAACTAAATATTGAATAATTAATAACTATTCTTTTATACCTCAGAAAAATAAAAATGAGGTACCAATATGCTCAGAAAAATAAACTCTACAAGAATATGTTATTTTCACATATGTTTGAGAAAGTCCAAAAAAATGGCTTTATTTAATATTATTTAATCATTTAAAATAGAAAAATAAGTTTTTATTCACAAAAATTAGAAAATTAAAAGTTATATACCATTTTGCTCAAAATGACATTTGCAATCTAGTTATGATGTTTTAAACCTCATTTGAGCAATTTAAATTGCACTCACTTTCAGAATCGCCCGAAACCCCCTCCGGGGTCTATTTCGGGACTTTTTTCACTAAAACAGCATAATTGCCATACGAACCCTAGCAACTTGTAACAGCCCAAGTATGAAAACTACCCCTAGAATGTTTGATTTCCTGTTTAATTAAAGTATTGCATCATGTCATCATATTGTTGCATTTGTTTCTGTTGTGTTGCATCTGTTATTCTTTGTTTTCACCATGAAAGTCAAACAATTTCAAATGCATGTTTTCATACTTGTTCTGTTACAACTTTTGGAATAAAAATAACAAGTGAAAACAACCAAATTGTTCCATTTTATTCCATGTTGATAACTCCTTAATTTGTTGGTTTTAATCAAACCATTAAATCACTCAATTAATTAAATCACCCTCAATTTTCAATCAAATCCATCAAACAAGAACCATTTTGAATTATAAACTTTAACAAACCAATCAACTAATTTTTTTAATCAAATTAACCATAGGGGTCACCCTATTAAAATGCCTGTTTTCAGAATGTTTAAGTAATATTAAAATTCCTTCAATTTTTCTTTATTTCCTAAACATCAATAATTTTGAAAACTTTGCAAAAACCAGAGTTAGCATTTGTTTGCTACTAACCTAATAAGCTTAACCTAATTTTTCTAAAAAAAATACTAACCCACAAAGCATCCTTTTTCCTCCAATTGGTTTTCAGCAAAAAAAAATAAAAGAAACAAAATAACAAAGAGAAAAGGGCGCAGCACCTAAGCCTACCCCAGCCCAGCCCACTTCCACTTGGCCCAGTACCCTTTCCTCCCTCTTGTCGTCTTCCCCACGCTGAGCTCATCTGCTGTACGACATGGCGCACAGCCACACGATCATCTTCTGCCCTCCCGATGCTCAGCCGTACAGCACCTCCTCCCTATATCTACCCTACCCCTACCCTCTACCAACCCTGCTAACCCTAGTCCCACCATCCTAGCGCCGCCGTCTACCCCTGTCTTCCCCATCTGCTCTGTCCCTCCTCTGAATTTCTGAACCGCACCGAGACCACCGAGACCACCACCTTCCTCCCTCGTCGCTGGTAGCCAGGGTCACCTCGAGGCGTAGTTGGTGGCGGGAATGGAAGCTTGGAGGTGCCCTGAAGCTCGCCGTCCCCTCGCCCGCTGCCGGGAGGCACCACGGCGACCGCGCCGTGCCGGAGAAGCCGCCGTTTTTCTGCCCCGACGACCTGAACGTCTACAGCGAGCCGCCGGTGAGCGCCCACGATCTTCTCCTCCCTTCCCCTGTGCGCCTCCACACGGGAGCAACACGCACGGCCCGCGCGAGCGCCTCAACACGCATCACGTCCACCGCACGGACCGCGGCATCGAGCAGCAGCACGCCGGCGATCGCCTGCTGTTCGAGTTTCAGTCACGAGTTTCAGAGAACGCACGTTTCTGATCAAGTTTCAGTTAACCGTCGAGCTATGTTATCTTCTGTCAGGTTACGTTGTATCACAAAAGTTCAGAAGCACCGCAGTGGTTGCGTCCGTTCCGTGCGTGAGCTAGGTCCGGGGTTCGATCCCCGCAGCTCCACCTTTTTTCGGTGGAATTTCTTCCACAGCGCAGGCCCACTGTCAGCGGCCCTCTCTGCCACGCGTGCGCGCGCGCGCGCCACGCTGGCCGCTGGCCCACGCGTCAGTGACGGTGGGTAGATAACAGCTGGGTAACATTTGGTTTCTGCGAATTCCAAATTTCTTTTTAATAAACAGAATTACACAAAAACTTCAAAAATTAATAACTTTCAATTTATAATTCCAATAGATAAAAACTTTATATGTTTTCTGATCCAAATCAAAAGATCTTTCCAATTATTCCATTTGTGCACTGTTTTGACTTTTCCAAAAACATTTAAAATTCAAATTTGAATAATTCAAATGTAATTTGCAATAATTCATAAATAAATCATCCTAACTCCAAATTCAACATTTTTTATATGTTTTCAATACCAAATTAAATGATCTATCCAAATATAAAATTTGTTTACTGTTTTGAATATTTTAAATTGGTGCAATATTTGAAAACTTGTCAAATTCACTTAAATTTGCAAAATTCATAACTTGTTCATAAAAATTCCAAATTTCACAAACCAAATATGTTTTCCAATCAATTTTTCATGTACTTTCCAAATATAAATTTTGTTTGCTGTTTTGAATAATTTAATTTGCTGAAAACAACTGTTTCCTATTTATTGCATTTAAAATTGCCAAA
The DNA here is from genome assembly GCA_028641055.1 of Alopecurus myosuroides. Classification (NCBI taxonomy): domain Eukaryota; kingdom Viridiplantae; phylum Streptophyta; class Magnoliopsida; order Poales; family Poaceae; genus Alopecurus; species Alopecurus myosuroides. The sequence goes on along the minus strand of CM054060.1, from coordinate 300,758,923 downwards.
ATAATAACTTGCTCATTTTAAATCCAATTTCCATAAATGAAATATGTTTTCCATGCAAAATTAAACCCTCTTTCCAAATATAATTTTTGTTTTCTGTTTTGAATACTTAAAATTGCCCAAACCATTTAATTCTTGTTTAATGCAATTAAAAATGGTTTAATATTGTTTAATTTATAATCAAATAATCCTAAGTCCAATTTCAAAATGTGAAACATGTAATCCAACTAAAATTTGATAACCTTTTCAAATATCAACTTTGTTATTTGTTTTGAACACTTTAACTTGATGAAAACAATAATTGTTTGTGTGACATGTTCAAGTAACCAAAATTGCTAAACTTAACAAATGATTTCCAAACCTTGTTAAATCCCTTTTTCACTTGCATCTATCATTGTTATTTGCTGTTATTTTGTTGTTATCATCATGCATGCATCATGCTAACAACTCTCACATAAATAATTAATTGTAGATCATTTGTTTCCACTTAATTCATGGACTCTTGCCATAGGCAATCCAATTGCATATGGGTCCAATTAACTTGTGTTATCTTGTCAAGTAATTTATTCTGATGCATCTATTAACTTGACATGCATCATCCCATGATTGTGCACTATGCCATGATATTGATTGTCTACCTTTTCTGCATTGTCTGTTTGCTTCTTATCGGATAAACGGCGACGTTGAGACCGACGATACTTACGACATCCCTTCTAAGGATTTAGCTCAGTACCAGGCTACTGGGTTTTGCAGGCAAGTTATCACTCACATGAACCACTGTGTTCCTTTCAACATTGGTTACCGATACTTTCCGTTGTTCTTTTCTGCTAGCCTTAGTAGTAGTTGTTCTGTTACGAACCCATCACATGAATCCCTTAAACCTGATATTGCCTCATCTCCCCTCCTACAACCCATTGTTTGAGCCAGTGTCTTACTAGCATGCTTAGGTTGCTTTTGCTCGAGTCTGTTATCCGTTACTTTCTGTTACTATATCAATTACGTTGTGGGGGCTCGATGTTTAATCAATCAATCATGCTAATGTTACTATTAATAATAAATTTGATGATAAGGCACCGGCAGGAGGCCCATGAGAGGTTTTGGAGCCTGCTAGTGTCGACCCTAATAGGAAAAGGGTCTTGTCTACTGATCCATGATGAGCGCACTACCCGCATGTGGGAAGCGAGTATGGGCGCCCCCCTCAACTTGACCTGATTCGCATCTCGTCCAAATCGCCTCATTTAGTTCGTGTTTTCCATTTGCCGCATCATGTTTTTGCGAGCCCAGGCCAGGGTGGAACTTTCGTAGTCGGCATATAGGGGGACACGTTCTTAGAGTGCTATGAGGGTCCATTTTCTTCTGGGCTCGATTAGCCGTGCGCCCAAGGTTCTTTGGGCTGGATGCGAAGAATGGTTGGTTGTGTAGAGTACCCCGCTTGGTGGGTTAGCTTCCCATCTGGCGGGTTATTCTTGCGTGTACGGCCAAATTGGTGCAACCCTGCAGGGATAATCTTCTCGAGAAGCCGTGTTTTCCGCGGTTATGGATTACTTGGTGAAAGTACTGGCTAACAAGTACTCAGGACAACTTAAACATAATGATCAAACATGTTACACCCAATGATTAATAACTTGACTAGTAATAGGTTGATGGCACAATAACTTGATTCACCCTTATTACAACTGTGTGAGTTATCCTCGGATTGCTTCTTTGGATAAGGGGCGAGATCCAGGATGGGTTTGTTTGAAGTTATCTTTCAGTTGGTTACAATCCTCGATCTTATCTCCTTTCTGTTAGCCGGAAGTGGTAGAATCTCTGTAGTTGGTTAGCGCAGCCAGTTGCAGCATCTTTTATATCCCCTCTCTTCCGTTGAACCCAAAGCATCCGTGCTTGGTGTTGACGGGTTACATTTTGGTGAATTGTGAGTCTTGCTTGCCAGTACGTTTATGTACTGACCCCTTTGGGGCTGTGGTTTCCGCAGACCTACGTTTTCGAGGATCTACATGGTGACTACTACGTGGAGTATGACGAAACTGCTGACGAGTAGATAGCGGACCCGGGCAGGATCCGAGACTTCGTGGATGGGCTCCGTCTGTTTGTTTCCGGCCTCTTAGGCCTATTTGGTTCTTGTCTGTACTCAGACATGTTGGATGCTTCCGCTGTATTGTACTGATGTATTGTTGGGACATGTGTCCTCTGAATGATTGTATTTGCTATCTCTGCTCTAATGAGAGCCAATTGCAACTTATTTCAATCTTTTGTGTCGTAGAGATCTGTTGTGATATCAGTTGTTAAACGCCGTTGACGTACCATGTGTGTATGGTTTGAAGTACGTCGACGGAAGTGCCTTTTGATCTCTAGTGGATAGTTTACATCGACGATGGAATAGCAGGGCTTGTGTTGTCGCGCATAAGCGCAGGCCTACCAGGAAGCTGGGACGTGGGAGCAGTTATGCCCCATAATCCAAGCATCTGCTATCCAGTTCGTACGGTGAGTATCCCCTAGAAATCAGGGTGCGACAAATGGTATCAGAGCCTGTCTGCCTGTAGGATCCCTTTTTACTGGTCGCAGTTGAGTCTAGAAACTATTTTGTAGCTATATAGGAAAAATGAAACGTGAGAGTAGGAATTCTGTTCTTTTTCTTCTTTCCCCACCCTCCCTCCCTTTTCTGGTAAGGAAGTGCAACGTTGGTTTTTCCCTTCTCATCTAAACTTTCAAGTTAGGATTTCACGTGTTTTGGGTTCTCCGTAGTACCTCAGGAATCTTGTTCTCGTTTTCCCGGTGTTGCTTCAATATCCTGTTCTTCTAAACATCCTTTTCATCCGTTGAAATCTTGTTGTTGTTTTCCAATTCAAATCTTCTACCGGCGTCTAATCAAAACTTCCTCGTAAACTCTTGTCCAACTAAAGTGTTATTTCATACCGGAGAATCACATTCCTTTGTGTCAAAAATCTTTTCCACAACATACTACCCAATTCTGGTTCCACTAAACAATCGAATCACCGTTCACTCTCCGGAATCTCAAGTGTTGACTCCAACATAAGTAGGAACAATCCAATTCTAATGGGAGGCCACATATTCCTCGTTACTCTCATGTTGCTGATTCTGACATTGAATTCTCGGTGTTGGATTGATGTCAATAACTCTGTTCCAACCTTATTACAGATAGTCTATTATCCAAATGCATCAAATTCTATCCAGCTATACACCCTCCATACAAAACCTATACCTCTATTAATATTGTTCCGGTGGTTTCCAAATTCCTTGACGTCTATCCAATGTGCACGATGTGTTTCACGTGTCACAGTTCAAGTGGATCTTCCCAAGAAGTATCCGGACCTTTTCTTTTCTCGGCAGGAATCTCGGGGCGCGATTCCTTCAAGGGGGGGCGTTTTGTAACAGCCCAAGTATGAAAACTACCCCTAGAATGTTTGATTTCCTGTTTAATTAAAGTATTGCATCATGTCATCATATTGTTGCATTTGTTTCTGTTGTGTTGCATCTGTTATTCTTTGTTTTCACCATGAAAGTCAAACAATTTCAAATGCATGTTTTCATACTTGTTCTGTTACAACTTTTGGAATATAAATAACAAGTGAAAACAACCAAATTGTTCCATTTTATTCCATGTTGATAACTCCTTAATTTGTTGGTTTTAATCAAACCATTAAATCACTCAATTAATTAAATCACCCTCAATTTTCAATCAAATCCATCAAACAAGAACCATTTTGAATTATAAACTTTAACAAACCAATCAACTAATTTTTTTTAATCAAATTAACCATAGGGGTCACCCTATTAAAATGCCTGTTTTCAGAATGTTTAAGTAATATTAAAATTCCTTCAATTTTGCTTTATTTCCTAAACATCAATAATTTTGAAAACTTTGCAAAAACCAGAGTTAGCATTTGTTTGCTACTAACCTAATAAGCTTAACCTAATTTTTCTAAAAAATTTACTAACCCACAAAGCATCCTTTTTCCTCCAATTGGTTTTCAGCAAAAAAAATATAAAAGAAACAAAATAACAAAGAGAAAAGGGCGCAGCACCTAAGCCTACCCCAGCCCAGCCCACTTCCACTTGGCCCAGTACCCTTTCCTCCCTCTTGTCGTCTTCCCCACGCTGAGCTCATCTGCTGTACGACATGGCGCACAGCCACACGATCATCTTCTGCCCTCCCGATGCTCAGCCGTACAGCACCTCCTCCCTATATCTACCCTACCCCTACCCTCTACCAACCCTGCTAACCCTAGTCCCACCATCCTAGCGCCGCCGTCTACCCCTGTCTTCCCCATCTGCTCTGTCCCTCCTCTGAATTTCTGAACCGCACCGAGACCACCGAGACCACCACCTTCCTCCCTCGTCGCCGGTAGCCAGGGTCACCTCGAGGCGTAGTTGGTGGCGGGAATGGAAGCTTGGAGGTGCCCTGAAGCTCGCCGTCCCCTCGCCCGCTGCCGGGAGGCACCACGGCGACCGCGCCGTGCCGGAGAAGCCGCCGTTTTTCTGCCCCGACGACCTGAACGTCTACAGCGAGCCGCCGGTGAGCGCCCACGATCTTCTCCTCCCTTCCCCTGTGCGCCTCCACACGGGAGCAACACGCACGGCCCGCGCGAGCGCCTCAACACGCATCACGTCCACCGCACGGACCGCGGCATCGAGCAGCAGCACGCCGGCGATCGCCTGCTGTTCGAGTTTCAGTCACGAGTTTCAGAGAACGCACGTTTCTGATCAAGTTTCAGTTAACCGTCGAGCTATGTTATCTTCTGTCAGGTTACGTTGTATCACAAAAGTTCAGAAGCACCGCAGTGGTTGCGTCCGTTCCGTGCGTGAGCTAGGTCCGGGGTTCGATCCCCGCAGCTCCACCTTTTTTCGGTGGAATTTCTTCCACAGCGCAGGCCCACTGTCAGCGGCCCTCTCTGCCACGCGTGCGCGCGCGCGCGCCACGCTGGCCGCTGGCCCACGCGTCAGTGACGGTGGGTAGATAACAGCTGGGTAACATTTGGTTTCTGCGAATTCCAAATTTCTTTTTAATAAACAGAATTACACAAAAACTTCAAAAATTAATAACTTTCAATTTATAATTCCAATAGATAAAAACTTTATATGTTTTCTGATCCAAATCAAAAGATCTTTCCAATTATTCCATTTGTGCACTGTTTTGACTTTTCCAAAAACATTTAAAATTCAAATTTGAATAATTCAAATGTAATTTGCAATAATTCATAAATAAATCATCCTAACTCCAAATTCAACATTTTTTATATGTTTTCAATACCAAATTAAATGGTCTATCCAAATATAAAATTTGTTTACTGTTTTGAATATTTTAAATTGGTGCAATATTTGAAAACTTGTCAAATTCACTTAAATTTGCAAAATTCATAACTTGTTCATAAAAATTCCAAATTTCACAAACCAAATATGTTTTCCAATCAATTTTTCATGTACTTTCCAAATATAAATTTTGTTGGCTGTTTTGAATAATTTAATTTGCTGAAAACAACTGTTTCCTATTTATTGCATTTAAAATTGCCAAAATAATAACTTGCTCATTTTAAATCCAATTTCCATAAATGAAATATGTTTTCCATGCAAAATTAAACCCTCTTTCCAAATATAATTTTTGTTTTCTGTTTTGAATACTTAAAATTGCCCAAACCATTTAATTCTTGTTTAATGCAATTAAAAATGGTTTAATATTGTTTAATTTATAATTAAATAATCCTAAGTCCAATTTCAAAATGTGAAACATGTAATCCAACTAAAATTTGATAACCTTTTCAAATATCAACTTTGTTATTTGTTTTGAACACTTTAACTTGATGAAAACAATAATTGTTTGTGTGACATGTTCAAGTAACCAAAATTGCTAAACTTAACAAATGATTTCCAAACCTTGTTAAATCCCTTTTTCACTTGCATCTATCATTGTTATTTGCTGTTATTTTGTTGTTATCATCATGCATGCATCATGCTAACAACTCTCACATAAATAATTAATTGTAGATCATTTGTTTCCACTTAATTCATGGACTCTTGCCATAGGAAATCCAATTGCATATGGGTCCAATTAACTTGTGTTATCTTGTCAAGTAATTTATTCTGATGCATCTATTAACTTGACATGCATCATCCCATGATTGTGCACTATGCCATGATATTGATTGTCTACCTTTTCTGCATTGTCTGTTTGCTTCTTATCGGATAAACGGCGACGTTGAGACCGACGATACTTACGACATCCCTTCTAAGGATTTAGCTCAGTACCAGGCTACTGGGTTTTGCAGGCAAGTTATCACTCACATGAACCACTGTGTTCCTTTCAACATTGGTTACCGATACTTTCCGTTGTTCTTTTCTGCTAGCCTTAGTAGTAGTTGTTCTGTTACGAACCCATCACATGAATCCCTTAAACCTGATATTGCCTCATCTCCCCTCCTACAACCCATTGTTTGAGCCAGTGTCTTACTAGCATGCTTAGGTTGCTTTTGCTCGAGTCTGTTATCCGTTACTTTCTGTTACTATATCAATTACGTTGTGGGGGCTCGATGTTTAATCAATCAATCATGCTAATGTTACTATTAATAATAAATTTGATGATAAGGCACCGGCAGGAGGCCCATGAGAGGTTTTGGAGCCTGCTAGTGTCGACCCTAATAGGAAAAGGGTCTTGTCTACTGATCCATGATGAGCGCACTACCCGCATGTGGGAAGCGAGTATGGGCGCCCCCCTCAACTTGACCTGATTCGCATCTCGTCCAAATCGCCTCATTTAGTTCGTGTTTTCCATTTGCCGCATCATGTTTTTGCGAGCCCAGGCCAGGGTGGAACTTTCGTAGTCGGCATATAGGGGGACACGTTCTTAGAGTGCTATGAGGGTCCATTTTATTCTGGGCTCGATTAGCCGTGCGCCCAAGGTTCTTTGGGCTTGATGCGAAGAATGGTTGGTTGTGTAGAGTACCCCGCTTGGTGGGTTAGCTTCCCATCTGGCGGGTTATTCTTGCGTGTACGGCCAAATTGGTGCAACCCTGCAGGGATAATCTTCTCGAGAAGCCGTGTTTTCCGCGGTTATGGATTACTTGGTGAAAGTACTGGCTAACAAGTACTCAGGACAACTTAAACATAATGATCAAACATGTTACACCCAATGATTAATAACTTGACTAGTAATAGGTTGATGGCACAATAACTTGATTCACCCTTATTACAAATGTGTGAGTTATCCTCGGATTGCTTCTTTGGATAAGGGGCGAGATCCAGGATGGGTTTGTTTGAAGTTATCTTTCAGTTGGTTACAATCCTCGATCTTATCTCCTTTCTGTTAGCCGGAAGTGGTAGAATCTCTGTAGTTGGTTAGCGCAGCCAGTTGCAGCATCTTTTATATCCCCTCTCTTCCGTTGAACCCAAAGCATCCGTGCTTGGTGTTGACGGGTTACATTTTGGTGAATTGTGAGTCTTGCTTGCCAGTACGTTTATGTACTGACCCCTTTGGGGCTGTGGTTTCCGCAGACCTACGTTTTCGAGGATCTACATGGTGACTACTACGTGGAGTATGACGAAACTGCTGACGAGTAGATAGCGGACCCGGGCAGGATCCGAGACTTCGTGGATGGGCTCCGTCTGTTTGTTTCCGGCCTCTTAGGCCTATTTGGTTCTTGTCTGTACTCAGACATGTTGGATGCTTCCGCTGTATTGTACTGATGTATTGTTGGGACATGTGTCCTCTGAATGATTGTATTTGCTATCTCTGCTCTAATGAGAGCCAATTGCAACTTATTTCAATCTTTTGTGTCGTAGAGATCTGTTGTGATATCAGTTGTTAAACGCCGTTGACGTACCATGTGTGTATGGTTTGAAGTACGTCGACGGAAGTGCCTTTTGATCTCTAGTGGATAGTTTACATCGACGATGGAATAGCAGGGCTTGTGTTGTCGCGCATAAGCGCAGGCCTACCAGGAAGCTGGGACGTGGGAGCAGTTATGCCCCATAATCCAAGCATCTGCTATCCAGTTCGTACGGTGAGTATCCCCTAGAAATCAGGGTGCGACACAACTCATCGAACATGTTTAGGGTTTTATTTCAGTGCATTAACTTGCTCATGCATACATATTGCGCATTGCATCGATGCCATGTTTGATTGTTATTCTTCTTTCCGGTGTTTGTTCCCCCTCGGTAGAACGTGACTCCGAAGAGAAGTCCATCAGTCCAATGACGAATACTTGATCTTAACCGACAAGTCAAGCACTTATCCCTGAAGATCTTTATCTGGTTTTCTTATAACCAAGGCAAGCATAACCTCTTATCTTCTCATATATGATTTCAAAGTGATTTGAATCTCGTACTTTGCATTCGGTTCCAAACTATTTGATGTCAGTAGATAGAGTTCTCCTATATACTGCATAACCTAGATATTCTGATCCACTACTCCTAGCAGCTATATGTTTGTTTGTGCGCTCTCCGCTAAACCCTGTGAGTCTTGCTTAGCCATGCCTAGTTGTGATCTGATCCATCCGGTTGATGAATCTGGTCATTACGTGAATCTATTATATCATGTTGTTATGATTTGTATTACTTTGATAACTTGACTAAATAACGGCATGGATGTGAGGCCACAATGGGTTGTGGCGTTTTGTCCTGTTCATGCCCCTAGGAGCGAGTTCTCGCCTTCGAAGCCAAGACTGAGCGTGCAACCACACGCGGGGCCTAACAGACCGCGCTCGACTAACTAACTTGTTTGGCCACGTCCATGAGTCACGTAGTTTGATATTTCCATCTGCGTGTGAGTCAGAAAACGATTTGGAGAAAACTTAGGGCGTGACCGGGACAAGTGATGGACGTACTCGGATCTTGTTCCCGACTCACAGAACAGGTGCCGTCAGGAGGTGGCCAACTCCCTGTTGACGGGGTGGCCCTGTTTTGGTTGACTCATGGATAGGGTCGAGCAAGGTAAAGGTCGTGGCCAGCCACCCTCTGCCGCGCTCCATGGACGAGCGTACATGTGGCGTTAAGAGTCGGATGGTACGTGTGGGTAATGTGTACCCCCTGCAGGGATAAATCTCCTCGAGAAGCCGTGTCCACGGTTACGGACGACTTGGCAACGGATTCTGTGATCATAGATAACTTCAACGGAATGACTAAAACTTGTTAACCATGATTGAAGGGTGCCTCCTCGGAAATGCCGGGAGGGGTGATCCTCGTAGCATGAGATAGTGTGGGAATGATAAGGACTTGGTGGAATACAAGAAGAAGATGATCTCAGTAGTTGAGTAGCTTTCTCATCTGTTTTGAAAACATTCTATGAGACGTGCTATTCCTCCTCTATTTGGAAAACAAAGATTGCTTTACGCAAATCAGCCTTCATAAAACCCTTTTATGAAAGTAGCAGATATATAATAGGTTAATTAAGTCTTGTTGAGTACCTCCCGTACTCAGGTTTGCTTAATTTTGGTTCAGGAGAAGAACTCCATCGGTGGTGATTCAATGTGGACATCGACGAGTAGTTTGGGGTTCCCAGGTAGCAGCCTGGAATCTATGGGCTGGGACATCACCTTATGTTGCGGCCTCTTAGGCCTTTTTGGTTCTTGTTGATTAGCAACATAATTTGACTTCTGTTGTCTGATGTAATGTTGGGTCGTGTGACCTCTGTTTGTAAGCTATACTCTAGTAACACCTGTTTAATAAAGTTTCTTTGTCTAGAGTGTTGCTTTGATCGGTTGTTGGTTTCGAGCTCATTGTTATACAGTTTTGGCTATGCCTGCATAGTTGTCGCAGTCGAGGGGTTGTGGAGCCGATGATCCATGTCCGAGCCCGCCTGTCGATGTGATCGGCCTGGGGCGAGGTAACCCCAGTAACCCTCGATTGTTGTTGCACTTTCTGGACACATAGCATCTCTGTATAGCTTTGGTCCCGTTTCCTTCAGTTTCATTCGATTCGTGGACGCTTTGATATGCATAGTTGGTTATGACTAGCATGGACACAAGGAGTAGTAGACTGGGGATCCGGACTACGTGCCGATGAATCCAGTCTGCCTGCCGTTGTTTGTTGCGGCCGGGGCTGGTAACCCTGAAGCCCTTGTGAGTCCATGGCTAGGAGCACATAACAGTATGTATATCTCTGGGTCCGGGGTCGTGACAAGTCTTGGTATCAGAGCAGGACTGCCTGTAGGAAAACCTTATTGCTTGGTCGATGTTGAGTCTAGAGTTTATGAAAACTACTTGAAACTCGAAATGGATTGTGAAAAACCTTCTTAGGATTCTTTTTACTCCGTATCTGGTATTGCTCTAAGACTGGGTCTTCTTACCTGTTTTGATTTGAAAGGTTTTTCTATCCTTGCTAGTCATACAAAACTTAGGTGCCTTCTTTGGCAAGGACGTTTTTTAACCAAGTTGACCTAGTGATGAGTTTATAGAGTCGTGTGTGTTCCGTCCTCTGTTATCTCTTAAACTGGGAGATTTCCTTTTCATCCTAATCTCCCAAAGTTGTCCGGATTCCACATTCCTACATGTTTCCAAGTTCTAAATCCTGAACCTCGAGATTTCCTTTTCATCTCGAATGTATTCTTCCTCTGCTCAAATTGTTCCGGAGCTATCAACGTCCTTTGAAAGATATTCTGTGATTGCTATTCGTAGTGTCCTTCAAGGCACTAAGATAGTAGTTATTCCTTTCTCTAAGTTTATAACCTTGGACTTGAACCGAAGGTCCCGAAATGTGCTGAATTGTGGTGAGTTGAGTTATGTGGTTTCATAACCATGTGATGCTCACTCTATCAGTACAGGATGCTGACCTTTAACCCAAGTTCCTTTTTGTTGGCCTGAGGAACATCTTCTACCTCAGGATGGCTAGGAAATTCCAACTTTCATATCCGTAGGCTTTCCTTTGGAATCAAAAGGATCACGACAAGAGTGTTCTTATGATTCTCATATCCTTGTTCTTGGTTCAGCTATGCTAACCTTTTTGGCATGGGTTCTACACATGAGTATTACCCCGTGCATCCAACGTGATCTCAAGATCTTCCAGAGCACGTTCCTACCCTTTAGTTGCTTTCCGAACTTCGTCCGTTGTTTGGAAACCAAGTTACATATGGTGTTGGATTCTTCCAATGCATTTGCTCTTGTTTTCTGTCAAAACATTCCACCTTGGAGTGTCAGGAGAAACAAACTCCAGTACCTCGTTCATATCTAGAACCAGGTCAAAGTTTTGTAATTCACAGAATAAAGAAGTTTCACTACCTTCTATTCTGTTCTACCTTTGAGTATCACACTCTTCTATATCAAGAGGTTGTGTTGAGTTTCATGGCCTCATTGATGAAGTGATGCTATTACACATTTCCACTCACTCTTAGTCCAAGCTTGAATGCTCGAGAACTTTGGGTGTGTTATGAGGTATGTATCAGATATTCCTAGCAATTTCTATTGCTTTGAAAATCTAAGAAACATCTGTATCCTTCTTAGCACTACTGGTCACCCAGTCTCTTTTTGAAGTTGATTGTGTTACCAAATCCGTTCATTCCAGTGCACGTTCTCGGTCAGAGAGTTAGGTTCATGCCAAAGCTCTCCATACCATATCGGTTGCTTTGAAAAGCATGCCTCCTTTCGATTTCTAAGACATACCGGTGGGTTGAGATATTCTGGTTGTCTTTCTAGAAGTATCACCAGGTTTTACCTCACCGTAATGTCTAAGAAAAGGGTAATCTGAATTACTCTTCTCTCCAAGAGAACAATGTTGGATATCCTGGACTAGTTGGTTGAGCTTAAACAACAACTTGGAGAGTTGAAAGACAAAAGCCCTTCCTAACTTGTTCCTTTGCAATGGGATGTCTAGTTTTCCTCATGTTGAAGCAAGATAGTATCTTCTAAATGGACATACTATCATCCTACTCTTGATTTGGTTTGGGCTATCGTCAAATCGAGAAAAGATCCAAGGACTATCTCGATGGTGTTTCCACTCATGGTGTTTTTCCCAAGTATACCTCATGTCCTTTGGTCTGACCAATGTATTGCCTTGTTCATATATCATATGAATCCCTATCCTTGGAGTGTTATGATAAGAGTGTTGTTGAGCCATCGATGACATTCCTATTTACCCAAGTTGCAAGAGGTTCATTTTGAACAACTGGCACTAATGTTGGAAACTTTCGAGAACCATCTTTGTGTCCTCACGAAGTTTTGTTATGGATGTTTGAAGTGACTTCCTCTGCTCCATGTGCATACGGTGAAAGTTGTCGCCGTGGATCCGAGTAGAGTTTTCTTGTTCCTTCGGGAATAATCCCAAGTCGGTCATGTATGTGTGGACTATTCTTGAGATGGTAGGTTGTTACCTCCATTTATTTAAGAAGTTTGCATCCACACCCAGCCCCTGCCTGATCGTCCGGGAAAGGGAAGAAGTACAAGAACTCCGTTATCTTTGTATCGTTTCTCCAACAAGGAATCTGATGTGTTTCATTGCAAGTAGTCCATGTAGGTGCAACCGTATTTCATAAGTTTCTAATACATGAGTTCTGCAATCCTGCTCATCTTTTCGAGCTTGACATCATAGTCCATCTCTTGAGAATCCAGCATATGTATCTCGTTGATAACCGGTGCAATCTCTTTGATCATATATACCAAGTCTCAGTTATCCAATCCACTAACCAGAGCTGAATCTCAAGCAGAAACGATGGTTGGTGTTTCCTCAAGGGTATTGACTTAGGTCCTCTCGAAAATCCGGCATGGTTGATGTGGTGGTTGACACAATTAGCCGGAAGGCCTGATGTCATATCTCTTTGAATCCGTAAGAACAACCACTCTCCGTGAGAATTCTTTTGTGGTTCATTCTAACAAGTTTTCCTCTCCGTTCTTCCAAACCAGAGTTCTACATCCACTTGATGACCTATAGAAGGCTTGCCATGAGCCTGCTGTCGGTATCTAGAACATCCAGCAGAACCTGGAAGTTTATTCTTCCAATGTCTCTTCGTTGATCCTCCAAACCTTCGTTTCAGTGGAAACAAGTTCATCAGGAGAACATCACTTGGTGCTCTGTAACCACCTTTGTTCAGTTTCCTTCCTCAAGTTGTTGTACTTGAAGTTCTGCTCATTTCACACATTGTGTGAATTTGTCAGTCACTTCAGCCATGGGATCTTAACCATGTGTTCGATGTATTGCTATGTCAAATCCACAATAGGAAAGAGATTCCCTATCCTCTTCCGGTGTTTCAATCCTCGTTGGTTACCATCCTTACGATGTGACCAAGAATTCCTCCCTAATTACGGTGTTCCAACGTCCTTTGATTACTCATATTCTGTCGTGAAGTAACATTCCTTTCTTTGACAAAGTTTTCGACAAACTTAACGGAATGAAAGTTCCTTCATCTTTCGTTTCCACTCCGAAGAGTGAACATGATCCTGTATCCACTTTTCTCCGATGCATGATTCCAGTGGTTCCTCGTGTTTTGTTTTTCTCGTCTACGGATATTACTTTGTGGTATCCAAGACCAAACTTTCCATCTTGGTTTTCTGTTTGAAGAAACCTCGGTGTTACAAGTTGTCCAACCTTTCTTTTTCAAAAGGATTTAAAGTCTTGTGCAAAGCTCATATTCTAAATCTTTTCAAGACCAATCGTCCGGACACTTGAAACCATCTTCTATTTCCTCCGTTATCTTGATGTGTTTCATGCACGTTAACTCAACAGTTCTTTACGGACATTCTGGTCATGAGTTAGCCATGAGATACTCGATCTTCGTGAAGATCATTTCCTAAGAGTTTCCCTCTCACCTAAGGTGTATCCGTTCAATACTTCAAGGTGCTACGGATCAACCTCTTCAGAAGAGAACCGTAAGGTTCGAGAAGATCGTTCAAAACCGGTGTTCCTTCTTTCTTCTCCTTCGGGAATCTCGGGACGAGATTCTTGTAAGGGGGGTAGATTTGTAACATCCCAAAGTTTGCTACATTAGGGTGTGTGGTGTGTGTCCATCTCATACATGCATCAAACAAAAATTTAAATCATGTTTGAACCAATTTAAACTATGAAATTTAAATGGTTTCAGAAAATCTCCCAAAAAGTACTTAATTTGGGTTCCAAAATTTGGTATTGAAAAATAATTCAAATGCACCAACCCAAGTTATGGTGTTGTTGGAAATTTCATAAGCTTTCCAAAAATGATTTTTGCCAAATTTTCTGTTTTGAAAAAGGCCCTCAAAAACCCTGTTTATGTCCTGTTTTTATAGAGAAATGGACTCCTTTGTAAAATTTAGTAATATTTGGGGGTTTTCGCAAAATGCCTTTTGTCTTCTTCTTCCTCCAGCCAGGAGGACAGAAGCTCGTCGACGGCTTCCCCCACGCCACGTCCTGCTCCCCTCATGGCGTGGATAGGGGCAAGGAGAGCCCCGTGACTTCCTCTCTCACCCGGTCTCCCCCCATCGTGCTCTCCTTCTCTCTATCTCCCCATGAGAATCTAACCCTAATCCTACCGTACGGACTCCGGCGAGCATCGCCGTTCCAGTCGCTCCCTTGCCCCGTTGAGCAGTCCACCCTCCCCGCCGTGGTCTCCTCTCCCTCCTCCACAATTCCTGCGAGCCGGAGAGGCCGCAATCGTCGCAATCGGCCGTTCTTCCCGAGCTCCGGCCGCCGGTGGTCGAGCTCGATGCCGCCGCCTCCAACCTTCCCTCGCTACCTCGACCTCTCCATCAGACTCCCCGCGTTGTGGTGAGCTTCGTGGTGCCCTCGCCTTAACCTCTCCCCCGCTGTATCGCGTTGCCGCCGTGCGCCACCAAGCGCCGCTGCGGATGCTCGCCGCCGGCGAGGATTCCGGTGGCCATTCGGACCTCCGCTGGCACCCCTCAACTCCCCTTGACCTCCTCTTCTTCGCTGTATAGTTTGTTCCTTCAATTGCAAACGAATTCGATCGAATTTGAACTCTCTCTGTGAAGAACCGAGGATGATGAGGTCATCACTGCGTCATGATAACGTCATATATCTACTGTTTAATATTTCCAGAAAATAACTAAATGTTGAATAATTAATAACTATTCTTACCTCAGAAAAATAAAAATGAGGTACCAATATGCTCAGAAAAATAAACTCTACAAGAATATGTTATTTTCACATATGTTTGAGAAAGTCCAAAAAATGGCTTTATTTAATATTATTTAATCATTTAAAATAGAAAAATAAGTTTTTATTCACAAAAATTAGAAAATTAAAAGTTATATACCATTTTGCTCAAAATGACATTTGCAATCTAGTTATGATGTTTTAAACCTCATTTGAGCAATTTAAATTGCACTCATTTTCAGAATCGCCCGAAACCCCCTCCGGGGTCTATTTCGGGACTTTTTTTTTCACTAAAACAGCATAATTGCCATACGAACCCTAGCAACTCATCGAACATGTTTAGGGTTTTATTTCAGTGCATTAACTTGATCATGCATACATATTGCGCATTGCATCGATGCCATGTTTGATTGTTATTCTTCTTTCCGGTGTTTGTTCCCCCTCGGTAGAACGTGACTCCGAAGAGAAGTCCATCAGTCCAATGACGAATACTTGATCTTAACCGACAAGTCAAGCACTTATCCCTGAAGATCTTTATCTGGTTTTCTTATAACCAAGGCAAGCATAACCTCTTATCTGCTCATATATGATTTCAAAGTGATTTGAATCTCGTACTTTGCATTCGGTTCCAAACTATTTGATGTCAGTAGATAGAGTTCTCCGATATACTGCATAACCTAGATATTCTGATCCACTGCTCCTAGCAGCTATAGGTTTGTTTGTGCGCGCTCCGCTAAACCCTGTGAGTCTTGCTTAGCCATGCCTAGTTGTGATCTGATCCATTCGGTTGATGAATCTGGTCATTACGTGAATCTATTATATCATGTTGTTATGATTTGTATTACTTTGATAACTTGACTAAATAACGGCATGGATGTGAGGCCACAATGGGTTGTGGCGTTTTTTCCTGTTCATGCCCTTAGGAGCGAGTTCTCGCCTTCGAAGCCAAGACTGAGCGTGCAACCACACGCGGGGCCTAACAGACCGCGCTCGACTAACTAACTTGTTTGGCCACGTCCATGAGTCACGTAGTTTGATCTTTCCATCTGCGTGTGAGTCAGAAAACGATTTGGAGAAAACTTAGGGCGTGACCGGGACAAGTGATGGACGTACTCGGATCTTGTTCCCGAATCACAGAACAGGTGCCGTCAGGAGGTGGCCAACTCCCTGTTGACGGGGTGGCCCTGTTTGGGTTGACTCATGGATAGGGTCGAGCAAGGTAAAGGTTGTGGCCAGCCACCCTCTGCCGCGCTCCATGGACGAGCGTACATGTGGCGTTAAGAGTCGGATGGTACGTGTGGGTAAAGTGTACCCCCTGCAGGGATAAATCTCCTCGAGAAGCCGTGTCCACGGTTACGGACGACTTGGCAACGGATTCTGTGATCATAGATAACTTCAACGAAATGACTAAAACTTGTTAACCATGATTGAAGGGTGCCTCCTCGGAGATGCCGGGAGGGGTGATCCTTGTAGCATGAGATAGTGTGGGAATGATAAGGACTTGGTGGAATACAAGAAGAAGATGATCTCAGTAGTTGAGTAGCTTTCTCATCTGTTTTGAAAACATTCTATGAGACGTGCTATTCCTCCTCTATTTGGAAAACAAAGATTGCTTTACGCAAATCAGCCTTCATAAAACCCTTTTATGAAAGTAGCAGATATATAATAGGTTAATTAAGTCTTGTTGAGTACCTCCCGTACTCAGGTTTGCTTAATTTTGGTTCAGGAGAAGAACTCCATCGGTGGTGATTCAATGTGGACATCGATGAGTAGTTTGGGGTTCCCAGGTAGCAGCCTGGAATCTATGGGCTGGGACGTCACCTTATGTTGCGGCCTCTTAGGCCTTTTTGGTTCTTGTTGATTAGCAACATAATTTGCCTTCTGTTGTCTGATGTAATGTTGGGTCGTGTGACCTCTGTTTGTAAGCTATACTCTAGTAACACCTGTTTAATAAAGTTTCTTTGTCTAGAGTGTTGCTTTGATCGGTTGTTGGTTTTGAGCTCATTGTTATACAGTTTTGGCTATGCCTGCATAGTTGTCGCAGTCGAGGGGTTGTGGAGCCGATGATCCATGTCCGAGCCCGCCTGTCGATGTGATCGGCCTGGGGCGAGGTAACCCCAGTAACCCTTGATTGTTGTTGCACTTTCTGGACACATAGCATCTCTGTATAGCTTTGGTCCCGTTTCCTTCAGTTTCATTCGATTCGTGGACGCTTTGATATGCATAGTTGGTTATGACTAGCATGGACACAAGCAGTAGTAGACTGGGGATCCGGACTACGTGCCGATGAATCCAGTCTGCCTGCCGTTGTTTGTTGCGGTCGGGGCTGGTAACCCTGAAGCCCTTGTGAGTCCATGGCTAGGAGCACATAACATTATGTATATCTCTGGGTCCGGGGTCGTGACATTGCAAGCTCGCACCTACTCGGAACTTAATAAATCCTCCAGCTCTTCAGTATTTTAACATCATCGTAACTTTCACTATTCGGGTGATGTTACTATGTAACCTGGAATTTTCTCAGCTGGTAACTTGTCTTGTTCATAACCCATGATTTCTTGTGGTTACCAATTTTGTAGAGTCTTGAATGATCCTCTCACAAGGATATTTCGAATTTAAAGAACCTGCTTGCACAAGAGGCCCAGAAAACAAATGATGCGAAAACCTTGCAGAAGGACCTAGAGAAACAAGTTATAGAAGCAGCCAAGACTTTGTCTGTTCTTCAACAAGATTTTGAGAACCGAGATAAATCTCTTATTGAAAGGGCGGAAAATGTTGAAAAAGAGTTGGAGGAAACCCGGGGCAACTTTGCTAAGGTGAAAGACCTACTTGGTGATATCACTTGCAGTGTTTTTGGATTTTACTCCCTCTGCAACGTATTTTCCGGATGATCTCTTTTATATTCTGAAGATAATCTGGTTTCTGAACAATGTGTTCTTGCGATTGACAGGTAGAATGCATGGTAATAACCTCCAGCTTCTTGAGCTGAAATTGAAGGATCTATTCACCTTGATCCGACAGTTATATGTTGGTGGAGGAGAGTGTATCAAAGCCGTAAGGAATTGGGACAATGCTCCCAAGAAGCTACATGATATGCTTGTGGAGCTAACTCATGTTCCTCGATGGATAGAGAAGCACAGAATTTCAGCCTACCACCACGGAGCAATCAAAATTGTGTCTCTAGCCAAGGCCTATCACCCGGAACTGAATCCGGATCTCCTGGTTGGAGGTTTCCCTGAGTACCGTGCTGATAGGACCAAATACGAGAGGAAGGATTTTGCCAGGATTGAGAAGGATTGCCGGTTCCAAGCTTGCTCCATTGCTGAAAATGTGAAGCTGAAGGATCTGTGTCCGGGTTATCTCCCCTTAGGTGGCCGCAAGCCAGCTTTCTGCCCTCGGGTCATAACTGAGCCGGCTTTCTCTAGCTTCATCTTCTGGCGTGCCACAATCTGTTACTCCTTCGGTTTGTGCTCCTGCAAGTCCTTTGTATGAACCGGATAACAATGATCCTTTGCTATCTGGCTCAGCCGGTTTATCGCGTGACTTTTTCTAGTGTTTCTAACTCTGGTTAGTTCAGGGTCATAATAACCTTGTTTTGCCGGGTTATAACATGATTGAGTCACCTAGGTTTTAACATCTAGGTCATAAAAATTGCGTGTAACCACTGAATGGCAGGCAAGTATAACCAATATAATTTGGCATATGCCAGATTCTTGAGATATAGACTATGCTCTAGCATCAGCCCCAAGTAATCATACAAGAAACTTAATCTTCCCATGAAAATGATCAGATCTTTTAGAACAAGTTCCAATAACTCATGTTTTCCAGCTCTGCAATTTCTTTTTTATTTCAATGATAACATAGCGATTACAATGATCCTATGTGTAATATGGTCTCAACTGGTCCATGTTCCAAGGCCTTCCGGTTTCCTCCTCAAATGTTCGTGATTTATCAGCATCACACATATGAATGAGGTAACATGACCCGTTGTGTAGTTTCTTACTAACCACAAACGGTCCTTCCCATGGTGGGCTTAGTTTTTGCATGCTGTCCTTTTTCTGCATTAGGCGTAACACTAAGTCCCCTTCCTAAAAACTTTGATTTTTAACCCTACGGCTGTGATAGCGATGCAAGTCCTGCTGGTATATGCTTGACCTGGATGCTGCGAGCTCGCATGCTTCTTCCGAAGAATCAAGCGAGTCTTGAGGAGCTATCTCATTTTGGGTTTCAACATAAACAGTTACTCTTGGTGAGTCATGACTAATATCACTTGGTAAAACTGCCTCAGCTCCGTATACCAGAAAGAAAGGTGTGTAACCAGTTGACCTATTTGGTGTAGTCCTTATACTCCACAAGAGAGTAGGTAATTATTCAACCCAGCAAACTACGGTTCTTTCCAATGGAACCTGAAGTCTAGGTTTGTTACCTTTTAGCAACTCTTGGTTAGCTCGTTCTTCATGTCCATTGGATTGTGGATGTGCTACTGAAGCGAGGTCAAGTCTAATATGGTTCTGGTTACAGAACTTTTGCATTGCTCCTTCAGAAAAATTGACCCCTGACGAGGGGATGACTCCAGGACCTGTCGAGTGGGCCTACCCGGTCCAAGGCCCAAGACTAAGTCCCAGTGCAAGGATCTACCCCGCAGCTCTAGAAGGCCCAGTGAAAGCCCACCCGCAAGACTTGCGGATCAAGAAGGAAAGTTTCCACCGACCTAGAGCTAGGGTTTGTAAGCACCGGGCACGGTATGAGACCCAACCATCTATTTAAAGGCTGGGAGAACCACGGGGCAGGGGATCCAATCTATTTTCCACCACCATAGCCATAAGATCGGCATCCAATCTCTCGGCTGGCACACCCACCTTTATAATCGATCTATCCATAATACAAATCAGAAGAGCAGGAGTAAGGGTTTTACCTCTACGAGGGCCCCGAACCTGGGTAAATCGTGCCCCCTGTTAGCCGACGATTGGCACCAGCGCCTACTTTGTTCTCTTAATCGAAACCCTATCGGATCATCCAAGGGACTTGTCGACATGACTAATCGACAATTGGCACCGTCTGTGAGAACTACAGGCGCTGGATCCAAGGCATATTCGGCCTCGTCTTCATCGAGCTTCAGCTGGAGCCCGGGATCATCGACTCCAACAGAGCCGATCTTCTTCGGGTCGTTCATCTACGTGCCCCACTCGCCGGAATATCGCCCGGCGTTCAGTGGACTCAAGAGGAGCGTCAGCTTGACCTCTGGCAATCTTCCATGCCAGCAAGGCGGGAATTCTGCGCTTCCCCGACTAGATTGACCTCGACGAATCGGACTCCGAATCCGTCCCGAGCCCGGCGACCCTCGAATCGCCATCTGATGATGCTGGTCGCGACCTAGCGCCCAGTGGTGGCTCCATCCGCTGCAACATGCGCGACATCCACACGATCGCGGCTGAAGAACCCTCCAGATTCGACGAAAACCGCTGGCCCACGCCTAGGACTCACGCGCCATATCTGGCCCAAGTCTGCATGGCAGGTTCAACCAAAGAATAGGACAAAACGGAAGAAAGCCGAGCGTCACGGAAGCGCATCAAAGTCTCGCGAGCCTCTTGGCTCAAAGCGAAAGCAGTAGTACTGTCGGGCCAGCCGATAGAATCTGGATCCACCCAAGAGGACCTGACAGTGTACCACTATCACATATTGCTGAAAGGCCGACAGTTAGCGGAAGCCCGCAAGGAACTGGAGGAACGGAAGCAAGCGGCAGAAGCCTCTAGTGCGCCCTGTGCGGCGCTCTCTAGGACCCAGTCGACGGGAAACCATCCTCTGAAGAAAGGAAAGTATGTCTCGAAAATTGCTGGCATGGACCAAGGGTCCCTCAGCAACGTCAGCAAGACTCTCGAGACTTCCCTCATGCACGTCGATGATGAGGGAAACGTGCACCCGATGAACCCCGCCGCCGCGGTTCTGGCCGCCGCTACGTACCTGTAGGCGAACCAGCCGCCCTAAAACGACCCTCGCGCGGAGCAACATCGACATGTCAGAGGGGGCTAGGTATGGCCGGAGCAGCGATCGCCGCCCAGAACCGCTAGAACACGACGACTCCTGAAGCTGACAAAACACCTCGGGTGGACAAAACACCTCGCAGACGCGAGAGTACGTCACCAAAAAGAGGGGACAAGGGATCACCTCGCCGCTCCAGAGGCAAATAAGCCATGCGCCACGGTGACAGCCCGCGAAACCGTGACAGCAGACCACGGCACCACGGAAGCCGCTCGCGACATCGCAGCAGGGAACCTCGGCAGGAAGATAATCGCGACCAAACCAAGTACGATGCGCACGGATATATCGTGAAGAGCAAAGTTGACAAAGCCCGTGCGCGCAGGAACCTCGCCTGATCATCGTCCACCTCCTCTGACGAGGAAGCCTGCGGCGTAATGTGCTTCACCAGCGGCATCAGCGAAGCGCCAATGCCCAAGAGATTCAACCTCACATCGAAAGTCCCAAAATACGATGGCTCGCAGGAACCCAAGACCTAGCTCTCGGATTACTTAACCACAGTAAAATGCCAGTGCGAGAACAAAACCACAACAATGCATGCACCTCGTAGGGGCAGCCGGAAGCTAGCTCGAAGGAAGACTGCGCGTGCTATGGATCCTGGGACGATCTCACCCGCGACTTCAGGAAGAACTTCCAGGCGAAATACAAGCGGCAACCATCTGTCACAGAGCTGCGAGCCTGTAGGCAGAAAAGTGGCGAATCTACCCACGAGTACATCTAGAGATATACTACACTCAAGAATAGTACAGTGGGGAACATATCAGAGGAAATAGCAGTCGAGGCTTTCACCAAAGTTGCTCGGCGCCGCCTTCCGAGAGGAACAAGGTCGATCCGTGCCCAAGTCAATCAGTGAAGCAGACAGATGGGCGAATGATGAAGAGTCCCTGCGCAACGAGAAAGCTTCCTCACCCGCGCCTGATGAGGATCGCAACGGCGACCGTAGGAAGAGGAAGATGAAAGTACGACCAAGAGGAACAATCAGAACTGATAGCGGCCGAGTTCACAAGGAATCACGACAACGGATCCCGCGGAAATCGCGATTGGAAACCAAAGCCAGATGACAAAACCCCTGAGGAGGACCTTGACGGATACTGCTCCCTGCATCTGTTTATAGATAAGCGAACGGGCAAAACCAAGGCCACTCACCTCCTCAAGGATTGCCGAAAGTTCCAAGACATCCACGAGGTGTACACAAAGAAGCACAGGGCAGCCATTAGCCAGGGATACCCGGAACTGCCGGGAGGAAACATCGTACACCATTAACAACCCATGCCTCCAGCCGCAGGACACCACAACATGGCGCCAGCCGTGCTCCCAGCGCCACCGCCGCAATACAAGGAGCTAACGGATACCCGAATCCCCAGGGGCTCCTAGGCATGATACAGAAGGTCTGCCCATCCCGCAGAGTCCAGAAGACGAACACACGCCACGTTATCATGGAATTACATGCTCCACCGTCCAAGACTGAATACCTGAAGATGTCAGACCAACTGATAACCTTCTCCAAAGAGGACCACCCTCCACGGGTGTATCGACCAGGACACGCCGCGCTCGTCATCCAGGCGCAAATAGGAAACTACGACCTAGCCCGGGTTTTCATGGACGGTGGCAGCAGAATCAACATCATATACGTGGACACACTTGTCGCACCCGGACTTCTAGAGGATACTCGCAGTTCCGTTGAACGGTAGTTGATTGGATTACGGGGCTTACCGGCACCCGCATCTCTTACGAGTAGGCCAACACACGTATGTGTGACAACCAACCCCTACTGTTCATCGTCTACGCAAACCATCCCATAGAAATCAGGATACTACCATTGACGTACTTCATACCATACACACATGGTACATCAACGGCGTTTAACAGAATGATAGCACAACATATCTCTAAGACACAAAAGATTGAAATAAGTTGCAAATAGCTCTCACTAGAGCAGAGCTAGCAAATACAATCATCCAGAGGACACATGTCCCAACATAACATCATTACATCTCAGCGGAAGCATTCAAAAGTTCTGAGTACAGACAAAATCCAAATAGGCTTAAGAAGCCGGAAACGAAAAGACGGAGCCCATCCACGATGTCTCGGATCCTGCCCGGGTCCGCTATCTACTCGTCAGCAGCCTCGTCAAACTCCACGTAGTAGCCGTCACGGGGATCCTCGTAAGCGTAGTCTGCGGAAACCACAGCCCCAAAGGGGTCAGTACATAAACGTACTGGCAAGCAAGACTCACAGTTCACCAAAGTGTACCCCACAACATCAAGCACAGATGCTTTGGGTTCAAAGGAAGAAAGGGTGATACAAAAGATGCGGCAGCTGGCTGCACTAACCAACTACAGAAACATGCTACAACTTCCGGTTAACAGAAAGGGGATAAGATCGCGTTTCGTAGCCACCTATAACTAACCACCAAACAAACCCATCCTGGATCTCGCCCCTTATCCAAAGAAGCAATCCGAGGATAACTCACACAGTTGTATTAGTGATGATTCAAGTTATTGTGGCAATAGGACTATTACTAGTCAAGTTAACATTAGTTAGGTGTAAGTTGTTCTAAGTACTTGTTAGCCAGTACTTTCACCAAGTTAACCATAACCACGGAAAACACGGCTTCTCGAGAAGATTTATCCCTGCAGGGGTGCACCAATTTGGCCGTACACGTAAGAATATCCCGCCAGACGGGAATCAAACCCACCAAGCGAGGCACTCTACACAACTCAACTCTTCTTCGCATCAAGCCCAAAGAACCACGTGCTGTGCGTGCGCGGCTAATCGAGCCCCACGAAGAAAAGGGGACCCTCATAGCACTCTAAGACCATGCCGCCCTAAATGCCGACTACAAAAGTTCCACCCTGGCCTCGGGTTCGTACCTGCATATGAGTGCATCAAATGGAAAGCCCGAACTAAGTGTGGCGATTTGGACGAGATGCGAATTGAATCAAATTGAGGGGGCGCCCATACACGCTTCCCACATGCGGATAGTGCGCTCATCATGGATCAGTAGACAAGACCCTTTTCCTAATTAGGGTCGACACTAGCAGGCCTCAAAACCACGCCGGGCCTCCTGCCGGTGCCTTATCAGCAAATTATTATTACCTCAAAATTAATAGGTTTTTGTTTAACATCGAGCCCCAGAACATAATAAAAATATAGTAACAGAAAGTAACGGGTAACAGACTCGAGCAGAAACAACCCTAAGCATGCTAGTAAGACACGGGCAACAAGCAATAGGGTTATAGGTGTGGAGGTGAGGCTATATCAGGTTTAAAGGATAACATGTGATAGGTTCGTAACAGAAGCAACGATTCATAGGGCTAGCAGAATAGACAACGGAAAGTATCGGTATCCAATGTTGAAAGGAACACAATGGTTCATGTGAGTGAATACTTGCCTGCAAACTCAGCAGCCTGGTACTGGGCTAACTCCTCAGAAGGGGTGTCGTAAGTATCGTCTGTCTCAACGTCGTCGTCTATCCGAGAAGAAGCAAACAAACAACGCAAGGAGACAAACAATCAATAACATGGCATAATGCACAATCATGGGATTATGCATGACCATTTAACTGATGCATCAAAATAAACTAGTTGACATGGTAACAACATGATTAAATGGACCCACATGCAATTTGAGTTGCATATGAAAGGCCCATGAATTATGGTTGAAACAATTGTTTTACAACTAGCCAATAGGTGAAAGTGGATTAGTATGATGCATGGATGAGGAAAACAGAAAAATAACAACAATAGAACCAATTGGAAATAAGGTTTACCAAATTTGGAATTTTAGTTATTAAGTGAAGGAATTTTGGTTCCTTAAAGGTGTCACACAAGCATTTTTTGTTTTCCGCAAGTTAAATTGTTCAAAACAGATAACAAAGTTCATATTTGAAAAGAACACACAATTTTAGGTGGATTACATGTTTCAAATATTGAAAAGGAATTACAATGATTTAATTATGAATTAAACAAGTTTAAACAAGATTTAAATGAATTAAATTCAAGTTTGAATTTATTTGAATTTTTATTTGTTCAGAACATAAATTCAAATTCATATTTGAAAATTTTATACTTTTCTAGTTTGAAACCATATTTTATAAGTTCAAAAATAATTTAATTTGAGCAAGTTATGAATTTAGCCAATTTAAATGATTTAAACAAGGTTTAAATTATTTAAGCAATTTTAATTATTCAAAACATGAAACAAAATTTATATTTGAAAAGGTGGTTTGAAATAGCATGGAAAACATATTTTATTTGCATTATTTGGATTAAGTATGAATTAGTTATGCAATTAATTAAATTTCAAATGAATTGTTTGAATTTGAAATTTGAATGCATTTGAATTATTCAAAACATAATACAAATGGTTTAAATAGATAGATAATTAAATTTGGTGCAGTGCACATATTTTATTTTTATTATTTGGGTTTATAATTTAAAAGTTATTAGCAATTTAAAACTAGGGACTAATCTGTAAAAGAAAAATGATTTGATTTGAAACAGAAAAGGTTGAAAAACGTTTGTTACTCAGCAGTGGCTAGTCACTGCCACTGACAGAGGGCCCAAGGGCTGCGTGGCGCTCACGTGGCAGCAGCTGCCACTTACAGGTGGGCCACACCTGTCAGTGCCCAGCGCAAAATGTTTGGGATAAATCCCGCGGACGCCAGGGCTCGAACCCTGGGCTCGGGCGTGCGCGCGCTGCACTGCTACCAGTACGGTGTGCGTTTCGATCTTGTCAGTATACGCTGCGCAGTGTGGTTATTATTCAGTTAGCGAAACGGAATTTTTAACTGAAAACGTTTTCTGAACTTGGACAGAAGGTGGACGGCGGCCGGCGGCGAGCCGCAGTGCTCGATGCCGTGGACGCTGCGGTGCGTGTGATGTGCTAGCGTGCTGGTGTGCGTGCTTGCGCAAGGCCGAGAGGAGGGATCGGACAAAGGAAACGACTGCTCACCCTCGGCGTAGGGGTTGCAGAGGCCCGAGGAAGAATTCCGGCGGCGACAGGTAGATGATGGCGGCGGCGCTGTGGTGAATCTCCGCGGCTGCTGTGGTGTCCAGGAGCTCGAGGAAGATGCGGTGTTCCGATTCCCGTGGTCAGCCAGGGATGAGGAGGGTGGCAACGGCGACGGGCACCATGGTTTCAGAGATGGAACTCCGGTGAGGTTGCAGAGGTGGGGAAGATAGGTGGCAGAGAGAGGGAGAATGGCGGCGGAGCTCGAGGGAGAAGGGTGGTGGAGGTTAGGGCAGCTCGGGGAGGGTCTAGGGTAGGCTTTATAGGGGTGTGCAGGCGCTGCGGGCCGTCTGCTCCGCCGTACGCCAACGTGGCTACGGCGGAATCGCGCCGTACCGCGAGAAGAAAGGCGAGGGGGGTGCGAAGGGGTACCAGGCCAAAAATTTTGGTCGGCTGGGCCTAACTGGCTGTCCCACCCCTCTCTCTCCTTTTCTTTTTATTTCTGTTTCTCTTTTTTTTTTGCTGATTTAGAAATAGGAAGAAAAATGAGGGTTTTTGAGTTAGGAAAAATCTAGGAAAAATTGTGTTGCTTAGTTATTGTGTCAGTACCCATTTGACAACTTTGTTTTCCAAAAGTTTCAAAAATAAAATGCTGTTTGTAAATTGGTTTAAATTTGAATCATTTTGAGATTAAGTGATTATAAAAAAACAAGATTTTAAATAGGGTGCACCTTATTGTTTAAATGGAACAAAAAGATTAGAATTGTTTTGGTAATTTTCATAATTTCAAATTAGGTGTTGTTTGTGAATTGATTTGAATTTTGAATAACATTTGAATTAATTGAGTGATTAAAAACCACCATTTTTAATAGCTGAACCTTATGGATTACATGGAAACAAAGGGATGTTTTATTTGAACCTTTTATTTGGAAAGTTGTAACATAACAAGTATGAACAAGCATTTGAAATATTGTTTGAATTTGAATTGTGAAAACAGAGAAACACAGATGCAAACAAAAGGAAAACAAATGCAACAAAGTAATGAGTATGATGACATGATGCAAAACTTTAATAAAACAAGAAACAAACATTCTAAATGGAAGTTTTCATACTTGGGATGTTACAAAACGCCCCCCCTTGAAGGAATCGCGCCCCGAGATTCCTACTGAGAAAGGAAAAGGTCCGGATACTTCTTGCGAAGATCCTCTTCGGTCTCCCATGTTGCCTCTTTATCGGAATGATGGGACCACTGCACTTTCAAGAACTTTGTGCTCTTGTTGCGAGTCTTACGCTCGGTCTCATCGAGAATACGAACAGGGTGCTCCTCATAAGAGAGATCATCTTGCAGTTCAATGGAATCATGATCAACTGCACGATCTGGATCTTTGAAACACCTCTTGAGTTGTGACACGTGAAACACATCGTGCACCTTGGATAGTTTTTCTGGAAGTTCAAGACGATAGGCATTTTCCGCACGCCTTGAGTGAATGTTGAAAGGACCAATGTATCTTGGTGCAAGCTTTCCTTTCACACCAAAACGATGAGTGCCTCTGAGGGGAGTTACACGGAGATATGCTTTGTCACCAGGTGCATAGATCATATCCCTGTGCTTGCTGTCATAGTAGCTTTTCTGACGAGACTGAGCAATCTTGAGATTGTCACGAATGATGCAAACTTTCTCTTCGGCTTCCTTAACAATGTCAGGGCCTAAGAGTGAACGTTCACCAGCTCCAGACCAATTGATTGGACTCCTGCATCTGCGGCCATAGAGAGCTTCAAATGGTCCCATGCCTAGGCTTGCCTGGAAGCTGTTGTTGTAGGAGAATTCAGCATATGGAAGGCAATCCTCCCATTTCATGCCAAAGGAGAGACCACATGCTCTGAGAATATCCTCGAGAATCTGATTGACTCTTTCGACTTGCCCCTGAGACTGAGGGTGATAAGCTGTGCTGAACAGAAGTTTGGTGCCCAATGCTTCTTGAAAGCTTTTCCAGAAATGAGAAGTGAATATGCTTCCACGGTCTGAGCTTATTTCCAAAGGAACACCATGAAGAAGAACAATCCTTGCTGTGTAGAGCTCTGCTAACTGGCTAGCTGAGATTGTTTCTTTGACAGCAAAGAAGTGAGCTACTTTAGTGAGATGATCAATCACAACGAAGATTGCATCGTTGCCCTTCTTGGACTTTGGAAAACCAGTGACGAAGTCCATTTCAATCATGTCCCACTTCCACTCAGGAATTTTCAGAGGTTGGAGAAGACCGGCTGTTTTCTGATGGACTGCCTTAACACGTTGACAAACATCGCATTCAGAAACGTATTGAGCAATTTCACGTTTCATGCCAGGCCACCAATACAGTGTCTTAAGATCCGGGTACATCTTTGTACTTCCAGGGTGGATGGAGAGAGGAGTTTCATGAGCCTCCTTGAGAATGATATCTTTGAGACTTTGAACTTGAGGAACTGCAATGCGTCCTTCGAAGAACACAGTTCCCTTGTCATCAATTGAGAAGGACTTGAATTTCTCCTTGCCTTCTTTGATGTGCTCTACCATCTTCTTGATTTCAGCATCACGAAGTTGTTCAGAACGAATCTTGTCCTCGAGAGTTGGACTGGCTGTCAAGCTTGCAAGATAGCCTTGAGGAACAAGACCAAGGTTCAGCTTCTAGAATTCTTCGTGAAGTGGAGGTTGGCTTTCCATGATCGTGAGATTATTGCAATACGACTTGCGACTGAGAGCATCGGCCATAACATTAGCCTTGCCTGGAGTGTAAGAAATGGTAAGATCAAAGTCTTTAATCTTTTCAATCCATCTCCTTTGCCTGGGGTTTAGATCTGGTTGAGTGAAGATGTATTTCAGACTCTTATGATCGGAAAAGATTTCAGTGCGGTTACCCAACAAGTATTGCCTCCATTTCTTGAGGGCAAACACGACTGCTGCAAGTTCTAGGTCATGTGTGGGATAATTTTGCTCATGTGCACTCAACTGACGTGAAGCATAAGCCAGAACTTGACGTTCTTGCATAAGAACTGCACCTAGACCTTGGAGAGATGCATCGCAGAATATTTGGAAAGGTTTGGTAGTATGTGGGCCAATCAGAACTGGTGTAGAAGTGAGTTTAGTCTTCAGGAGATTGAAACTCTCATCACATTGTGGAGACCAAACGAACTTTTTGTCCTTCTTTGTGAGATGAGTGAGAGGTTTGGCAATCTTGGAAAAGTTTTGGACGAAACGTCGGCAATAGCTAGCCAAGCCAAGAAAACTTCGTACTTGCTTTACCGTCTTAGGAGGTTTCCAATCAACAATTGCTTTAACCTTTTCTGGATCAATGGCTATGCCCTTGGCGGAGATGACATGACCAAGGTAAGCAACTTCTGGAATCCAGAACTCACATTTTGAGAACTTGGCCTATAGACGATGCTCGCGAAGCTTCATGAGAGTGAGACGAAGATGTTCTTCATGCTCTTCCTTGGATTTTGAGTAGACCAGAATGTCATCAAGATATACCACAACGAACTTGTCGAGGTATTCATGGAAGACAGAATTCATGAGTCGAGAGAATGTCGCCGGTGCATTGGTGAGACCAAAGGACATGACGGTGTATTCATATAGACCGTACCGAGTGGTGAAAGCTGTTTTTGGAATATCTTCCTTTCTGATCTTTATTTGATGGTAACGCATTCTCAAGTCCAACTTGGAGAATATTGAGGCTCCAGCAAGTTGATCAAAAAGATCATCGATACGAGGAATTGGATACTTGTTTTTGATTGTTTTCTCGTTAAGAGGACGATAGTCAACAACGAGTCTCTTTGTTTGATCCTTCTTTGCAACGAACAGAGTTGGGCAACCCCAAGCCGAGGAACTAGGTTGAATGTAACCTTTTTCCATGTACATATCGATTTGCTCCTTCAACAATTTCAGTTCAGGAGGAGCTATCTTGTATGGATGCTTAGAGATTGGAGCAGTACCTGGTTCAAGCTCGATCACGAACTCAACTGCTCTGTCCGGAGGCATCCCTGGCAACTCTTCTGGAAAGACGTCAGGGAATTCACAAACCACCGGAACATTTTCAAGTAGAGGTAGAGGTTTAGCATCGAGGGTGTATAGCTGAACAGAACTTGGTTCATTTGGAGAATAGACTATCTGGCCAGAAGGGTGGAACAGAGTTATTGACTTCTGAGCACAGTCAATCGTAGCTTTATTGGTCTTCAACCAATCCATACCAAGAATGACATCAATGTCAGAATTGCCAAGCAGAATGAGAGAAGCAAGGAATATGTGACCTCCAATTAGGATCTGATTTTCATGACTGATCTTGGAAGTTTGCATAGTTGCTCCAGGGGAGTTTACTACTAGCGGGGAACCCAAACCAACAAAGGGGAGTTTAACTGCTGTCGCAAAGATCTTTGACACGAAAGAATGCGATGCCCCGGTATCAAACAACACTTTAGCTGGGTTAGAGTTTGCGGGAAATGTACCGAGAACAACGTCAGCAGCTTCCTCAGCTTTGTCGACCTTGACATGATTCACCCTCGCGGTCCTCCCGACAGGCCTGTTGTTGGAGTTGAAGGCTTTAGCCGGGGGAGCACGCACCATTGCCTGGTTTGTGTTGGGACGAGGTGGTGGTGGAGGTAGCTGCCTCTGAGTGCACTTGTCAGCGTAGTGCCCCGTCTGCTTGCATTTGTAGCAAGTGACGACACGAGGAGTATCTGGCCTTGGCTGCCCCATTGCAAACCTCTGACCATGCATCTGAGATGGGTTGGGTGGGCGGGGAGCAAAGCCTGGAGAAGCTTGGGCATATGGAGCCCTAGTGACAGCATCATTTGGCACCCAGATGCGGCGCTTCTGCGGAGGGGTGGTCATGTTGGAGGAGGAACCACCCTCACGCGAGTGCTTTCGAGACTCCTCGAATGCCTTGCGCCCATTTTCCTCATTGAGCGCGGTGTTCACGAGCTCCTCGAAGTCTTTGGCCTTGATGTTGGTGAGGGCGTACTTGAGTTCCGGGTTAAAACCTCTACGGAACCTTGCCATCTTCTTAGCCTCAGTGGACACCTCATCACCAGCGTAACGAGCGAGGCGATTGAACTCACTCTGATAGCCAATGATGTCCAGCTTGCCCTGCTTGAGTGAGCAAAACTCTTCACGCATCCTTTCCATGAGACCATCTGGAATGTGGTGCTTCAGGAAAGCTTCCTTGAAACAACCCCAGGTGATTGGGTAGCCAGCTCTCATGGTCTGGTAGTTTTCCCACCAAGTAGCTGCCTGACCCTTCAGTAGGTAGGAGGCATACTTGACCTTGTCTTCCTCAGCAACGTGAGCAATCTCCAGAGCCCTAGCTATCTCACGGATCCAGTCATTAGCATCCAGAGGCTCGCGTGTTGCCACGAAAGCTCTCGGGCCCAGACTCAGAAACTCCTTGATACTGACTCGTGGAGCATTCTGGTTGTTGTGCTGGTTAGTCTGGAACTGGGCCATCTGTGCCACGACTTGGGTCATCTGAGTCAACAGCTCCGTGACTGGCGGTGGCTCAGGCGGGTTGTTCCTTGTTGGCGGCATCCTGAATAGACATGCATTTTAGCACAACAACAGAAAAGGATAGACTTGGAAACCGAAAGAGAGATTATTCCGACGCATGAATAGATAACCAACAGGTACATCATCACATGTTCAAATACATCAGAATATCCAACACACCATAAATGGTTCGAATGCCAAAGGATAACTAAACATAGCTAAGAATGGATACATCAGTACTCCCATGCTGATCACGCAGGACGGCGGTGAGTAGTACGACGAGAGGTACGGTGAGGAGCACGCCCACGAAAGTAGGTAGAACGACGATCCACATAGATCTGACGTGGTCTGAGAGCGACTCTAGGTGTGGTGAAGTACATAGCGTCGACTCCCTGTGCTCCAAAGCGTGGAATCCCAGTGTAACCAGCACCGAGGTTGAGGAGGGGACCTCTGATCGGCTCGTAACCTCCAGCATCTGGCAGACGACGACCAACTGGCTGATCGAAACGTGCAAAGCGCTCATCTCCAACAAAGTCTGTGGTGTACGTCGCCAGACGAGTCAAAGCAAGGTAGAGCTGCTCTCTGACTGAAGCCAACTCCTGAGATAGTGTGCCCGCAACTGCGTCACTGTGCCTCACAAACTGAGCGGTGGTGTGCAGCCTGGAGTTATCATGCTCGTAGACATCCAAATTGTCGTAGAGAGTGAAGTGAGCTCCCTCCGAAGTGATGTAACCACGGGGGATGTGGCGATAGATAGAATCGTCAAATCCCCAGTAGTCAGCACGAAGGACGGTGAGACTCACATAAGCTGCCTGCTGCACGGCCATATCCACTGTGGAACCTACTGCCTCGTAGTGGTGGACTATGCTCATGCCATCATCTGACAGAATGTAGACGATAGCCTGGTAGTAGGTCTGGTCAAACTCTCGCTGCTGCTCGTAGACCTGGTACTCTGGTGCCCAACGGAAACCCAGATAAGTGACCATGTCTCTCAGCATCTCCAGATAACCGGTAGTGCTCTCGCAACGAGTCATACGAACCACCTGCGGGAAGAACCTGAGATCCATCTGCAGATGATCGGGGAAGTTTTGATTAGACGCCGGTAGAAGAACTGAAGTGGAAAGCAACAACAAGGTTTCAACGGACGATAAGGATGTTGAGAAGAACAGGATATCGAAGCAACATCGGGAAACACGAGACCAAAAACTCCTGAGGTACTACGGAAGACCCATACGGGCTTCTAAAGGATCAATATCTACTGCTTAAGGAATAGAGGATTTGCTTCCGGGGCTTACACGCCTCCGTTCTCAATCATGAGTAGGCAACATGATAAATCATGTCACAACCACCTCCATTCCTATGGTCTAGTAGATATAACTATCCCAGAGAAACCAGGATTTGTGAAAACCTAACTTGAAAGTTTAGATGAGAAGAGAAAACAACATTGCACTTCCTTACCAGAAAAGGGAGGGTGGGTGGGGAAAGAAGAAAAAGAACAGAATTCCTACTCTCACGTTTCATTTTTCCTATATAGCTACAAAATAGTTTCTAGACTCAACTGCGACCAGTAAAAGGGATCCTACAGGCAGACAGGCTCTGATACCATTTGTCGCACCCGGACTTATAGAGGATACTCGCAGTTCCGTTGAACAGTAGTTGATTGGATTACGGGGCTTACCGGCACCCGCATCTCTTACGAGTAGGCCAACACACGTATGTGTGACAACCAACCCCTACTGTTCATCGTCTACGCAAACCATCCCATAGAAATCAGGATACTACCATTGACGTACTTCATACCATACACACATGGTACGTCAACGGCGTTTAACAGAATGATAGCACAACATATCTCTAAGACACAAAAGATTGAAATAAGTTGCAAATAGCTCTCACTAGAGCAGAGATAGCAAATACAATCATCCAGAGGACACATGTCCCAACATAACATCATTACATCTCAGCGGAAGCATTCAAAAGGTCTGAGTACAGACAAAATCCAAATAGGCTTAAGAAGCCGGAAACGAAAAGACAGAGCCCATCCACGATGTCTCGGATCCTGCCCGGGTCCGCTATCTACTCGTCAGCAGCCTCGTCAAACTCCACGTAGTAGCCGTCACGGGGATCCTCGTAAGCGTAGTCTGCGGAAACCACATCCCCAAAGGGGTCAGTACATAAACGTACAGGCAAGCAAGACTCACATTTCACCAAAGTGTACCCCACAACATCAAGCACAGATGCTTTGGGTTCAAAGGAAGAAAGGGTGATACAAAAGATGCGGCAGCTGGCTGCACTAACCAACTACAGAAACATGCTACAACTTCCGGTTAACAGAAAGGGGATAAGATCGCGTTTCGTAGCCATCTATAACTAACCACCAAACAAACCATCCTGGATCTCGCCCCTTATCCAAAGAAGCAATCCGAGGATAACTCACACAGTTGTATTAGTGATGATTCAAGTTATTGTGGCAATAGGACTATTACTAGTCAAGTTAACATTAGTTAGGTGTAAGTTGTTCTAAGTACTTGTTAGCCAGTACTTTCACCAAGTTAACCATAACCGCGGAAAACACGGCTTCTCGAGAAGATTTATCCCTGCAGGGGTGCACCAATTTGGTCGTACACGTAGGAATATCCCGCCAGACGGGAATCAAACCCACCAAGCGAGGCACTCTACACAACTCAACTCTTCTTCGCATCAAGCCCAAAGAACCACGTGATGTGCGTGCGCGGCTAATCGAGCCCCACGAAGAAAAGGGGACCCTCATAGCACTCTAAGACCACGCCGCCCTAAATGCCGACTACAAAAGTTCCACCCTGGCCTCGGGTTCGTACCTGCATATGAGTGCATCAAATGGAAAGCCCGAACTAAGTGTGGCGATTTGGACGAGATGCGAATCGAATCAAATTGAGGGGGCTCCCATACACGCTTCCCACATGCGGATAGTGCGCTCATCATGGATCAGTAGACAAGACCCTTTTCCTAATTAGGGTCGACACTAGCAGGCCTCAAAACCACGCCGGGCCTCCTGCCGGTGCCTTATCAGCAAATTATTATTACCTCAAAATTAACAGGTTTTTGTTTAACATCGAGCCCCAGAACATAATAGAAATATAGTAACAGAAAGTAACGGGTAATAGACTCGAGCAGAAACAACCCTAAGCATGCTAGTAAGACACGGGCAACAAGCAATAGGGTTATAGGTGTGGAGGTGAGGCTATATCAGGTTTAAAGGATAACATGTGATAGGTTCGTAATAGAAGCAACGATTCATAGGGCTAGCAGAATAGACAACGGAAAGTATCGGTATCCAATGTTGAAAGGAACACAATGGTTCATGTGAGTGAATACTTGCCTGCAAACTCAGCAGCCTGGTACTGGGCTAACTCCTCAGAAGGGGTGTCGTAAGTATCGTCTGTCTCAACGTCGTCGTCTATCCGAGAAGAAGCAAACAAACAACGCAAGGAGACAAACAATCAATAACATGGCATAATGCACAATCATGGGATGTTGCATGACCATTTAACTGATGCATCAAAATAAACTAGTTGACATGGTAACAACATGATTAAATGGACCCACATGCAATTTGAGTTGCATATGAAAGGCCCATGAATTATGGTTGAAACAATTGTTTTACAACTAGCCAATAGGTGAAAGTGGATTAGTATGATGCATGGATGAGGAAAACAGAAAAATAACAACAATAGAACCAATTGGAAATAAGGTTTACCAAATTTGGAATTTTAGTTATTAAGTGAAGGAATTTTGGTTCCTTAAAGGTGTCACACAAGCATTTTTTGTTTTCAGCAAGTTAAATTGTTCAAAAAAGATAACAAAGTTCATATTTGAAAAGAACACACAATTTTAGGTGGATTACATGTTTCAAATATTGAAAAAGGAATTACAATGATTTAATTATGAATTAAACAAGTTTAAACAAGATTTAAATGAATTAAATTCAAGTTTGAATTTATTTGAATTTTTATTTGTTCAGAACATAAATTCAAATTCATATTTGAAAAGTTTATACTTTTCTAGTTTGAAAACATATTTTATAAGTTCAAAAATAATTTAATTTGAGCAAGTTATGAATTTAGCCAATTTAAATGATTTAAACAAGGTTTAAATTATTTAAGCAATTTTAATTATTCAAAACATGAAACAAAATTTATATTTGAAAAGGTGGTTTGAAATAGCATGGAAAACATATTTTATTTGCATTATTTAGATTAAGTATGAATTAGTTATGCAATTAATTAAATTTCAAATGAATTGTTTGAATTTGAAATTTGAATGCATTTGAATTATTCAAAACATAATACAAATGGTTTAAATAGATAGATAATTAAATTTGGTGCAGTGCACATATTTTATTTTTATTATTTGGGTTTATAATTTAAAAGTTATTAGCAATTTAAAACTAGGGACTAATCTGTAAAAGAAAAATGATTTAATTTGAAACAGAAAAGGTTGAAAAACGTTTGTTACTCAGCAGTGGCTAGTCACTGCCACTGACAGAGGGCCCAAGGGCTGCGTGGCGCTCACGTGGCAGCAGCTGCTAAATCTGAGATTGGTTTGGTACCTCCACCATAACTAAACTATACCCACGTGCATACTCATGTCACCCCATACCCAACCAAACCTGTTCTGTATCAATGTCCAACCAACCATAACTAAACCCACTCCATTTCCTACCCAAACCAAACTAAACCTGATTGGACACCCACGGTTTAAACCATTTGGTGAAGTGGGTTCAAACCGTTTCCTCTCCTGTACATTGCTAACTAGTAGCTAGCTGCTGCATGGCCGCTCACGTAGTCACGCTGACCACCGGCTGGCCATTTAAATGTGCGTTGCCCACTTAAATACAAATTATATTATTACACAGGAAAGCATACATTATTACAGAGGACATATGACTATATTTTTACATGGAAAAGCATATACTATTACACAGGAAAGCACTCCATGCAATAAACAATAATTTATTTCCAAGGTAAAATAATTATACACCAGGTACAGCAGATGTGGTTTCTTTGGCCCGGTTGCGTTAACCTTGTACAGCTGCCCTGGTGTTACCTTGCTACGAGGCTTCTTTACATGATGAAAACGCAAAGAGCCAACATCTCTGCCCTGGTGTGTGCTTCAGATGATCACAACGGGATTAAATCCATCTTTCATATAGGTCCCAAAAAAAACTTAGTTGTTCTAAGAATTTACACAAGAGAAACATACTAAAAGAGATGCATCTTAGGTGTGTGCTTCAATATCTTTGTACACCAAGATTTCAGGCCATTAAGCTTCAGCAGAGGATCAACCAGTACGGAGGACATTCTTCAAATATGTTCTGTATGTCAGAAGCAAAGGTAGCTTTAGCTGCTAGCGAGAAAGGCAACCCGAGAGGGTACTCAAATTAACTTGGAGTTATGAAATAACGAACTAGTTATGATGTTCCTGGTCAAAAATTCTGAAACACTTCTCCAGTGGTGTACCCAATACAAGTTTTCTATTGTAACAAATTAAAAGAAAAACATACTAGTCATTTCTTACACAGAAGGGTCACCTATCAACTAAGACTGAAAAAGTTCCCATGTAAGCAACCTATCATTTTAGTGTGGCAATATCGGTGATTGGACACCCACGGTTTAAACCAGCTGCCACTTACAGGTGGGCCACACCTGTCAGTGCCCAGCGCAAAATGTTTGGGATAAATCCCGCGGACGCCAGGGCTCGAACCCTGGGCTCGGGCGTGCGCGCGCTGCACTGCTACCAGTACGGTGTGCGTTTCGATCTTGTCAGTATACGCTGCGCAGTGTGGTTATTATTCAGTTAGCGAAACTGAATTTTTAACTGAAAACGTTTTCTGAACTTGGACATAAGGTGGACGGCGGCCGGCGGCGAGCCGCAGTGCTCGATGTCGTGGACGCTGCGGTGCGTGTGCTGTGCTAGCGTGCTGGTGTGCGTGCTTGCGCAAGGCCGAGAGGAGGGATCGGAGAAAGGAAACGACTGCTCACCCTCGGCGTAGGGGTTGCAGAGGCCCGAGGAAGAATTCCGGCGGCGACAGGTCGATGATGGCGGCGACGTTGTGGTGAATCTCCGCGGCCCGAGGAAGAAGATGCGGTGTTCCGATTCCCGTGGTCAGCCAGGGATGAGGAGGGTGGCAACGGCGACGGGCACCATGGTTTCAGAGATGGAACTCCGGTGAGGTTGCAGAGGTGGGGAACATAGGTGGCAGAGAGAGGGAGAATGGCGGCGGAGCTCGAGGGAGAAGGGTGGTGGAGGTTAGGGCAGCTCGGGGAGGGTCTAGGGTAGGCTTTATAGGGGTGTGCAGGCGTTGCGGGCCGTCTGCTCCGCCGTACGCCAACGTGGCTACGGCGGATGCGCGCCGTACCGCGAGAAGAAAGGCGAGGGGGTGCGAATGGGGTACCAGGCCAAAAAAATTGGTGGGCTTGGCCTAACTGGCTGCCCCACCCCTCTCTCTCCTTTTCTTTTTTATTTCTGTTTCTCTTTTTTTTTGCTGATTTAGAAATAGGAAGAAAATGAGGGTTTTTGAGTTAGGAAAAATCTAGGAAAAATTGTGTTGCTTAGTTATTGTGTCAGTACCCATTTGACAACTTTGTTTTCCAAAAGTTTCAAAAATAAAATGTTGTTTGTAAATTGGTTTAAATTTGAATCATTTTGAGATTAAGTGATTATAAAAAAACAAGATTTTAAATAGGGTGCACCTTATTGTTTAAATGGAACAAAAAGATTATAATTGTTTTGGTAATTTTCATAATTTCAAATTGGGTGCTGTTTGTGAATTGATTTGAATTTTGAATAACATTTGAATTAATTGAGTGATTAAAAACCACCATTTTTAATAGCTGAACCTTATGGATTACATGGAAACAAAGGGATGTTTTATTTGAACCTTTTATTTGGAAAGTTGTAACATAACAAGTATGAACAAGCATTTGAAATATTGTTTGAATTTGAATTGTGAAAACAGAGAAAAACAGATGCAAACAAAAGGAAAACAAATGCAACAAATGCAAACAAAGTAATGAGTATGATGACATGATGCAAAACTTTAATAAAACAAGAAACGAACATTCTAAATGGAAGTTTTCATACTTGGGATGTTACAACACTCCGCAAGATGAACAAGAACCTGGACGGACTCGCGGAATCGGAAACATCCTTTCACGGGATAGTACCAAGGAAAGCCGTCCGGCCACTCGGAACATTCAACATGGAGGTGATACTCGGAGATCCAAGCAATTACAGGAGAGAGTTTCTCGACTTCGAGGTAGTCGATTGGCCATCACAGTACCACGCCATTCTCAGCCAAACAGCATTCACGAGGTTCATGGCAATACCCCATTATTCCTACCTCAAGCTCAAACTCCCACGAGAATACGGCAGAATAACCGTGAACGGCGACTTCCAGAAGTCACACAAGTGCGACAACGAATTCCATGAGATCGCGAAATCTTTCGGGATGCAAGAGGAGCTGGAAGAGTTAACAAAAACCACGGATAACTTTGTGATGCCACTCACCAAAAAGAATACCCCAGAACTCGAGTTCAGCCCGAGCAGCAACACTCGAAAGCATCAAGTGCACCTGACAGAATCAACAAAGACGGCGATCGTGTCCACCACCCTATCGTCCGCATAGGAAGGCGCACTCGTCGAACTCCTCTGTGTGTACTGGGAGATTTTTTTCCTGGCAGCCCTCAGATATGCCAGGAATACCCAGGGAGTTTGCCACTCATTAGAAGTATTTAAAGATGCAAAGCCAGTCAAACAGACCACTCGACGCTTTTCCGAGCCAAAACAGAAAGCACTCAGAGAAGAGGTGAACGGATTTCTAACCGCCAAGTTCATCAGGGAAATCAAGATATCCACCTGGTTAGCAAACCAGGTGTTGGTCCCGAAGAAAAATACGGACATCCTTCGCGTGTGCATCGACTTCACGTTGTTTGAACAAACACTGACTCCCATTACCGCGGATCAACCAGATCATGGACTCTACAGCATGATGTCAACTCCTCTCCTTCCTGGACGCCTACTCGGGTTACAACCAAATCAGGATGAGGCAGGAGGGTGAGGAGAAGACAACATTCATCACCCACACGTTGT
Organism: Alopecurus myosuroides; assembly: GCA_028641055.1. NCBI lineage: Eukaryota > Viridiplantae > Streptophyta > Magnoliopsida > Poales > Poaceae > Alopecurus > Alopecurus myosuroides. The sequence continues at coordinate 300,719,274 of CM054060.1, read as the reverse complement.
ATACTGCTACACGACAATGCCTTTTGGGCTAAAAAACGCAGGCGTATGTTATTAGTGTTGCATGCAAAAATGCCTCGCCGATCTCATTGGCAAGAACGTACAAGTGTACGTTGACGATATCGTCATCAAAACTCGAGTGGATGACACACTCCTCAAGGACATCAGGGAGACATTCGACGCCCTCAAAGCATACAGAATCAAGCTCAACCCGACCAAATCCGTCTTCGGGGTTCCTGCTAGCCAACTCCTCGGCTATCGGGTCTCTGCCCGAAGAACTGAAGCCAACCCGGAGAAAATTCAGGTTGTCTTGACGTTGAAAGAACTGATAAATAACTGCGGCGTGCAGCATCTCGCAGGACGGCTGGCAACCCTTAGTAGGTTCATCACAGGATTGGGAGAGCAAGCGCTCCCCTTCTACAAATTGCTGAAGAAAACTGACAAGTTTGAGTGGACACCTTAAGCAAAGCAAGCGTTCATCAACCTGAAAACAGTACTCCAGAGCAACAAAATATTGGCAACAAACCAGGTGGTCAGTATAGTACTAGTGGTCGAGCGACCAAAGAAGGGAAAGGCACACGGCGTACAGAGACCAATATACTACCTCAGCGAGGTACTCTCACCGTGCAAACCGCGATACCCCCACTACTAGAAGCTCGCGTATGGAGTGGTCTTCACAGCACGCAAGCTCAATCATTACTTCCAGGAGTATACCGTCATGACGCTAAACGACGCATCACTCAGTACAATCATGAACAATCCTATGCATCCGGAAGAATTGTGAAGTGGAGCATCAAGCTAGGCGCCTGGGACATCATATACACAGGGCGCAACGCCCTAAAATCCCAGGTGGTCGCGGATTTCCTTTCCGAGTGGACAGAGCTGCAAACCCAGAGCCACCCGAATACACGAGGTCTTGGATCATGTACTTCTACGGGTCGAAAAGAAACGAGGGTGCTGGAGCCGGAGTAATCCTCATATCGCCAAGGGGAGACAAGCTCCAGTACGTTCTCCGACTTGATATCCCCCCCCCCCCCGACGATCCAGCGTCCAACAATGATGCAGAGTACGAGGCGCTCCTACATGGCATGAAGATGGCAATTGCCTGCGGAGCCACTCGGTTGATGATCTACGGAGACTAACCTTATCGTACAACACACGATGAAGGAGTGCGATGCTGTCGCGGATAACATGATCACCTATCGCGAGATGTACAACCTACTCGAAGGAAGTTTCAAAGGGTGCGAGTTGAAGCACATCGCGTGATCAAGCAATGAAGACGCAGACAGACTGGCGAACATAGGGTCAACGAACACCCCTGTTCCACCAGGAATCTACTTTGAAAGAATAAGAAAAAGGTCAGTCAAGGTCAAAAAACAAGTAGAAGCATCAACATCAACAGAAACGGAGGCCAGTCAGCAAATCGCCTTCATCGAACTCATCCATAACATCTCAAGGAAAGTCTTCCTGGTCGAGCCAATTTAAACACAGAAATATCTCGATTACTTGACAAACAAGAAGCTCCCAAAAGACATTTGCGAGGCACGACAGATAGTTCGACGCAGCAAATCCTTTCGGGTAATAAAAGGAGAATTGTACAAGCAAAGCATATCAGGAGTGCTCCAGAGGTGTATCGCACCCGAGGATGGAAGGGAACTCCTCCGTGACATACACCAAGGCGACTGCGGGCACCACGCAAGATGGAGAGCGATAGTAGGGAAAGCTTTTTGGGTAGGTTTTTATTGGCTCACGGCAGCCAGAGACGCCAAAGACCTCGTCGAGAGGTGCAATGCCTGCCAGAAGTTCGCACCCAAGCCACATGCACCGGTCACAGAGCTCCACATGATCCCCATCTCCTGTCCCTTTGCTCAATGGGGGCTAGACATAGTGGGACCGCTACGGAAATCATACACCTTCCTGCTGGTCGTAGTCGATAGATTTACAAAATGGATAGAGGCCATGTCAGTCACGTCGCAGCACGCCGAGTGCGCCGTAAGATTCCTTGATTCCATCGTTTGCAGGTTCGGTATTCCACACAATATTATCACAGATAATGGGACCAACTTCACAGCCAAGGAAACCCAGGTCTTCTGCAAGGAGAAAGAAATAGCTCTCAGCTTCGCCTCGGTGGCTCACCCGCAAACCAATGGCCAGGTTGAACAATCCAACGGATTAGTTTCGGCTGGCCTGAAGAAGCGACTGTTCACCCGACTACACACAGCAGCACGGCATTGGGCCGAAGAACTGCCATCGATGTTGTGGAGCCTACGAACAACACCAAACCGATCGACAAACTACACGCCATTCTTCATGGTCTACGGAGCAGAAGATGTGTTACTTGAGGACGTCAAGTTCAGCGCTCCATGAGTCATCGCATACAGCGGAGAAGCTTCCAACAAGGCACTCGCAGAAGATATGGACGCACTGGACGAGATCACGGACGTTGCACTCGCAAGATCTGTTGTCTACCAGCAATCACTGCGCAATCACCATAGTCACCGCATACGCCACAGATCCTTTGTGGTAGACGACTTAGTGTTGTGACTCAAGCAAGAAAAGGGACTCAAGCTAGAGCCTCCTTGGGAAGGACCCTTCATCATACACGAAGTCATCCCAGGAGGCGCCTCTCGCTTGAAGAACCCAAAGGCACGCGACATCTACTCCAACCCGTGGAATATTGCGCACCTCCGCAAGTTCTACCCCTAGGATTTTCTCTTTTACTCGAAAGAAATAAGGCTGTCCCAGCCAGGTTGTAACCCGAAGAAAACACATGACTTATCAATCATTTCAATACAAAACATGGTTTCTCAACCATAGCTACAAAGACTACTTTAGTCCCACTTCTTTTATGTTTCCTCCTTACATGCTAACACACGGTAACACCACAACACACAAGGGCTACACCATACTAGCATAAACAATCTTCGAGTGCCCACGCAAAATAATTATACAAGGTTACATGGTACACACCTTAAAGACAACTTAAACAAAAAAAATACAAGGTACATACACCTTAAAAATATACATAACTACCGTCGCAAGGATGCCTCTCGAAGCAATCGCTCCGTCTCTGCAGCAGTTAGCCGCACGATCCGCTCAGCTGCCGGTCGCACAACCTCATAGTGCAGAACAAAGTCAACAGGTGCTCCTCGGGTATCAGGGAGTTGCGCTACACAGTTAAAATTGACGCAAGGATGCCACAGCCGCATGAAGGCAAGAGCCACCTCAGCGCCGCAAATGAGCTGCTGACACACGCACTCGCGAACATCCTCCACCCGACGAAACGTCCTCAGTAGGCCACTCAATTTATCGGGGACAACCTTGAAAGGATAAAATGCCCGATGGATCGAAGAAAGAGCCTCCTGACATGATTCAACAAAGAGTTGCGCCTGACTCACCGATACTGCAGCGTCGTTAGAACAAAACCCCTGCCGCGGTCAGACCAAAAGTTGCTCGCATGGCGGTTGGAGCTGCTCGACTCATAAGCCACACGGTTATCCACCCAGTGACCTTCGCACGCTCCATCAGGCTCAACAACTGGATAGACAAAATACATGTTAAGACCGCAAGCCAGAACAGCACCGAAAAACACTCGGGGGCTTGCAGGACTTACAAAGCATGCTCTTCGCAACACTCGCCAGCTCCTCCTTCACAAACTGCTCGCAATCCGCCGCAATCCTCTACTTGGATCTGGCAACATCCGCCACACCCTACAGAGCCTTGAGCTTACGCTCACCATCCGCGACGTGGCACGAAGTGAAGCAAGCATACTTGCATCCGTAAGCAACGACTCAGTCGAAGGAGCAGCGCCGCTCGACGAACCTCCGCCGAAATCCCCCACCTGGAAAGAACAAAGGAGTTTCAGAGACAAGGTCACACCCCACTCGATGATTTACAACAAATATATCTTCGAGTGCTCAGGGGCTACTCCCATCGGGAGGACACAAAGTAAGGCACGATAACAAAATACCGGCACTTTCAAAACATCTCGATTGAAGAGAAAAGTGCGGGATGCATCCCAAGGTTCATTACACATAAAACATAAATAAGCAGGAGAAACGCTCATCCTAAGGAACTAAAGATTTTCTAGAGGTAGCTCCACTCGCAGCAGGCTTTCCACCATGGCCGCGGGAAACTACCTCGGAGAGCATCTTCGCAAGCTTCCTTGCACGATCGCCAAAGGGTCGGAGCGCTACCTTTTTTCCCAGCGCGTCCCGAGGAAGCTCCGAATACACATTATCCAGGTCACCCGAGACGCCGTGCGCCAAGGAAAATTGGATAGCTATCTTGGCTCCACACTCGGTCTGCACGAGGTAGTACTCCTGAAGGGGATCATCTTCGGCAAGGAAGACTTGCAGGAGGCCACCAAGAGTTGGCGGAACTGGCCTACCCACAAGAAATCGCTGGTGCAGTTGCGTCAGCACTCGAGCAGCATCACGCGGAGCGAAGCAGACTTTGTTTCCATGCTCCTGCGGTTGAGTGCACACGTCTGTCAGGGCGTTGACTCGAACCCCTCCGTGTAGCGCCAGCTTAACTCCAGTAGCATCTAAACAAAAATGGAGCAAATAAACATCAGAAAAAGAAAGGAGCAAGCCCCAGTCGAAAGAAATTTGCGCATAACTCACCAGCCAGAGCCTAGGCCAAGGGATGTAGGACGCTGACCAAATCACTGTCGTGCGTTGCGCCCGCTTCCTCCAGGCGCTTCAAGGCCTCCTGAGCTTCCGCGAGATGGTCAGCTAAATTATTGCGCGTGGACTCTAACTCCTTTCGGTTAGACTCCAGCTCCTTCTCGAGGTCTTTAACTCGGGAAGCAGCATCCACCTTCTCGGACCTTAGGCGGGTAACCTCATCTGCAACATGGAGTGTGCTCGTTAAATAATAGTCGCGGCCAGAAGAAGCACAACCAGGGTAAGAAGCGTATGATTAACTCACCCGACAAGAGACGAGCATCTTGAACCAGCTGGTTGCGCTCTCCCCAGAGAGAAGTGCTCTCCGCCTCGGCCGTGATTAGGCGACGCCCAAAGGCGGCCAGAGAATCAAGGACAGCCTACAAAAAAATCCTATGGGATTAGAAATATAATGCTTTAGCCTATACATGATTGTACACGGTCAAGTATAGCCTCGGGGGCTACTCCCATCGGAGCACTGTCGTGCACCCGGTAAAAGTCAAAATCAAGAAGCGGACAACAAAGAAAAATATCGACTTGAGTCCATAAACAACTGCAAGCATCGACCATAGAATCAGGGGCTACTCCCACCGGGAGCACTGTCGTGCACCCGATATAAAAAAAGGAAGACCAACTGTAGAAAGACAAGAATACTTTACCTTGCCCTGCGCGGTTGACAAGGGATCAGCCGAGCTAGCCAAAATTTCCTTGCTCGCTGACACCCCGGCATCTCCAAGTCGCCCACCCGCCAAACTAGGCATCATGTACTCCAAAGCGTCGACCGCCTACACAGGGCTTGGGGTCGTAGAGTGGGGCTTGGAGCTAGAGAAGGATTCACGATGGCCTCCTTCAGCTTCATGGACAGAGCCAAAGATGCGAACTGATCCGCGCTGATGGTCACAAGACTACGACAAAAGTTAGAATCCGAAGAGAAGAAAGCAACTCTGCGTCAAAGAAAAGCACGCGACTCACTCATCATCGTCATCATCGTCGAGGTTGTCCAGGTCCCAGGCAGTGGAGATCTTCGATTGATGGATGGTGGGGGGAAGCACGTTGAGGGGAGTTGCCCGGATGGGCGCAACCTCCTCGACACGACCACTACTCAAGAAATTATCCTTGGAAGTGACATCGGCCTCCTCCGCCCTGCGGCGCTTGCGGTAGCGGAGTGAGTGATCCTCCTCCTCCTCCTCTTCCTACGGAAACTCTTCGCTTGACTCGGCGCCAGCAACTCTGGTGTCGAGAGGAGTCTCGAGGTTGCTCGCCAGAAGGTCCGAGACGCCGTCATCCACAGAGAATGGCGGGTAGGACATCTCCACATCCTGGTTCTACAAAGACAAAGGGAGAAAAGACGGTTGCTCAATCGACGAAAACCCAAAACAAAAAGAAAGAAGAAAGAAGAAGGATAAAAAAGCTTACCTCGGTCGGGGGTTCTCTGCATCGAAAGGGGTGAGAGGGCACGGCGAGTAGCCCTCCCCTTTCTTCAAACAGGTGATGGCGGCGATCTTCTTTTCTAATTTAGCATTCGAAAGAACATCTTCGCACGTCTGGCTCTGATCATTGACACCCGTGTACTCTCACAACGGGGTCGGCCTGTCTTGGAGCGGTTGGACCCTCCGGCGCAGAAACACACCCGCAAACTGTATCCCGTTCAGTGGAGTTCCCTGCTCCTTGTCACGGAAGTGCGCCACTTTCGCGAGCAGAGGAGAAATCACCTTGGATTCCTCGGCTAATAACGCGTGCGACCAGGACTTCCTCCACTTCAAGACGGCAAACGGGTGGAATTCCGGAACGCCACCCGTGATGTTGACCACAACGTAGAACCACCTCCGACGCCACCCTTGAGCTGAATCGACAAAACTCATCTCCAGGCACGGGATGTCCTTATTCGCCTGGATCCTGATGCCGCCGGTCGTCAACGGCTCTCCGATCCTCTCACGTGGCAGGGGCTTCTCCCGAAAGATCCGCACCTGCAAGATGGCCTTCCAGAGCCCCCAGTGCGGGAGAATGCCGAGGAAGAACTCGCAAAGCACGATAAACACGAAATGTGTTGTATCGCGTTCGAAGATCGTGCAGCTGTATGCCATAGACATACAGCAGCCTGACGAGAAAGGGGTGGAGAGGAAAGGACAGACCTCAAGAAACATGCTCCAAGAATGCGACGCGCTCATTGGCGAGTGTATTGGGCATCTCCTCCTTCTTCATCGACATCCTGACGCGCTTGGAGTCCTCGAGGGGAGCAGTCCCTCCGGCTGCATCTCAATGATGCTTTTATTCGTCGTGTTGTCCGGGCGCCACTCGCCCGTCCTTATCATCGGGGCCGCCATGGAGGCGCTCGCCGCTTCCTTGCCAGACGTCGCGGCTGCGCCGCGCTTCTTGACTCCCGCCATTGAAGCTTCTTTCGTTCTCGCAAAAAGGAAGGAGTGCGCTAGAGGAGGAAGAAGGTGAACGAGGGCTAGGAAAGTTACCTCTTCCCTAAGGCCCATTATTTATACCAAGGCTAGGCACTTGTGAGCCGTTGATCCACGAGTGTGGCACTCATCGCCACCGCCACGTGTGAAGCAAAACTGAAGAGAAGGGGAACAGTTACCCCCGCACGATCTTTACGAGACCGGGGCGCAACCGCTCGTTTCCGGTCAAAAAGCTGGCAACGTGGGCCCTACGCGCTCTGCCCCACTGCGTCACGTCCCATCGGGAGCAGGCGAGTGCGAGGTGACGTCATTGCACACCTCATCAACATGAAATCTCTTTCGTATGGACCTCATGACACGAAAACTCTTTCGTATGGAAGACGCTGACACAAAATTTCTTTCGTACAAACATTCAACACGAAATCTCTTTCGTATGGATCTCATGACACGAAATTTCTTTCGTATGAATCTCCAGAAAATCGCAGAACAACAACAGTGACACTCACTACTATTCAGGGACAGAAGAAAGCACCCGCTGCACATCTAAACGGAAACCGCGAGTGTGCGGTTCCCGCAACATCGCATCACGACGTACTAACATGTCATTTTAATCCCGGGTCGTTCAGCCGACTAGGAACATCCGGATGATGTATCCTTTCGAGTACGAAGGTAAGACCCAAGGATCTCTCATGTGGGCCTAGAATCGCACTCGAGCTGCATCCTCTAGTAAACTTTTCGTGTCAACAACACGAAGAAAAATCCTAGCGGACGCGCCAGGTACCCCTTTAAGGTTAAGTTCAACTCAACAAGACCTCCACGGCCCAGTCACAACAATCACCTCGCCGACTTCGAGTCGGAGGTCTCGAATTCATGTAGGATAGAACTGTTTTTGCCCCTGATGCAATTAATTGGCCCTGATCTTTCGGGGGAGCCAAGCAACTGAGCCGTACCCTTTTGCGAAAAAATCCAACATAAGGTGCATTTACCACTCGATACTGGAGTGCATCCGATATAGGGTACACGCCCTTGAAGTCAGATGATTGAATGACTAGTAGCAAAATCCAGGGACGAACTTTGAGTGCTTACTCGACTATGCTCAGTCAAACAAACACTCGGGGGCTACTAACGAGGGGATGACTCCAGGACCTGTCGAGTGGGCCTACCCGGTTCAAGGCCCAAGACCAAGGCCCAGTGCAAGGCACTACCCCGCAACTCTAGAAGGCCCTGTGGAAGCCCACCCGCAAGACTTGCGGATCAAAAAGGAAAGTTTCTACCGACCTAGAGCTGGGGTTTGTACCCCCCCCCCCCGGTACGGTTTGAGACCTAGCCATATATTTAAAGGCTGGGAGAACCACGGGGCAGGGGATCCAATCTATTTTCCACCACCATAGCCATAAGCTCGACATTCAATCTCTCCGCTTGCGCACCCACCTTTGTAATCGAGTTATCCATAATACAGATCAAAATAGTAGGAGTAAGGTTTTTACCTCTACGAGGGCCCCGAACCTGGGTAAATCGTGCCCCCTGTTAGCCAACGATTGTCACCAGCGCCTACTTCATTCTCTTAACCAAAACCCTACCGGATCATCCGAGGGACTTGTCGACATGAATAATCATAGTCCCATTATGTGTTATAATGCTATGTGGGTAACCAAATCTGAAAATTAGTTTTTTCAGAAACTTGACTGTTGTAACCGCGTCACATTTACTGATTGGTTCTGCTTCTACCCACTTTGTGAATTTGTCAACTGCTACCAATAAGTGAGTCGTTTTGTCAGATGACTTTTTGAAGGGTCCCACCATATCTAGTACCCAGACTGCAAATGGCCAGGTTATGTGAATTATACGTAAATCCTGAGCTGGCATATGATCCTGTCTTGCGTACCTCTGACAACCTTCACACGTTCGGACTATTTGTTCTGCATAAGAATTTGCAGTAAGCCAGAAAAATCTATGTCTGAACGCTTTATTAACCAGAGACCTGGAACTTGCATGATGACCACAATCTCCTGAGTGTATTTCTTTCAAAATCTGACACCCTTCTTCTAGAGAGACGCATCACTGAAAAAATCCTGCTGCGCTTCTCTTATGCAACTCATCATTGATGATTGTGTATGACTTTGATCGTCTTATAACCTGGCGAGCCATTAGTTCGTTCCGTGGGAGTTCACCCCTTGTGAGATAAGCCAGATATGGTTCAGTCCACTCTAGAATTGCATGTAGAGCTGCTACTAGTTCTGATTCCGGGTCCGGGTTAGCCAGGTCTTCTTCTGTGGGAATTTTGACCGACGGGCTGTGAATTTCATCTAGGAAAACGTTGGGTGGGACATGTTTTTTCTGACAACCTAGACGAGATAGTGCATCAGTTGTTTCATTGAGACGTCGATCAATATGATCAACTTGGTATGTTTGAAAATGTCCAGCTACTTGGGTAACTGCTCGTCTATAAGCTACCATAACTGGGTCTTTAGAATCCTAGGTTCCATTAACTTGTTGAGAAATGAGGTCTGAATCTCCCAAACAATGGATCCTGGTTATGCTCATTTCTTTTGCAACTCGAAGCCCGTGAAGTAAAGCCTCATACTCTGCTGCATTATTAGTGCATTTAAACGAAATTTGTAAGATGTATCAGAATTTGTCACCTCTTGCAGACGTCAAGACCACGCCAGCTCCTGATCCTTCTAGTTGTCGAGACCCGTCAAAATGCATGGTCCAATATTTGGTTTCTGGTTAATCTGGCAGGACCTGTAACTGTGTCCGGTCATTTATGAACTTGATCAGGGCTTGAGACTTTATTGCGGTTCTTGGTTCATAAATGTTGTGATATGGCCCCATCTCAATAGCCCACTTCGCAACCCGCCCGGTTGCTTCTCTATTTTGAATAATGTCAGATAAAGGTGTTGAACTGACTACTGTGATAGGGTGCTCCTGAAAATAATGTTTCAGTTTACGACTAGCCATGAATACTCCAAAGACCAGTTTCTGCCAATGTGGGTATCGTTGCTTTGATTCTGTCAAGACCTTGCTAACATAGTAAACCGGTCTCTGAACGAGACCCTCCTTTCCTTCCCATTTGCGTTCCACGACCACAACTGCGCTCACAACCCTGTTGTTAGCAGCGATGTATAACAACATAGGTTCCTTTTTCTCAGGTGCCGCTAATATAGGTGCCTGGGATAGTTGTTTTTTCAGGGTCTCCAAAGCATCATCAGCTTCTTTGTTCCAAACGAACTTGTCAGTTTTCTTCAAGAGCCAATATAAAGGTATAGCTTTTTCGCCGAGTCTGCTTATAAACCGGCTTAGGGCAGCGATGCAACCTGCCAACTTCTGAACATCCTTCAGGAAAACCGGTTTTCTCAGGTTATGTATAGCCTGAAGTTTTTCCGCGTTTGCTTCAATTCCCCTCTCTGAAATAATGAAACCCAGTAATTTTTCGGCTGGTACTCCAAAGAAACATTTTGTCAGGTTTAGCTTCATCTGGTATCTGCGTAAACTGGCAAATGTTTCTTCCAGGTCCGAGATCAAGGTGTCACCTTTTTGAGACTTGACAACGATATCATCCACATAGGCGTGCAAATTTCGCCCGATCTCTTTCTCCAAACAATTCTGGATGCACCTTTGATAAGTTGCTCCTGCATTTTTTAACCCGAAAGGCATTGACGTATAAGAAAAAGCGCCAAAGGGTGTGATGAACGAGGTCTTCTCTTGATCCTATTTTTTCATTTGATCTGATGGTAAACTGAATAAGCGTCCAGGAAACATAGCAGTTCGCAACCAGCCGTAGAGTCTATAATCTGATCAATGCGGGGTAAGGCAAACGGATCCTTAGGACATGCTTTATTCAGGTCTGTGTAGTCTATGCACATTCTCTAGGTCCCATTTTTCTTTAGGATTAGAACTGGATTGGCTAACAACTTTGGATATAACACTTCTACTATAAAGCCTGCTGCCATGAGCCTAGCTATTTTGTAACAGCCCAAGTATGAAAACCTACCAATTAGAATGTTTGTTTCATGTTTATCAAGGTATTGCATCATGTCATCATATTGTTGCATTTTTTTCTTTTGTTTTGCATCTGTTATTCTTTGTTTTCATAAGGAAAATCAAACAATTTCAACTGCTTGTTTTCATACTTGTTCTGTTACAACTTTTGGAATAAAAATAACAAATAAAAACAACCCAATTGTTCTCATTTTTATTCCACATTGATCAACTAATAAAATGGTGTTTCTTATTCCAACTAATTATTTTCAAACTTGGTTTCAAACTCAAAGCAAATCATTCAAACAGAACCTAATTTGAAATTATAAAAGTAATAACCAAAACATTATTTACTCTTTGTTTCCAATTAATCATAGGGGTCACCCTATTTAAAAGTGTGGTTTTGTTAATGTTCAACTAATAAAGAAACTCATTTCAATTTGGCTTATTTCCAAACAGCACCACAAATTCAAATATTTTGGAAATTCAAACTTGTTAATTGGTTGTAATTAACACCAGGAGCACACCCTATTTTTCTATGAATTTTTCCTAACCCTAAAAGCCTTCTTTTCTTCCATTTTTTTTGGTTTCAGCAAAAAAAAAAAACAGAAATAACAAAAAGAGAAAACGAGCAGCGGCTAAACCTATCCTACCCAGCCCACCTAACACTCTACCGCGCGCGCAGCAGCTAACCCTACGCGGCCCAGCCCACCTAGCCAGCCCAATACCCTTTCGCTCTTACCTTTCATCGTCAACATGTACGGCGGGGCATCGGGCGCATCCACGTCTGCATGGCGAGGAGCAGACGGCCAGCACCGCGCGCCCTAGCCCTTATAACCAACCCCCCCGAGCCGCAGCAATGCCCTAACCCTAGCCTACCCCCCCTAGCCCTCGACATCGCCGCTGTTTCTTCCTCTCTCGCGGGCGATCCCCACCTCTGCAACCCACCACCGAGGCACCATCTCTCTGAATCCTCGCGGCTCGCCGCCGGCAGGAGGAGCCACCGTGCAAGGTAGCAACGGGAGCGAGTCCAACTCCTCGCCCTCTTCCGTTCTAACACCCGAGCGCCCCCGGAGCACGTCCAGATCCCCGACGCCGTCCACGACCTCACCTCTGCAGCAGCACCGCCGAGCTCTTCCTCTGAAACTCCACCGACCACCGCCGCCGTGCATCTCCACCGCCCATCCTAGCTGCTGGAACGGGATCGCCTCCACTTCCTCTCTCGATTGGACACCGGAGCGAGCTTGGTGATCCCCTGGATGCTCGCCGCCGTCCTCATCCTTGTCGCCGTCGAGCCGCCGCCTCGAGCACCTGCTGCCCTCCCGGTGAGCACGCCTCTGTGCTTCCTCCTCCCTCTCTGTTTGTCCAACGTCTGCGCTCGCACACGATCGGCACCACAGCACCATCACGAGCTCGTCGCCACGGTGGACGCCGCAGTTGAGCCACCGTGCGCCTCCGGCCATGATCGGAACGTTTGCTCGTCCGATAGAAAAAATTCAGTTAACATTGTCACACCTTAACCTGTCATCAACACCCTTACTGACAAGCAACACGGACTCACCCCACTGGTTCAGACACAAAGCGCGCAAGCGAGGGGTACCAGGCTCGAGCCCTGGCTCCCGCACCCGGGGAAAAACCCCACCTTTTTTTCCTCGAGGGCTGACAGGGAGGGCCCCCTGTCAGCCTCTCCCTTGCCACGCAAGCGCACGGTCACCGTGTGGCCCACTGGCAGCGGCAGGGTAGCCCCCCCTTTGCGTGTAAAAAGTCCAAACACGTTTCTGTTTATTTTCTATTTCTTTTAAAATGGCAGAACTAATCCCTAAAATAAAAACTTTAATAACTTTTAATCTAAAACTCCAATAAATAAAAGTTATATATGTTTTCTGTTCAAAATTTAATAATCTTTCCAAATAATCTATTTGTGTTCTGTTTTGAAAATTCCAAATGCGTTTAAAATTGAAATTTGAATAATTCAAATGCAAATTGCTAAATTCAATAAATAATTCATACTAATTCCAAATAATGCCAATAAAATATGTTTTCCATACCATTTTGAATAACCTATTCAAATATAATTTTTGTTTCCTGTTTTGACTAATTTAAATTGCCCAAACAATTTAAACCTTGTTTAATTCAATTAAAATTGCTACAATCATAACTTGCTTAATATAAAATATTTTTGGACATGCAAAATATGTTTTCAAACCAGAAAACCCTAAACTTTCCAAATATGAACTCTAATTAATATTTTGAACAATTAAAATTCAATTAATATTCCTATTTGAATTAATTCCAATTTAAAACTTGTTTAATATTGTCTAAGTCATAATAAATTCATCCTAACTCCTATTTCAAAATTTAAAACATGTAATCCAACTAAAATTTGATGTACTTTCCAAATATAAATTTTGTTTGCTGTTTTAAATAATTTAAATTGCTGAAAACAACTGTTTCTGAATTATTGCATTTAAAATTGTCAAAATAATAACTTGCTCATTTTAAATCCAATTTCCACAAATGAAATATGTTTTCCATGCAAAATTAAACCCTCTTTCCAAATATAAACTTTATTTTCTGTTTTGAATAATTAAAATTGGTTAAATATTTCAAACCGTGTTTATTTCATTTAAAATTGGTAATTTCATAACTTGATCAAAACAAATTCTTTTAGAACATATAAAATATGTTTTCAAACCCTAAAAGTATAAACTTTTGAAATATGAATTTGGTTTAATGTTTTGAACAAATAAAAATTCAAATAAGTTCATGTTTGAATTAAATTCATTTAATTCTTGCTTAAACTAGTTTAATTCATAAATAATTTATTTGAAATCCTTTTTCAACAAGTGAAACATGTAATCCACCCAAAATCTTGTGTTCTTTTCAAATATGAACTTTATTATCTATTTTGAACAATTAAAATTGATGAACACAATAATTGTTGGTGTGACATGTCTAAGTAACCCAGAATTTCTAAACTTACTAAATGATTTCCAAAACTTGTTAACTCCTTTTATCACTTGCATCTATTATTGTTATTTGCTGTTATTTTGTTGTTATCATCATGCATGCATCATGCTAACAACTTTCACATGATAATTAAATTGTAGATCATTTGTTTCCACTTATTTCATGGACTCTTGCCATATGCAATCCAATTGCATATTGATCCATTTAAATTGTGTTACCATGTTAGCTAGTTTATTTTGAAGCAACCCTTAACTTGTCATGCATCATATTTGATTGTGCACTATGCCATGATAATGATTGTTTATCTTTCTGCATTGCTTGTTTGCTTCTTCTCGGATACACGACGACGTTGAGACCGACGATACTTACGACACCCCTTCTAAGGAGTTAGCTCAGTACCAGGCTACTGGGTTTTGCAGGCAAGTTATCACTCACATGAACCATTGTGTTCCTTTCAACCCTGGTTACCGATACTTTCTGTTGTCTATTTCTGCTAGCCTTAGTGGTAGTTGTTTCTGTTACGAACCTATCACATGAATCCCTTAACCCCGATATTGCCTCACCTCCACTCCTATCACCCCTTGGTTGAGCCAGTGTCTTACTAGCATGCTTAGGTTGTTTTGCTCGAGTCTGTTACCCGTTACTTTCTGTTACTACTCTTTTATGTTCGGGGGGCTCGATGTTTAATCAATCAATCATGCTAATGTTGTTATTAATAATAATCTGATGATAAGGCACCGGCAGGAGGCCCTGTGTGGTTTTGAGGCCTGCTAGTGTCGACCCTAATAGGAAAAAGGGTCTTGTCTACTGATCCATGATGAGCGCACTAACCGCATGTGGGAAGCGAGTATGGGCGCCCCCCTCAATTTGATTCGATTCGCATCTCGTCCAAATCGCCTCATTTAGTTCGTGTTTTCCATTTGCCGCATGCATGTTTTTGCGAGCCCAGGCCAGGGTGGAACTTTTGTAGTCGGCATATAGGGGGACACGGTCTTAGAGTGCTATGAGGGTCCCTTTTCTTCGGGGCTTGATTAGCCGTGCGCCCAAGGTTCTTTGGGCTTGATGCGAAGAAGAGTCGAGTTGTGTAGAGTGCCCCGCTTGGTGGAAGTGCATTTCCATCTGGCGGGTTATTCTTGCGTGTACGGCCAAATTGGTGCAACCCTGCAGGGATAATCTTCTCGAGAAGCCGTGTTTTCCGCGGTTATGGATTGCTTGGTGAAAGTACTGGCTAACAAGTACTCAGAACAACTTAAACATAATGATCAAACATGTTACACTCAATGATTAATAACTTGACTAGTAATAGGTTGATGACACAATAACTTGATTCACCTTTAATACAACTGTGTGGGTTATGCTCGGATTGCTTCTTTGGATAAGGGGCGAGATCCAGGATGGGTTTGTTTGAAGTTATCTTTCAGTTGGTTACAATCCTCGATCTTATCTCCTTTCTGTTAGCCGGAAGTGGTAGAATCTCTGTAGTTGGTTAGCGCAGCCAGTTGCAGCATCTTTTATATCCCCTCTCTTCCGTTGAACCAAGGCATCTGTGCTTGGTGTTGACGGGTTACACTTTGGTGAACTGTGAGTCTTGCTTGCCAGTACGTTTATGTACTGACCCCTTTGGGGCTGTGGTTTTCGCAGACCTACGTTTCCGAGGATCTACATGGTGGCTACTACGTGGAGTATGACGAGACTGCTGACGAGTAGATAGCGGACCCGGGCAGGATCCGAGACTTCGTGTATGGGCTCCATCTTTTCGTTTCCGGCCTCTTAGGCCTATTTGGTTCTTGTCTGTACTCAGACATGTTGAATGCTTCCGCTGTGATGTAATGATGAATTGTTGGGACATGTGTCCTCTGGATGATTGTATTTGCTATCTCTGCTCTAGTGAGAGCTATTTGCAACTTATTTCCATCTTTTGTGTCGTAGAGATCTGTTGTGATATCACTTGTTCAAACGCCGTTGACGTACAATGTGTGTATGTTTTGAAGTACGTCAACGGAAGTATCCTGATTTCTATGGGATAGTTTACGTCGACGCTGAACAGATAGGGGTTGGTTGTCACACATACGTGTGTTGGCCTACTCGTAAGAGGACGCGGGTGCCGGTAAGCCCCGTAATCCAATCTACTACTGTTCAACGGAACGGTGAGTATCCTCTAGAAGTCCGGGTGCGACAAATGGTATCAGAGCCTGTCTGCCTGTAGGATCCCTTTTTACTGGTCGCAGTTGAGTCTAGAAACTATTTTGTACCTATATAGGAAAAATGAAACGTGAGAGTAGGAATTCTGCCATTTTTCTTCTTTCCCCACCCACCCACCCTTTTCTGGTAAGGAAGTGCAACATTGTTTTCTCTTCTCATCTAAACTTTCAAGTTAGGATTTCACGAATTCTGGTTTCTCTAGGATGGTTATATCTACTAGACCATAGGAATGGAGGTGGTTGTGACATGATTTATCATGTTGCCTACTCATGATTGAGAACGGAGGCGTGTAAGCCCCGGAAGCAAATCCTCTATTCCTTAAGCAGTAGATAATGATCCTTTAGAAGCCCGGATGGGTTTTCCGTAGTACCTCAGGAGTTTTGTTCTCGTTTTCCCCGATGTTGATATCCTGTTCTTCTCAACATCCTTTTCGTCCGTTGAAATCTTGTTGTTGTTTTCCATTTCAGTTCTTCTACCGGCGTCTAATCAAAACTTCCCAAATATCAAGTCTATCTGGCCAGAAAGGTTGTTGTTGTTTCGAAAACTACCAGGCTATGAGAGCTGGCATTCCTATCACCTCGGGTTGTTTCGATGAAACATTCCTGAATCACCACATTCCAGATAGTCTATCCTCTAAATCAATCAAATCCTGTTCAACTATACACCCTCAATACAAAATCTCTCCCTTTACTTGAAAATGTTCCGGTGTTTTCCAAATTCCCTGACATCTTTCCAGAAGAGTTGCCAGGGTTGCCTATCGTTTTGAAATTCCAGAAACTATCCAATGTGCACGATGTGTTTCACGTGTCACAGCTCAAGTGGATCTTCCCAAGAAGTATCCGGACCTTTTCTTTTCTCAGTAGGAATCTCGGGGCGCGATTCCTTCAAGGGGGGCGTTTTGTAACAGCCCAAGTATGAAAACCTACCAATTAGAATGTTTGTTTCATGTTTATTAAGGTATTGCATCATGTCATCATATTGTTGCATTTGTTTCTTTTGTTTTGCATCTGTTATTCTTTGTTTTCATAAGGAAAATCAAACAATTTCAACTGCTTGTTTTCATACTTGTTCTGTTACAACTTTTGGAATAAAAATAACAAATAAAAACAACCCAATTGTTCTCATTTTTATTCCACATTGATCAACTAATAAAATGGTGTTTCTTATTCCAACTAATTATTTTCAAACTTGGTTTCAAACTCAAAGCAAATCATTCAAACAGAACCCAATTTGGAATTATAAAAGTAATAACCAAAACATTATTTACTCTTTGTTTCCAATTAATCATAGGGGTCACCCTATTTAAAAGTGTGGTTTTGTTAATGTTCAACTAATAAAGAAACTCATTTCAATTTGGCTTATTTCCAAACAGCACCACAAATTCAAATATTTTGGAAATTCAAACTTGTTAATTGGTTGTAATTAACACCAGGAGCACACCCTATTTTTCTATGAATTTTTCCTAACCCTAAAAGCCCTCTTTTCTTCCATTTTTTTTGGTTTCAGCAAAAAAAAAAAAAGAAACAGAAATAACAAAAAGAGAAAACGAGCAGCAGCTAAACCTATCCTACCCAGCCCACCTAACACTCTACCGCGCGCGCAGCAGCTAACCCTACGCGGCCCAGCCCACCTAGCCAGCCCAATACCCTTTCGCTCTTACCTGTCATCGTCAACATGTACGGCGGGGCATCGGGCGCATCCACGTCTGCATGGCGAGGAGCAGACGGCCAGCACCGCGCGCCCTAGCCCTTATAACCAACCCCCCCGAGCCGCAGCAATGCCCTAACCCTAGCCTACCCCCCCTAGCCCTCGACATCGCCGCTGTTTCTTCCTCTCTCGCGGGCGATCCCCACCTCTGCAACCCACCACCGAGGCCATCTCTCTGAATCCTCGCGGCTCGCCGCCGGCAGGAGGAGCCACCGTGCAAGGTAGCAACGGGAGCGAGTCCAACTCCTCGCCCTCTTCCGTCCTAACACCCGAGCGCCCCCGGAGCACGTCCAGATCCCCGACGCCGTCCACGACCTCACCTCTGCAGCAGCGCCGCTGAGCTCTTCCTCTGAAACTCCACCGACCACCGCCGCCGTGCATCTCCACCGCCCATCCTAGCTGCTGGAACGGGATCGCCTCCACTTCCTCTCTCGATTGGACACCGGAGCGAGCTCGGTGATCCCCTGGATGCTCGCCGCCGTCCTCATCCTTGTCGCCGTCGAGCCGCCGCCTCGAGCACCTGCTGCCCTCCCGGTGAGCACGCCTCTGTGCTTCCTCCTCCCTCTCTGTTTGTCCAACGTCTGCGCTCGCACACGATCGGCACCACAGCACCATCACGAGCTCGTCGCCACGGTGGACGCCGCAGTTGAGCCACCGTGCGCCTCCGGCCATGATCAGAACGTTTGCTCGTCCGATAGAAAAAATTCAGTTAACATTGTCACACCTTAACCTGTCATCAACACCCTTACTGACAAGCAACACGCACTCACCCCACTGGTTCAGACACAAAGCGCGCAAGCGAGGGGTACCAGGCTCGAGCCCTGGCTCCC
Source organism: Alopecurus myosuroides (assembly GCA_028641055.1). Classification (NCBI taxonomy): domain Eukaryota; kingdom Viridiplantae; phylum Streptophyta; class Magnoliopsida; order Poales; family Poaceae; genus Alopecurus; species Alopecurus myosuroides. The sequence goes on along the minus strand of CM054060.1, from coordinate 300,700,512 downwards.
GCATCCGGGGAAAAACCCCACCTTTTTTCCTCGAGGGCTGACAGGGAGGGCCCCCTGTCAGCCTCTCCCTTGCCACGCAAGCGCACGGTCACCGTGTGGCCCACTGGCAGCGGCAGGGTAGCCCCCCTTTGCGTGTAAAAAGTCCAAACACGTTTCTGTTTATTTTCTATTTCTTTTAAAATGGCAGAACTAATCCCTAAAATAAAAACTTTAATAACTTTTAATCTAAAACTCCAATAAATAAAAGTTATATATGTTTTCTGTTCAAAATTTAATAATCTTTCCAAATAATCTATTTGTGTTCTGTTTTGAAAATTCCAAATGCGTTTAAAATTCAAATTTGAATAATTCAAATGCAAATTGCTAAATTCAATAAATAATTCATACTAATTCCAAATAATGCCAATAAAATATGTTTTCCATACCATTTTGAATAACCTATTCAAATATAATTTTTGTTTCCTGTTTTGACTAATTTAAATTGCCCAAACAATTTAAACCTTGTTTAATTCAATTAAAATTGCTACAATCATAACTTGCTTAATATAAAATATTTTTGGACATGCAAAATATGTTTTCAAACCAGAAAACCCTAACCTTTCCAAATATGAACTCTAATTAATATTTTGAACAATTAAAATTCAATTAATATTCCTATTTGAATTAATTCCAATTTAAAACTTGTTTAATATTGTCTAAGTCATAATAAATTCATCCTAACTCCTATTTCAAAATTTAAAACATGTAATCCAACTAAAATTTGATGTACTTTCCAAATATAATTTTTGTTTGCTGTTTTAAATAATTTAAATTGCTGAAAACAACTGTTTCTGAATTATTGCATTTAAAATTGTCAAAATAATAACTTGCTCATTTTAAATCCAATTTCCACAAATGAAATATGTTTTCCATGCAAAATTAAACCCTCTTTCCAAATATAAACTTTTTTTTTCTGTTTTGAATAATTAAAATTGGTTAAATATTTCAAACCGTGTTTATTTCATTTAAAATTGGTAATTTCATAACTTGATCAAAACAAATTCTTTTGGGACATATAAAATATGTTTTCAAACCCTAAAAGTATAAACTTTTGAAATATGAATTTGGTTTAATGTTTTGAACAAATAAAAATTCAAATAAGTTCATGTTTGAATTAAATTCATTTAATTCTTGCTTAAACTAGTTTAATTCATAAATAATTTATTTGAAATCCTTTTTCAACAAGTGAAACATGTAATCCACCCAAAATCTTGTGTTCTTTTCAAATATGAACTTTGTTATCTATTTTGAACAATTAAAATTGATGAACACAATAATTGTTGGCGTGACATGTCTAAGTAACCCAGAATTTCTAAACTTACTAAATGATTTCCAAAACTTGTTAACTCCTTTTATCACTTGCATCTATTATTGTTATTTGCTGTTATTTTGTTGTTATCATCATGCATGCATCATGCTAACAACTTTCACATGATAATTAAATTGTAGATCATTTGTTTCCACTTATTTCATGGACTCTTGCCATATGCAATCCAATTGCATATTGATCCATTTAAATTGTGTTACCATGTTAGCTAGTTTATTTTGAAGCAACCCTTAACTTGTCATGCATCATATTTGATTGTGCACTATGCCATGATAATGATTGTTTATCTTTCTGCATTGCTTGTTTGCTTCTTCTCGGATACACGACGACGTTGAGACCGACGATACTTACGACACCCCTTCTAAGGAGTTAGCTCAGTACCAGGCTACTGGGTTTTGCAGGCAAGTTATCACTCACATGAACCATTATGTTCCTTTCAACCCTGGTTACCGATACTTTCCGTTGTCTATTTCTGCTAGCCTTAGTGGTAGTTGTTTCTGTTACGAACCTATCAAATGAATCCCTTAACCCCGATATTGCCTCACCTCCACTCCTATCACCCCTTGGTTGAGCCAGTGTCTTACTAGCATGCTTAGGTTGTTTTGCTCGAGTCTGTTACCCGTTACTTTCTGTTACTACTCTTTTATGTTCGGGGGGCTCGATGTTTAATCAATCAATCATGCTAATGTTGTTATTAATAATAATCTGATGATAAGGCACCGGCAGGAGGCCCTGTGTGGTTTTGAGGCCTGCTAGTGTCGACCCTAATAGGAAAAGGGTCTTGTCTACTGATCCATGATGAGCGCACTAACCGCATGTGGGAAGCGAGTATGGGCGCCCCCTCAATTTGATTCGATTCGCATCTCGTCCAAATCGCCTCATTTAATTCGTGTTTTCCATTTGCCGCATGCATGTTTTTGCGAGCCCAGGCCAGGGTGGAACTTTTGTAGTCGGCATATAGGGGGACACGGTCTTAGAGTGCTATGAGGGTCCCTTTTCTTCGGGGCTTGATTAGCCGTGCGCCCAAGGTTCTTTGGGCTTGATGCGAAGAAGAGTCGAGTTGTGTAGAGTGCCCCGCTTGGTGGAAGTGCATTTCCATCTGGCGGGTTATTCTTGCGTGTACGGCCAAATTGGTGCAACCCTGCAGGGATAATCTTCTCGAGAAGCCGTGTTTTCCGCGGTTATGGATTGCTTGGTGAAAGTACTGGCTAACAAGTACTCAGGACAACTTAAACATAATGATCAAACATGTTACACTCAATGATTAATAACTTGACTAGTAATAGGTTGATGACACAATAACTTGATTCACCTTTAATACAACTGTGTGGGTTATGCTCGGATTGCTTCTTTGGATAAGGGGCGAGATCCAGGATGGGTTTGTTTGAAGTTATCTTTCAGTTGGTTACAATCCTCGATCTTATCTCCTTTCTGTTAGCCGGAAGTGGTAGAATCTCTGTAGTTGGTTAGTGCAGCCAGTTGCAGCATCTTTTATATCCCCTCTCTTCCGTTGAACCAAGGCATCTGTGCTTGGTGTTGACGGGTTACACTTTGGTGAACTGTGAGTCTTGCTTGCCAGTACGTTTATGTACTGACCCCTTTGGGGCTGTGGTTTCCGCAGACCTACGTTTCCGAGGATCTACATGGTGGCTACTACGTGGAGTATGACGAGACTGCTGACGAGTAGATAGCGGACCCGGGCAGGATCCGAGACTTCGTGGATGGGCTCCGTCTTTTCGTTTCCGGCCTCTTAGGCCTATTTGGTTCTTGTCTGTACTCAGACATGTTGAATGCTTCCGCTGTGATGTAATGATGAATTGTTGGGACATGTGACCTCTGGATGATTGTATTTGCTATCTCTGCTCTAGTGAGAGCTATTTGCAACTTATTTCCATCTTTTGTGTCGTAGAGATCTGTTGTGATATCACTTGTTCAAACGCCGTTGACGTACAATGTGTGTATGTTTTGAAGTACGTCAACGGAAGTATCCTGATTTCTATGGGATAGTTTACGTCGACGCTGAACAGATAGGGGTTGGTTGTCACACATACGTGTGTTGGCCTACTCGTAAGAGGACGCGGGTGCCGGTAAGCCCCGTAATCCAATCTACTACTGTTCAACGGAACGGCGAGTATCCTCTAGAAGTCCGGGTGCGACATATTTCGTCTCCAATTGCTTTTCTTCTCTCGTCATTGAAACGACGGAGAAACTGTCGAATCGGTTTCAGGTTAGGGTCTACATTTAAACAGTGCTCAGCAAGTTCCCTTGGAACACCTGGCATGTCAGAAGGTTTCCATGCAAAGATGTCCCAATTCTCACGGAGGAACTTGATGAGCGCGCTTTCCTATTTATCTGTCATGTGAGCCCCCAAGCTAAACTGTTTAGATGAGTCCCCGGCGGTAAAATCCACCAATTTGGTATCTTGAGCGGACTTAAATTTCAATTTGAACTCAGCTGATGCTTTCTTGAGCAAGGTCATGTCCTCTGGGTCGACTTGCAGTTTATACAACTTCAGCTCCTCATCCGCGCAAGTTGATTCTGCATAAGTTGCATCACCTTCCTCAAATTCCAACGCTATGTCTCTATCCCCGCTGACAGTAATATTTCCATGAGGACTTGGAATTTTCAATTTAAGATAGACGTAACAGGGTCTTGTCATGAACTTCGCATAAGCCGGCCTCCCAAATAGGGCATGATACGGACTTTTGAACTTGACAACTTCGAAAGCCAACATCTCAGTCTTGTAATTCTCAAAAACTCTTAAAGCAACTTCAACATATATTCTTCCAATAGGCTGTGCGGACTTATCACACACGATTCCATGAAATATGGTTGATGATGGCTGAAGCTGTTTTTCTTGCGGGTTCATCCTTTTGAAGGTCTCATAGTAAAGTATATTTATGCTGCTTCCTCCATCCATCAACACCTTGTCTAGTTTGTATCCTCCAACTTGCGGAGCCACGACCAAAGCTACACTTCTAGGGTTATCAACACGTGGAGGATGATCTGCGGGAGCTACTGCATTGACTGCGTGCTTTTGTACATTTCTTTCTCTCCTGCATGAACTAGTGGTGAATACATGATACTGACAAAAGCTTAATTGCTTTGGATTGGCTTGAAAACCAGAATTTCCTCCTTGATGACTACCAGCCAGGTTATTTCCATGGTTACCCTGATTGTGATGACCAGTATTGTTTCCAGGTCCGGTATTGCCGGTTCCTGGGTGACCTCCTCCCATGTTACCTGGGTTACCACCTCCACTGTTTCCTGGTCCATAGTTATTGTTTCCACTAGGTCTAAAACCATGCATTATGAAACAATTTTCCCAAGAGTGATTTGCTGCCTTGCCATTTTTGTTGTGACCAGGACAAGGTCCCTTTAAGGCATGATGTGCCTGCGCAAAACTGTTTGGTCAAAAAAATTGATTTCATCTGAAGTTGTTTCCCTGACGTTGGTTCCTATAACCTGTATTTGTATTTGCCACCAAATTTGAGGTGCCTTCCCCATTCTTGCACTTGTTATTATTCTGGCTCTGGGAACTTCCATTACCCTGATTTGGGTTCTGGGTACCCTTGGTCCCAATTTTCTTCCCTTTCGCAGACTTCTCATCATCTGAGTCAGCATCCTTTGTTTTTCCAGACTCGGCATACTTGGTCATAGCATCCATCAGCTCGCTCGTATCTCTTACGTACCACTTTATATGTCCCATCTTATATTTCAACGGGTCAAACCTGCAATTTCTCTCTAGGGCTATGACCCCCTGCTGGGCTCTGAGTCGGACAGATGAATGAATGATTTCTACAACACGCCGTGATCAATGTTGAGCGTACTTCCCTTCCTTCTTAACACAATTTTCAAGTCGGTAATAGTCGTTGGACGCTTACATGTTCCTTGAAACTTCTTGATGAACTGGTCTTTTAACTCTTGCCAGCTATTGATTGAATTTGCAGGCAAGTTTTTTAACCATGATTTTGCGGGTCCCTCTAACATCACACTTAGGTATCGTGCGCACACCGCATCGCTTACTTCTAGTATCTCCATTGCCATCTCGTAACCTTCTATCAAATCCGCAAGTTCTATGTCCGGGGTCTAGTTCACAACCCTTCGGGGTCCTTTGAAGTCAGCTGGTATTCTTTCGTTCCTAATTGCAGGTCCTAGACACTAAATTGCAATCCTGTGTGACCCGGTTGGTGCTGGGTTCGAGACTGGATTCTGGACCGAGTTCTGAACATGACCCGGATTTCTGTTTTCTGGTTCTACGACTCTATGTCCCGTATTTATAAATCTAGGTGCGTGCGATATAGCTTGCCTGAGTGGGTCGTGCTGTTGCCGGTTTGCGTTGCTGGAGCCGGCCGGCACAGGTGAGTTTCCATGGTGACACCTTGGCAATGAGTTCCTACTGTTATATGGAGTTGAATGTATCTTCTTCGGGTTAATATAAATCGTCTGCTCGACCACCGATGTTTGCAACATCTCGATTTCTCTTGTGGCTTCAATCTCTATGGGTCATTTGGGTCGACTGGGATTCGAGCCAGAGTATTTTTGGCTGCCCAAATATTATCAATCGGGTTATTGAAATGACCCTGTGGCGTATGAAACCTTTCTGGCAGGGGCTACTGATAGATCAGAGAAGGGTTTGGGTTACCGTGCAGCTGGATGGGCGGTTGGAAACGTACTAGCTGAGCTGGAGCGGGAAAACCTGGCGGATTCGTTGGGTGAACTGGACCAGCCTGGTTTGGCACATCTGGTATCCCGGCTGGAGGTGAGAATAAATTCTGAAGGTTGGTTGGTCCCAAACCAACACCAAATTCATTATTCAATCCAGCGTGATGAGGCCTGCTCTAAATCGAGGCTAGTTCCCTTTGTCTGAAATTGAGGTGAATCTCTTCCTTTTCCAAATGTGACGCTTCCCCCAAGACGGAGGTCTGAGCTTTATTTATAGATGTTGCCTCTGTTTCGATCTCCTTACGGGCACGAGTCAATTCATGTCGTAGTCTCTCTATCTCCGCGTTGTGCCGTGCCAAGTTCTTAGGTGGAATCGGCATGGCTAAGATCTCGTTCAGCGATTCCATTGTTGCTATCAGCTCAGGCCTCGGGTTATACGGTGCAGGTTCTGTTAAATCAATTACTAGCTCTGCATGCCTAGAACTCGCTGGTCTAGGTCCTGTTGGGGGTGCTGTTAATAGCCTGACGAGCATGGAACCTGAAATTCCCGGGTCTAGAAGGACCGGGTTTGAAGTTGAAACTGTATTTGTAATTAGATTCCCATTGGCATCATACATGGGTTCCGCAGGCCGTGCTGGTCCATCCATATAGACAGTCGTGTGATGAACCATTTCCGTCAGGCTTTGCAAGTCTGGTACGAGGTTTCCACCCAGCCGATCTTCAAAAAGTTGATGGATAGAACCCGTCTCATCGCGGTCATCATTGTTCCCAATCGAGGATTTGCCATCAGAGCATATGATCGTTGCTCCTCCAGAAACTGAATCTGACTCCTGCTCCGAATCCGAGCTTGTTCCTCCTACAAAACCGACGAAAACGTGGATCCCACCAAAGGGAACGCGAAACACTGATTCCACGAAAGAGAACTCTGAACCCCACGTGTTGTGGTTGTAGTAGTTTCCTCGCTGACTCCTCCTGAGCCGACCTATTGCGAGCTTCTCGGTTCCTGGTAAGGCTTCTTCCGAAAAGAAGACGCCTCCGCGAGCCGGCCCCACGGTAGGCACCAACTGTCATGGTGTTTTAATGGAAAGTGTCCTCATCTGGGAACTAGATTGTTGGGCCATTGCCACTGAGCGAAGCTTCGAAAGGGTTAAGGCGGAAAAGAGAGATGCGAGTTTACCCAGGTTCGACCCCTCTATTGAGGGTAAAACCTACTCCTGCTTTCTTACTATGGCAAAACAAGGTCTCGATTACAAAGGGTGATTCCGGCTCTCGTTGTCTCGAGCTACCTTGCTATCAACTTAGAACTTATCTGTCTATGCCAGGACCTCGCCTTATATAGTGGACGAGTGCTCCGGGTTACAAAAGGATCCGGCTTGTCCCCACTGTCGGAGTCCTAGTTAGTCTGGTTCATGGACGTACCGTCCGGTTTACCTCAAGGCCAGAATGATCCCATCCGGCCTTGGTCCGCTTCATAAGTCTTGGGCCTCCGGGCCTTCTAACCCGGATGTAGGTCGGCTCTTCCATCTTTCTCCGAGATATATGTAAGGTAACCCGGATCTTCTTCTGCTGGCTGGTATCTTGGCCAACTTCTCCTGATATAAACCGAGCCGGCTAGAGGATAATCTGGTCATGTGGGTGGAAAGTAAGGCTTCCCCTTACTTATTCCCCAACACATCACCTTCTTCATCAACAAATTATTAGGTCACTTGTAGTGAAACTATATTTTTATTCGGTCACATCATATGAAATTTACTTGGAGGGTTTTTTTTATTTTTCGTTTTGTTTTCCTTGCTGAAATAAATATCATTGGAACCTAGCATTCTTGTTTGAGAGAGAGAGACACGCTCGGCTTTTTTCATATGAATACTCGTTATGCTCGTATTCTTAGTTTTCCTTCTAGCTGCTATCCTTTTAGCTCCTATTTTTCATGCATCTCTTCTTCTGAGCTGTTAGTTTTAATAGAGTTATGTTAGTACTCTCTTGCTTAATTGTTGTATTATTTGGAGAGTTTGTGTTAAAAATATTGTATAGTGCTTGTTGGAAAAAGAAAATGCTACATGTGGTGGAATTTATAACGGTGCATAACGAAGCTTGTATATACTGTGGCTAGACTTTTTCATGTCATGCTAGATGTTATTATAATTCTATGCTTAGTATTTGTTATTGTAGCATGATTTGTCTCAAATATTTGAGAGTGCTTAATGTGCCATTGAAAAAAATCATGAGTTGTTTTATCACATTGAAGCATAATTTTGTAGTGTTCTTCTTTTAATGCTTTATTTGGTTGACTTGGCGCATGCTTACACCATGTTTATGACTACAAACTAGTCACTTATAGCCTCTATGATCATTTAGTTTGAATTGTAATACCGTTTATGCTTTGATAAATAATGTTTTTGTCGCTATGCATGATTATGGCCATTATGCTCTCTTGATTTGTCGCTCCCAGTCTTTGTTAGCCTCCACATGTACTGAGTATGAGCTCTACTCATGCATCCAACTTCCCAAAACCAAAGTATGCCAAATGTGTCCACCATACCTACCTACATGTGATATTTAACCGTCACTTCAAAGTAAATTTCTCATGTGTTACCTTTAAAACTTTCAAAATTACTCATGTTTTGTGCCCCTGTTTTAGCTCATGAGGACGTGAATAGAGAATATTTATCTCACTTGTTGATTGGACTTCACACAATGTACTAGTGGATTTATCCTCTTATCCAATTGCTAGAAAAGTTGGCAGCGGGGTGCCCAGCCCCAAACTTAATTACAACAAATATTCTTCACTATTTTTGCCCCTGATTTATCATTCAAAGCATAATTATGTAAACAAAAGAGAAAGAAGGATGACCTTCTACCCAGTTGCGTCTTTCTATGGGATCCACTCTTGTGAAGTCTTGTTCGCTTGTGACATAATGTATGTTTTGTTTACCATTTGTTGACATAAGCATACACACCTCTCTCAAAAATGTTTTCAATACCTCTGTTTAACAAAATAAAAATCTCTAGGACATGACTGATCCCTTCTTCCCTCTGCGAAGGTCCTTTCTTTTACTTTTATGTTGAGTCTCCATCTTCTAACTTTATGCACAGTTGAGAGAGCATAGTTGTCATTCTGATTTAAATGTGAATTTGTCCCAAAAAAAATATTATTGATTGATTCATGCCATGTTATTTCTTGCTCTCAAATTTTTCTAGTAACCCTCTTAAACTTTGAACGTGTCCTGGCATTTATGTTTTGCCCCACTCTTAAGGGCAAGCGAAATGTCACTTTGCTATGTTTTCTTGATGTTCGAAACAAACGTATAACTTTCAAATGCATTTTTATTCATGGTCTTCTATTTGTGTTACTTTTCATGATCCAAAGTGATTGCTATTTTCATTGTTAGAATTATATCTACCATGCTTGTGTTTAAAGTACTATGATCTCAACTTACATATGCTTTTACAATTTTGATGATCAAGTTTATGTTGGTAGCATGTCACCTCAGAAATTATTTGTTTTGTCGTTTACCTACTCGAGGACGAGTAGGAACTAAGCTTGGGGATGTTGATACGTCATAAACATATCCATATTTTTTCATGTTCCATGTTGTTTTCATGCTATATGCTACATGTTTGATATACATTTTATGTCATTTTATTGATTTTATGGGACTAACCTATTGACAAGATGCCACAGAGCCAGTTCCTGTTTTCTGTTGTTTTTAGTTTCAGAAAAGTTGTTCTCGAAATATACTCGAAATTGGAAGATTCAAAAACCAGCAGTCTTAGAAATTTGTCGTCCACACAGAGTCCGGAGCAGACTCGGATGGGTGCCAAAAGGGCCCCACACCATAGGGCGGTGCCCCCTTGGTCGCGCCCAGGGGTGGTGTGGGTCCCTTGGCCGCCCAGCGACATTGCCCTTTCACATATTTATACCCCTCGGGAGGTTAACCCTAAATACAGAAGCTTTTCTTACAAAAAACACCCGAGGCTGCCGTCATCGTGAACCCTAGTTCAAGAGGGTTCTCGAGCTCTCCCTGGCACCCTGTCGGGAGGGGAAATCATCACCATAGGGCTCCATACCACCATGGCCACCTCCGGAATGATGCGTGAGTATTTCATTCTTGGACTACGGGTCCATAGCAGTAGCTAGATGGTTGTTCTCTCCTCTTTATGCCTCATGTTTAGATCTTGTGAGCTTCCCTACATGATCAAGATCATCATATTGTAATGATACATGTTCTGTTTGCTGGGATCCGATGAATATTGAATGCTATGTTTCTTCATTATCAATATATCATGTTCTCTTCATGTGTATGTTATTTATGATCTTGCATGTTCTCCGTTGTTAGTATATGGTCGGGCCAAGTAGATGCTAGTGACTGCAAGAGGGAGTATTTATGCTCGATAGTGGGTTCATGCCTCCCTTGCATTTTTGCTTGAGTGACAGAAGCGTGACAAATGGGGATGTGTTGTTGCCATTAGGGAGAAAACAACGATGTTTACTTTTTTTACATTACGTACTTTTCTTAATGCGATTATCTGTTGCTTGCAACTTAATACCCAAGGTTGCTCGGATGACATTCTTAGGGTGGATTACTAGTCATAGATGCAGTTGGATAACGGTCTATGAGTCTTGTTGTAATGCCCGCATGAATCACATAATAATCATCATGTCATGCATGTTTTAATATCTATCAATTTCCTAGTTGTAATTTGTTCACCACACATGTTATTTATGTTCTATGGAGAGACACCACTAGTGAACTGTGTACCCCGGTCCATTTTTCTCATACTGATAATGCAACCACTGCAATCACTGTTTTCACACTGCTACTAATGTTTTAATATAGTTTTTCCTACTGTTTTCCACACCAAACGTTTAACCTCTTTGTTTTCAGCAAAACCGGTGAGATTGACAACCTCACTGCTTCCTTGGGGTGAAGTGAATTGATTGTGTAGTGTAGGTTCCACGTTGCTGCTAAACGGGTAGTGCGCCCTGCCAACATCAGCTGCATCAACCTTCAGACGTTGCTTATTTCTCCTACTAGTCGATTCAACCTTGCTTTCTTTCTGAGGGAAAACTTGCCGCTGCACTCTTCACAACCTTTCTCTTGGGGTTTACCAACGAGTGCACAACTACGCACCCATCAGGTATCTCGGCCCATCTGTTGCAGCCCGGCCCAGCAGGTATCTCTCGAAGGTAATTGAGTAACTCAACTCCTCTGAAGGTTCTACGTCTCCACTCCGGATTAGCCCAAGCTCTCGGAGACGGGGCTCAGCGAACTTCCTCTTCGGGAGGAGCTCTACCCCGCCACCTTGTTCCTCTCGAAGGAGCTCACCCGCTTGGTAGGGGACAAGACATGTGCCGCTGACGACCGCATCTCTGTGCGCTGACGAAGACCGCACAAAGGTGCAAATCTGCTTTGGCCGCAATTGCTATTCTGGTGTATAAAGTCCGAGGGACAACTATCCTGGCCAAAGAGAATTACCAAGATTACCTCTTCGATGCAAGGAGACCAAGGACGCGCTACAAGACGGAGGCAACGTCACCGGGCGCCCCCACCGTGCTGCCATGGACGGTGGAGCTATCCTCGACGACCAAAACTACGCAGGAGGCACAGAGTACGGAACGCTCCTTGTTTTTGCTCCTTGTGGTAATCCATTCCTGCAAAATGAGCGGGAAGGAGGTCCAAACACTGGTATAAAAGGGCCCCTCCGGCCCTCGTAAAAATAGAGCTCAAATCACCATAGAGGCCAAATAGTCTGTTCCGAGCACAAACTCACATTTGTACTGTAACCACCGCAGCGCAATCCATCAGAAAAGAAGGAGTAGGGTTTTACACCACACTGGTGGCCCAAACCTGGGTAAACTCTCCGTGTCTCCATTGTTTTCATGCTCAAGCTTCCCTCGTGAAGCCTCCTCGGGAACCGAAGGAAGTGTGTTAGCCCCCAGTGTTCGAACCTCAAGAAGCCATCCTGTCCAAGATAGACGAGCTTCTCGACATTTGGTGTGACAAGTAGGGGGCTAAGGCACTCCTCCGTTTCCTCGCCACCATGGCCCCTGCCGCCCATAATAGCCCGCGCCTCACCCGGTCCGAGCGTGCTCGCCGCCGGGGGCAGGTCGAGCCGACAGGCAACGACAATGACAACGCCAATGACAACAACGCGTCACGACACAACCATGGCGTGGACGGAGACCACGTCGCTGAGGAGGAAGCCTCCTCTCACACGCCGCAGCCAGACGCGCCTGCATCTCGGCAACCGCCCCCACCGCCGTTAGGAATGCAGGAAAGCCTGGAGCAGCTTACTCCTGCCGCAGCCCTGCTGCTGGTCTAGGAGCTTCTTACACACCTGCTTGCACCAGAAGGACACGCCGCATGGCTCGCCCGACTCCAGGAGCTCGCCACAGTCCCAAAACGTCCTCCCGTGGGAGACACGGGGAGGCGACGCTGGCCAGCGTAGGAGTGCGTCAGCTCATGACACGCCGCCCCCTTCTCACGGTGTAACCTCGCCGGTGCATGGCGATCCCCGTACCAAGTTTGCTGACAAGGCACCCACCACTAAGGTGCCTGACAAGAGCAGCAACAGCTGCCAGATCTTGCGCACTCCCCTAAATGCACGCGTACAGATCGAGCGCTGCCACGAGCGCGAGCGTCGCACCGTCCGCGACCTCGCCAAGGCCTGCCGCGCCAACCGACCGGCCGATGGCGACGCACGCGCCACGGTCTATGTTAGCGGCGCACTCGCATTAACCAAGCAACTCCGCACGGTCTCATGGCCGCCGAAGTTCAACCCGACGCTGCCATCTCGCTACGATGGCACTACTCCTCCCCTCAACTTCCTGCAACTCTACTGCCTTAGCGTAGGAGCTGCAAAGGGGGACGACAAGTGCATGACAAACTGGCTGCCCATGGCCCCGCCCTCATTTGGCTCATGAACCAGCCAGAGGCATCCATTGGGTCGTTCGAGGAATTGTGCCTCATCTTTGTCGCCAACTTCAAGGGTTCCTACGAGCGACCCCTCTCCTATAACGACCTACGCGACATCCCCAACGTCCGAGCGAAACACTTCACCGGTACCTACAGCGTTTCAGCCAGACACGCAACAAGATCGCCCTTATTGCCGATGCAAACGTCATCTCCGCCTTCAGGGAAGGGGTCACCAACGAGCGCATGCTCGAGGAGATTGGAATCAGGGCAACCTCACCTCTGTCGTCGAACTCGTGGACATGGCCGACATGTGCACGAAGGATGAGGAGGGACGCCTCTTCAAACACAATGCACCTGCCGATGAATCTAAGTCGGTGGCCTCCAAGACTAAGACCAAGGTGCAAATCAACGACGGCGAGGCCAAATAGAAAGCTCCAGCCATTCTGGCTGCCGAGCCAGAACGCAAGCAAGGCCGCAGCGACACCCGCACCCGTGGCGGACAACCGCCCCTTCTATGAGTTTCCTAGGATGTACTCACACGCCACAACGGACTATTTCCAGCTGGGAAGGATGCGAGGAGACCGCCTCATGAGAGGTAGCCAGGAGGGCTACTCTCGAGGCGGAGGCTGGCGCAGCCCTGGCGAAGTGGAGGCCGCGCTGGAGGAAAATGGGAGGAGCGCGACCCGAACCACTACAACGGGTACGACAGATACAACACAGGTGGCTACAACAGCGGCGGCTACCAGCCGCCCCAACAGCAGCCACCTCCGCAATAGCTGCAGCGTCCCAACCCACCCGCGCCTCATGTGAACGCTGTCGCGCAGCCACACGCTGAGGGAAACCAGGGTCGGGGCGACGAACACTGCGGGGGCTACCAAGAGCCCATATGCTACATGGCCTGCATCCTTGGCGGGGCACAAGCTCCCCTATCCAACCGCCACTTCAAGAAGATCTCGCGTGAGATCAACGTTGTCCACCCAGGCACAGCGGCGACAAAGCTCCTTAGGTGACCACAAGGTCTCCTTCGACATCAGTGACCACCCCAAGTCCACAAGGACTGTGGGAACCCTACCCTTGGTCTGCACCCTCACCATCAACAATGTCGCCGTCAACAAGACCCTGCTCGATGGGGGTGTGATGCATGTAAAATGCATAGATGAATTTTGCATATTTTCACATGGTTTTCTATTACATATTGCATCATATAAGGGTATAATTCAATGTTTTATAGTATTTTGGGGTTAAATTACAAAGCCCCCCAACTTTTATGGAATTAACCCTGCCTGTCAGAAACCCCGTTTTCTATATTTTTTACGTTTCAGGGGGCAAACTTCCGCGAAATCACCTGAAAATCTGCGGGGGTCATTTTCTTGGAAGGAGAGACTTGCGGGCAAAGGATCCACGAGAATTGGGCAAGGAGGCCCAAAAGAGGACCTTCCACGCGGCCAGATTCCTTGGCCACGTGAGAGGCCCCCTTTTGGCCCCTTTGGCCCCAATTCCTTCCATCTTCGACTTACCGACTCTGTCTTGATCTAAAACCGACTATAAAAAGGGTCCCCCGTACCCTTACGGAGCAGAGCACCGCCGAAACACCGAAACACCAAAACAGAGACCAGAAGTTCCAGATTGGAGGGGGAAAACTCCGGCGGGGCGCCGCCTGTGTGATCTCCTACCCCTCCAACGTCATCTCCATCGACATCTCCATGAATAGGGAGTAGTTCACCCCAGGGCTATGGGTTTGTGGAAGTAGCACTTGTATCTCTCTCTCTATGTGCATCACTAATTAGATCCGTATGAGCTGCCTCACATGATTACGGGCACCGTTGTAATTCCTATGTGGTGGATCTTTTCTATGAGTTATTGAATCTGAGATTGCAATTGTTTATCTTGAGTTATTTGAGTAGATGTATCTTATGTACCCTGTTCTTATTTGCTAGCTTTGATCAATCTAGTTCTTGAGAGCGTGTGTGGGGTGATGGGTGCATTAGTTGGAGTAACGGGGGGTGGCTAGTGCTGTGAAAGTGACAGAAGTTTAGCGATCCACTTAGGTTTTGTTAAACCTTTCTTAGTTACCTCACTAGGGATAAAAAGGAGTACCTTGTTACCGGGGATTTGAAGTGACACTAATCAATCTCCATGACTAGATCTAGCAAGTTCTTACTTCAACTTCATGTCACATTGCTTAAAGATATACTCTGGTTTTTCCTTAATTATCGAGGTGTTATGATTTATTTCGCATCTTGGTGGAGTATAAGAGGGATCAATATGACCGTAGAGATCTCTATGCTAGGACGTGATGCCCATATGAAAGTACTCAATGTTAAACATGTTATTGTAATCTCACATGTAATTCTTTATGTCCACCGTCTACCACTTTATTTGAGAGAATGCAAGTGTGAAACCATGAACCCTGGTCCTATTTTAATTATAAGAAAACACTCTAGTTACTTTGCTGCAATTTACTTTACTTGCACTTTACTTTACTTGCATCTCCACTTCGAATTTACATTATCTCCATCACCACTTGCATCACAAAAATACAAAAACAATCCATTGCATATTTATTTTCTCATTTGCATTTAGTAGTAGATTTAATTATTGCACATTTACTTTCAGTTTTGCATTGCAATTTAGAAGTCTCACACCTTGTGCTTGACAACCACTTGGTGAGGTTGAGGGCACAAAATTCTCTACTTGTTTGCAGGATCCTGGAGGAAGCTTGGAAGACAATTGCTGAAATACTGGATCCCCAAGAGTTCGATATAAACCCTCGAGTCACCCTCGTGGGGAAGAAGGCTTGCCACTAGCTACACACTCTGCACTTGGAGTCTCAACCTAGCCATCAAGCGTTTTTCTGGCGCCGTTGCCGGGGAGCCATAGGTGAAGGAGTTGTCCAAGGGAGCTCACAAGAAGTCTTCATCACCAACAAGGTGTGCAAACACCTAAGCTTGGGGAGGTTGCACCTACGTGAGTACCGTCCTTTCTATCTCCACCTTCTTTCAAGTAGATTGTTTTGTTTCTTGTCTTGTTTTATTTTTGTTTTGTTTTTGTTCTTGTTTTTGTTTTGTCTTGCATATTTTATTTTAGTTTGCATTTTAGTTTTGCATTTAGTTATCTAGTTTATTTTAGTATTTCGAATTTACCTAGTTACTTTACTTTTCAGTTTTGCATAAAAACTAAAAACTACATAAAAACTGTTAAAATGGGTGATAGAACTAAATTAAGTGACTACACAAATACACCCAATGACCAATTCACTGCTAGGCCAATTACTACACCTGAAATACAAGCTGAAAGCTATGAAGTAAGTCCTAGTTTATTGAATTTAATTACTAGAGAGCAATTTGGTGGTAGTGCTATGGAGGATGACTCTAAGCATCTTCATGATTTCATGGAAATATGTGATATGCAAAAATTTAAAAATGTGGAAAGTAGTGTTTTAAAACTGAAATTATTTCCTTTTTCACTTAGAGGAAAGGCTAAAGAATGGTTACTTTCACTACCTACAGCTAGTATAAAGTCTTGGGATGATTTAAAAGAAGCTTTCATTAAGAAATATTATCCTCCCGTTAAAACTTTGCAAAATAGGAATAATATCCTCTCATTTAGGCAAAATGATAATGAACATGTAGCCATGGCATGGGATAGAATTAAATTAATGCTTAGAACATGCCCATCACATGGAGTAAATGAATGGACCATACTACACTCTTTTTATAATGGTCTAAACTACATGTCTAGAAATATACTTGATTCTGCTGCTGGAGGTGCCTTTATGAGTAAAACTGTAGGTGAGGCTAAGAGCATATTAGAAAGCATATTGAAAAATTATAGTCAATGGAATATTGAAATAGCACCCAATCCCACTAATAAAATAAACTCAATTGAAGAAACCAATGATTTGTCTTCTAAAATGGACACTATTCTTGCTTTTATTAATAAACAAAATATGGAGAATGTGCCTTTGCAGGAGCTAGTTGGTAGTAATTCTGAAAGTGTGGATGTTAATTTTGTTAGGAATTATGGTAGCAATGGTTTTGGTAATGCTTACAATTCATATAGTAAACCTCCTTATGTGCCAAATAAACCTTTTGTTCCATATCCTAATGCTAATGAAAATAAGTGGAAGCCTTCTAGTGAAATTTCTGAATCTAATAAATTGCTTATGGAACAAGTTGCTAGTCAAAATTCTATGATACATGAGTTAAATAAGTCTATTGCATCCATTAGTAGTGATATTAAAGTATTGCAACTTCAATCTTCGAATTTAGATAAAGCATTGTCAAAATTAGCTGATAATCAAGCAACTCTATTAAGCATGTCAGCAGGAAAGCCACAAGCACAACCTAGTGTAGGAATGAATTCTATTACTATTGCTGCTCCTATTATTGAAAATATTGATCATATTGCTGAGAATACAAGTGAGCATGTCCCTACTAGCTTAGAAGAAACTTTGAATGAAATAGTGAAGTACCCTGAATATTGACTTCCATATATGTCTTATCTTGCTAGTAAAGATGAAATTAGTCCTCATGAATCAAGCATGCTAGCTAAATTAGAGAGTAAAGTAGAGGAAATTATTATGCTTACTGAAATTAAGGATCCATTGCTTGATTTAGAAAAAAGTAGCTTGCAAGAACTTATTGCTACTCTACAAAAATTTGCTAGTGATCCCACTATAAATGTTAATCAACCTGGCTTTGGATCTTATATTGCTAATCATGTCTTGCAAGAAAAAATTGCTAGGTACAAGAATGAGGCCATGATACCTCCTAAGCTTGGGGATGAATGGATCCCCAAGGTGCTAGTTTCAATTGGAAAATAAATTCACCATGCTATGTTAGATCTAGGTTCTAGTGTATCGGTACTCTCTAAAAAATTATATGAATTGCTAGAACTAGAAAATTTAGAAAAGTGCTCAAGTGAATTAGTCCTTGATGATAACTCTAATAAACATGTTGTAGGACAAATAAAAGATGTTACGATTGAATTTCACATGACTTTCGTACCCGTTGATTTCATTATTATGGATATGGGGGATAAATCCCCTAGTCCTATTATTTTGGGTAGACCTTTTCTTCGTACTACAGGTGTAATCATATACTCCAAGGAAGGGAATGTCAAGTTTCAGTTCCCTCACAAGAAAAGCATGGAGCACTTCCCAAGGAAGAGGGGCACGCTGAAGAACAAGCTCCCTCATGAGCTTTATCCCTCTTGATTATCAAGTAAGTAAAGCCTAGCTATATGGCTATAAAGAAAGCGCTTTACGGGAGGCAACCCGGTTGTTTTTGTTTGGATTTTCCTAGTGTCCTCTTGCTGTCTCAAGAGATTAGTTTTTTTTTAATTAATTCTGGATTTTTCAATAAAGAGTCAATTCAAACCCATTTGGACTTATAAGTTGCTATCCTAGTGCATGAAATTTCTGTTTCAGCACGAGTCTGCTCACCGTATGATTTTACGTTTTTTATTATTATGTCGGATTGAGCTAATTTTTTAGTATGTTTTGGAACTTTTCGTCCTCTGTAAGCAAAAAAATTGGCTTAATTTTTTGACGAGTATAGCTTAGGGAAAAACGTTCGTTTTGTTGCTGCTGCTTTTCTAGACAGATTCTGCCTTCTTTTGTTTTATGCACTCTTTGGGCTTGGGAATCGAATTTCCATGATTCTTTCAAGCAAGAGAGTGAACATACAACATAATGAACCTTATTTTCTATCTACTGGAGCATTTGATTTGGAATTTTGCACAGCAAGCATGTGATTTGTTTGTCCTTACTAATCTCACCCCACAGAAAAAGAATGGGAGAAACATGTTTTGTGAAATTTTTTCACAGGGAATAGAGGAGCTGTGCCTCAAGACATCCAAGAATGGTGAAAGCCATAAGCTTGGGGATGTGATGAACACCCCACTGGAGCTACACTCTTTTGGTTAGCACACGTCTATTTTCTGTTTTTCTAAGCAAAGCATTTATCGTAGAGACTTGAAGCGTCTAGTTTTTGTTTTTATTTTTGTTTTGATAAGACCACAACCATCATTTTATATGAGATTGAGCTACTGGAGTTTGGGGTTGGAATGTATTGGATGCTAGTATTATGACTTGGAATAGGTATGCCATGGTTGATTTGAAGAGCTACATATGTTTGCATGATTTATAGGCTTTTTATGTGTAGAAATTTGCAATAATGTTGTCTTGAGCTATCTCTTATTCATGTCCTTGATGTTAATTGCTGTTTTATTTAGTTTTTCATGAAATGAGTAGTTCTATGGACATATGCATGCATATTAGCTGGTCAACTATCTCCCTCTTGCTAGCCCAAAAATTTAAAAAATTCCAACAAGTAAAAACTTGTTTCCAACACTCCTTAGCCAAGTATTTCCAGTGAGTCCACCATATCTTCCCATTAGCTTCATTGCTATTCTGAGTATGTTCACCATGTTATTGTGTTATTTATGTTCTAAATTAAGATATTCACTTTATTAATTGTCATGGGTTGAACTTGGGATAGGACTCTCACGAACTTTTGAAGGCACACTTTACTTTTTATGCATCTAATAAACATGACCCAATAATGGGAGCCACAAGTTTTGCGTTTGACAAGTGTGTGGTTGGGAGCTAGCTATAAACGTGTATCACCGGAAAGCTTTCAACATTGCACAAAAAATTTACATTTGGTTGATATCATGTACTTTTGTTTTTGGACTCCTGCCATGCCGAAATGAAATAGAGGAATGGTAAGTTTTGATGAGTAAGTATCTATATGACTAGAGAAACGCATTGGGCCGCTAACCCAAGCCATGCTTTATCATGGTGGAAATTTACTTACAGCTTGAGTGACTCTACAACACATCCTATAATAAAATAAGAAGCTATGCATAATAGTGAATGAAAATAAAAAGGATGATGAGTCTACTCCGTTTGTTCACCTTGTCATTGTAACATGGGCTTGTTTCCATGTCATGGGGCAAGAGGTACCTCTTTGCGGTTCTCTATGATGTCATTAATACTTATTATGATTGTACAAAGATTATTAGGAATCTTAAGTTGAGTAATCATGGAGTAGGTTTTCACACTCACGGGGCATGAGGCTTTCAACCACCTTGTCATTCTCATTACTTCAATACTCACAATTTTAAGATGCTAGTGATAAAGGGGCAATGAGAGTCCTAGATCAATGGGTACCACATTTCAATTAGTAATTTTAGTTGAATAATTTAGAGGCTAAATAAGACTTGATCATACCTCTACTCAATTTTCTTCAAAGTGTCCACCATATTTTCTATTCTCCATTATGCTATTCTTTGACGAATATAGAATTTTATTTTTCCTTTTGTGTATGCATTTGGTCCATAGTGCTTTTATTTCATTATACACTTTGTGAACTTTCATGAAGCATCTTTGCTTGCATATTTGATATTTCTTACAACATGAATTGTATATTGCTACTCATTTCTAGTATTAATCATTTGATTATATGTAGCATGAATAATCCTCCTTGATATCCCATGATTGTTTCAATATGCAAAACCCATCTTAGTTTTATCACCTTCATACTCGAGGACGAGCATGGGTTATGTCGTGGGATAATCACGGCAGACGTTACCGGAGGTAACTTATCTTGGGGCAAATCGACTCTGGTGTTTGGGAGAGGGTTTAGCTCAAGGGAAACCATGGTGATATGTGATCCGGTAGCCGGCAATCAAGTCGCCGAGTCTACGATCTGAATATACTATCTCGATACTTGTGTTACAATGGATGCTCGATATCTCACAACCTCTATCTCGTAAGCCTGTGACTCTGATGAACTCGTCGATCTAACCCTAGGGGACCGGCTTATATAATCCCCGGATCCCCTGGCTTGCTATCCAAGGCGTACTCGGAATCCTACCCGGACACTACTTACAAAACCCTAAACTTCCTTATTGGAACCCACAATCCGGGTTACGAGGCCTACACTCCTGGGCCTTCTAGAAGCTCCTTTTCCCTAAGCCGGGTCTTGTACAGCGTCCTTTGGGCCGAGTTACTCCTTGACGTTAGTATACCGGGTTATCATCCCTCCATCAGTATTCCCCAGAATAGCTTGGGCTTCACGGGATCCTCCTTGAAACGCATGCTATTCCCTGCAACAATAACAAACATACAAATTCATAGAGGCCGGGTTAAGTTGCTTTGATAAACAGCTAGGCCTAACTCCATCGGTGGTCCATATAATAACCTGGTTTCCTCTGAATCTATCTTTTACTTTTCCGGGTCAATGCCCTGATGAAAATGCTAAAGATCCGGCTTACTTCACTCGTTAATTGATCCTGATATCGCGGAAGAGATTTGCTTCCCATCCATTCCGGATATCCCGTCCAGCACTTAACGCGTATCCCAGAAAATCAGGACGGGTATCTCTTATCCCAAAAAATTCGGGTCCCGCCCGTTGGCCTAGGTTTACTCACCCGTACCTATAAATAGGCACCCGGGGGTGACCTAACCCCAACGGTTCACTCCTTCTTCCTCCTCCTCACCAGCGCTTCCCCATCCGAGCCCACAAAGCGCCACCACGGAGACCTCGCGCACACCGCCGGAGCAGAGCCGCCGCGAGTTATGCTCTTCCACAGCTCGCCCCGCGCCGCCGCCAATCTCCGCCGCCGCGCCCTCGACCTGCCCGCCGGGAGTCGCAAAGGGGCATCAGGACTGCGCCATCTGCCGCCGTCGCGCCATTCTCCAATCCACTCCGGTAAAGTCCTTGCATCCATTGCTCTAGCTCCTGATTGTCCCGTTTAACCTAGATTGGATCTTGGTCCTTCCGCAGGCCATTTCTTGCTCCACACCGGATTAGGTCGCACAGCTCCATGTTAGCTTGTCCAATCACTTAATAGATGACCATACATCACTCCCCTATCGCTCGTAATCATTAATTTCACAACGAAATCATCCATAAATTTTCCAATCTGGATTCAGTTCGCCCAAATTTCCGCGGCTGCGTTTGATACCCGGAAAATCCACCTCTCCCGGTTCTTTTACTTGCTCTAGATACATAGGAAATCAACCTTTTTCCATAAATGCTTGTCGATACGTAGATATCTCATAATTTCTGTACTGCTCATCAATACCCGGATAGTTTGTAATTTTCACTCTGCCCAGTGATACCCGGACAACTCATAGTTTCCACGCTTTTCAATGACACATGCTTCTCACTGATACTGCTTGTAAATACCCGGATAACTCATGATCTCCGAGTCTTAATGTTTCGTGCACTTTGCTTTGTGTTTTGCAGACCGAACCAATGGCTCCCAAGACTAAGGGGAAGCAGCAGGCTAAGCCAAGGGCGACCCAATCCATATCCGCCAACTGGGCGCAATCCTCTGTGACCAAGGCCAAGCTGGAGGAGCTGGCCGAGTTAGGCGTCCTCCCCCCTCAGGAGGAGATTCACTGGAGGGTACCGGGTGACGAGACCCGGCCTACCCCTAATGCTGACGAGGTAATATGCTTCGTTGAGCATGTGATCCGGGGGTTTCGCCCCCCGGGTCACTCTTTCTTCCGCGAGGTCCTTAGCCACTACGGTCTCCGGGTGTTCGACATAGGGCCTAACTCTATGTTGAACATAACGCACTTCATAGTTTTGTGCGAGTCTTATTTGTGCATCCCACCAAATTTGGCTTTATTCATAGAACTTTTCCAGTGCAAGACGTACCGCGAAAGCGGTGACGGGGCCCTCTTGGCCTGCGGCGGGGTTTCCATCCAGCGCCGCAAAAACTCCCCCATGCCGACTCTTAATTTAAACTCGCATGTTAAGCACTGGCAGCTTTCCTTTTTCTACTGCCGAGACACCTCCCCACCCGGCGAAAGGAAACTGCCGGGTTACTCGGAGGGTCTCTTAGATCTCTCAGATACCTTCAACGCTTTTGCCCCTGAGTCGGACAGGGAAGCCATCCAGCCCCTTCTATCAAAAATAGCCGTTCTTTCTGCCCAAGGCCTCCTTGGGCTTAACTTGGTCAAGACATGGGTGGACTTCCGGATCCAGCCCAACTCCATTCGCGCCAAGCTGATGTGTGACTACTCGGGGCACGTCAAGGACGCGCTCCGATATTCCTCAAAGAATTACCCAGCTGGCGATACCAACAAGACTATCAAGAGTTTCTTGACGGAGAAGTTGGACGTGATCCGGAACATTACCGGGTTAAATCCATATACACGCGAGAATCCGGCTCCCGCGGTAAGATCCGGCACTTATACTTTCACTTTCATCCTTGCCCTTATGCTTGATACGATCACCAACTCTCGCTTTTATGCCTTTGCCTCAGGCCGATAATGCTTTCTGGAATATCAAGA
Organism: Alopecurus myosuroides; assembly: GCA_028641055.1. Classification (NCBI taxonomy): domain Eukaryota; kingdom Viridiplantae; phylum Streptophyta; class Magnoliopsida; order Poales; family Poaceae; genus Alopecurus; species Alopecurus myosuroides. Next base: position 300,677,249 of record CM054060.1, on the reverse strand, counting down.
CCTCCCCTTCCTCCGAAGATCCAGAAGAAGATGAAGATGCAGCTGACTCGGAAGAAGGTACATTCCGGGTTTTCTCCCAACCCAATTCCTGCTAACTTGTCACCCCACACTTCCTGTTTTCCGACTGTGTTCATCGGTGATTCAGGGCTGGAGGATAAGGAAGAGAAAGAAGACCCGGAAGATGGGGTAGAAACACAAAGTGACGAGAGTGAAGCTGAACCGGTCGTCGAGGTTGGAGCTAAGAGGAAACCCCGAGGGGTCGTCTTTAAGGTCCCATATCGCTCCCTTGCCTCCAAACCGTACTCCTTCACTAATATGTGCGAGCTAAACCGTAAACTATCCGACTGGTCATATTTGAAGGAACCACCCATGATCAAGCGCAGGGTGACCCGGAACACTCCGGGTGACGCCACGCTCAACCCAGGCATCCCACCAACTCCGGTTCCGCACGCCGGTACTTCTCAACCACATCCCGAGTACCGGAGATTTCCTTCTCCCAATCACCCCTTAGCGGGACGACTCCGCGTCTCACTTTCTCAATCTTTGTCAGCTTCTTCCGGGTCCAGCAGTGAATTTCCCTCGGACTTCGTGGTGAACTCCGAGTAAGGTTCTTCTCTTGCTGTTCTAATACTCATCCATGATTTTATCTAGCTGCATACTAACCGCTTGCTTGTATCATTCTCAGGGCCAAAGTCACTGTCAGCGACCAGGACATGGAAACTGTTGACCCGGGCAAGGAGAACCCGACTGATAACACAATGGCCGCGGCTGGCGGCGAGGAGGAGCAAGTGCCACCGAAGAATCCGGCTGATCGAGAAGCCGAGTATCCAATAGCCTCGCACGCGCATGAGGACGAAGAGGTCACAATCCTGGGCACAGGGGGAGGCGAGCTGAATTCCAAGACTCGAGCGACCCGAGTGCCCTCCCCTGCCAAGGCAAGAGCTCGGTCCCCGAGTAACCAGGATCCCGGGTCTTCCGACCCGGGTAATAATTCCTTCGACCAGATGATGAGCGCCCTCCTCGCCGCGAAGGCCACAGAGAAAAATATATTGGAGCGCATGGCTGCTGAACATCAGGTAATATCGATTGGTATTTCATAGTATCCATCTAGTCCCCAAGTTCCGAGTATAACTTGTCGAAGTTGTACTTGGTACTACCTCTTGGATACTTGGGTTATTATGATATCCGACTGAACTTTACCCTTCCGTCCCTTATAGGCACAAATGGCCCGGACCGAGGAGATATTGGCCAAGACCAATCAACTCCTGGAGACTGAGGTACGGCTGCGAGAGGCGCTTGAAGCTGAGGTGAAGACGCTTAACAAAGATGTTGCGAAGTACAAGAAGAAGTACACCACTGCTCAGGCTGCTCTGAAGAAGTTATCAGCCCAAGTTGCCGACACTTATCGTGTCCTACTTGGTGAGATACTATTACTTGCTGGTTCGTGACTCGGTTTTTTCTTGATCCATGATACTCGGGATATTTTGTCATAACCTTTTACTGTTTACTTTGCAGGTGCTAACCTTGCGCCCGAAGAAGAAGATGATATCCAGAAGGTGAAAAATTTGACGAATGTGCTCCGGAGATTCTGCGCCGGCACTAAATGGATTCTAGACACCATACAGTGGCCAACCGAGGGATATCCGGGTATGGAAACTTTGATCCATGCGTGTTCCACTGTACCCGCATGGATTGAGCTCTGGAAACGCTCGGCATGCCGAGTTGGGATGGCCCGGGGGCTAATGCTGGCTAAAGCTTACTTTCCAAAGCTTGATCCGGCAAAGTTGGTGGCCGGGTTTCCAGAATTCAAGGCTGATGGTTCTAGATTCGGCGTCAAGGATTTCAAGGCTGTGCAGTCCGAGGTGCGTCACTCGGCGACTAGAATTGCCGATTCTCTGGATTTAAGTAACTTCGTAACTTCATACGACGCCAAGGGTAAACCTGTGAAGGAGGATATGCCTTTACCCTTCGATATTCTGGAGAAGTGGAATGCTGACTCGGCCAGGAAGAGGGAGGAAGCTGCAAAGAGGAAGACCGACTTTGAGTCAGCGCCCTCCTCCTCTACGCCGGCTGGCCGCCCGCCTCTTCGTCCTGATACTGTCCATCCGGGTGACGATGCTGGGAAGGCCTCCAAGGAGCAAACCCAAGGCCAAGACCCGGAAGGCAGGGGCAAGTCTGTAGACCCAACCCAGGAGGCCGAGTAAGCTTGCATCCAATGCCGTGTCGATACCCTAGTTGGCAGATGCTTTTGTAGACAATTATTCGTTTGATGGTGCGCCTGTGCACTTGATGATGCCACTATCACGGCATGTAATACGTTTCGAAACTTTAATAGCTTTCGTGGCCCTTCTGGCCTTTGGATGAATTTGATATCTATCTGCTTTTGAGCTTGTTTATTCTTGATATTCCGACTTACTTTATGGTTCCTTTTGTGAGACTCGGTTTCCGGGTCTCGTGGGTTTTGACAGGTGGACTTTTTTCTAAGTCCACAAGTCCCCAAGACTCGGATTTTTGGGTTTTTGAGCTGAATAGCTGGATAATTTGTTTCTGTTTTCAAATTCCCGAGTCCCCAAGGCCCGAACTTCCGAGTCTAGGGTGCTAGGTCTTTCAAAGAGAACAAATCGTTTTTGCTAAGCCCGAAACCTAGAGCCGTTTCACATAGGTTTAAAAGTTATGCTTAATAAACTGTGAGTTTCCGGTTATTAACCCTGTACTCTGCATAACTTGTGGTTTAGATGACCCTTTTGGCTCTCTTGTACTGTAAGCCGGCTTTCGCGTGGATAATCATGTTGCTACATCTATACGAAGACAGGGTCAGGCAAGTCCCATTGGGCATCATGACTGATTGTGATCATATGCGAGCAAATCATGCCACTTTAGTGCGAGTCACATCGAGCTTAAGTAAGAAAAGTCAAGAAAGTTTGGCTCCTTTGTCCGGTTATAAGCTTGCAGCCGTACTCGTTTGCGAGTAATCGGCCCTTATAACTCATAGGCATCGTGGCCGCGTCTTTGAGTTTGTAACTGTGCTATTCAAGCAAACAGCCCCCAAGACCTAAATATATGCAATTTACGAAAGAAACTAATGTACTAAGAACAATAAATAATGCTTACCTGGAAGAAGACATAAAAACACAACAGCGATAAAAAACTTAATAAAAAACACATGAAAAGGAAAGAATATGTTGTTTAACCATCTCTTTATTGATATGAGAAAAGTTAGGTCAGCAAGCCGCCTCATTAAAAACCCTCCAGTCCCCTTAGGTACCCTGGATAGGAAAAGAGTGCGTGTGAAACCTGCTGCCTGTTACATCGTGTAATTTTCACTTGTAAGTCTGGTCTAGACTAAGTATAATAGGGACGCAGCTGAGCTACGTTCCAAGGTCTTTCTCTCTCTTGCATAGATGAAGTGGTATGGGCGGTGTCATTAACTGTTGCCGACTCTTCCCTTGCATCTATCAAGTAATATGATCCGTTATGCATATTCCGGCTTATGATGAACGGTCCCTCCCATGGTGGGGATAACTTGTGTTTTCCTTCCTTTGACTGTACTAGACGCAGAACCAGGTCTCCTTCCTGGAAGACCCGGGTTTTGACTCTGCGGCTATGATATCTCCTCAGATCCTGCTGGTATATGGCTGATCTTTCCAAAGCTTGTTCCCTGTATTCTTCTAACATATCCACGGCATCCTGCCGGGTCTTCTCGTTCTCCACCTCAACGTAAGCCGATACTCGAGGCGAATCATGGATAATATCACTCGGCAGCACCGCTTCTGCGCCATAAACCATGAAAAACGGTGTCATCTGAGTAGATCTGTTAGGTGTAGTGTTGATGCCCCAAACCACTAAAGGTAACTCCTCAACCCATGCTCCAGCAGCTCTGATACATGGGACTCGTAATCGTGGCTTTAATCCACGAAGTAACTCCTGATTCGCCCTCTCCACTTGTCCATTGGCTTGTGGATGAGCTACGGAAGCTATGTTAAGCCGGATTCCGTTGTTGGCACAAAATTTCTCCATCTCGCCAAGGGACATGTTGGTTCCATTGTCGGTAATTATGCTGTGGGGATATCCGAACCGATAGATAATCCTTTTCAGGAACTTGACTGCTGTAATTGCTTCACAATTGGTAACTGGCATGACCTCAACCCACTTGGTAAACTTATCAACAGCCACTAAAAGATGTGTCTTTTTGCAAGGTGACATGTGGAAGGGGCCAACCATATCCATACCCCAAACCGCAAACGGCCAAGTTAACGGGATAGTCCGCAATTCCATAGCCGGCACATGGGTTTGGCGAGCGTACCTTTGACATCCGTCACACCTTGCCACAAAGCGCTCCGCGTCTGCTAGGGCCGTGAGCCAGAAGAAACCATGTCGATAAGCTTTGGCCACAAGGGATCTTGCGGATGCATGATGCCCACAATCACCTTCATGGACCTCCTTGAGGATCTGTCGGCCTTCTTCTGGTGCTACACAGCGCAAAAAGACTCATGTTGCACTTCTTTTGTATAACTCCCCATTGATGATAGAATATCCTTTTGCTCGTCTTAGAATTTGTGTTGCTAATACCTCCTGCTGTGGTAACTCGCCCCGTGATAGGTAGGCCAAGAACGGCTCTGTCCACTCGGGAACAGCATGTACTGTGGCCACGAGCTCCACATCCGGGTCTTGATTTGCTAGTTCTTCCTCCGACTCGGTTTTAACTGATGGTCGCCATAGCTCATCCAGGAAAACATTAGGTGGAACCGGCTCTCTGCGCGAGCCGAATCTGGCGAGTGCGTCTGCTGCCTCGTTTTTTCTTCTGTCTATGTGCTCCACCTCATCCCCGGAAAAACGTCCGGCAACCCTGTCCACCTCTCTGCGGTATGCTGCCATAGTTGCATCTTTTCTATCCCAAGTTCCTGAGACCTGCTGTACCACAAGGTCCGAATCTCCAAAGCATCGTATCCTCTTAATGTTCATCTCCTTGGCTACCTTTAAGCCGTGCAATAGGGCCTCATACTCGGCCACGTTGTTGGAACAATCAAAGTGAATCTGCAACACGTAACTTAACTTGTCTCCTTTGGGTGATGTTAGCACCACTCCAGCTCCTGATCCCTCGTATTGCTTGGAACCGTCAAAGTGCATTATCCAAGACTCGAAATTTGGAGCCATAGTGGGCATGCCTGTGTGAGTCCAATCGTTAATGAAATCAACTAGAGCTTGGGATTTGATTGCTGACCTGGGCTCGTAGTTGATGTGATAATCTCCCATCTCGATCGCCCACTTGGCTATTCTACCCGTTGCATCCGAGTTTCTGATGATATCCGACATTTGTATGGAACTGACCACTGTTATGGGGTGTTCCTGAAAATACGGCTTCAGTTTCCGGCTAGCCATGAAGACCCCGAAAACCAGCTTTTGCCAATGTGGGTAGCGCTGTTTTGCCTCTCATAATACCTCGCTGACGTAATAAAACCGGCCTCTGGACCGGGTGATCTTTCCCATCCTCCTTACGCTCGACAACAACTACTGCGCTAACCGCCCGGGGCCCGGCTGCACCGTATAGTAACATGGGCTCTTTAGGACCCGGAGCTGCTAGGACTGGTGCCTCAGATAGTTGCTTTTTTAGTGCTTCGAACGCCTCGTCCGCCTCTTGGTCCCATACGAATTTATCAGATTTCTTCAAGAGCCGGTACAAGGGTATCGCCTTCTCTCCGAGTCTGGATATAAACTGGCTAAGCCCTACTACGCACCCTGTGAGCTTCTGAACATGCTTCAAATTTTCCGGCTTTTTCAGACTCTAGATAGCTTTGATTTTATCCGGATTTGCCTCAATTCCTCTCTCGGAAACGATGAAGCCGAGTAATTTCCCGGCTGGGACTCCAAAGACACACTTTGTCGGGTTAAGTTTCATCTGGTACCTTCTCAGGTTCTTGAATGTTTCCTTTAGATCATCAATAAATGTCTCTGCTCTTCTGGTCTTGATCACCACATCATCCACATATGCGTGAACGTTGCGTCCGATTTGGTCCTCAAAGCACTTCTGAATGCACCGCTGATAGGTTGCGCTAGCGTTCTTCAATACAAACGTCATGGTCTTGTAACAAAAGGCCCCAAAAGGGGTTATGAACGATGTTTTCTCCCAATCTTCCTTCTTGAGCTTGATCTAATGATACCCGGAATATGCATACAGGAAACATAATAGGTCGCTTCCAGCCACTGCGTCTATGATCTGATCTATCCTTGGTAGTGCAAACGGATCCTTTGGGCAATGCTTGTTGAGACTCATATAATCAATGCACATCCTCCACTCATTGGTCTTTTTCGTCACGAGAACCGGATTTGCTAGCCAGTCCGGGTGAAATACTTCCATAATAAAGCCGGCTGTAAGCAGCTGTGCAATTTCTTCTCCTATAGCTTTCCCTCTTTCTTCATTCATTTTTCTCAGGCCCTGTTTCACAGGCCTGGACTTAGGATCAACGTGCAAACTGTGCTCTGCCAGTTCTGTAGGGATACCCGGCATATCGCTGGGCGTCCAGGCAAACACATCCTGATTCGAACGAATGAACTCCACAAGTGCTTTCTCCTGCTCGCTGTCCAAGTTAGATCCAATAGCAAATTGCTTAGAGGGATCACCCTCGACAAAAGCCACCATCTTGGTGTCCTGCGCTGCCTTGAACTTCGCTCTCTCATCTTCAGTATTCGGCCTTTTTAACGTTGTTCTGTCATCCGGGTCTACTTGAGACCGGTAATACTTGAGTTCCTCTTTTCTGCAAGCTTGTTCAGCCATTGCCGCATCTCCTTCATCGCACTCAGCCGCTATATCCCGGCTCCCATGTATGGTGATGGTCTGCTTGGGACCTGGGATTTTTAGTTGTAGATACACATAACACGGCCTGGCCATGAACTTAGCGTAAGCCGGCCTTCCGAACAGCGCATGATAAGGGCTGCGCAACTTGACCACCTCGAAGGTGAGCCACTCAACCCGGAAATTATCCTTCGATTCTCCAAAAGCTACCTCCGATGTGATTTTTCCCTCGGGGCACGCTGAGTGACCCGGTACTATCCCGTGAAAAACTGTTGAACTCTTCTGTAGCTGGGACTCCTTGAGACCCATGCGTAGGAAGGTTTCCCAATATAAGATGTTGATGCTACTACCGCCGTCCATTAAGACCTTTTTCAGCTCATAACCATTAACCTGCGGCGCAACTACCAATGCTAGGACTCCCGGGTGTTCTATCCTTTCCGGGTGATCCCTTCTGCTCCATGTTACGTCATGCTCCGACCATCTCAGGTATCTCGGGACGGCCGAGGCAACTGAGTTTACCGCCTTTTTCAGTATCTTTTTATCCTTGTTGGAAATTCCTGTAGTATGCACATGGTATTGTCCCAATTGCTTGGGGTTGGCTTGGAAGCCTCCAGCTCCCCCCTGGTTATTACCCGGATTTCCGCCTGCCGGGTTACCGGCTGGGGGTGGGCCGTTGCCCGGGTTTCCACCCGGACCCGGTCCTCCTCCCCTACCTGCACCTCGCATAGCCTTGTTTACTTCCTCGTTCTTCCATCTTTGTAGGTCCGCGCATTGCTCCAATGAGTGGTTAGCCGGCCTACCGTTCCTACTGTGCTTTGGGCACGCCATTCTGAAGATATCCCAATTGCTACCCGGCCTTGGCGGTCCTTGATAATTTCCTCCATTATGGTTTCCTGCGTTGAAATTTCCTTCTGCCCTGGGCCTTGAAGACCCGGCTTCTGTGCTGGCGACAAACTCGGAATTCCCCTCGAACGGGCGCTTGTTCTGGTTGTTCCCATTGTTACCTCCATGGTTACCCGGCGTAGATCCATTGCCGGTTCTTCCATTATTGCCTGTATTTGCTTTTGCTTTCTTGTCATCAACGTCCTCTTCCGTGGTATCCGTTGCAGCGTGTTTGTTGCACGCATCCATTAGTTCTCCTATTGTAACTTCTGAGGCATTCCGACTGGATTTCATGCCAGTTAATTTTTGCACTAAAGGTGTATACTTGCATGTCTTGGCCATAGCCTGCAATGCATCTTTCGGTTGAATATCTGTAGATGAATGCAATATCTCCATAACCCGGTGCACCCAGCTGCGCCTGACTCTCCCTTCTTTTGTACACACCATTCCAGATCGTCGATGGTAAACAACTTCCTGCATGTTCCGTGAAAGTGCTTGATAAACGCGGTTTTCAACTCTCCCCATGACTTGATAGATCCTTCCGGTAAATTGTTGAACCACAACTTTGCTACCCCTTCCGACATCATTAGATACATGAACTTGGCCTGAAGGTTTTCAGACGAGTTGCGAATCAACATAGCCATCTCGTAACTGCTCAACCATGTTTCTGGATCCATAGTCGGCTCATAGTTCACTACTTTACCCGATTCCTTGAATTTATCCGGGTAAGGCTCAGCCCTTATGTCATCCGTCAGACACTTGGGCCCAGCGAGATTAGTCGGTACTGGCCTCACCCGTGAAACATGCGACGCTGCGGGGGGTACGGCTGGACGTGGCGCTGCCGCTGGTCCATGCACCGTAGACCCGGCCGCGGCTCTCCTAGCCCTGGAACTATCCACAATAGCTTGTGTTGCTGATACTGCTGGTGCCGCTTGCACGCGGGGAGGAGGCGGCATTTGCTGCTGCTCTGCCCTCCGGCGCGCTGAACTTGTTTGCATATTGCCGGCGTTGCCGTGTTGCTGGCTGATATAAGGTGTTCCATGCATTCCACTCCTGTTATCCAGGTAATTAACCTGCTGAGCCACTGCCGTATGCAATAAATCGGTCGCCCGTCGGGTCTGCTCTGCATGGGGTGACTCTCTTACGGGGATCTGATTCAATGCTAACGTTGCGGCGTATACATTATCCATAGGGTTATTGAAGTGACCTGGTGGTGTACGAAATCGTGATGGTGGTGGTGGTGGCGCTGTGTTGCCGACAGGGGCCCCAGTTTGCAGTGTGGGTAACCCGGCCTGCACGTTTGCCGGCTGTCCTGCTCCAGTTGCCGGTTGATGCACAGTTTCCTGATTCACAGCCGGAATCGGTTGATCCTGGGGTGTGATGAATAGTGTGTTAGGGTTTATGACTCCTCCCATCGCCGGTAATCTTGTCTGATATCTCTGATGCAGCCTGCTTGTCTCGGCTCGGAGCCGGTTTTCCAGCGCGTCCAGTTCACGTTGGCGCGTGGCTACCCCTTGCTTTTCTGCTTCTACATCTCTTCTTTGTTGCTCTAGCGCGCGACGTGCTACCTCCAAGTCCCTGGCACGTGCCGCGGCATTTTCCGGGGTTATCACAGTAGCTAACACTGTTGGGTCCAAGACAATATTGTTACCGAACAGGGCCGGGTGTTGCGGATTCGAAGGACCTGCCCCCGGCGTCCTATGAGCCAAGAACCGAAACATATTTGCCTGCATCTCGCTATCCGCCGCTCGGCTGGTGACTGAAGCCGACTCTCCTTCAACCCGGGTAAGAACCGGATTTCCTTCAGCCGGATTTTGCTGCTGGGCCAATGCTTGCGCCGCTCCGACCGCGGCCATAATCACGTTCCCCTGATTGAGGTTGGTTGCAGAGGCCGTGTAGACCGCGACCTGGCGCGCAATGCTTGGCGAAGACTCGTAGTCCTCTTCATCGTAGCTATCTTCCTCGTACCGGTCCTCCAGCAGGTGCAGGATAGACTCGGTATCATCCTCCCTTATGACCCGGCCACGCGGGGTCCATGCCGGCTCCTCCGGCTGTTCCATCTTCGTGGTGGGCTCCTCTGTCGGATCCACCGTCCCGACCGATTCTTCTCCGTCCGACTGAACGTGGGTGGCCTCTCCTGACATAGAGTCAAATCCAAAATCGTCACGGATTGAACCGAACGCACGTACCATGCCGACGAAGACGTTGACCCGGCCGATCGTGATGACGGATCCGGATTCGAGAAGATCCGACTCTGGCCCCCAGCCAAAATCGTCCACCATCTTCTCTCCTTCGGGGTTGGTGTAGATCTCGCCGACAAAGAGGTTCTTCATGTTCTCCCGAGCTTCTCCCGTGATGTAAACACCCTTGGACGTAGGCCCCACGGTGGGCGCCACATGTCGTGGGATAATCACGGCAGACGTTACCGGAGGTAACTTATCTTGGGGCAAATCGACTCTGGTGTTTGGGAGAGGGTTTAGCTCAAGGGAAACCATGGTGATATGCGATCCGGTAGCTGGCAATCAAGTCGCCGAGTCTACGATCTGAATATACTATCTCGATACTTGTGTTACAATGGATGCTCGATATCTCACAACCTCTATCTCGTAAGCCTGTGACTCTGATGAACTCGTCGATCTAACCCTAGGGGACCGGCTTATACAATCCCCGGATCCCCTGGCTTGCTATCCAAGGCGTACTCGGAATCCTACCCGGACACTACTTACAAAACCCTAAACTTCCTTATCGGAACCCACAATCCGGGTTACGAGGCCTACACTCCTGGGCCTTCTAGAAGCTGTAACATCCCTGATTTTTGGAAAACTCAAAAATCGCAAAAATTTGAAACTTTTTGTTTCATGTTTAGTAAGTCACCAAAAACCAAATGAGAAGCAAGAAACAAAAGAAAACAATGCATATTTCAATGAAATTGAAATTACTAATCCTATTATACCTCTATTCCATAAACCCTAAAAACCCTCTCAAATGATTTTTCTCACATAAAGAAAACCATTTTACCTTTAGCAAACTTTATTACATAAAAGGTTTTCAATTCAAATATTACCTTGAAATTATTTTATGGCAACAACAATAAAAGATTTATAACCCTTAATAAAGTCCTAAGCCTCAAAATTATTTGATGAGAATAAAATTATTAATAATAACTTTTAGTTGTTATTCCAGGTTTTAAACATGAAGGGGTGAAAATGAAATGCTTTGCTTTGAAAATAACATAACAAAAGGTTTTGAAAACAATATTATGACTTATGGTTTTATTCTAAAATTTATTGATCAACAATAATAATTAATTGTTATGAACTAATTAAATAGCATTAAGTTACTATTAGTAGATCCTTCAACTCCTAAAATTATAAAATGTGAAAGTGGTTTAAAAATGGCCTTAAAGTATTATTAGTGTTTTATTTATTTTTCAAAACATAAAGTTGTGAAAACAAGTAAAGTTACTTTGAAAAATAATGTTTTCAATTTGGAAAATAACATCTTAATTTGAGAAACCCACATTATTTTTATTAAACCCCAAGTCAAATAAATAAGGAAAATTTTCTATTAAGTGACTATGATGTTTTCATCTTATTTAAAAATTATAAAAGAAATGAAAACTCTTTGAAATGGTTTTGGAAAATAGTTTTTGATCTTTATAAAACCACTGAAATTATATTTGACCAATAATTGTATTTTATAATTTTCTAAATTAAAAATCACTTTAAGCTCTATTAAGGAATTATTTCAAATTTCAAAATTCAAAAATAAAAATATTTTGAAAGTTTACAAAAATGGTACTATTAGAAAGTATTTGAAATAATATGATTTTAGAAATTTGTTTCATGTTAATTGGATTTATAAAACAGAAGATATAATTAAAACAATTAAACAGGAATAAAAAAAAATTGATGACGTCATGCTGACGTCATCATCATCTTCATCCCAGAGAAGAAATTGTCTACCGTTTCTACCCGATTTAAATGTCTTTGATTTCGCGGGATTTAATCCCCGATTCATTGCCTCGTTTCCTCCTCTTTAAAGCCCTGCTTTTCCTCTTCATTTTCCCCCGCTCGCCTCATCGAATCTTGCCTCCAGGCCGCAAGTATTTCTCGCCGGAGTTCGTCCGCCCGCCGCCGTCGATCTCCATTTCCGGCGAGGTGAGCCAGTCTCTGTGGCCGAGAACCCCGTAGTTCGATTCCCCAGGTCCTCGCGCCCCTCCTCAACCCCTCTCCTTATTTTTTCCTTTGCAGAAGCGACGCACCCGGAGCTCGCCGGAGCCGCACCGCCCCATCCACGCTGCGCCGCTGTTACTGGAAGCGAGGAGGTGCGCCGTGGACACCTTCTGCATCGTCGCATCGCGCCGAGCATCCCCGTGCTATCCGCGTGCTCGGGAACCCTCCGTAGCCTCGTCGTCGTCGACGACAGCAACGCCGGCCGCCGCGTCGCCATTTTCCGGCGACTACCTGCGCCGCCCGGTGAGCCTCTCTCCCTTTCTTGTATCGTAGCCATCCGATGCAGATCCAGTGGCTGGGAACAGATCCACTTAGCGAACGGGTATTAGCCAACCACATCGCGACACCTCAGCTCCCAGTCAGCTGCGCGTTATAGTGCTAACCGTCGCTCAGCGCGGCGTGAAACTGGCCCAAGCCCAGCCCTTATCTGTCGCCCAGCGCAGCAAATAGCAGCCCATTTTTTTGTTTTTCTTCCGGAATAGAAAATGAAAATTAGATTTTGCAGATTAGTCCCTATAACTTAGAAACATCATATATTTTCAACCACTTAGCCAAATTTAACAATCTTGGACTTTTTGAAAAGCCCTTGACATCTAGAAACTTTTGGCACTGTCCAAATTCAAATTTGACAAACTTAAATTTGTTCAAATTCAATTATGCTTGTTTGGTGAAATTTGGCATAATTCAAATTCTACAAATCCAAAAATTGCAAATAAAATATATTTGGAAACCTTAGAATGTGTGCTTTCATATCCTCTGTCCCAAAATAATATTTGAACAAATTAAATTGAATTTAAAATTAAGTTGTCTATTTGAGTATTTTTGACATAGATTAATTTCTATAAATATTTTCAATATAGTTCCTTTTGCAAAATTGCTCCATTTGATAACCTTGGACCAGAAAAACCTTGCCCAACCATTTTGGACACCCTTGGACCATGACCCTGTATTTTAGCCAAAAATCCATCATAGTAGTCCATCTAGTTATTATATCTTAGATTTTGTTTCTATTTCTTTCTACCATTGTTGTTGTGGCCATTTTGAATCCAAGACCAAGTCCCTAGTATGTAAACCATATAAGAGACCAAGTAGTGAACCTCAAACACTAGTACTATAGTGTTATATCTACTCCTCCATCCCCCTATTCTTGCTTCAAGAAATCCATCAAGTTAGCAAATGGAAAACAAGACTCAAGAAATAGAAGGTTATTCACTTTCAACCTGGTGGCAACATGAAGAGAATACAAGGAGGATCAATGAAGAAATTTTGAAGAAAAGACCCCACCACTAGAGGAAACTCAAGGAAGTACAAGTGTGAAGAAATCCGGAAGAAAACATCTCCCTCTCTCTTTCTATCTTTCTTCTTATTTTTCTTTCCAATTTGACTTAGTAGTATTTGTGCCCACCCCATACCCAAACCAATTAGTGAAGTGAAAACCATGAAGACTATCAAGACCAAGAGAAGCACCACACCAAGGAAGGAAACAACTTAGATGGCATGATGATGATCTTCAAGAAGGCAATCACATGAGGACTAGAAGCAAATCCATACAAGTTGAAGAATAACAAGTTATTTTTGTCCAACCATTGACCCAAATGGAAAACCCAAGACTTAGTAATATTTTCCCTTTGATGATGAAGTTAGTAGACCTACCCTAACCACAATGGAAAATACTAACATAATCACTCAAATATTTTGAAGGTGAATATGACCAAGTGTTTGCATGTATTACTTTAGTTGAAGAAGTAATATGTTTATTCTTAGTGAACTCTTGGAACTTCCTCGACAAGTATGGTTATAATAAAGTTAGATCAAATCAAACTCAACCTAGTCCATCCCAAGTAAACCCTTGGAATTTCCTTAACAAGTATGAGACCATTAGAGAATGAATATTTCAACTCAAACCTAGACTTTGTCCTAACCAATTTGGTTAAGACCCTTTTGATATGTTAGTTGCTATGTATGTTTTCTACACTTGTATGTTTGTTTGTTAGGATGATTGTTTTATTTGGTTTTGTGTTTTCAATGAATAGATTGTACGGAAAGCAACGATCTTTTGTGAAGAGAGTGTGATATCTTCACCAACTTCAACAAGGCAAGTAACACACCATCAACTACCTATTATTTTCTATATGCATTAGTTGATTTTGAGTAGTATGCATGATAGGAAATTTTACTATGTTATACTATGCTATGTTATTATCCTAGTAGTGTGTAGCCATCCCTTTTACCTTGTTATTTTGATAGCCTTAGAATTTACTAGGTGCTATGCAATGTTACAAATTGTTTTACTAGATGTTGAGGAAAAATCCTAAGTATAACTAATGAATGAACCACCTGGGTGGAAGTGGTAAGACTGGGTTATGTTGAGTGTTTCCTCAGGGCCCTTATCTAAGGGTTATTCCACTTGAAGTTGTCACTTGCGGATGGCCACCCAGGAACAAAGAGATTACTATGTCCCTCTAAATCTAGTAGCTTCCCGTGCAGCCTTTTGACAATATGGGCTCTGTCTTGATCAACTAAGTTGTGAGGGTTCAGCCCAGGCTTGACAAGCAGATGTAGCAAAATTATAGGTGGAACGGGTCTTGCCGGTGGGTTTGGACTTCTTCTTCTGAAAGATCTCGTCTCAATTCTCTCCTTTCCATGATGCACTCCGGGTGTATAGGATGTTTGGGCTAATTGAAGACAAAGGGTGAAAGTGCACAAACTCTGCAGAGTCAACAAACTAAGATCTTAGCCGTGTCCCCGGTTATGGACAACTATGAGCAGCTGGACAAGGATTGACGGAAGAATCTCATCATCAATTTCAATAAGTAAAATTTTGACCAAGTGAACAGTATTGTGGTGCTTGGATCTTAATCCAATGTTGCCACCGTTTTGAAAAGAAAAATTGGTTTATCAAAAGTGATAGGAGAAAACTGGCTTTATGCAAACTTAGCCAAAACTCCACTCAGCCAAATGAGCATGTAGTATTAGTCTTGCCATTTATATCCACCATAGTGTTACTTGCCAATACATTAAATTGTATTGACTCCCTTGTGGCTGCATATTCCATATTGCAGATATTTCTGAAGACGAGTGAGGATTTCGTTTAGGATCTCGAGACTATCGCCAACATGTTTTGCCTGTGGCACATGAAGAAGATGGGCTCAATGTTGTTCTATGTTTTCCGTTGTAATACTTTGTTTTCTTCTAGTGTTCTAAGACTATGCAAGTTGTAATACAATTTTGTAAAGACTCGATCATGCGATGTAATAGAATTTGATGCATTTGCATGATATTTCATTTTGTATTGTGGTGCTAGCAATTGATCCAGGGACTAGCACAATAACACAGGTATTCCATCTTTATTATAAGTTGGGATGCTACAAAATGGTATCAGAGCATTGTGTTGCCTGTAGGATTCGAGACCCTTAGGTTTGGAAGCCATTTTTTATCATGTTATTATCTCCTTAGAGTATTTTGGATCCTAGCGGCATAGTGAGATGAAACGGCCCGGACAACTTTACGTGTCCACGGACACGAGACCGTTCCCTGATTGGCTTGCGGGTGCCAGTATCTCTC
Organism: Alopecurus myosuroides; assembly: GCA_028641055.1. NCBI lineage: Eukaryota > Viridiplantae > Streptophyta > Magnoliopsida > Poales > Poaceae > Alopecurus > Alopecurus myosuroides. Next base: position 300,661,778 of record CM054060.1, on the reverse strand, counting down.
ACTATAGTGAATATCCAATTTGTAACAGGTTGTTAATAACCCATTGATCACCCTAGGATTGAAAACTTTCTATGTTCAAACTTTCTAGAAACAAAACAATCCTCTTAATCTTTCTCATATCCTCTCATCTATTATTCACCTTCAAAATTTTCTAGATGACCCCCCTCCTCAATACCATCAAGACAGGAATGTTGATGACCATACCATGAAGTGCAAGAAGTATTTTCACCACATGAAGACCTACACTCAAGATTATTGAAGAACTTGAAGAAAAACATAGGCTTCCCAACAATCAAGAACACCTCAAGACAGTGAGAGAATAATTTGAAGAAACTCAAGAAGATATAGATGAGACCACCAATCTAGTTACTTTGTTAGAACAACATTAACGTGTTAGTGTATTGATCATACCAATGAGTGTGGTATCACAATAATAGTTTGTTTTCTAAAAACCATGTTGTTTGGTGTCATGTTTGTGTTGCTATATGTTTGTTATGTGTTGCTTGTAAGATGAGTTTCCTTGATCTGATGTGTTGGGGTAGGAATTCCTTCAATATCTTTCTAAATCTCTACTCATTCCTACTAGATCAAATCCAACACCATACTCCTTCACCAACCATAGTGAAAACCATTTGGAGTCATACAACCTTTACCCTATTGATACACCAGCCATCCCATTTGAGGAATGCTAGTATCAAAATTTCTTTCTTCTGTGTGAAGGAACAATCACATCCATGATCAATGCCAACTGCCTAATAAGGATCAAGCTAACCTTGGAGCTATCAAGCAATGTGAGTTTTTCTACCATGAGAGTTTCCTTAGAAATAGCATGGTGTTTGCCTTCAAGGATGACAACAACAGGATGAAAGATTTCCAAGGACATCAAAAGATCAAGTTGAGAGGAACCCAAAGACTTTTGATTGACCCAAAGAGTGACCCCTCAGTGTCAAAGGTAGTTCAACAGACCTATGTTGGTCTAAACCTCTACCACAGAGGAAAGGTCTACTCAAGCTAATTTAGAATCAATCTACACTCCAATCTAATGAAAATAGACTACCCACAAAAGTTTCTTTTAAGGGTGGTAGCCACCAAATTTGTTCTGGAGCCCAGTTACCCAATCCTTCTTTCTAACCTTCCCAAATCTCGGGACGAGATTTCTTTTAAGGGTGGTAGTCTGTAACATCCCTGATTTTTGGAAAACTCAAAAATCACAAAAATTTGAAACTTTTTGTTTTCATGTTTAGTAAGTCACCAAAAACCAAATGAGAAGCAAGAAACAAAAGAAAACAATGCATATTTCAATGAAATTGAAATTACTAATCCTATTATACCTCTATTCCATAAACCCTAAAAACCCTCTCAAATGATTTTTCTCACATAAAGAAAACCATTTTACCTTTAGCAAAATTTATTACATAAAAGGTTTTCAATTCAAATATTACCTTGAAATTATTTTATGGCAACAACAATAAAAGATTTATAACCCTTAATAAAGTCCTAAGCCTCAAAATTATTTGATGAGAATAAAATTATTAATAATAACTTTTAGTTGTTATTCCAAGTTTTAAACATGAAGGGGTGAAAATGAAATGCTTTGATTTGAAAATAACATAACAAAAGGTTTTGAAAACAATATTATGACTTATGGTTTTATTCTAAAATTTATTGATCAACAATAATAATTAATTGTTATGAACTAATTAAATAGCATTAAGTTACTATTAGTAGATCCTTCAACTCCTAAAATTATAAAATGTGAAAGCGGTTTAAAAATGGCCTTAAAGTATTATTAGTGTTTTATTTATTTTTCAAAATATAAAGTTGTGAAAACAAGTAAAGTAACTTTGAAAAATAATGTTTTCAATTTGGAAAATAACATCTTAATTTGAGAAACCCACATTATTTTTATTAAACCCCAAGTCAAATAAATAAGGAAAATTTTCTATTAAGTGACTATGATGTTTTCATCTTATTTAAAAATTATAAAAGAAATGAAAACTCTTTGAAATGGTTTTGGAAAATAGTTTTTGATCTTTATAAAACCACTGAAATTATATTTGACCAATAATTGTATTTTATAATTTTCTAAATTAAAAATCACTTTAAGCTCTATTAAGGAATTATTTCAAATTTCAAAATTCAAAAATAAAAATATTTTGAAAGTTTACAAAAATGGTACTGTTAGAAAGTATTTGAAATAATATGATTTTAGAAATTTGTTTCATGTTAATTGGATTTATAAAACAGAAGATATAATTAAAACAATTAAACAGGAATAAAAAAATTTGATGACGTCATGCTGACGTCATCATCATCTTCATCCCAGAGAAGAAACTGTCTACCGTTTCTACCCGATTTAAATGTCTTTGATTTCGCGGGATTTAATCCCCGATTCATTGCCTCGTTTCCTCCTCTTTAAAGCCCTGCTTTTCCTCTTCATTTTCCCCCGCTCGCCTCATCGAATCTTGCCTCCAGGCCGCAAGTATTTCTCGCCGGAGTTCGTCCGCCCGCCGCCGTCGATCTCCATTTCCGGCGAGGTGAGCCAGTCTCTGTGGCCGAGAACCCCGTAGTTCGATTCCCCAGGTCCTCGCGCCCCTCCTCAACCCCTCTCCTTATTTTTTCCTTTGCAGAAGCGACGCACCCGGAGCTCGCCGGAGCCGCACCGCCCCATCCACGCTGCGCCATTGTTACTGGAAGCGAGGAGGTGCGCCGTGGACACCTTCTGCATCGTCGCATCGCGCCGAGCATCCCCGTGCTATCCGCGTGCTCGGGAACCCTCCGTAGCCCCGTCGTCGTCGACGACAGCAACGCCGGCCCCCGCGTCGCCATTTTCCGGCGACTACCTGCGCTGCCCGGTGAGCCTCTCTCCCTTTCTTGTATCATAGCCGTCCGATGCAGATCTAGTGGCTGGGAACAGATCCACTTAGCGAACGGGTATTAGCCAACCACATCGCGACACCTCAGCGCCCAGTCAGCTGCGCGTTATAGTGCTAACCGTCGCTCAGCGCGGCGTGAAACCGGCCAAAGCCCAGCCCTTATCTGTCGCCCAGCGCAGCAAATAGCAGCCCATTTTTTTGTTTTTCTTCCGGAATAGAAAATGAAAATTAGATTTTGCAGATTAGTCCCTATAACTTAGAAACATCATATATTTTCAACCACTTAGCCAAATTTAACAATCTTGGACTTTTTGAAAAGCCCTTGACATCTAGAAACTTTTGGCACTGTCCAAATTCAAATTTGACAAACTTAAATTTGTTCAAATTCAATTATGCTTGTTTGGTGAAATTTGGCATAATTCAAATTCTACAAATCCAAAAATTGCAAATAAAATATATTTGGAAACCTTAGAATGTGTGCTTTCATATCCTCTGTCCCAAAATAATATTTGAACAAATTAAAATTGAATTTAAAATTAAGTTGTCTATTTGAGTATTTTTGACATAGATTAATTTCTATAAATATTTTCAATATAGTTCCTTTTGCAAAATTGCTCCATTTGATAACCTTGGACCAGAAAAACCTTGCCCAACCATTTTGGACACCCTTGGACCATGACCCTGTATTTTAGCCAAAAATCCATCATAGTAGTCCATCTAGTTATTATATCTTAGATTTTGTTTCTATTTCTTTCTACCATTGTTGTTGTGGCCATTTTGAATCCAAGACCAAGTACCTAGTATGTAAACCATATAAGAGACCAAGTAGTGAACCTCAAACACTAGTACTATAGTGTTATATCTACTCCTCCATCCCCCTATTCTTGCTTCAAGAAATCCATCAAGTTAGCAAATGGAAAACAAGACTCAAGAAATAGAAGGTTATTCACTTTCAACCTGGTGGCAACATGAAGAGAATACAAGGAGGATCAATGAAGAAATTTTGAAGAAAAGACCCCACCACTAGAGGAAACTCAAGGAAGTACAAGTGTGAAGAAATCCAGAAGAAAACATCTCCCTCTCTCTTTCTATCTTTCTTCTTATTTTTCTTTCCAATTTGACTTAGTAGTATTTGTGCCCACCCCATACCCAAACCAATTAGTGAAGTGAAAACCATGAAGACTATCAAGACCAAGAGAAGCACCACACCAAGGAAGGAAACAACTTAGATGGCATGATGATGATCTTCAAGAAGGCAATCACATGAGGACTAGAAGCAAATCCATACAAGTTGAAGAATAACAAGTTATTTTTGTCCAACCATTGACCCAAATGGAAAACCCAAGACTTAGTAATATTTTCCCTTTGATGATGAAGTTAGTAGACCTACCCTAACCACAATGGAAAATACTAACATAATCACTCAAATATTTTGAAGCTGAATATGACCAAGTGTTTGCATGTATTACTTTAGTTGAAGAAGTAATATGTTTATTGTTAGTGAACTCTTGGAACTTCCTCGACAAGTATGGTTATAATAAAGTTAGATCACATCAAACTCAACCTAGTCCATCCCAAGTAAACCCTTGGAATTTCCTTAACAAGTATGAGACCATTAGAGAATGAATATTTCAACTCAAACCTAGACTTTGTCCTAACCAATTTGGTTAAGCCCCTTTTGATATGTTAGTTGCTATGTATGTTTTCTACACTTGTATGTTTGTTTGTTAGGATGCTTGTTTATTTGGTTTTGTCTTTTCAATGAATAGATTGTACGGAGAGCAACGATCTTTTGTGAAGAGAGTGTGATATCTTCACCAACTTCAACAAGGCAAGTAACACACCATCAACTACCTATTATTTTCTATATGCATTAGTTGATTTTGAGTAGTATGCATGATAGGAAATTTTACTAAGTTATACTATGCTATGCTATTATCCTAGTAGTGTGTAGCCATCCCTTTTACCTAGTTATTTTGATAGCCTTAGAATTTACTAGGTGCTATGCAATGTTACAAATTGTTTTACTAGATGTTGAGGAAAAATCCTAAGTATAACTAATGAATGAACCACCTGGGTGGAAGTGGTAAGACTGGGTTATGTTGAGTGTTTCCTCAGGGCCCTTATCTAAGGGTTATTCCACTTGAAGTTGTCACTTGCGGATGGCCACCCAGGAACAAAGAGATTACTATGTCCCTCTAAATCTAGTAGCTTCCCGTGCAGCCTTTTGACAATATGGGCTCTGTCTTGATCAATTAAGTTGTGAGGGTTCAGCCCAGGCTTGACAAGCAGATGTAGCAAAATTATAGGTGGAACGGGTCTTGCCGGTGGGTTTGGACTTCTTCTTCTGAAAGATCTCGTCTCAATTCTCTCCTTTCCATGATGCACTCCGGGTGTATAGGATGTTTGGGCTAATTGAAGACAAAGGGTGAAAGTGCACAAACTCTGTAGAGTCAACAAACTAAGATCTTAGCCGTGTCCCCGGTTATGGACAACTATGAGCAGCTGGACAAGGATTGACGGAAGAATCTCATCATCAATTTCAATAAGTAAAATTTTGACCAAGTGAACAGTATTGTGGTGCTTGGATCTTAATCCAATGTTGCCACCCTTTTGAAAAGAAAAATTGGTTTAACAAAAGTGATAGGAGAAAACTGGCTTTATGCAAACTTAGCCAAAACTCCACTCAGCCAAATGAGCATGTAGTATTAGTCTTGCCATTTATATCCACCATAGTGTTACTTGCCAATACATTAAATTGTATTGACTCCCTTGTGGCTGCATATTCCATATTGTAGATATTTCTGAAGACGAGTGAGGATTTCGTTTAGGATCTCGAGACTATCGCCAACATGTCTTGCCTGTGGCACATGAAGAAGATGGGCTCAATGTTGTTCTATGTTTTCCGCTGTAATACTTTGTTTTCTGCTAGTCTTCTAAGACTATGCAAGTTGTAATACAATTTTGTAAAGACTGGATCATGCGATGTAATAGAATTTGATGCATTTGCATGATATTTCATTTTGTATTGTGGTGCTAGCAATTGATCCAGGGACTAGCACAATAACACAGGTATTCCATCTTTATTAAAAGTTGGGATGCTACAGAAGCTCATTTTCCCTAAGCCGGGTCTTGTACAGCATCCTTTGGGCCGAGTTACTCCTTGACGTTAGTATACCGGGTTATCATCCCTCCATCAGGTTAAGCTTGGGGATGTTGATGCATGTAAAATGCATAGATGAATTTTGCATATTTTCACATGGTTTTCTATTACATACTGCATCATATAAGGGTATAATTCAATGTTTTATAGTATTTTGGGGTTAAATTACAAAGTCCCCCAACTTTTATGGAATTAACCCTGCCTGTCAGAAACCCCGTTTTCTATATTTTTGACGTTTCAGGGGGCAAACTTCCGCGAAATCACCTGAAAATCTGCGGGGGTCATTTTCTTGGAAGGAGAAGACTTGCGGGCGAAGGATCCACGAGAATTGGGCAAGGAGGCCCAAAATAGGACCCTCCACGTGGCCAGATTCCTTGGCCGCGTGAGAGGCCCCCTTTTGGTCCCTGTGGCCCCAATTCCTTCCATCTTCGAGTTACCGACTCCGTCTTGACCTAAAACCGACTATAAAAAGGGTCCCCCGTACCCTTACGGAGCAGAGCGCCGCCAAAACACCGAAACAGAGACCAGAAGTTCCAGATTGGAGGGGGAAAACTCCGGCGGGGCGCCGCCTGTGTGATCTCCTACCCCTCCAACGTCATCTCCATCGACATCTCCATGAAGAGGGAGTATTCCACCCCAGGGCTATGGGTTTGTGGAAGTATCTCTTGTATCTCTCTCTCTATGTGCTTCACTAATTAGATCTGTATGAGCTGCCTCACATGATTACGGGCACCGTTGTAATTCCTATGTGGTGGATCTTTTCTATGAGTTATTGAATCTGAGATTGCAATTGTTTCTCTTGAGTTATTTGAGTAGACGTATCTTATGTACCCCGTTCTTATTTGCTAGCTTTGATCAATCTAGTTCTTGAGAGCGTGTGTGGGGTGATGGGTGCATTAGTTGGAGTAACGGGGGGGTGGCTAGTGCTGTGAAAGTGACAGAAGTTCAGCGATCCACTTAGGTTTTATTAAACCTTCTTAGTTACCTCACTAGGGATAAAAAGGTGTACCTTGTTACCGGGGATTTGAAGTGACACTAATCAATCTCCATGACTAGATCTAGCAAGTTCTTACTTCAACTTCATGTCACATTGCTTAAAGCTATACTCTGGTTTTTCCTTAATTATCGAGGTGTTATGATTTATTTCGCATCTTGGTGGAGTATAAGAGGGATCAATATGACCGTAGAGATCTCTATGCTAGGACGTGATGCCCATATGAAAGTACTCAATGTTAAACATGTTATTGTAATCTCACATGTAATTCTTTATGTCCACCGTCTACCACTTTATTTGAGAGAATGCAAGTGTGAAACCATGAACCCCGGTCCTATTTTAATTATAAGAAAACACTCTAGTTACTGTGCTGCAATTTACTTTACTTGCACTTTACTTTACTTGCATCTCTAATTCGAATTTACATTATCTCCATCACCACTTGCATCACAAAAATACAAAAACAATCCATTGCATATTTATTTTCTCATTTGCATTTAGTAGTAGATTTAATTATTGCACATTTACTTTCAGTTTTGCATTGCAATTTAGAAGTCTCACACCTTGTGCTTGACAACCACTTGGTGAGGTTGAGGGCACAAAATTCTCTACTTGTTTGCAGGATCCTGGAGGAAGCTTGGAAGACAACCTGAAATACTGGCTCCCCAAGAGTTCGATATAAACCCTCGAGTCACCCTCGTGGGGAAGAAGGCTTGCCACTAGCTACACACTCTGCACTTGGAGTCTCAACCTAGCCATCAGGGTGCAGGCCTCAACGTTATCTCGGTGCCCACCTTCGAGCGACTCCGGGTGCTGTAGGAGCGTCTGGCCCCCACGAGGCCATTCACCAGTGTCACAGATGGCACCACGGTCCCGCTGGGACAGGTGCGTCTTTCCGTCACGCTCGGCACTCGCCAGAACTGCTGCACCGAGACCCTCTACTTCGACGTGGCGCACATCTTCCTCCCCTAGAACGCCATCCTCGGATACCCATCTCTTGCGAAGTTCATGGCTACAACATACCATGCGTACAACCTCGCCAAGTTGCCCTGGCCTGCTGGCACCATCACCATCCATGGGGAGGTGGAGGATGCAACACGCTCCGTCGAGCGAGCCTACAAGGCTGCGACAACCTCTCACCCCGCCGATGAAGACGACGTGGGACATGGTACGTCAAAATGTATCTCCTTTTCCAAACACTTTTGTTGTTGCTTTTCTTCTAAACTTGTGAGTTTTGGATGCAACTAACACGGACTAACGTTGTTTTCAGCAGAATTACCTTGGTGTCTTGTTTTTGTACGGAAAAATCAACTTTTTAGGAAATCGCATGGAAAAGATCCTGAAGTCCTTATTTTACCGAAGACCCCCAGAGCCATAAGAAAAGCCAGAGGGGGCAAGGAGGGGCCCACACCATGGGCTGGCGCGACCCCTTCCTTGGCTGCGCAGCCTGGTGGTGTGTCCATCTCAGCCACCCCCTCAGGCTCCCCTTTTGACTACATAACCCCCGTGACCTAAAAAGCCGCAATGGTTCATCATATTCCAGAGAAATACACCCGAGCGCCGCCGCCACCTCGAAACCCAATTCGGGGATCAGAAGTTCCTGTTCTGGCACCCTGCCGGGACGGGGATTTGAAGGAGATCATCGCCATCGTCACGACTACCACTTCTCCATCAACCATCCACGATTCCTCCATCCATGTGTGAGTAATCCCTGATGTAGGCCGAGAGGGATGGTAGGGATTGGATGAGATCATTCATGTAATAATGCCAGATTGTTAGGGCATAGTGCCTAGTATCCGTTGTTAGTGTTATATATCGTTGTTGCAACTTGTTATGCTTAATGCTTGTCACTAGGGCCATAGTGCCATGATATCAGATCTGAATATGTTATTGTTTCATGAGTATAATTATGTTTTTTTTATTATACCTGCAAGTTGTTTACACATATCGTTGTCCGTAACCCGAGGACCCAAAGTGATAATAATTGGGACAACCAGAGGGGATGGCTGCGATGTGAGGATCACGTGTGTTCACGGAGTGTTAATGATTTGCTCCGGTGCTTTATTAAAAGGAGCACCTTAATTACCAGTAGTTTCCCTTGAGACCCCTCTGCAACAGGCTGGTAGGACAAAAGATGTTGTGCAAGTTTCTCACTGCAAGCACGTACGACTAAATTGGTACACATGCCTATGGTTACCTAGTACTTGGATGCTTTATTATTATCTATCTGGAATGCCCATGTTTTGATTATTATATGAAATATCTTATCCATGCAATGCCCGTTCATCCATTCCCTATGCCTACATTACTTTAATCATGTTATTTCCCACAATTGCTACTGTTGTTACTATTTACTCCTGCTGTTATTTTACTACTGCTGCTGCTATAAAACTATTACCACTAATAAACTGTTGCGAGCAAGTCTACTTTCAGGTGCAACTGAACTGACAACTCATCTGTTAAGGCTTATAAATATTATTTGGCTCCCCTTGTGTCGAATCAATAAATTTTGGGTTTACTTCCCTCGAAGACTGTTGCGATCCCCTATACTTGTGAGTCATCAAGAATATTTTCTAGTGTCGTTGCCAGGGAGCATCGCTTTATTTACTTGCTCACTTGAACGTGATATTGTTCGCTCCAAGGTTTTCGTCATGGGAAAAACTCGTGATGGGAAAGTCCCTGTATTACCATCCACTAGAAGGAGAGGTACAACTCCGAAGACCTTTGTTGCTCTTGATTCACCATCTGTAATCAGTAAGCTTCTTACACCACCACATGCTACACACACTGCTACTTCTGCTGAGTCTGAAAATGCTTCTGATACTTTTGATGATGCTTCTACCGTGCTTGATGATACTGGTTCATTAGGTGTTTTCCTAGATGCTACAATTGCTAGATCTAAACAAATTGAAAATAGTGAAATTCCTATTGAAAATGTTGATACACCTATTAATTCACCCGAGTCTAGAGAAAGTCCTAGTGATGATCTTGAGGAAACTTACACTAGATTTGACTTTATTGAAGAAGTTCAAGCTACTACTAGTGCAATTGCTCTTAAGAGTCTTCTTGCAAGACATGCTGTTAAATATAAATCTTCTCCTAATGCTAAGTTTGCTACATCTCCCATACACATTAAAGATAAGGATTATGATTCCTCTTTAGATTTATCTTACATATCTATTGTTGAGAAAGAAGCTTTTTGTGGTATTGAAAATGAAAGTGCTATGGAACATATGAATGAGCTCTCATCCTTGAGTAGTTTATTTTCTGATGATATTAAGAAACAAACTTACTTTGTTGCTAAATTTTTTTCCTTTCTCATTGAAACATGAAGCTAAAACTTGGTTTAACAATTTGTCACATGAATCTATTAATAATCCTATTGGTTTGGTTAATGCTTTCTTTCAGAAATATTTTCCTGCTAGTGCTCAACATGCTGCTTTGCAAAGAATCTTTAACTTTAAGCAAATTGAAGGAGATAAAATGCCTGAATCTTGGTCAAGATTTTGTTCTTTACTAAGAGCTAGTCCTGGACATCCATTGCCTAAAAACGAGCTCCAAGATATATTTTATAATGGACTAACTGTTGAATCTTGGACATACCTGGATAGTTGTGTTGGTTGTGTTTTCTTGAAAAGAACTCTAGAAGAAGCTGAGGAATTATTGGCTAATATAAGAAAGAACCATGATGATTGGAGTATACCTGAGCCAACACCAAAACCAACACGCAAGAAGAGGGGAATGATTGAATTAAATCATGAAGTGATGAGGGAAGCCAAAAAATCTCTTAAAGAGAAGGGTATTAAATCTGAAGATGTGAAGAATTTACCACCTGTAGAAGAATTATGTAAGCCAATTCCTCATCCAACAACAGTTAAGGTACATTCTCTCCAGTATTTTGATAATAGAGATATTCCTTATTCTAAACCACCTGGTCAATGCTGAGATGAATTTCATAATTATGTTGTTAAGCAAGATAATTTTAATATGAGAATGCATAACCATATAATGGGAAACTCTACAACTATTCATAATTTGCATGGTATTATTGAGAGAACCTCTAATGATGTTAAAATGCTTGTTAAACATTTCCATATGTTACAACTCAAATTGATCAACTCACTAAAGTGCAAAAGGATTTTCTAGCTAATGCTTCCAGAGAAAAAACATGTTTATGAAATAGTTACTAAAAGTGGTGTTTCTACTCAGTATCCCTTGTATCTTGAAGGACATCCTAAAATAATTGAACAATATTATCAACAACCTAAAAACAATAGTACTTCTTGTAAGAAAAAGAAGAAGGAACATAAAACTATTGTAGAATCTCCTAGGCCTGCTAAAGATCCTAATAGTATATCTAACTCTGATGCTGAAACTAAAAGTGGTAATGATAAAAGTGATGCTTCTGATAAAGAAGAAACTGAAGTTGAACCTGAAAAGCAAGCTAAAACTGCAAAGTATACTAAGGAGGATTTCATTGCTAATTAACATGGTAACGAAAGAGAACCTTGGGTACAAAAACCAATGCCTTTTCCTAATAAGAAACATAAACGAAAGGAAGAAGAGCATTATAATAAGTTATGTGAGTGGATGAAACCTTCGTTTTTGCAAATTTCTGATGCTATTAAACTGCCTCCTTATTCAAAGTATATGAAATATATTGTCTCTAACAAATGGAAAATTTCTAATGAGGAAATTTCCACTATGATTGCTAATTACTCTTTTAATGATAAGGTCCCAAAGAAGCTTGGAGATCCCGGTATACCCACTATTCCATGCTCCATTAAAAATAATTATGTTAGATCTGATCTATGTGACTTGGGAGCAGGAGTTAGTGTTATGCGTTTTCTCTCTATAAGAGACTCTCTCTGGAAAAATTGATACACACTAATATATCCTTGCAAATGGCTGATAAATCTACTGCTATTCATGTTGGTATATGTGAGAATGTTCCTGTTCCAGTGGCTACTAGTTGTTTGATATTAACTGACTTTGTTGTGTTGGAAATGTCTGAAGATGATAATATGTCTATTATTCTTGGGAGACCTTTTCTTAACACTACAGGGGCTGTTACTGATTGCAACCAAGGAAAAGTAACTTTTAATGTTAATGATAAAGAGCACATAGTTTATTTTCCCAAGAAGATTAATAGGAAATATGGTCTAAACTCAATTGAAAATATTGAGACCATCAAGATTGGAGAATTCTGTTGTCCTATTCCAATGCCACTAAAAGAATATGAAATTATTATGATTGGGACTATGTCTATCAAAGTTGAGGTAACATAATCATTTAGTGATATACAAAGTTTTGCTCCATAAAAATTGTTTTGGTAACAAGTCTTGGTCAACCTTGTTAAGAAAGTGATTTTAAACGAAGGAAAAAATGTTTTCACTATGTTTTCACCATTTTCTCCTTTGTTTTCACCATGTTACACATGTCTCCACCATCCATAATTTTGTTTTCACCACTTCCACCTTTGTTTTCAATGGTTATTTGCACATTATAATGGCTTAAAACTTCTGTAGAATTGGTCTTGGTTCTGTTTTCCAACATTCCGTAATCATTTTCCAAGTTTATAATTATTTATTAAATAATGAAAATACTCGAAAATAAAGTTTCTAAAAAAATCCAGATAAATTATATTAAAATTTTACCTTAAAATGAAGTAGAGAGGCACCTGGAGCACCCCAGGGGGCCACTATGCCTGCACACCACCAGGTGGCGTAGGTAGGCCCCTGGGTGCGCCATCACATGATGTGGCCCCCTGGACCCCCACTTGCTCTCCTCCCTGCCAAACACTCCACTCTCTCACCCAAACTCGAAAACATTCCTCGAACCCAAGTTCTTGTTGTTCTTCCTCAAGATTTTTCGATCTCCTTGCTCATCCCACCTTTGTTGCTGAATTTTGGAGCATTTTCTCTCCGGTATGTGACTCCTCCAATTATCCAAGTAGAATTTTGTTTAGTGGAGTATGTCTTGAGTATTTTGGTACTGTAGGTGAAAGGTTGTGTGAGTTTGCATGCTTGATTTGTGTTGAAATAAATTAGTTTTGATGCATGTATAGCCCTCTTACAAGTCTCTATAGTAGTTTCTATCATATAGTTGCTTGAAAATCGATTTTTATGATGCTTGTTAAAAATTTCAGAAATGGAGTATAATGTACACGAACTTAACCAGCATGAGTTGGAGGTGCATGAGGTCATGCAAGTACACTGTGAAGAAAGAGTATTTCCATCCATTTATCCATGCCATGAATTTATGTATGCTGTCGGAATTTTGCAAGATATCCAAAATCTTGTCTCTAATGCAGGATTTGAACATTTCATTGAGGGTGAACCTAGCCAACACGTTAAACTAACTATGTCTATGGTGCGGGATTTTAGTTTCAGCTTGTCCTCGCCGAGTTTTGTGAAGCTATTAAGGTGCCACAGTGGGGATCACGTGAGAAGATAAGAGGGCAACCCAAACCACTGATGGATTTATATAAATAAATATGCCAAGAGAGAAGATTCTCAGTTTAGAGTGGTAAAATGCGAAACATTCAACTCCCATCTATTTGATAGTTTCCCTATTTTATTGCCAAGTGTGTGCTTGCTAGAAAACCCGCAAACAATTTATCTGTTTATGATCTAGCTTTTATCTCAGCTGCGTTGAAGCATGATAGGTCCTATAATTTTGGTGCTTTAATTTCTTTCCGTCTTCTGCTAACCGTGAGAAGGGCGGAGTTTGTGGAGGTCTCATTGCCTCTCGTTTACTAGCTTTGCATGGTGTGGATCCACACCACTTAGGGATCCTTTGATTCAAAGGAATAACATAGGAATTTTGCAGGGTTGTTTCCTATAGTAAATTTCCTAAATAACTTGCTTGATTCATAGGATTGTATCCTATAGGAAAAATTCCCATAGGAATCTTGTAGTGTAAATCCTATAGGAAAATAACATGAGGTCCAACCTCATGGAAAAATTCCTTCACCACAATCAAGGAATCTCTCTTCCCATAGGATTCAATTAGACACTAGAAGAATACCCCGTGCGTTGCAGCGGGTATCTCTTTTAAAAAATATTCTATAAACGAAATGGGTATAAGGTGTATGAAATATTCCATTATCAAGATTCAGTGGATCACGTAATCGATATACTAAATTTAATTCGCATGAAATTGTTGTATATTTTGAGAAATAAATATTAGTGACATGGATAATTATATGGTTGAAAAAAATGTGGCATGATTATGTGCCATGAAAATATGTAATATCACAATTATTAGTGGAGATGACATGGCTAATTGATTGGCTAAGAGAGTGTGTGATGTGGATAGCTTGCATGTTGAGATAGAAAAATCATTAATGCATGTTAGTGGGGTTTTGCTTTATAAGAAGTATAGATGCCATGCCAATCCTATAGTATTCCTATTCCTACACATTTCCTATCCTATGAATCAAAGGATCCCTTAGACTTATAATTCCCATAGAGAGGCTTGATCTTAATTCCATGATACAACATAAATTTGATTCCACCTATGCTAACTTGAACAATTTATCCTATGAAATAAATGTCTCCAAGAAATCAAGGTGGAGAGTAATTAAATCTGATAGAGTAGTCAATTTGCATGCGCCTCTTTTGTTTAACCTTAAAGTCAGGGAAGGATGGTCATTCTAAAAGATTGAATTTGATGCATACATGAAGGAGCATCCCCAACATGTAAAGGATGCTAGAGAGGGGGACAAAAATGATTTCGTCTAGCCCCTCCGACACTATGGGGTTTCCGTACTAGCACCCTGGTCATGATTATGTGCATGTTGTTTCATCTTCTTCATGGGCGCCTGAGTACGACTCTGCTAGGGAAGACCCACCAGCATGGGGTTAATACTCGCGTCGTGACTGATCTCCACTTAGGCCAAAATCCTAAGCTTGGGGGGAGATATCCCGACATCACACTCATCTACATATCATGTTTCTGTCGGTGAACGGTAAGTGAGGGCACCTAGAGGGGGGGTGAATAGGTGCTACGACCAATTTTAATTTTTCTTCACAATTAGGCTTCATACAAAGGTAAATTCTCTAGATAATGCAACTACGGTGAATTTACCTGTATGACTAGAACAAGCACAAGAACAATACAAGCATAAGTAAAGGAGGAAGGGAACAAGGTAACCGATATGAAGCACACGGAGACACGATGTATTTCCGAGTTCCTCCTTGTTAAGGGAGTACGTCTCATTGGAGGGGTGTGAGCTCGCCACGAAGGCTTACTCAACTCCACAAAGGTCTCACCCTATTCTCCGATGAACCTCGCCACAAAGGCATAGTCCACCTTCCACTATTGATCCCCTTTTGAGGCGGGAATTGAGTCATTTACACACAAGCTTGGGGCACAAACCCACAACCAAATTGGGGGCTCCCAACATTCACTCGAATCACCAAGAGTAGCAAGAAGTCTAGGTTCTCCACAAGAGTAAACCCTTGACAAGATCCCTCAAACTAATGAGGGGGAATGGAAATCCGGTTGGTGAAGCTATAGATCCGGGGCTTCTCCTTCAATCCTCCAAGTTTGGGTGGAGGAGATGGGAGAAATAACTTGGTGGGTGAGCTCAATCAATGGAGCATTCAATTCTCGACTAGCTACCCCTTGGAGAAGAAGGGGGTCTTCTATGTATAGGTCCACCAAAAACTAGCCGTTTTTCTCGCAGTCGAAGTTCATTCCACAATGAATCCGGAACTTCCGGAATGAATCCGGGATCCCGGAATAACCCGGAACAATCAGGATCCTAACTGAAGAATTTGCGTTCATGCCGGAATGAACCCGGATTGGTCCGGAATGATTCCGGATTGAACGGAGGATTTCGCGGCAATGTCGGAATGACTCTGGAATGAATCCGGATCTCGGAATCACCCAGAATGATTCCGGATTGTAAAATATGTTTTCACGGTCAATCCGGAATGAATCCGGATGAAACCGGAATTATTCCGGATGACAGTAAAAAAACCCTTCTTCGAGCCAGAAAAACGTCCGTCGAACGTTTTCTTCTTCACCATTTCTTTGACACTGTTTTTGTGCTGATATTGGCTATAACCTTTTTCAACAAATAGCACACACGGTTAAAACTCATTTATGTTGTTAAAAACACACACAAAACATAGAGATATCAAAATTGCACTTTCAATCTCCCCCTTTATGGTGTTTGATGACAACATAAAGAATCACGGGAATAAACAAGGTGAGCAAGAGAAATGGTCTCCAAAAAATAGACGGAGCTCCCCCTTGATATGTGCCCGGTGAGGTGCACACTTCACACGCTTTGCTCCCCCTATGTTTTAGACACCAAGCGACCTAAACAAGTTCACCATACATGCGGGAAAGGAAATAACTTAAACAAGCATGATTCTAAATAACATAGCATAACCACGGGTAAGAGTGACACAACCAAGTCACTAAGGTTCCAGACATAAATAAGGAAATGTTTGCAAAGACGAAAAAACTAAAGAAACCGGAGCACAAGCCTATAAGATCAAAACGAAAGGCAAATAAGACTTGTACCCCCACCCTTGCGAAACCCGTGATATCCTAATAGGGACTGCTTCTCCCCCTTTGGCATCAAGACGCCAAAAAGGAGAAAACGAGTCCAAGTAGCGTCTCAAGAGATCACTCGACGCCGTTATCTCCTTCGCAGTGCTCCTCGTCATCTTCCTCCTCTTCATCCTCATGGTCTCCACAGTCACCAACATTTTTTGAAACATTTTCTACTGCAGGGGAGTCCCCCACAGCCCTTTATTACCAACCACAAGCGTTACAGTTACAAAAATGTACAAATATACATGGAATTAGACTAAGACAGTCTATCCCAGGCTAAATTAAGGAATTAATCCATAAAGCTAAGTCAGCAGCCACAGCAGCACTCAACCTATGCGTAAGCATAAGGAGATCAAACATGAAGCCCACTTTCCATCCCATAAAGGAATGTCTTTCTGATTTAAAAATTACTCCATTCCTCTGCTTCCAAATATTCCAGCAAGCAAGAATCACAATCTCAGTGAAACATGGCCCCTTGAAAGACTTTTTGGCAGCAGCAAGACAGTCACCAACATCATCAAAGTCATCCTCATTAGATTCCTCTTCATCAACAACATCAGCCGGAGGCACCCCAAAGTAGAAACCATCATCATGAATCTCGGGCATCTCAACAGGAAGATAGGGAATAGCAGTGAGATGTGGAGGATCAGCAGGCACATCGATCCCAGCAGCCCTACAGTCAGAGTTCTGAATACGACGAGTCTCCTTGGCCAGCTCCCTAGCCTCATATGCAATTTTCCTAGTGTCACTGCACATACTAAACATAGCCTTGAAGAACTTGGCAATGCCACTAGAGGGCTGACGCTAAGAACCACCACTCGAGGAAGCAGAAGGAGTAGCATGAGACATCTTGGTATTGGCCTTTGTGTACTCAGGGATCTTAGGACCAAGGATGAGAGATGGCACCATCTTCTTGCCCTTGACCACTAGAAAGTCATCCATGATCTCAACTCCAAGCTTGGCATTGATGAGCTTCTGAATCAAGGGGTCAAAGGCAAGATTACTCTTCTCCATCACACCAATACATATCTCTCGGTAAATGAAATCCATCACATCAATCTTCCGCTGGTTCTGGGGCTTGGTGAGCATCATGAGGTTCACCATATAGGCCCTGATAGCTGAGTAATCTCTAGCCTTGATCATGAGAGTGGAGCGGAAAATCTTGGAAAGAACATTGTAGTACGGTTACATGTTGGAGTTGAATGGCCTAGTCTTTCCCTGAGAATCAGGAGGATAGCAGAAATCCAAGATGGAGTTATCATACTCTGAGTTGTCATGAACCCTGAAACCATGATGACCATAAGTGGTCTTCCACTTGTAACCCAGAGCATCATCATATTCACACAAGTTGCTAGTGATCTTCTCCTCCCCAGACATCCAAGTCATGATGCGCACCGCATCACCCGTCCAGTGCACTGTGCAGTAGAACTGAGCCACCAAGTCCGGGCAGTACTCACACTCAATCTCCAGGAGTGGTGCCACATTGAGCTTCACTAAACAATCATGAACACGACATATATCACCATTCTTGTGCCTATGATAGAACTCCATGTCCACCTGAAACTGATTGCAGACAAGAGGACCCTAAGTGACATAGAACTCATTCCAAGCCTTGAGTTGAAGGTTGGTCCAAAATCGAGGATCTTCACAAGTGTGCTCGGAATAGCGATATAGGTTCCTCCTCTTAATAGCTTTCCACTAAGCCACGGTGAATGATTTCAAGTTTCCTTCGGGCAGCCTATCAACCTGATCATCCTCATGACCGCTCCCGGCACGGCTACCGGAACCACGACCCCTCTATGGGAAAGGACCTCTCCTAGTGGCGGCCTTCCTCTTGGTACCAACACGAGACCCACCACCTGTGAATGGAGGAAATAGAGACAACATGGGATTATTGCATATGCCAAACGGGGATCAAAATTCCAAAAGTTTGATGGAGTGCAGATTTTCAGAAATTCTGGAGGGATCTGTATTCAATCCGAGATTTCCAGATTCATTCCGGGTGCCGGAATGATTCCGACCTGGCCCGGAATTTTTCCGGGAACCTCGATTTGACTCGAGATTTCCATAAAAATCCGACTATATGGCTCATAAACTGCATCAAAATTATGGAACACCATGGGATAGATCCTAGGAGAGGACTAATGTGCAGGAATACAAGGGGATGACATGGATATGAGAGATCTAAATCTAGATTGGCAGTTGTTTAGACTAGATCTTTTAGACATGGAAACTAGGGTATGGCGATTAGCCAAAGATGAACAAGTTTAAGGGAACTCGACAACTAGATCCAACCCTAGGTGGAGATTGTATCTAGAACGAAATCCAACCAACGAAAACGAAAATAATGAGAGGCCAATCCAAATACCTTCCATGGAGGATGTCCTTGTCCAAGGGGGGATCAAAAATCCCTTCCTATGGGCAACGAGGACGAGTGTTGTGAAGATTTTGTGGCTAGGGCACGAGAGGAGGGGAAAATTGTGGAAAGAAACCCTCTCCCGTGCGTGCATGGCCTTTTATAGGCGGAAAACTCTCAGTCCAGGAATGGTCCGGACTTAATGCGGCTCGCCCGGAATTGTTCCGGAAGTTTGGGATTGAATCCGACTGGATCGGAAATCGAGCACTTATGGATTAGTTCCAGCCTACTCGGAATAGATCCGAGTTTTCCGGATTTGTTCCGTATTTGACCAGGAAAAGGCAGTGAGAGATGACTAGGAGCAAAGTGACTTAGTGTGGAGTAAGGCATATGCATATAGATGAACATAGGAGAAGGAATAATAGCAAGGTAACACAAGGGGTTAGAACTTCCTAGTCTTACTCCTTGGTAAATACGCAAATAAGAAGCAAATAGCAACAAGTAGTAGTGTTCGGAAAAGCAAACAAGCTTGACAACTCAAATGCAATCAACTAAGAACCAACTCTTCAACCAAGAAGAGGTTGGTGGCCTAAGCCACCATGTAAGATATCATGGTATGCAACCGCGAATATATATCTTGGGGGCATTGCCAATACTCAAGATTGAAGCTCACAATTCAACATTAGAAAAAGAGAGATAACAATGAATTTTTGCTTTGGGCATAATAGGGGGATGAAAGTGCAAACGCGCTTAAATCATCTTGTTTTGGTGTTTGTTAACAACACATATATCCTTAAGTGTGTTGATGCTTTTCAGGGCCTTAACAACATATTTGATATGGTGGTAGTGAGTTACAAAAAGATGCAAAGTTCCAGGAATTGATTCTGCTGGAATTTACTCCAGGCCGAAGTCTCCGGTGTGAAGAAATTCGTGGGACATTGTTCTCTGGATTTCTGGTGTCGCCCGCTGTACCCAGACCGAAGACTTACCTGAGATACATCGGAGTCTCGAGTGTGGGCATTACCTTAGAAGAATCTGGCTGGGGTTCATCTGGTGTCTCCCGGTGCATCTACACCGGAGACTTACCGGAGACTATCCGGAGTCTCCGGACTGGCTTTTATCGAAGACCCCAAACATATTCTGGACACAGGAGAGAAGGCTCAAGCTGGACAAGACCGGAGTCTCTGGTCCCTCCGACGGGAGTCTCCGGACTGATGATTTCCTGAAGAAAATGGAGGTGGAGAAAGTGGTGTCCCCCGCTGCATCGACACCGGAGAGTGTACGGAGTCTCCGGACTGGTGTTCTGTGAAAAACTTCAGACCGGAGTCTTCGTCCTTTACACCGGAGTCTCCGGTGTAAGTTTGGCAGAATTTCCTCCAACGGCTCCAAACTTTATGAGGGGTATAAATACCCCCTCTCCTCCACCTACCTCTAGCTAGCTCGTCCAGAATAGATCTCACCATTGCTAGAGCTCACCCACCTTGCTAGATCTCCAAATCCCTCCACCCAAAAGCCTTAATCTTTGGAGGATTGAAGGAGAAGGCCCCGATCTATGTCTTCACCAACCGGATTTAATTTCCCCTCTCATTTGCTTGAGGGATCTTTGCCTAGGGTTTCCTCTTGTGGAGAACCTAGGCTTCTTGTTACTCTTGGTGATTTGTGATTGTTGGGAGCCCCCAATTTGGTTGTGGGTGTGTGCCCCAAACTTGTTTGTAAAGGACTTGATTCCCGCCTCAAAGGGATCAGTAGTGGAAGGTGAACTAGGCCTTTGTGGCGCGGTTCATCGGAGAATAGGGTGAGGCCTTTGTGGCGTTGAGTAGGCCTTCGTGGCGAGCTCACACCCCTCCAACGAGACGTACTCCCTTTACAAGGAGGGACTAAGGAATACGTCGTGTCTCCGCGTGCTTCCTATCGGTTATCTCGTTCTCTTATCCTTTACGCACTTGTGTTGCATTTATTGTTCTACTAGTTGCATTTATTGTTGTACTAGTTGCATTAATTGTTATCCTTGTCATATAGGTAAATTCACCTTAGTTGCACTATCTAGAGAATTTACCTTTGTGTCAAGCCTAATTGTGAAGAAAAATTAAAACTGGTCATAGCACCTATTCACCCCCCTCTAGGTGCCCATACTATTCTTTCAATTGGTATTAGAGCCTCGGCACTTCTATCGAGCTTAACCACCCAAGAGTTTAAGTATGGTCGATGAGACGGAGACCGCCGGTTCTGTGGAGCCGGTCTCAATGAGTTGAAAAATTCATTGACCTCATCCATGGAGACCAAAATCGATAAGTTGCGTCAAGTATTGATGCAACTCTTGAAAGCCAAAGGACTGGAGGTCACCGGCTCATCTCCTCCGGACGAAAATACGGAGGGCGCCAAGAAAGGGGTAGACGGTGAACTACCTAAAGATTCTTCCGCTAAAAACTCCACAGAAAAGGGTACGGAAGGAGATGAAGAATATCACTCCGTCAAAGGATGTTATTCTCCTGATCCTCCCGTCCCACATCCTCATATAGTACCTAGGGGAGATCCACCTAAAATTGATTCTTTTTCTTTCCGTGAATGGTAATATTACATGGAGACTCACTTGAACTCCTCTTGTATAGAACTTTGGAGAGTCACTCATGATGGATACAAGCCTCATGACCCCAATAACTTGATAGGAAGAGAAGCCGTCGATTGTCAACTCAACTACACCGCCTTGTCTATTCTTTAACAAGTCGTGGGTCCTAACCACATGCCTCGTCTCCAACAATATTCCACCGCCAAGGAAACATGGGACGCTCTTGCCTTCATGTTTCTGGGCAATGAAAGCATGCAAAGGAATAGGTATGATGCCTTGAGCAATGAGGCTGAAGGGTTCTATATGCATGATGGAGAGAGCCATGAAGACATGTACCGGAGGCTCAAGACTCTTTCCACGGCATTCTCCAATGTTTGTGACAAGTACATTGATGATGCTTGAATCAAAAGGAATTACATGATTGCTCTCATGCCATTTGAGCCCGCGGACTTGAAGAGCATTCAAGGAATACATGACTTTGCTTCTTTGACCTCAACCCAAGTTATGCAAGAGATGTGCTCCTATCAAGTGCAAACCAATAATGCTCTTGAAAACCGTTTTAGGGCCATAGGAATGCACAAAGGGACATAGGTTGCTTTGAAGGCCAAGGTTGTGTCAAGAGAGGTTGAGTATGAAGAAGAAGGCCATGAGGAGTTACCTCCATTGTAGGATCAATAATATGATCCCGTGCTCAACGATATCATTGCTCTCACCGTGCAAAAAAATTGGAGGAATCCTCCCAAGGCCAAGGCATATGTTGAGGAGAAGACCAAGTCTCGCTATGGCAATGATGGGACTCAATGAGTGAGGTCTTGCTTCAATTATCAAGATAAGCACCACTTCATTGTGGAGTGTCCCTATGAAAATAGAGAACTCCATAGTGGCAAGCTCATTCATAAGGACAAGTCCAAGGTTGATTACAAGAAACCTCATTTCAAGAAGAAACCTTTCAACAAGAAGTCTCCCACCAAGTTTGTGCTAGTGACTCAAGAGGAGTATGATTCCGGGAGTGATGAAGAAGAAGAAACCACAAGTGAAGTGGCCGCTCTTGCTATTGCTTCTACTCCATCATCTTCATCTCTCTTTGAATCCCCCAATGAAAATCATCCTCACCCAAATTCCAAGTGCTTCATGGCTAAGGCCTCCGAGGTATCACCTTCTCCCAACTCGAAGACCCCAAGTGAACTAGAAAATCTTGTAGTCTCAGAGTAGAAGATGAAATGCTCTGTTTGCAACGTTTTATGTCTACCATACAAGGGGAGACCAAGAAGTACTTCGAACATCTCATGAGCCAATTGGGAGAGGCCCATGAAGCTCTTGAGAAGAAAGGTGAGATTGAAAGAAGGGATGCGGATGAAATAGCATCCCTCTCTATAACTCTTGAGAAAGAGCATGATGGTAGAGTTTCTCTTGAGGAGGAACTTGAATCTATTGAAGAAACACATAATGAACTTGTTTCTAATATCACTAAGGAACGTGACCTTGCAATTGCTAAATATAAAAAGGCAAAAAAGGATAAGGTTGAGTTTGGTGTTGGTCATGGTAAAGTGACCGAGGAGTTTGAAAAGCTAACCAAGTCTCACAAAGCTTTGGAGAGCCAAAACTCATACCTCAAAGAGTTGCGTGAACAACTTCAAACTCAACTTAATCAACTTAACAACCCTAGGACCTCTACTTCTTCTTCTGATCATGCAAATGTTATTGAGGAAAATGCTAGGTTGAAGGATGAGCTAGCAAGGCTCAAGGGCAAAGGCCCTCAAGTTGAGAAGGTTGTGGTCTCTATCCCACAAGTGGTTTCCCCTAGCTCTAATGTGGTTGTTGATATACCACAATTGAGTGCTCCAAGGCAACAAGTGGGCAAGCAAGGTCTTGGCTATGTTTCCAAGAAGAAGAACAAGAAGAAGAAGATCAAGAAGAAGGCCAACAATGGTGCTTCGAGTGGTATTAGGGACAACACTACTCGTAGCATTCCCGCACAAGCAAGCGATTTTGCTTCGAGTAGTTGTGTCATGAGGGACAACACTACTCATAGCATCTCCGCGGGAACTAACAATCCACACCATTTCTTATATGTTGATTATTATGGTGCTGTGCAAGCTAAATATGTTGGTCCTATTGAGGGTTACATTGACTATAACATTTGGGTTCCAAAGACCCTTGTTGCTAACATGAAGGGACCCTCCTCGGGACCTAACTCTAGTCAATGATCTCTTGCAGGACTATGCTTCTGGTGGGTCTAAATGGATAATCGATAGTGGATGCACTAGCCATATGACCGGAAGAAAAGAACTTGTGACGGAGTTGCACCCAAATGACATTCAAGCAACCGTCACTTATGGAGACTCGTCCTCTTCTAAGGTATCGGGGTTCGGCAAGATTGAGACTGCTCCCGATATTACTATCGTGACTGTCATGCTTGTCGAATCCCTTGGTTTTAATTTAGTTTCCGTCCGTTCTCTTGGAAAGATGGGTTTGTCCGTCTTTTTTGATGAAGATATTGTGGTCCTTTTGAGGAGCAAGACTCTTGACGTCGCATACATGGGACATGTTGAAAATGAGTTGTTCGTGGTGGACTTTTTGAAGTATACCAACTCTCAATCAATGTGTCTTTTCGGAAAGGCGGACGTGGGGTGGTTGTGGCATCGCCGCTTATCCCATGTCAACATGAGAACTTTTCAAAGTCTTCACAAATGTGGACTTATTGTTAGACTAAAAGAAAATGTTTCCTTTTCCAAAGATCGCGTCTGTAGGTCGTGTGTTGAAGGAAAGAGGCATGATATCTCGCGCAAGGCCAAGACTATTATTTCATCAAAGAGGATCTTGGAGCTTCTCCATGTTGATCTCTTTGGTGCCGTGCCCGAGGCAAGTCTTGGAGGCAAGAAGTATTGCTTGGTGATTGTCGATGATTATTCAAGATACACTTGGGTTTATTTCTTCAAGTGCAAGAGTGAGACTCAACATGTTTCTAATGTAGATTTTGAAATTCCTCAAGAAGCCATAGGAAGGATGGGTGTGGTATTTTTCCACCCCATTGAGGGACACCTTATGGCGACTCGAGAAGGACTATGCTCTACTAAAGTGGAGACCTCATCTACAATAGCAGAACAAGCCAAGGAGCCAAGTGATGCACCTAACCAAGAACATGTTGAAGTCCCTCCTCTTAGTGACCAAGTTACTATGCAACATGCAAACACTCATATAATCCATGCTAGTAAAGGTCAAGGGAAAGATCAACCATCCTCATCCTCCTCTCCTCAAGTTGAAGCTAGTGTTGAAGTAGTTGTTATTGTTGATGATGATGATGATGATCAAGGCCAATTTAGTCAAGACGGGGACCCAACTGATCAAGATGATCAAGAGATTCCTTCTTGCAATAATGAGGAGATCGAAGCCTGTTGTGCTAGAAGGATAAGAAGAGCTTTGAAGCACATTGATGCCCAAGACAACAAAGTGCTAGAAGATGTTCAAAATAGAAGATCCACAAGAAGGAAATTGGCTCATTTTAGTGAACATCAAGCTCACAAATATATGGTGGAACCAAATAAAGTGGTTGAAGCTCTTGAGGACTCCGATTGGGTTGAAGCTATGCATGATGAGCTCAATAACTTGGAGTGCAACAATGTTTGGAGATTAGTTGAGAAGCCCAAAGATTGCCACAATGTTATTGGCACTAAGTGGATATTCAAGAACAATCAAGATGAGCATGGCATTGTTATAAGGAACAAGGCAAGATTGGTAGATCAAGGTTACACCCAAGTTGAAGGCATTGACTTTGATGAAACCTATGCTCCCGTGGCTCGTCTTGAGTCCATCTGTATCCTCCTTGCTTATGATTCTTCGCATAATTTCAAATTGCAACAAATGTATGTAAAAAGTGCTTTATTGAATGGTCCACTCAAAGAGGAGGTACATGTTAAGCAACCTCCGGGGTTCGAGAATCTCAACTTCCCTAACCATGTCTACAAGATCGATAAGGCGCTCTATGGACTTAAACAAGCACCACGTGCGTGGTATGAGCAACTTAGAGAGTTGTTGGATCACCCTGGTTTTGAAGTTGGGAAGATCGACCCCACTCTCTTCACAAACAGGGTAAAGGGAGAGTTTTTCATATGCCAACTCTATGTGGACGATATCATCTTTGGCTCAACTAACCAAGATTTCAATAATGAGTTCTCTAAGCTTATGACTGACAGGTTTGAGATGTCCATGATGGGAGAGCTTAAATTCTTCCTTGGCTTTGAGATCAAGCAATTGGCTCGTGGGACTTTCATTTCTCAAGCCAAGTATACCCAAGACATGCTCAAGAGGTTTAATTTCCAAGGTGCAAAAATAAGGCCATCTCCTATGCAAGTCAAGTGCCACCTCAAGCGTGACCTGAATGGTAAAGATGAGGACCAAAAGTTGTATCGTTCTATGATTGGTTCTTTGCTTTACCTTTGTGCATCTAGGGCCGATATCATTTTGAGTGTACGTGTGTCTGCAAGGTATCAATCGGCTCCTAAGGAAATCCACTTAATGGCGGTCCATAGGATCTTTCGGTATTTGGTTCATACCTCAAGGTTTGGTTTGTGATACCCAAAGGGGCACAATTATCTCTCAAGGGATACACGGATTCCGTTTGGGCCAGTGATCGAGATGATAGGAAGTCCACTTCCGGGGCTTGCCAATTTCTTGGTAGGTCTTGGTGAGTTGGTCTTCCAAGAAGTAAAATTGCATATCTCTCTCCACCACCGAAGCCGAGTATGTAGCCGCCGCAAGTGCTTGCACCCAATTGCTTTGGATGAGGCAAACTCTCATGGAATATGGCGTTCATTTGGATAAGGTGCCTCTCATGTGTGACAATGAAAGTGCCATCAAGATCGCCTACAACCCCGTGCAACATACAAGAACGAAGCATATTGAGATTCACCATCATTTCATCTGATACCATGTGGAAAGAGGTGATACTTCACTAGCTTATGTGCCCACCAAGGACAATCTTGTGGATATCTTCACGAAGCCACTGGATGATGCAAGATCCATGTTCTTGAGGAATGAACTAAACATCATTGATTCTAGGAGTTTGACTTGAGGATCTTGCACACACCCCTATAGATGAGACGTGTTTGGGTTTAGGTGTAGGCATGGACATAGGGGGATTGTTATCCTAACACATTGGGTTCTCCCTCCCCGCATTATGCCCATAGCAAAAAATTCATTGTTATCTCTCTTTTTCTAATGTTGAATTGTGAGCTTCAATGTCGAGAATTGGCAATGTACCCAAGATATATCTTAGCGGTGACATACCATGTTCTCTTACATGGTGGCTTAGGCCACCAACCTCTTCCTTTGAAGAGTTGGTTCTTATTTGGGCTTATTTTGACTTAATGAGAGTTATTTGCCTTTTTGGAATAACATACTCAAAACTTGGTGTTCAAACGATTTCTTGCACTCCTTGAGTATGAAGTTCCCTCCCTGCTGTTGTTTTTCAATACCAAGCCAAAACTTTACAAATAATTGAGTTTTATTTGCCTCATACATGTCATGTCCTCTCCATTGGTGTTTTTGGTGTGTGGTCCGGAGACTCCGGTCTGCCACACCGTAATATCCGGCCAGTCCGGAGACTCCGGTGTGGGGTGTGGCTCTATAAAAAGAGGGGGCTCGGGGAAGTTAGGGTTTTCATCCCCACTCCCCCCCCCCGCCCCAAAACTGCTGTTGCACCGCCGCCGCCGCTAAGGACGCCTCCGGCCGGTTTCCACTGCCAGATTCCCCCTCCCTCGACTTACCTTCTCTTCTCCCCTCCGTGGGAGCCTCCATGGCAGACTTGGGTGGCAAGGGTACCTTCCTTCCCTCCTTTTTACTTGTTTTTGTCTAGATCTTGTTCTAGATAGTGGTTTTGGGAGAATGGTACCTTCTACTTACTGTTAGAACCACCCTAGGATATTTTGAACCTGTAGAACTCATCTAGAAACCAGTTAGAATAGATTGTGATGAATTCATGCCTCAGATCTGGAAACAGTCCGGAGACTCCGGTCTCTCAGTTCGGAGACTCCGCGGTCGGTGCGGAGACTCCGGTGTGAATTCTCCAGAATCTGTTTTACTGCATCTGTTTGATTTCTACCCCTTCTTTTGGACACGTATGCTCACTGGTTGTGTTTCCTCTCTGGTTTTGTGCTTGGATGCGTGTGTTTTCAGGGAAAAGGACTAATTCATCATCATCAAACCCCAACATCAACCCAAGAAGGAAGTAACGTACCCACTCTCGCAACTATCACGTCACCGATGAGGATACTGGCAGGGTTGGTTAGAGGAGGAATTTTGAGGCTGAGCAACGTCAACAAGAAAAAGCACAGGCTAGGCAGAGGAGTGAACTGGCAAAGAAGGCCAAGTATGACAGGATCACATCTGTTGTGTCTTTGAGCAAGAGGGAGTACATGATCATGAGGTCCAAACCATTCTTTACCATGGCCCGCACTGCTGAGAGTACTCATTACTGGAGGAGGGAGTCTGAGCTGATTTAGAGGGAAATTTACTCCAAGTTCAAGCAGCCGGTTTGTCTTCAGAAAGTTCTTGACTTGTATGCTCTTGGCAGGTAAGAGTACTTTGAGGAGGCTGTGTGGATCACGAGGAAGCTAGGACTTGAGCATCTTGTTGGCATTCAGCATAACTACAATGTCGCGGCAGTGCAGCAGTTATTTGCCACTGACACCTTTGGTAAGGAGGATGATGTTCCTCTTACCTGGATGACCGGGTCGTTACAGTGTGATTCCTCCATCCGTAGGCTGGCTGAGCTGCTTGGTTACCCTTGGGTGACGATTGAGGAAAATGTATGCATATCCATGGTGTGGCCTATGACAAGAATAGGATGGCTCCTATGTATGAGAAGATCTCGAGCACTGGCACCGCTAAGGACCTCAAGAGAGTGTACAACATCCTTCTCCGCCTCTTCCGCAACAACATTGCTCCCAAGGCAGGCAATGTGGATGCTATTCGTAGTGGTGTTGTCAACCTTCTCTACCAAGCCTTCAAGTGTCACTTAATCGGTCCAGATTGTGAGGGGTTTGAGATTGACGTCATGCATTTCATCAAGGAGAAGATGTATTCTGCTGTGATTGAGATCAAGAAGGTTCCAGTATATGCTCCTTATGTGATGAAGCTCATTCTTGATATATGCCCGGGCTTGGAGTGTGAGACTGAGCACACAACTGGTACTCTTCAGGTTCTCTCTTCTCATTGTGCTGACTTTGACACCACCATGGGTGATGCCGAGGCTTCTCCTAGGTCCAGGAGGAAGAATGCTGACCCTCCCTCTCTCCGTTTTAGCAGGGATGAGACTCAGGATGAGATGAAGAAGCTGTCATGGTTTCAGCGCAACATTCTTTGCATGACGATTGCTGTCCACAAGGAGAACCATGTGGCCTATAAGGAGAGGCGTGAGCTGAAGAAGATGATCACCAAGCTCCAGGACCATGCTGGTTGTGGGGATACTCCTCCTGTTGGAACCCCTCCCACTCCTCCCACCGCGTCCGTGACTGCGTCCTATGAGAACTGGAACACCGACCTCTTCCCGTGGGGTGACTTTGAGGACGTCACTTCAGCTCCTTCCTCTTCAACCAACCGTGGCAAGGCCCCTATGACTGAGGAAGAGGAGAATGATAAGGAGGAGCTTGAGTTCTTCAACAGTGGTGATGAAGAGGAAGATGAAGATGAAGATGATGAGGGAGAAGAGACGGACCGAGTCGATGACGATGATGACTATGAGGATGATGACTGATTCCTTGGGTTCATGTAGTGCTCTTTGCCCTTTTTGGTGTCTCGATGCCAAAGGGGGAGAAGTAGCTTGTCTTCTCCGGGCTTTGCAAGGGTTGCTTTGATTTGATTTGCTTTGGAACACAAGTCTTTGAACTTGATTTGCTTTTTATGTCTTGTGTTCCCGTTATCTTATTTGCTTTGATTTCCTAGTGAACTATGGATGTTATGTGTGTGGTGAGACTACGTCGTGAAGCTATCTATCATATTGTGCTTAATATTGCTTTATATATCGTATCCATGCATGTATGTATTTTTTCACTAATAGTTTATATAGAGGGATTTGTTTGTAAAACATAGGGGGAGCTCACAACTTGAGTGCTCTATCTTTTACAAACATAGCCTAGCTGTGATTTTATTGCAAATATGTTTGTTGTCATCAAACACCAAAAAGGGGGAGATTCAAAGTGAAAACACGCTTAAATCATCTTGTTTTGGTGTTTGTTAACAACACATGTATCCTTAAGTGTGTTGATGCTTTTTAGGGCCTAAACAACATATTTGATATGGTGGTAGTGAGTTACAAAAAGATGCAAAGTTCCAGGAATTGATTCTGCTGGAATTTACTCCAGGCCGGAGTCTCCGGTCTACCAGACCGGAGTCTCCGGTGTGACGAAATTCGTGGGACAATGTTCTCTGGATTTCTGGTGTCGCCAGCAGTACCCAGACCGGAGACTTACCGGAGATACACCAGAGTCTCCGGTGTGGGCATTACCTTAGAAGAATCTGGCTAGGGTTCATCTGGTGTCTCCCGCTGCATCTACACCGGAGACTATTCGGAGTCTCCAGACTAGCATTTATCGAAGTCCCCAGACATACTCTGGACACAAGCCAGAAGGCTCAAGCTGGACAAGACCGGAATCTCCAGTCCCTCTGACCCGAGTCTCCGGACTGATGATTTCCTGAAGAAAATGGAGGTGGAGAAAGTGGTGTCCCCCGCTGCATCGGCACTGGAGACTTACCGGGGAGTGTCCGGAGTCTCCGGACTGGTGTTCTGCGAAAAACTTCAGACCGGAGTCTCTGGCCTTTACACCGGAGTCTCCGATGTAAGTTTGGCCGAATTGCCTCCAACGGCTCCAAACTTTATGAGGGGTATAAATACCCCCTCCCCTCCATGTACTTCCAGCTAGCTCGTCCAGAATAGATCTCACCATTGTTAGAGCTCACCCACCTTGGTAGATCTCCAAATCCCTCCACCCAAAAGCCTTGATCTTTCGAGATTGAAGCAGAACGCCCCGATCTACGTCTTCAACAACCCGATTTCATTTCCCCTCTTATTTGCTTGAGGGATATTTTCCTAGGGTTTCCTCTTGTGGAGAACCTAGGCCTCTTGCTACTCTTGGTGATTTGGGATTGTTGGGAGCCCCCAATTTGGTTGTGGGTGTGTGCCCCAAACTTGTTTGTAAAGGAATCAATTCTCGCAGCAAAGGGGATCAATAGTGGAAGGTGAACTAGGCCTTTGTGGCGGGGTTCTTCGGATAATAGGGTGAGGCCTTTGTGGCGTTGAGTAGGCATTTGTGGCGAGCTCACACCCCTACAACGAGACATACTCCCTTAACAAGGAGGAACTCAGGAATACATCGTGTCTCCGTGTGCTTCCTATCGGTTATCTCGTTCCCTTATCCTTTACTCACTTGTGTTGCATTTATTGTTGTACTAGTTGCATCATTTCTATCCTTTTCACATAGGTAAATTCACCTTAGTTGCACTATCTAGACAATTTACCTTTGTGTCAAGCCTAATTGTGAAGAAAAAATAAAATTGGTCGTAGCACCTATTCACCCCCCCCCTTCTCTAGGTGTCCATACTATACTTTCATGGGAGGGAGAACCCAATGTGTTAGGATAACACTCCCCCTATGTCCATGCCTACACCTAAACCCAAACATGTCTCAACTATAGGGGTGTGTGCAAGATCCTCAAGTCAAACTCCTAGAATCAATGATGTTTAGTTCATTCCTCAAGAACATGAATCTTGCATCGTCGAATGGCTTCGTGAAGATGTCCGCGAGATTGTCCTTGGTGGGAACATATGCTAGATAAATCACCTCTTGACACATGGTTTCTGATGAAATGATGACGTATCTCAATATGCTTCGTCCTTGTGTGTTGCACGGGGTTGTAGGTGATCTTGATGGCACTTTCATTGTCACATATGAGAGTCACCTTATCCAAATGAACGTCATATTCTTTGAGGGTTTGTCTCATCCATAGAAATTGGGTGCAAGCACTTGCAGCGGCCACGTACTCGGCTTCAGCGGTGGAGAGAGATATGCAATTTTGCTTCTTGGAAGACCAACTCACCAAGGAATTGGCAAGCCCCAAAAGTGGACTTACTATCATATTGATCACTGGCCCAATCGGAATCCGTGTAGCCCTTGAGAGAAAATTGTGACCCCTTTGGGTACCAAAAACCAAACCTTGAGGTATGAACCAAATATCGAAAAATCATATGGACCGCCACTAAGTGGATTTCCTTGGGAGCTGCTTGATACCTTGCACACACACCTACACTCAAAACGATAACGGGCCTAGATGCGCAAAGATAAAGCAAGGAACCAATCATAGAACGATACATCTTTTGGTCCACATCTTTACCGTCCAGATTGCGCTTGAGGTGGCTCTTGACTTGCATATGAGAGGGCTTTATTTTTTCACCTTGGAAATTAAACCTCTTGAGCATGTCTTGGGTATACTTGGCTTGAGAAATAAAAGTCCCACGAGCCAGTTGCTTTATCTCAAAGCCAAGGAAGAATTTAAGCTCTCCCATCATGGATATCTCAAACATGTCAGTCATAAGCTTTGAGAACTCATTATTGAAAGCTTGGTTAGTTGAGCCAAAGATAATATCGTCCACCTAGAGTTGGCATATGAAAAGTTCTCCCTTTAACCTCTTTGTGAAGAGAGTGGGGTCATTCTTCCCAACTTCAAAACCACGGTCATCCAATAACTCTCTAAGGTGCTCATACCACGCATGTGGTGCTTATTTAAGTCCATAGAGCGCCTTATCGAGCTTGTAGACATGGTTAGGGAAGTTGAGGTTCTCGAACCCCAGAGGTTTCTTAACATATACCTCCTCTTTGAGTGGACCATTCATGAAAGCACTTTTGACATCCATTTGTTGCAATTTGAAATTATGCGAAGATGCATATGCAAGAAAAATACGGATGGACTCAAGGCGAGCCACGGGAGCATAGGTTTCATCAAATCAATGCCTTCCACTTGAGTGTAACCTTGAGCCACCAATCTTGCCTTGTTCCTTATAACTATGCCATGCTCATATTGATTGTTCTTGAATATCCACTTAGTGCCAATAACATTGTGGCAATCTTTGGGATTCTCAACTAATTTCCAAACCTTGTTGCGCTCAAAGTTATTGATCTCATCATGCATTGCTTCAACCCAATTGGAGTCCTCAAGAGCTTCAAACAATTTCTTTGGTTCCACCATAGATATATGAGCTTGATGTTCACTAAAGTGTGCCAATTTCCTTCTTGTGGATCTTCTAGCTTGAACATCTTCCAACACTTTGTTGTCTTGGGCGTTAATATGCTTCGAAGCTCTTCTCATCCTTCTAGAATGACGGGCTTCGATCTCCTCATTATTGCGAGGAGGAATCGCTTGATAATCTTGATCATTTGGGTCCCCGTCTTGACCAATGTGTTGGCCTTGATCATCAGCATCATCATCATCAACATCCACACTAGCTTCAACTTGAGGAGAGGAGGATGATGAAGGTTGATCTTGGCCTTGACCTTGAATAGCATGAATGATAGGAGTGGTTGCATCTTGCGTAGGGGGGTCTTCAACATGTTCTTGGTTAGGTGCATCACTTGGCTCCTTGGCTTGTTCTTCTATTGTAGATGAGGGCTCCACTTGAGTAGAGCATAGTCCTTCTCGAGTCGCCATAAGGTGTCCCTCAATGGGGCGGAAAAATCCCACACCCATCCTTCCTATGGCTTCTTGAGGCATTTCAACATCTACATTAGAAACATGAAATTGCGCCACTTGGGAGCCATCATTTTCCTCGAAAACCACACTACAAGATTCTATGACAATCCGTGAGGCTTTGTCAAAGACTCTATAAGTGTGGGATTCGGCACCGTAACCAACAAATATACCCTCAATAGTTTTGGATTGGAATTTAGACAACCGAACACCCTTGATCAAGTAGAAGTACTTACAACTGAATACACGGAAGTAGGAGACATTGGGTTTGTTGCCGGTGAGGATATCATATGGAGTCTTGACCAAGCCCTTACGTATGTAGAGGTGGTTGGAGGATTGACATGCGGTGGATATGGCCTCGGCCCATAAATATCGAGGAGAAGAATACTCGCCAACATGGTCCTTGCCATATCCAAGAGAGTGTGATTCTTCATTTTGGCAACACCATTTTTTTGAGGAGTTTAAGTGGCGGAATGTTGATGTCGAATACCCTCATCACTAAGGAATTCATTCAACATGTAGTTCTTGAACTCCGAACCATTTTCACTCCTAATAGCCATGTTTTGGACATTGTGTTGACGTTGCACTTGGTTGGAGAAGTCGATGATGGTTTGTTGAGTCTCACTCTTGCACTTGAATAAATAAACCCAAGAGTATCTTGAATAATCATCGACAATCACCAAGCAATACTTCTTGCCGCCAAGACTTGCCTCGGGCACGGCACCAAAGAGATCAACATGGAGAAGCTTCAAGATCCTCTTTGATGAGATAATAGTCTTGGCCTTGTGCGGAATGTCATGCATATTTCCTTCAACACACGACCTACAAACGCGATCTTTGGAAAAGGAAACATTCTATTTTAGTCCGAGGATAAGGCCACCTTTGTGAAGACTTTGCAAAGTTCTCATGTTGACATGGGATAAGCGGCGATGCCACAACCATCCTAGGTCCGCCTTTCCGAAAAGACACATTGATTGAGAGTTGGTAGACTTCGAAAAGTCCACCACGAACAACTCTTTTTCATCATGTCCCACGTATGCGACGTCAAGAGTCTTGCTCCTCAAAAGGACCACAATGTCAGGATCAAAGAAGACGGAGAAACCCATGTTCCCTAAATAACGAACTGAAAGTAAATTGTAACCAAGGGATTCCACAAGCATGACGTCCACGATAGTGATATCAGGAGAAATCACAATCTTGCCAAACCCCGATACCTTAGACTTGGACATGTCTCCATAGGTGACGGTTGCATTAATATCATTTGGGCGCAACTCCGTCACAAGTTCTTTGCTTTCGGTCATATGACTAGTGCATCCACTATCAATTATCCATTTAGACCCACCAAAAGCATAGTTATGAAAGAGATCATTGACTAGAGTTAGGACCCGAGGAGGGTCCCTTTATGGTGGCAACAAGGGTCTTTGGAACCCAAATGGTATAGTCAATGTAACGCTCAATAGGACCAACATATTTAGCTTGCACAACACCATAATAATCAACATATAAGAAATGGCGTGGATTGTTAGTTCCCGCGGAAATGCTACGAGTAGTGTTGTCATTCATGACACCACCACTTGAAGCAACATTGTTGGCTTGTGCGGGAATGCTACGAGTAGCGTTGTCCCTAATGAAAATGCCACCCTAAGCACCATTGTTGGCCTTCTTCTTGTTCTTCTTATTGGCAACATAGCCAAGGCCTTGCTTGCCCACTTGTGGCCTAGGAGCACTCAATTGTGGTCTAGCAACAACCACTTGTGGGCTTGAGGCCACAACCTTCTCAACTTGAGGGATCTTACCCTTGAGCCTTGCTAGCTCACTCTTCAACCTAGCATTTTCCTCAATAATAATTGCATGATCAAAACAAGAAGTAGAGGTTCTAGGGGTGATACATTGATTGAGTTGAGTTTGAAGTTGTTCATGTAACTCTTTGAGGATAGAATGTTCACTCTCCAAAGCCTTGTGAGCCTTGGTGAGATGATCAAACTCCTCGGTTTGTTTCTCATGACCAACCCCAAAATCGACTTGATCCTTTTTAGCCTTTTTATATTTAGTAATTGCAAGGTCACATTCTTTAGTGATATTAACAACAATTTCATTATGGGACTCTTCAAATATTCAAGTTCCTCTTCAAGAGAAACTCTACCATTATGCTCTTCCTCAAGATTCATGGAAAGAGATTATATCTCATCCACATCCCTTCTCTCAATTTCACCTTTCTTCTCAAGAGATTCATGGGCCTCTCCCAATTGGCTCATGAGATGATCAAAGTACTTCTTGGTATCTCCTTGCATGTTAGACATAAAGCGTTCCAAAGAGATAATTTCATCTTCGACTCTAAGACTAGCATGGTTTGACAATTCATTTTGAGTCTTAGAGTATGGAGAAGGTGATACCTCCGAGGCCTTAGCCATGAAGTACTTGGCATTGAGTTGAGGAAGGTTCTCATTAGGGGATTCAAAGAGTGATGAAGATGATGGAGTTGTAGCAATAGCAAGAGCGGCCACTTCACTTGTGGTTTCTTCTTCTTCATCACTTCCGGAATCATACTCCTCATGAGTCATAAGGATAAACTTGGTGGGAGTCTTCTTGTTGAAAGGTTTCCTCTTGAAGTGAGGCTTTTTGTACTCAACCTTTGACTTGTCCTTGCGAATTAGCTTGCCACCATGAAGTTCCCTATTATCAAAGGGGCACTCCGCAATGAAATGGTGCTTGTCTTGGCAATTGAAGCAATACCTCACCCTTTGAGTTCCTGCATTTCCATTGCGAGATTTGATCTTCTCCTCAACATATTCCTTAGCCTTGGATGGATTCTTCCAAAACTTTTGCACGGTAAGGGCACTGACATCCTTGAGCATGGGGTCATACTCTTGATCCTTCAACGGAGCCAAATTGTCAAAGAAATCTTCTTCATACTCGACTTCCCTTGACACAACCTTGGCCTTGAAAGCAACTGATGCTCCTTTGTGGATTCCTAGGGCTCTAGCATGGTTGTCAAGAGAATTTTTGGTTTGCACTTGATAGGAGCACACTTCTTGCATCACTTGGGTTGAGCTTAAATAAGCAAATTCATTTCTTCCTTGAATGCTCTTCAAGTATGTGGGCTCGAAAGGCATGAGAGAAATGATGTACTTCATCTTGATCCAAGCATCATCAATATACTTGGCACCCACATTGTGGAATGCGGTGGCAAGGGTCTTGAGTCTTCGGTACATGTCTTCATGACTCTCACCATCATGCATAAAGAAATCTTTGGCCTCATTCCATAAGGCATCATACCTATTCCTTTGCATGCTCTCATTGCCCACAAACATGACGACAAGAGCGTCCCATGTTTCCTTGGCGGTGGAGTATTTTTGAAGGTGAGGCATGTGGTTAGGACCCACGGCTTGTTGAAGAATAGACAAGGTGGTGTAGTTGAGTTGACAATCTACGGTTCTCTTATTGTCAAGTTCTTTGGGTCATGTGGCTTGTATCCATCTCGAGTGACCCTCCAAAGTTTTATACAAGAAGAGTTCAAGTGAGTTTCCATATAATATTGCCATTCATTAAAAGAATAAGCATAAATTTTAGGTGGATCTCCTCTAGGAATTATATGGGGATGTGGGATGGGCGGATCGGGAGAATAGCGTCCTTCGACGGCGTGGATTCTCCTTTTCCTTCCGTACTCTTATCTGTGGAGTTCTTAGCGGAAACATCTTCTAGTGGTTCACCATCTTCCCCAACCTTGGCACCCTCCGGTGGTTCTACCGTATGGGATGTAGTGGAGGTCTCCGGTTCCTTGGCTTTCATGAATTGCATCATGAGATTTCGCAATTCATCGATTTTTCTCTCCACCATCAAGACACTCGCCACGGAACCGACGACATCCGGAACATCCGTCGTACTAAACTCTTAGGTGGTTAAGCCCGATAAAAGAGCTGAGGCTCTGATACCAATTGAACGGTAAGTGAGGGCACCTAGAGGGGGGTGAATAGGTGCTACGACCAATTTTAATTTTTCTTCACAATTAGGCTTGACACAAAGGTAAATTCTCTAGATAATGCAACTACGGTGAATTTACCTATATGACTAGAACAAGCACAAGCACAATACAAGCATAAGTAAAGGAGGAAGGGAATGAGGTAACCGATATGAAGCACACAGAGACACGATGTATTTCTGAGTTCCTCCTTGTTAAGGGAGTACGTCTCGTTGGAGGGGTGTGATCTCACCACGAAGGCCTACTCAACGCCACAAAGGCCTCACCCTATTTTCCAATGAACCCCGCCACAAAGGCCTAGTCCACCTTCCACTATTGACCCCCTTTCAGGAGGGAATCGAGTCCTTTACAAACAAGCTTCAGGCACACACCCACAACCAAATTGGGGGCTCCCAACAATCACACGAATCACCAAGAGTAGCAAGAAGTCTAGGTTCTCCACAAGAGGAAACCCTAGACAATATCCCTCAAGCTAATGAGGGGGAAATGGAAATCCGGTTGGTGAAGATGTAGATCTGGGGCTTCTCCTTCATTCCTCCAAGTTTCAACAAGTTTGGGTGGAGGAGATGGGAGATCTAGCTTGGTGGATGAGCTCAATCAATGGATCATTCAATTCTGGACGAGCTACCCCTTGGAGCAGAAGGGGGTCTTCTATTTATAGGTCCACCAAAATCTAGCCGTTTTTTCTCGCAGTCAAATTCATTCTAGAATGAATACGGAACTTTTGGAATGAATCTGGGCTCCCGGAATAATCTGGAGCAATCCGGATCCAAACAGAAGAATTTGCGTTCATGTCGGAATGAACTCGGATTGGTCCAGAATGATTCCGGATTGCAACAGAGGATTTCGTGGCAATGTCGAAATGGCTCCGGAATAAATCCGGATCCCGGAATCACCCGAAATGATTCCGGATTGTAACAGAGGTTTTCACGGTCAATCCGGAATGAATCCGGATGACAGTAAAAAAAACCTTCTTCGAGCCAGAAAAACGTCCGCCGAACTTTTTCGTGTTCACCATTTCTTTGACACCGTTTTTGTGCTGATATTGGCTATAACCTTTTTCAACAAATAGCACACACAGTTAAAACTCATTTATGTTGTTAACAAACACACAAAACATAGAGATATCGAAAATGCACTTTCAGTCGGTTCTTTGTAAATCCATATTTTCTTTTCTTTCGCTTCTTTTTGTTTTTATTGGTTTTGTTTTCATTTTCCAAAACACAAAAAGACCAAAAATATTTATGTTGTTTCTCTTTATTTGTTTCTTAGTTCCTTTTATTAGTTGTCTTTGCTTTCTATTTCAGTTTTCTATTCAAATATCCAAAAGGATTTTGCTTTGTTTGCTTGTTTTCCTTTCGTTCTTGTTTTAAATTCGAAAACCCAAAAATATTGGTTGTTCTTCTTTGGTTTTGTAAAGGTGATGCAGAGTTCATTAGTCCTCCATGAATCCATTGGAGCTTGGTTATCATTTTATATTATTCGATCCACACAAGTGAAAAGCAATAATGACGACGAATATTCAAGTTGTGGTGAGGGCTGGTATGAACTCTATTTATTTTCATTTCTGTACATATACCCATCCATGTGAACATGCTTAGTTTGTTCGTGTAAGGTGTATGTTATTTAGTGGATGCTTAGTAGTTCGTGCTATCTCATGTTTAGTTCCAACTTACTAATATTTGATAGCATGACGTATACATGTTTGCTTGCATTGTTTTATTCATAGAAGGGCATGCCATTGTGGTATGTCCCTCTGAATGTCGTTTGAATTGACTTGGCACATTCTCACGCATGCATAAGACTGAAAACAAAAAGTCAACTAAGCCTTGATGATTTATGTTGCCTCAGAGTATTTGTATCACTTGTATGCCCCTGTTAATTTTGTTTTGTCGCAAGTATGATTATGACAGTTGTTGCTCTCTTGATTATCACTCCCAGTCTATTGCTAGCCTTCACATGTATTTAGTATGAGCTCTACTCGTGCATCCAACTCCCAAAAACCAATGTTTGCCAAACGTGTCCACCATACCTACCTATATGTGGTATTTCACCGCCACTCCAAGTAAATTTGCATGTGCTACCTTTAAAACCTCAAAACACTTCTCATTTTGTGACATATTTTTAGCTCATGAGGACGTAGTAGTTGGGTTTGCTATCTTCCATATTAATTAAGTACCCCGACTTGCATGCCTCATCTGCTCATCACTAATTTTGCAAAGATCTGGTTAGACCATTATAACATCAAAAAGCTAAACAACTAAATATGCACTCCTCCATGGTATGAGATTGTTGGCAGGAACCGAGGATTCGGTTAGCCATGGTTTGCGAAAGCAAGGTGGGGAGGAGTGTCATACTATATAAAGTGCATGCTATAAGTGCCTAATATAAATAATTGGGAACTGCTCTCAATTTTTTTTAGTATGGAAGATAACAAGGACTATATTACCATTCGTTTACATGAACAGTCACCTATCAAAATTATTTTACTTCTGTTATTAAAATAAAAATCTCTAGCACATGTTAATCTCTGCTTCCCTCTGCGAAGGGCCTCTCTTTTACTTTTATGTCGAGTCTTCACCTTCTAACTTTAAGCACCTTCTTGAGAGCATGGCTGTCATTTTTAGTATAATGTGCTTGTCCTAGAACACGGTTGATTGTGGTATAAGTTTGATGCTTTTATCTTTGAAATATTCACTTCTAGTCTTCACTTGAACCTCAGAGGTTCCCTGGCATTTATGTTATGCTCAACTATTAAGGGCAAGCGACCACTTTATCATATCTTATTATGAACATTGCAATCCTGCAGATTGATATATTTCATGTTGCTTATTATTAGTGTGTTGGTATCTCTTCATGGTTAGCATAACTATTAGGTGACTTCATTTGCATATTTCTTATTATTAATTGCCTAAGCACTTGATCATATAGTGACAATATTTACATCATATGAAACAAATGTGTTCGTAAAAGTTCTTTTATCGCACTCAGTTGTTAACTGAATTGCTTGAGAACAAGCAATAAGCTAAGCTTGGGGGGAGTTGACACGTCCAAAACGTATCACCTTTTCCGAACACTTTTGCTATTTTTTTTCTTCTAAACTTGTGACTTTTGGATGCAACTAACACATACTAACGCTGTTTTCAGCAGAATTACCTTGGTGTCTTGTTTTTGTGCAGAAAAATCAACTTTTAGAAAAATTCCTGGAAAAGACCCCGAAGTCCTTATTTTATCTGTAGACCCTCGGATCCTGAAGAAGAGCCGGAGGGGGACAAGGAGGGGCCAAAACCATGGGCTGGCGCGGCCCCCCCTTGGTCGCGCCGCCTAGTGCTGTCGCCACCTCAGCCATCCCCTTGGGCTCCCCTTTTGACTACATAACCCTCGTAACCAAAAAACCGAGGGGGTTTCGTCAGATTACAGAGAAGCACACCCGAGCGCCGCCGCCACCTCGAAACCCAATTCGGGGATCAGAAATTCCTGTTTTGGCACCCTGCCGGGATGGGGATTCGAGGGAGATCATCGCCATCATCTCCGTCACCACTTCTCCATCAACCAACCATGATTCCCCATCCATGTGTGAGTAATCCCCGCTGTAGGCTGAGAGGGATGGTAGGGATTGGATGAGATCGTTCATGTAATAATGCCAGATTGTGGGGCATAGTGCCTAGTATCCGTTGTTAGTGATATATATCGTAGTTGCAACTTGTTATGCTTAATGTTTTTCACTAGGGCCCGAGTGCCATGATCTCAGATCTGAACATGTTATTGTTTCATGAGTATGATTATGTTTTTATCATACCTACAAGTTGTTTACACATATCGTTGTCTGGAACCCGAGGCCCCAAAGTGACAATAATTGGGACAACAGGAGGGGATGGCTGCGGTGTGAGGATCACGTGTGTTCACGGAGTGTTAATGCTTTGCTCCGGTGCTTTATTAAAAGGAGAACCTTAATTACCAGTAGTTTCCCTTGAGGCCCCGCAACAACGGGCTGGTAGGACAGAAGATGTTGTGCAAGTTTCTTATTGGGAGCACGTACGACTAAATTGGAACACATGCCTATGGTTACCTAGTACTTGGATGATTTATTATTATCTATCTGCAAAGCCCATGTTTTGATTATTATATTAACTATCTTATCCATGCAACGCCCATTCATGCATTCCCTATGCCTAAAGTACTTTAGTCCTGCTATTTCCCACAATTGCTACTCATGTTACTATTTTACTCCTGCTGTTATTTTACTACTGCTACTGCTATAAAATTGTTACCACTGATAAACTGTTACGAGCAAGTCAACTTTCAGGTACAGCTAAACTGACAACTCATTTGTTAAGGCTTATAAATATTCTTTGGCTCCCCTTGTGTCGAATCAATAAATTTGAGTTTTACTTCCCTCAAAGACTGTTGCGATCTCCTATACTTGTGGATCATCAAGACACCTCGACGAGGCTCCCAAGAAGAGGCTTCTCACTTCTCAAGAAGGACCAGCCACACTGAAGACCCCTAGAGTGCTGGAGGCTCGGGGGCTGCCAGCATGAAGACCCCTAGAGCGCTGGAGGCTCGGGGGCTACCATTGCTCTCCATGTGAGCGCGCCTCCCTCCTAGGTAGGAGCGCTCACCACATGCTCGCTCCATGGCCCCCACAAGGCCATGGAGACGTACCCTCGAGGGGATCCCATGATGCCACGGTAAAAAACGACGCCAGGACTTCTCTCCGCGAGGGTCTCATGGAGCTCTTGCCAGGAGGGCCACAAGGTCGCGGGAGCTTCTACCCACACAAGTTGGAGCCCCACTCCGACGGGGCAAAATTTTGTTACTCGAGGGCGCCACAAGGCCACCATATCCTCGAGCTGTGCACCTGAACTCGCGCGAATATTAGACCCATGACGATGGGAGTCCCGTGTCCGCACGGTGATGTCAAGTGCTTCTTGGGGGACCACAAGGTCACGACAACCCCAAGCGTTTTGTAAGAGAACAATGCCTCACCCTAGCAGTAAAGTCTTGTTGCTTTCACAAAGCAATCCCATCTATTTTGCATGCCAGCATGCTTGCATCTTTGCATCCAACAAGACCATGCGCATTCATCTCAGCATGCATACTTCCCTCTCCAAAGAGGCGCGCGAGTGTTCTTTTCCTCTCGAGAGCATCCCATGAGTGGGGGCTGGAACAGTGTATGTGAGCGGGTTGCTACCGCACACAGCACTTCGCCAAGTATCTTGGCGTGGTTCTCCTTGCGATATGCTCACGAAGGAACAGCCAAACGCGCACCTTTCCAGGAGCATAAACTACAGGTAGCCTCACTCCCAAGGAGCAAAGGAGCAGCACTCGGCTCTCCACACGGAGTCCAGAAGATTCCTCCACAAGGAGCGGCTGGAGGACCACCACAAAGGACACAAGCAGAACACCTCGAAGAACATCATCACATAAAAGCTAAGTATCACCACAAGGAAATACCCGTAAATTAAGGCACAACAAAATAAAGTCATTAAACACCCAAGGGTTCACCTACTGTCTATTACATGCACCAGGAAACAAAGACAATAATCAAACAGAGGCAGAAGAATCATGGCTCCCGGCATCCTCAACATCACCACCGGATCCTCCCGCCTCATCGGCATCGGGAGGGCTCAACGAGGATGGACCCGCCAAAGGGTTGAATTTCTCGGTGAAGGCACTCACTGCCTCGTGCAGCTGGCTTCGGAGGGATTCTTGGAGATCAGCCGGGATCGGCGCAAGGAGGGT
This sequence comes from Alopecurus myosuroides, assembly GCA_028641055.1. Lineage (NCBI taxonomy): Eukaryota > Viridiplantae > Streptophyta > Magnoliopsida > Poales > Poaceae > Alopecurus > Alopecurus myosuroides. The sequence continues at coordinate 300,618,791 of CM054060.1, read as the reverse complement.
ATCAAAGTCGAAGAAGGGATTGTCGAGCTGAAGCTGAGAGAAAGCATGGTTAATTGCCACCGCCAGGACCTGGCGGTTCTCTTCATTCAAGGCCCTGTCCAAATCATGGACCTCCTCCTCAAGAGTGGTAATGAACTGCGAGAAGTAGTGGACGCAACCAGCATCGCTGAGCTCAAGGCAAAGATCCGGCGATTTGATGTGCAAGCGATCAGCAATGGAGCGGGCGCTACGAACCGTTTGATGGAATAACCCCTCAAACTGGCGCTGCAGCTCACGCGCTTGTTGAGCAGAGGCCTGGCGTTCCTCTTCTCCCTCCACGAACAGGGCATCTGCCCCTGCAAGGCAAGCAGATCCGCCTGATACCTCGCAGCTTCCTTGGCCACTAGGTCCTTTTCCTTCCTCTCTTCATCGCGCCTCCGACAGACCTTCTCCAAGTCCTCTTCAAGGTCCTTCACCCTCTTCTCCAGCTCCTTCTTCTGCCAGAAAACTTGGCCTCCAGGTCCTCGTTTTTTCGACCAAAGTCCCTCAGAATCTCTCCGAGGATGTCCGCGCGCCCTGCCTCGACCTCCCCCTGGATGCCCCGCTCACGTTCTGTCCTCATTTTGGCGAGTCGGGCATTGCACCTGTCGACCTTCTCCTGGGTACGGGCCCCTGTCGCCCGCACCTGATGCATGTAAAATGCATACATGAAATTTGCATTTTATTACTTGTTTTTCCTACATATTAGCAACTTATATTCATGTTTTATAATGATTTGGGGGATTTTCTGAACAATCCCCCTTCTTTTGGTTCTAACCCTGTTTTTTCAGAAAACGTACTTTTCAGTGTTTCAGACTTTCCGGGAGCTTCGGGACTCCAAAAAGGGCAAGGCCAAAGAGCACGGTTCAGAATTTTCGAGACGAAGACCATGGGCCAAAGTAGAGGGCCAAAAGGCCAACTAGGTGGAAAAGAGGACCCTCCACGCGGCCAGATTCCTTGGCCGCGTGTGGGGCCCCCTTTTTGCCCCCGTGGCTCCGATGCCGTCGATCTTTCTTCTCCCGAGTGTCTCGTGGCCTAAAAACGACTATATAAAGGGTCCCCTGGCCTTTTCGAGAAGGAGGCGGCGCTGGGAGACGAAACCACGAAACAGAGAGACAGAAGGCTGTTGCCGGAGAAGATCGGAGGGGAGAAACGCCGCCGGGATCACCCCCGGAGGGCTCCACCCCCCTCCGGCGTGTTCATCATCAACATCTACAGCAAGATCAGCTCCATCTCTCCACTGTAATCTCTTGGCAAACACGATGTATGATGCAATACTATATTCCCTTGATGTATTGTGTCTCCCCGTCTATGTTTGAGTAGTGAATTGTTCTTGGCAATGGTGAAATAGTTCGTTGATTGGTTGCATACAAGTTTGTTATCTTCTATGATTGTCTTTATGTACAATATATGAGTGCACGCATATGTTGGGGAGTGCATGTAAGGTGATCACCGGTAGCATAATGGAGTGGTGGTGACTTGGGAGTGACAGTAACCTGAGACCGAGCCACAAAGTTAAGTTATTGGGGGATATATATAGGGGACCTTAGAACGTAAGGCTATGGTGGGACTTTATGTCTTAATAAATCTTGTGCAGTCATTTACTTGGCCACATGATCCATCATAAGGGGTTGTAGATCATTTACTTGACTATACCTATTCATGGCTCCTTCCTAGAAGAAACAACTAAGACTAAAACATGTGCTTCACTAATTGTGACAACTACACGAACGAAACACCTATTGCTAGAACACTTGCTCCCTTGAGATACTTGAGATATTTGCTGCTTGATACTTGTGAAACTTGCTTAGAAACTTGCTCTAGGATTACTTGCATTTTAAACTTGCTTCACTAGTTACTAGACAAACCACACTCCACGTCACTTGCTTTTAATTAGTTAGTTCCTTTTAGTCAAACTTATTGCTTTGCATAAACAGCCATATAAGAGGGTTATAGGGCTTTACAGAATAGATAGCTTACCTTCAGCTCCTCGTGGGTTCGACACTCAAATACTTATCGAAAAATACTACAATTGATCTCCTGCACTTGGGAGTCATCAAGCACTTTTCTGGCGCCGTTGCCGGGGAGCGTTGTGCTAAGATTTTATTCTTGTTTGTATTGCATACTAACATATAAACCTAAAACACAAAAAAAAAATTATAAAATGGAAAACAACCAAACAATTTTAGAACTGTATAATATCTACCTTGAATTAGGACATGAAGTGTTTGAGGAGAAATTGAAAAATTATTTGCACAAAAATCATATTTGTGGTAGTACTAATTCTTTGAACACCTTTATTGCTAAGGAAAACCTTGAGCTTGGGGAAGTTTGTCTTGATGAATATGATATTTTTAGTCCCCCTACTATTGAGGATAAAAATGATATACTTGCTGATTCTATGGAAAGTTTTAAGCTTGGGGAAGTGTGTTTTGATGAGCATGATATTTCTAGTTCCCCAAGCTTGGAGGAGAAAATTCACTTTGATGATACTATGCCTCCTATATATGATGATTGCAATGAAAATTATGAATGTTTAACTCCCACTATCACTAATGAGGATTTTACTTATGTGGAGAGTAGTGATTCTTTTATGCATGTGGCTCATGATAAGAATGTTTTATGTGATATTCATATTGTTGAACCTATTCATGATGCTACTAAAAATTATTATGAGAGAGGGAAACATGGTTACACATATTTCAACAATATGAAGTTTTCCCTCTTTATGATGAAAGTATTGAAGTTGCACTTGATCTACCTTTCTATGCTTGCTATTATGTGCTTCTTTTATTTGTTTCGTTACAAAATGCCAATGCATAGGAAATGGGTTAGACTTAAAAATAAATTGTTTAATATTTTTTGGTGTGTTCCTTATGCTTTAATTTCCTATTCGGTTTGAGCACACATTTATGTCTTTACAACATGTAAAGTGCCTTTACCTACTGTTATGTATCATTTAGTTTAAGATTTTCATTTTATAAAATTTTTTGGAAAGTAAATGAGAAGAATGAGTAATGGAGAAGTTGGGGTCGACCTTGAACATGTGTTGTTCATGCCAATGAAACCATTGCAAAGTCTCTATCATTAAAACTTTTTTCAAAGCTAAAAACAATAAAAATATTAGTTCACTACTGTAACATCACATTTCTGTCTTATTTCTCATCTTAAATGGCAAGAATAATCTTATATGAGAAATAGGATTAAACAATAGTAATTAGCTGCCAGAAAACAGATTACTGAACTTCACTGCGAAAAATGTTTAAAATCACAGAAGTGGAATTTTGACCTGGTAATTTACGAAAGAAATATTTTTTATCACTACATATTTCATTAGTTTTAATTTTTCTGATTTGAGCAACTTAAGTGCCTCTAAAAATTCACTCTTTACGGGCTGTTCAGTTTTTGGCAGATTATGTCTTTATTTTGCATTGCTCTCATTACTTGTGTTTTGTGTGGTTCTTTTGATCAAGGAGCAATGCACAACTGTAGTAACAGTAGTTAATATTTATAATCAACTCATGATATGTCTTTGATGTACCTATGTGGATTTTATTTATGGAGGCACTAACCCCTCTAATCAAGTTTTATGTTGAGATTTGTGTAAGAAGAATTTTTCAGGAGGAAGAGTTGAGTGAGATGAACAAAGATCAAGAGGGACAACCAATCAAGCTTGGGGATGTACCCCTGGGCTCACCCTACATGTATCAAATAATTACAAGAATCCAAGCTTGGGGATGCCGAGCCACCTCACTCCAACCATCATGATGTTAAGTAAGAAAAGCCTAGCTATACGGCTATCAATAAAGCGCTTTACGGGAGGCAACCCGGTTGTTCTTAGTTGGTTTTTCCTAGTGTCCTATTGATGTAACAAGAGACTTAGTCTTTAGTTTAGTTTCTGGAGTTTTCAATAAAGTGTCAAGTTTCACCCATTTGGATTTAAAAGTTGTTATCCTAGTGCTTGGGATTTCTGTTTCAGCACGATTCTTCTCACTGTACGATTTTTCATTTTTTATCTGTAAGTCGGATTGAGATAATTTTTTAGTATGTTCTGCAACTTTTTGTACTCTGTAAGCACAAAAATTGGATTAATTTTTTGATGAGTCTAGATTAGGGAAAACGTTCGTTTTTCTGCTATTGCTTTTCTCGACAGATTTTGCCTTCTTTTGTTGGATGCACTCTTTGGGTTTGGGACTTGAATTTCCTTGATCTTTTCGAGATAGAGAGTGAACATACAACATTATGAACCTTATTGTCTATCTTCTGGAGCATTTGCTTTAGAATTTTGCGCAGCATGCATACGTTTTGTTTGTCCTTGCTAATCTCACCCCCACAGAAAAAGAATGGGAGAAACATGTTTTGTAAATTTTTTTCACAGGGAATAGAGGAGCTGCGCCAAGAGAGATCCAAGAGTGGTGAAAACCACAAGCTTGGGTATGTGGTGAACACCCCCCCTGGACCAACCCTCTTTTGGTTAGCACACGTCTACTTTCTATTTTTCTAAGCAAAGCATTTATCGCAGAAACTTGAAGCGTCTAGTTTTGTTTTTTTAGTTTATTTGTAAGACCACCACCACAATTATCTTTATGAGAATCAGCTACTAGAATAATGGGTTGAATTAAGTTTGATGCTGTTATATTTATTGGTAAAGGGATGCTTTAGTTGATTATAAAAGCTACTTATAGTTGCATGATTTATATGCTGTTTTAGGTGTAGAAATTTGCAATAGTGTTGTCATGAGCTATCTCTTATTCATGTTTTTATGTTAATTGTTAGTTTACTTAGTTTTTCATGAAATGAGTAGTTCTATGGACACTAATGCATGCATAGTAGCTGGTCAACTATCTCCCTCTTGCTAGCCAAAAAAGTAAAAATTCCAACAAGTATAAACTTGTTTCCAACATCCTTTAGCCAAGTATTTCCAGTGAGTCCACCATATCTACCTATTAGCTTCAGAGCTATTCCGAGTATGTTCACCATGTTATAGTGTTATTTATGTTCTAAATTAAGATATTCACTTTATTAATTGTCATGAGCTGAATTTGGGATAGGACTCTCACGAACTTTTGAATGCACGCCTTTACTTTTCATTGCACTTAATAAACATGACCCAATAACGGGAGCTAAAAGTTTTGCGTTTGACAAGTGTTTGGTTGGGAGCTAGCTATAAACGTGTATCACTGGAAAGCTTTCAACATTGCACAAAAATTTACATTTGGTTGATATCATGTACTTTTGTTTTTGGACTCCTGCCATGCCGAAATGAAATAGAGGAATAGTAAGTTTTGATGAGTAAGTATATTTATGACTAGAGAAACGCATTGGGCCGCTAACCCAAGCCATGCTTGATCATGGTGGAAATTTACTTACAGCTAGAGTGGACTCTACAAACACATCCTACAATAAAATAAGAAGCTATGCATATAGTACTGAAATAAAAAAGGATGATGAGTCAACTCCGTTTGTTCATCTTGTCATTGTGACATGGGCTGGTTTCCATGTCATGGGGAAAGAGGTACCTCTTTGCGGTTCTCTATGATGTCATTAATACTTATTATGATTGTACAAAGCTTATTAGGAATCTTAAGTTGAGTAATCATGGAGTAGGTTTTCACACTCACGGGGCATGAGGCATTCAACCAACACCTTGTCAATCACATTACTTCAACATTCACAATTTAAGATGCTAGTGATAAAGGGGCAATGAGAGTCTTAGACCAATGGATGCCACATTTCAATTAGTAATTTTAGTTGAATAATTTAGAGGCTAAATAAGACTTGATCATGTTTTACCTCTACTCAATTTTCTCCAAAGTGTCCACCATATTTTCTATTTTCCATTATGCTATTCTTTGACCAATATAGGATTTTATTTTTCATTTTGTGTATGCATTTGGTCCATAGTGCTTTTATTTCATTATACACTTTGTGAACTTTCATGAAACATCTTTGCTTGCATATTTGATATTTCTTATAACATGAATTGTATGTTGCTACTCATCTACATTATGAATCATTTGATTATATGTAGCATGAATAATCTTCTTTGATATTCCATGATTGTTTTAAAATGCAAAGTCCATGTTAGTTTTATCACCTTCATACTCGAGGACGAGTATGGGTTAAGCTTGGGGATGTTGATGCATGTAAAATGCATACATGAACTTTGCATGTTATTACTTGTTTTTACTACATATTAGCAACTTATATTCATGTTTTATAATGATTTGGGGGATTTTCTGAACAATCCCCCTTCTTTTGGTTCTAACCCTGTTTTTCCAGAAAACGTACTTTTTAGTGTTTCAGACTTTCCGGGAGCTTCGGGACTCCAAAAAGGGCAAGGCCAAAGAGCACGGTTCAGAATTTTCGAGACAGAGACCATGGGCCAAAGTAGAGGGACAAAAGGCCAACCAGGTGGAAAAGAGGACCCTCCACGCGGCCAGATTCCTTGGCCGCGTGTGGGGCCCCCTTTTTGCCCTCGTGGCTCCGATGCCGTCGATCTTTCTTCTCCCGAGTGTCTCGTGACCTAAAAACGACTATATAAAGGGTCCCCTGGCTTTTTCGAGAAGGAGGCGGCGCTGAGAGACGAAACCACGAAACACATAGACAGAAGGCTGTCGCCGGAGAAGATCGGAGGGGGGAAACGCCGCCGGGATCACCCCCGGAGGGCTCCACCCCCCCTCCGGCGTGTTCATCATCAACATCTACAGCAAGGTCAGCTCCATCTCTCCACTGTAATCTCTTGGCAAACACGATGTATGATGCAATACTATATTCCCTTGATGTATTGTGTCTCCCCGTCTATGTTTAAGTAGTGAATTGTTCTTGGCAATGGTGAAATAGTTCGTTGATTGGTTGCATACAAGTTTGTTATCTTCTATGATTGTCTTTATGTACAATATATGAGTGCACACATATGTTGGGGAGTGCATGTAAGGTGATCATCGGTAGCATAATGGAGTGGTGGTGACTTGGGAGTGACAGTAACCTGAGACCGAGCCACAAAGTTAAGTTATTGGGGGATATATATAGGGGACCTTAGAACGTAAGGCTATGGTGGGACTTTATGTCTTAATAAATCTTGTGCAGTCATTTTACTTGTCCATATGATCCATCATAAGGGGTTGTAGATCATTTACTTGACTATACCTATTCATGGCTCCTTCCTAGAAGAAACAACTAAGACTAAAACATGTGCTTCACTAATTGTGACAACCACACGAACGAAACACCTATTGCTAGAACACTTGCTCCCTTGAGATACTTGAGATATTTGCTGCTTGCTACTTGTGAAACTTGCTTAGAAACTTGCTTTAGAAACTTGCTCTAGGATTACTTGCATTTTAAACTTGCTTCACTAGTTACTAGACAAACCACACTCCACGTCACTTGCTTTTAATTAGTTAGTTCCTTTTAGTCAAACTTATTGCTTTGCATAAACAGCCATATAAGAGGGTTATAGGGTTTTAGAGAATAGATAGCTTACCTTCAGCTCCTCGTGGGTTCGACACTCAAATACTTATCGAAAGGTACTACAATTGATCTCCTGCACTTGGGAGTCATCAGCACCTCAGCCTCGAGAGTGTCAAGGCGCTCTCGCTCGAGACTGAGTTTGATCTCAGCATGGGCCATCCTCTCCTCCCACTGGGAGAGGTTGCTCTCGACCTCGCTGGCCATCCTCTCCTTGGAGGCGAGCCCCTCCTCTTTCTCCCAATGAAGGCGGAGCCACTCTTCCACCTCCAGCGAGTGTTGGTTCCTTTCCAGACGAAGGTCCTCCTGACCGTCCAGGGCACTCGACAATGCCAGCTTAGCCTCTTTCAATGCCACCGAGGCACCGAGACGCTCGCATTCAGCCTCCGCCAGCATTGCGCGCCTTGTTGCAGCAGCCGCCTCTTCCTGCGCAAGGCTAACCGCGACAGCCTCCCGTAGCTGGATGCCCAAGGCCTCAAGACGCTCAAGCTTAGCGGACAGGGCGGCCTCCTGGGAGGAGGTCAGGGCGGCAACGACGTCGCATATCTGCCTCGACAAGTCATCCGCCAGGGTGTCAAGGTTTGGCCCAGCACCGGACGGGATGTTGGCTACCTGTGGTTGCTGGTCCTCGGCGGGAGTTTCAGCAGACGACACCCTCATGTCTGGCGTTGCCTTTACTTCAGCCTCGGCCCTGCCGGACCTCAGAGAAGCTGTCGCATCCTCCCTCGCGTGGGGGATGGCGAAAGCACCAAAACCTCCTCCGCAATGGTGCTGCCTCGACGGAGGCCTCCACCGTCGCCTCCTCAACCATAGGCTGCCCCACCGGGGGCGTGGCAAAGGAGTCAGGGGCCCGATCCTGCGACTCCGCGTCGACGCCCTGATCACTGCCAAGGATGGCGCAAGCACGTCAGAACGCAGAGCGGAGACATGAAGAAAAAAGTTAGTGGCAAGGCACCTTACTCTCTTCTGAAGGGCCACACCCTGGGGCAGCGCCGGCGCGAAGGGGGCCGCGTCACCTGGGCCTCCTTGGCAACGCCACTCGAAGGCGACGGTCCATCCTCGGTCCTAGGCCTTTTTCTCAAGCAGTGGCTGAGGAGCGCCACACTTAGGCCCTCGTCCTCCTTAGAGCACGGTCGACGCGAGGTACCCCCATCTTCATCCTCCTCGTATTCAAAGGACAACACCACCTTGCGGCGTACCCTCGAGGAGGAAGCGCCCTCCGTGGTGGCCGGGAAGGGGATGGGGCTCTCGGCGCTCTCCTTGACAGAATCCAGAGCGTATGGGTTGTCCGCGCGCGACTCCGACCCCTCAGCCAGAAGGCCCCACCTATAGAAGAGCGGCATCAACGCCAGAATCGCTTCCCTCTCCCCCGACTGAAGATCAAAGAGGGGAAGCACGCCGAGGGGGGAGCCCCGACGACAGGTCGAAGTGAAGCAGCACGTCGAGCGCCATGGAGGTGGTGCGCAGGCTGATGAACTGGCCGTCTAGGCGCATTGGGTCGCTGGGACCCGAGTATGCCCACAGGCGCCTCTCGTGACGTTGTAGAGGAGCGAGGCGCCTCTCGACCATCTCAGAAATGAGCATGCGAAGGTGAGACCCCGGTCGTATAGTGCGTTCACGCGCTCTTTCAAAGGCTAAAGACTGTGGCCGGAGAGATCCTCGATCGCCATCCCGAGTGTCGCACAGGCGAAGACGAAGGAAACTCCAGGAGATTGCAAGCCTCGCCATCTTGGCATACAACCACCTCGAGCGGAAGCCGGGGGCCTCATACAGGATCTCCATTTGGGGAAACACGGCCCCCATGCCAATTCCTAGGCAGAAGGAGAGATCACCGATGCCCGGGTCCGCTGATCCTTCTGCAGCTCGAAGAAGCAGCGGAAAAAGGACACAAATGGCTTCACACCAAGGAACACTTCGCAATAGCAAGCGAAGGCGGATAGGATAAGGGTGGAGCTGGGATGAAGATGGAGCAGGTGGATGCAGTAGTGATAAAGGACGGCGTGGAAGAAGGAACAGAAGACAGAACCATCCACGAAATCACCGACCGATAGAAGATCGGGCACGACGTCAGGGAGAGCTCGTCGGGATCAGTCGTACCCGCGAGAAAAATGGTTGTGTCGTGCTCGTTGGAGGAGTGCGCTGTGCTTTCCTCATCTTGCTGGAGTCGATGGTGGAAGGCTCGACCACGGGCGCCATGGCGTCCTGCCAAAAGGCGGCGGCGATGGCGAGCGGACGAAAAGGCAAGAGGGATCGCTGTGGTCTGGAGAAAACCTGAAGGGAGAAGAGAAGAAAAGGAGACGCGCGGAAGTCTAGAAGCCCCCGACGCAACCTCCTAGGCCCCCTCCGACTGCCGGGCTGCGGCACAGGGACCCGTTGTCCCCACGTCCAATCAATCGTGGGGTGTCGCCCGCGGACCATCGCGCCATGTGCACCACGCCGGGCAGGCAGCGGTTGCCCCACGACTTCTTGTCTCATTCGTCCACGTGTCATCGCGGACCCGTGGGCTACTGTCGGATATCCAGACCCGTCTGATGCAGCCCGGCCCAGCAATCAATAAGAAATCACCCATGAGCGCGCAATGAGCTTTTTTTTTTCATTTGGTATGCATTCCAATAGTACTTCACAAATCACAACTATATGTCGGCGTGCATGGATTTCACGGAAGAGGTGCGTGCATGCATGCATAGTTGTTTGGATGTTTCCCAGTTACGCCCCGCCCAAACTCTGGCCTTAATAAATTTGGTACTTATATGTTACTAATCCACTCCATACATGCAGGTCCACTAAAAAAAATCGATCGAGACCCTATCTAGCAAGCAATTCGCATGTGTGCTCCACTACATCCTGGTAGCACAAAGCATATGCATGGAACCTCCTCCGCAATGGCGCTGCGCAGTTAACCACCGCGCCGGCCGTACGCCCTGCTTTTAGGGTCTCCACTCTCAAAAGAAAAAAGAAACGGATCAAAACCCCAACCCCATTCTCAAAAGAAAAAAGAAACGAATCAAAGCCCAGCGGCGGCGACAGCCAACAACGGCAAACGCCTGCCTTTGGTGCTGGTGGAAGGGAGGCGGAATGGCGGCCATGCGGCGGAGGCTCCTGCAGCAGCTCCAGCCCGTCCTCGCGCACCAAGTCGCCCTCCGCCGTGCCACCCCCCACTGCCGCCTCCTCCACTCGCCCTCCCCCCTCGCTGCCGCCGCCGCCGCCTCCTCCTCCTCCTCCCCGCTCTCCTCCCCCTCCCCGCCGCCAAACCTCCTGGCGCGCAGCTCCTGCTCGCTCCTGCCGATGAGCGCCAGGGCCGTCGTGGAGGGCGCCCGGACCGCCGCCGCGCGCGCCGCTGGATCCCTCGACGAGGCGTTCTCTCTGCAGCTAAGCAAGGCCCCGGGCTGGTTCGCTTCGTCGTCGTCGACGTTGCTCCACGGCGTCGGCGCGCCCTGGTAAGGTCCCGGTTCCGTCGTCTTTTCACCCCGGGGAGAAGAAAGTTCTCGCCTTTTTGGTCTTGTTCACTCAATTTCGGTCCCGGTGTCTCGAATTCTCGACCCCCCAGGGCGCACTTGACAACTAACGCAGCCGATGACATGGTGTTGATGCTCGTCGGCGCCAATGTGGCAGTCTACGCGGTCTGGCGCCTGTCAGATCCCAAGTTCAGGCTGAGTCCTTACGTGGTCAGTCAGTGGTTACCCAAACAGCTACTCTTGCTTCGATTTCCCAACTGGCGGACAGTATATACTCCCTCCGTCCACTTTTATAAGGCCCACTTCTTAGCATTTCAATAGTAAGAAGTGAGCCTTATAAAAGTGGACGGAGGGAGTACATCACTTAGACGATTTCTGTTGATGAGCAGGTTTGGCTGGACATGTACCTGGGCGGGCAGCTGCACACGCTGCTCACGACCGCTCTCAGCCACTTGGATCTGAAGTTCATGGAGAAACATTTCATGGTTCGTGGTTACACAGAGGACTTGTACTTCAATTTTTCCTGTCGTATACAGAGAGTGTATTACTAGCTTGATGATTTCTGTTGATGCGCAGATCTCGGTGGATAGTTTCAAGAGCCGGCGGTGGCACACAGTCCTCACCTATGCTTTCAGCCACAAAGATGCGAACCACCTCTTCAACAATATGTTCGGCTTCTACTTCTTCGGTTCAAGCGTAAGATGCTCACCCTTCTACTCTGCTCTGTGGACATAAAATAAGCAAGCGAGTTGATCAGCTTAGAACTGTTGGCATTATACATATTATATGTCACTCCTGGTTTCCCAGTTCACCTGAGAGCAACCCTCCCTAGTAGAAATCTAATGTGAATAAGTGGAAATATACAATTTATACAAAGTTATCTTTCCTGTTTTGGTAGTCAGACCATCATCTTATACACCTTTACCTATACATGATCTAGGAGTTGCTCCAGTAGTAGATACTCACCATCTGTTTTTGTGGTGGCCAATTATCACATTTCTTGCACATCCTAAATTTCATTCACTTCTTTTGCATCAGATTGGCAAGATCTTTGGTCCTGGTTTTCTTTTACAGCTGTACCTAGAAGCAGCAGTTCTTGGATCTGCATTCTACTTGGCAGAAATGTTTTTGTTAGCTCCAAGGAAAGAGGTAGCATGCTTACTAAGTCGATAGTTTATACATCAGGGACCTGAATTCCAAATTTAAGAAATGAACTTAATATGTAATGCTTCTATCACAGGGTTTTGGAGGATGGAAAACTCCTGCGCTTGTAAGTGATTTCTTGTCATATTTACATCATTTATTACAGTATAAATTTTACCTCAACCAGCCAATTGTTTATTATCCTAAAGCAAGAAAATTACTTGAATGGTAAATGTGGTGATCAGAGGCGATACGATGATTTCCTCTTAGATATAATGGAAAACACCAAATGGACACCTTTCATGATTTTGTACATACGATACTCGTTGTTACACACTAAATATGATTCTTTCATGTCACTCAGGGTGCGAGTGCTGCAGTTAATGCAACTATTCTTCTCTACGTTTTTCTGTTTCCGACGAGTACAGTTTACATAAAATTCATCTTTCCTCTTCCAGCTGCATTATTGGTGAGAAGCTTTTAATTGTATTACTGAAATCTGCTAAACATGTGGGTGCTTGGTAGGGAGAACAGAATTTATTTGACTGTACTTATTTCAGGGAGCTGGTTTGATTGGATTTGATCTCTGGAGGATCAAGCAGGTACTCCTTTGTCAGAATGTAGAGCATTTCAGGCTTTTGAGAATTGCCACAATGCAGTGCATTCTAGCCTCCCAATGCACCTTTACCTCATTAAAGTTCTGAGCCATGACTTATTATTTTCTTTTTCTGCACTATCCCTCATGCTTTAAGCTTTATGACTGGGAAAATTAGTCTACGTTCCATTTCCAATGCACTTCTACACCGAAATTCGACAATCTTAATCGGCATCATGAAGGCTCCTTGTTTTGTCTGAAAAAACCTAGAAATGCACTATATATATAGCTCCTTGTTTTGTCTGAAAAAGCCTAGAAATGCACTATATATAGCTCCTTGTTTTGTCTGAAAAAACCTAGAAATGCACTATATATAGTGTCAAATTGAAGGAGTATGTTAACTTTAATCTCTATTTTATTTAGTTTCTTTATATATCTGATCTCTGTTAAATCCAGGTACCAAACAATTGTAGTAGTAGGTGAATGTTATGGTTGCCTCTTTTTCTTATGTTCATTGGCCATGAGTTTTTCTGTGTCACTCCTTCCATTTATTGTTATTCGGAACTTAAAAACTTGTGAACTGCATGTGTGTGGTTCCTAACCATACGATACAAGTTCTGGTCTTTAGCCGACCTGGGGTTGATAATATGGCTCAATATTCACACCTAGGGAGGTTGGCAACGGTTCTAAATTCACATCAATAGGAGTAATTTGCAATACTTAAGTGAGTAGTGAGTATATAACTATATGATGTCTTTTTTGGGGTTCTTCCCTGTTTGTTCTTCTATCTTTTGCACCTTTCTGATCACCATTGGTTTTAATATATATTCACTTGCACCTGCTTCAAGTGAATGTCTCGCCTCGCACTGTCATCTGTTTTTTATGCTAGTCAAGCCATGTCGAACTACTACATCATTCTTGTTGAAAATCATGCCCTGTCTAAAACCTCTAATTTTCCACATATTAGTCCAATATCGTTGATTATCTGATACTGAAATGTTAGTCAAGTTATGGACTTATGGTAGCCATGAGTCTTTCATGCTTCCACAATGGAACTAATCGACGCCTGTTCATTTTGTAGGGCAACAGTCGTGTGTCAGGTTCTGCTCATCTAGGGGGTGCCTTTGTCGCTGCGCTTGCGTTCGCACGTATCAAGGGCTGGATCTGAGCATGCAGCTCACTCCTACTGATATGTAGTAAATCCGATGTCTTCTCCGCACCGGTGGGCCTGTTGGGTTGATATCTTCTGTTATCTGACTAGTGTCGTTCTGAGGGGTGACTCGTAGACCATGCTACTCACTGTCCAAGTTTCCGAGGTACAAGTTTTTAGACAAAGCCTAGATAACATGATGGCAGATGGTGCCAATTGATTGGTAGGAATCTACGGACCTATCTTCGCATGATCCATCCTCGACATGAAAGATCGAAAACTGTATTAATTGTCGAATCTTGTTTCCTACTTATCTATGTCACAGTTTGGTGCATGTTTTGAATTATGCCGTTAGGGAGCAGTGAAAGCAGGATTTTTTTCCGGTGAATAGATCTGAAACTGTTCATGCTTATCTAAGGTTCTTAAGCCCCAGTCTAGTCTAAGGGAGTTGATCACAAGATCAGGCCTTAAACCATCGGTGCCCTAAATGTGCAAGGGATCATGCAGCACCTGCAGGAGCGCACTGTGACCCCTTAGCTTTCCCTTGAGATCAAGGACGCTCTCATGGAAACTAGGAAGTGCCCCGCCAAATCTTTCTAGAATTATTTCTTTGATGTTCGGGTAGAAGCTCATGTCTGTAAAAACCACCTCCCATCTTCGAAGAGATTGGAGTTAAAAGAAAAGAAAAAAAAAAGGAAATTTTGGCATGCATACTGCAGTAAAATGATAGCCAATAAACCATGACGACCTGTGTGCTTGCCGCGTCCGGGCGCAGTTGGAGACGGCAGCAGGAAAATAGGATCAGCTTGCATGGTCATGACTACTTCAGGGCTACGTAAGCTTCAGCTAGCTTCGTGTATGTGCATGCAAGTTAGTTAGTTGTGCATGCGATTAGTGGGCAGCACATTGTGTGTGCATGGAGTCTACTTAAGGCCCTCCGTTCCAAAATGTAAGATGTTTTAGACATTTTCTACATTCGCACATGTCTACCTATATCTTTTTTTTTTTTGAAAATAGTAAACCCAGACTCTGCATCAAATTGATGCACACGGCTTCTTTATAAATAAAGTTTTGGCCGAAATCCGAGATTCAGTGTAAGTTTACAACATATTATTCTCAGCGATCAGCCAGCGTGGCTACAAAGATCAACCAAACAAAGACCAGCAATATTAGACTACACTCCATTGTAGTCGCCTAGTGTGCAGCCATCCACCCGTGCTGAAGACACCCCGAACGACCGCCATCAGTCGTGAACAGCACGGGTTAGTTTCCACCTAAAAGCATCTTGCTCATCTGATAAAGAAATTGCCATCAATCTCTCTACCAAAATAAGCCAAGTGTCCCACTTATCACCAAATAGTGCACGTCTAAATTCAATATTTAGAGGTACACTTGCAAGAACATCGGCTACCAACACATTCTTATGACGCACAATATTAAAGAGGGAAGGATACTGTGTGGCTAATGGCATCCCATCTAACCAAGGATCTTCCCAGAATCTGACACTTTGCCCATTGCCTAGTGTACAGGAAATATGTCTGAAAAAGTCACTCTTAACTCGCATAATTCCCTTCCAAAAAGGCGAGTCAGTAGGCAATGCGCTCACCTGTGTGAGCGGCTTGCCTTTGACATATTTGTTGTGCAATAATTCATGCCACATACCCTCCTCCGAGAGCAATTTAAACAACCACTTGCTGAGTAGGCACTTATTTTTAACCTCTAAGCATTCAATCCCCAGACCACCCTGATCTTTAGGACGACATACAATATTCCATTTAGTGAGTCTATATTTCTTCTTGAATTGATCACACTGCCAAAAGAAGCGTGACCGATAAAAATCTAGTCTCTTTTTAACCCCCACTGGAATCTCGAAAAAAGAGAGTAGAAACATAGGTAAACTAGAAAGAACAGAGTTTATAAGAACTAGACGATCACCATAGGAAAGCAGTTTCCCTACCCAAGAACTTAATTTCTGTTCAAACCGATCCTCGACCGGTTTCCATTCCCTATTAAGAAGCTTGCGATGATGTATTGGGATCCCTAAATATTTAAAAGGCAAAGCACCTAGCTCACACCCAAAAATATTTCTATAATCCTGTTGACAATCAATAGCCTTGCCGAAACAAAAGACCTCGCTCTTATGAAAATTAATTTTCAACCCCGATAACTGCTAAAAAATGGACAAAATGAGCTTCATATTTACTGCCTTATCGAGATCATGCTCTAAAAATAGAATGGTGTCGTCCGCGTATTGAAGAATAGAAACACCACCTTCAACAAGATGTGGTATCAACCCTCCAACTTGACCATCCTCTTTTGCCCTTGCAATTAGGAGAGCCAACATATCAGCAACTAGATTAAATAGAATGGGCGAGAACGGGTCACCCTGTCTCAAACCCTTAAGAGTTTGAAAATAATGACCAATGTCATCATTCACTCTAATCCCCACACTACCTCCTTGCACGAACCTAGCGACCCAATCACACCATTATGGATCAAACCCTTTCATGCGTAGAGTCTGTTGGAGAAAATTCCAGTTGACCTTATCGTACGCCTTCTCAAAATCAATTTTGAGCAAGACACCATCTAATTTTTTCCTCTTTAACTCATGAATAGTTTCATGAAGAACCACAACTCCTTCCAAAATATTTCTTCCAGGAAGAAACGCAGATTGAGAAGGACGGATTACTCTTTGGGCTATCGATGTCACTCTAATTGTCACAACCTTAGTAAAAATCTTGAAACTCACATTTAACAAATAAATAGGTCTAAACTGCTCAATCCTAGAAGCATCTTCCTTCTTAGGGAGCAGAGTAATAACTCCAAAGTTCAACTTGAACAAATCAAGAGAACCATCATGAAGTTGATTAAACATGGCCATTAAATCCGCTTTGATGACCCCCCAGAACCTCTTGTAAAACTCTGCCGGAAATCCATCCGGACCCGGAGCTTTATTGAGCTCCATCTGAGAAATAGCCTCCCACACCTCTTTCTCCGAAAAAGGTTGTGTCAGAAGAGCGTTCTCTTCCCGTGACACCTGGGAAATATCATCTATCATAGACTCCTCCATCGAAAAGGTAGATGGTGGTGAAGGTCCGAACAATTTTTAGTTTATATGTTCATTCATATTATTAGTACGTATCTAGAAAACATGAGTAATAGCCTAATAGGTAGAACATCTTATATTTAGGGACGGAGGGAGTAACTCATACTCCCTCCGTTTCACATTAAGTGTCGTAGAAATGGGTTAAAGTGGATGTATCTTGCATTTAAATCTATCTAGGTACATCCACCTCTATGACACTTATTTTGAGACAGAGGAAGTACTTGTTCGAGCCAGCAAAGAAGAGTAGGGAAGTAGGGAGTTGGTACGCCCGTGGCGGCGTTCGTCGCGTCGCCCGGAAAAACTTGTGCTTCTTCTGCCTTGTTGGAGGTTGGAGAGAGAGAGAGAGCGCGCGCGCGCGCCACAAAGGGACTGCCCCAACATAAAAAACCACCTACCATTTTCTCACAGGACCTTGGCAGTAAAATTCTAGAGAGCAGAAGCTCACTCCTGCAAATGAAGACTTCAATCAGAACCTAGCATGACATCATGGCTGCCCGGGTTTTGGACATGGCCTGGGGGTCAGGTCGTCGATCACTCTCACGGTTTCACCATGTGGCCTGAGAAGCCCTGATGGCTTAAGTGCAGTAAAAGATAGTGATTACAGGAAGCTCTGATAGGTCAAAAGCAGCAAAAGATAGTGATTACAGGCATTAATGCAGTAAAAGCATAAAGAATAACAGTAAATCGGATGGCTGGATTACAGGCAAGGGACACAGCTTCTGCAAAGAAAATCTATCAAAGCTTACAGTAGATGCATGGCCACACTCAAGGGCTTGTACTGTCAGACTGACAGACATGCTGAAGATCATGGAACACTACCACTAAGATCCCCGGGCATGGTTCTTCTGCCACATACTACTGCTAAATGCCAAACTAAGTAAAAACTATTGCAGCCAGGGATCAGCCTACGAAATCTCCATGGCCAGCTAGTGAAATCTGCTGAAGAATTGCAGCCGCTTCCATCAGCGCCTCCTTGCCCTGAACCTCACAAAGGCAAATTAAAACGGTATAACTACACTGCATAGTCTGTACTCTGTACACGGCAGCGGCGGATGGAGTAACTTACATCGGCGGAGTCCATGTGCTTGAGCAGCTCGTCCACCCGCTGCCATTCCGCCGGCGTCAGGTCGGCCTTGAGATCGTCGAAGCCTACCAGCGACGGCGCAATGTGCTGGCCGCTCGGCCGCTGGTGCATGCCGTGGCCGGACGGCTCGACTAGGAGCGGAGAGACGCCGCCGCCGTCAGTAGCGACGGGCTGCTTGAAGTTAGTTACCGCCCTCGAGCCGAGAATCTCGACGGCCGCAGCGTCGTCCGCTCTGGCGGCGTCCTCGGCGGTGTCGAAAGTGCCGAGCCATCTGAGGCTATGAGCCGCCGCCTTGGACTCTCTGATTAGCGCCCCGAACTTGCCGTTTGGCCGCGGGTTCACGCCCCGGAACTCAACCTGCCTCGCCTTCTTCGTTCTCCCCCTCCCCTCGCCGCCGCGCACACCTAGACCTGCCTCACTCATGCCGGCGTTCCGACGCTCTCCTCAGTCACCACCGTCAAGTTGAGCGGAGGTACTGGACTGGAGTGGACGACAAGAGGCAGAAGAAACGCGTCAATTTTTGTGGAGAGCAGGCAGAGACTCTGCTTCCGAGAAACTGTGCACAAGGCTTGCCATGGAAGGTTTTCCGTACGTGTTGCAGTAACTCTACTATTCACTGGTCAGTGCACGATCGAGCCTTGCTGTGCAAGGAAAAATCCTTGAGGAAACAACGCTTTATATGCGTTGAAGAAACGATGTTCTATGCTTGAAAAAACAATGTTCGCACGCTGTTTAAAATCAAGGAAAATCTAAAAATATACATTAATAAAACCGATAAAATTTAGAAAAATATTACTACCTCCGATCCGTTTTAAATGTCGTGAAAAATAAACTGGACATGCACAAATTTGTGTACAACTTACGACACTTAATTGGGATGGGAGGGAGTAATTGGATTGAAATATCGAAGAAATGGATAAATCATCAAGAAACAATATTTTGGATAATGAATTTGGATTTTCGATTTTCCAAGAAAATTTGGTTATTTGTACAAAAAAAAAATTACACAACGCGTCAAGGAAATAATATAATTCAATGTTTTGAATATCAAATGATAATTTTTCAAATTTATTTAAACAATCTTCTAGTTCTCTCTTATTTATTTGAATGTGTCTTATGAAGATATATGGGTTTCACGTTTTAGGTTTTCAGTTTGATCGGCTTAGTTGCTTCCTTATGAAGCTTCCCCAAAAGAATCAAATTTTAGTCCAACTTGAGTAATGTGTAGAAATGAAGTTTGTTTTTTGTAAGAAAATGCATGTTAATATTTTTCCATAGGTTTTTCGTGATATGCTAACTTTCCACCAACTTAGAAATAATGTAAAAATTAACTAAAAGTGCCGATGTTCTAAACGTTTTTAGACCAAAGGGACTTTACGCCTAGCCCCAACTTATACATAGTTAACCATGTAAAAAATATATCACATAGAGCATGCACTTTTCTCTAAGAAGAACAATAGCTTGAAGATGTTACCAAAACCCGTTATTGTAATTTTAAGAAAAACAAAATGGCTATATTTCAAAAAAGGATAAAATCCTAACAAAGTATATTTAATGTAATCATGGTAAGAAGTACGAAATGGGCGCCAATAGTAGGGAAATAGTTATAGCAGCATATCTTACCGCAGTCCGCAGGCGCACTGACACGGTTGTGCGCCTGCGCTAAGTAACGCTCGCGAACAAGCCTCCCATGCCCTGCGCTAAGGAAACTACTCTAGGCGAATAGTCATTTTGTACGCTGACGTAAAAGGTGGCAGGGGCACCCCAGGCACGGTGCTTGTACCACAGGCGAATGCGCACCAAATTCGACTGCGCTAAGGTACCTTAGCGCTGGCGAATAGGGAGCATATGCGCCTGTGGTACTGCTAGCCCGCTGGCCCCCATAGTGCAGACGCATATTCCCCGTGTTCGCGTGTGGTACTTTGAACTACCCTAGGCGCATCTAGCAAAAATTCGCTTGTGGTAATTTTTGGCCTCAATAAGTGCGGACAGCCACCCACCACCACCCCCTATCCACAACACTCACTCACCCCTCCTCCAAACTCGACTTATTAGGACATCTCCAATGTTTAATTTCAGTTTGGACCATAAGTTGGGCCCCACAACATATGTTATAGCATACTAAAACCTCACAATGTTTAACGTCTAGCTAGGCCTTAAGGTGGAGCCCACATAGCAGATTTTTTTTGACCAATTGTCACATGCAAACAGTGTAAACTAAGTGAGAGAAACATTACTTTGCGTTTTATATTTCGTATGGCAAGGCCATAGTGGTACGGGTGGGTCTTAAGATTTTAAACTCAAGTTCTAGTGCCATAATGTATAAGGGTGGGTCTTAATACCACTTTTTGTCTTAAGATCTCCTCTTATTTCTACATTGGAGAGACCCTTAGTGCTCTAAGCTCCTTCCCCCACATCTCTCCACCCTTTTTAGCTAATTTAACCAATCATGTTTGATATATTTTAGTTAGTTACCCTACCCACTTTCCCTTTTCCATATCTCCACTAGATCTACTAACCGGAGACACTAGATCTCACCACAAATGCACCACTAGCTATTTCTAGATCTATCACTCTCTCATCGGTCGCCTCTCCGGTGATCTTTGACATCATCATCGCATCTATATATTTTGTATTGTGTGTCATCTTAATAGGTGTGTGAGATTGGTTGGTGGAGGAGAACTCGATCTATTTTGCATTTTGTTGTGTTGTCATGAGGATGAGTTGCCAATGTTTTGCCGAAATGTTGATTCATTTCCGTTTCGGAAAATTTCTGGCGCTCCACGTTACCTTTTTTTAGCAAAAGTCATGCCGAAATTTTCCGTGAAAACCGGATCTAATCAATGACATCTCTCTTGCCGTGCATGCGACAACGGTTATTGCGATGAGGGAATGCGTGGTGCATAGATGCGTGCAACGCGTGACGGCCGACATGCATCGAAACAACCGCACCGAGATAGAGTGTCCGTGTTAAAAATGCAAGTTAGGGTCCTTGTTCAAACCCGCTTCTGGTAATATGGAGCAGCACCTGCTCAGATATAGTTTCATGGAGGGCCACACTTAGTGGATAGATGATGATGAAGACGATGATCACGACGAGACCAATGGGGCGGCGACATGTGAAGATGAGGAAGAGTCTGAACATGGAAATGGAGAGGACGAAGAGGCTATCGGCGGAGACGACTATGAAAAAGAAGAGAGTCATGGTGATCAACAATTTGTAGAAGACGAGGACATAAACACTCTGCTAACTTCAGCCGTGCGGGACCCTCATGTTCAAGAGCTTATTCTCAAGAACACGTCAACTGAAACCAGATGGAAATCTAAGATCAAGCAACTAGAGATAGACTATGCAACTCTGTTGTATGAAGCAAGTCACGGGGTGGAGGAGTCCTGCTTGAGAGTAGCTCTCGATCTTCTAGAGATGAAGACAAAACACGGATGGACCGACACACGCATGGACGATCTTATGCGATACCTGAAGACGCACTTACTTGAAGGGAACACATGTGCTAGTAGTCTACAGGAGGCCAAGAAAATCGTGTGCCCCCTCGATTTACCGCACACAAAATACCACGCTTGCGTCCGTGACTGCATAATTTATCGTAATGAGCACGCGGACCAGATCAAATGTCCAGTGTGCGGCGATGATCGTTACAAGAGGGGGCCGAAGAAAGCTCCTAGGAAATTTGTGTGGTACTTTCCACTCATTCCCCATCTGCAGCGGTACTTCGTGGACCCCAAGAAAGAAAATCTCATGCGCTGGCACGCGGAAAGAAAGAAGGCGGTGCTGAGTGATCCAGAACATGTTGAAAAACCAGTGCTGACACACCCTTCGGATGCACGGCAGTGGAAAGCATTAGACGCATTTGATGAAGAATTCGGGAACGATCCAAGAAACATCAGGCTTGGTGCGAGCACCAACGGTCTCAATCCGTTTGGCAACCAGAGCAGCAAACACGGCACCTGGCCCGTGTTTGTATGGATGTACAATATCCTCCCGTGGTTGTGTCTGAAGAGGAAGTACATACACATGAGTATGCTAATTCAAGGGCCGACCCAGCCAGGGAGCGATATCAACCTGTATCTCGAGCTATTGAAGGAGGAGGTAGACACGTTGTGGGAGGAAGGGGTGGAAACATGCGACGCCTTCAAACAAGAACCTTTTCGTATGAGAGCCGCCCTGATCACGACGGTGCAGGACTATCTCGGATACGGATATATTGCGTGCCAGGTGTGCCACGGACACGAGGCTTGTGTTAGGTGCATGGAATTGACGTCGTTTCTATAGCTAGACAAGGATCCCGGTTCTTCTAAAACCGTCTACATGAGGCATCGAATGTGGCTACAATAGAACGACGCGTGGAGAAAGCGTGGAGACCCATTCAACGGTAAATATGAGCTCAATCTACCTCCACGCAAGAGAAGAGGAGAAGATATTGATACTCTATTGAAGAATTGGAAAACGTGTCCTCTGCCGGGAAAGGTAGAGAAGCGGAAGCGAGGAGAGAAAAGGAAGCGAGGAGATAAGCAAAAGCGAGGAGAGAAAAAGTGTCCTCCGCCAGAAGGACCTCTCTTGGGGGTATGGAAAAGGAGGTCCGTGTTTTGGGACTTGCGGTACTGGCCAATCCTCGGAGTGCCTCACTGCCTTGATGTCATGCATATCATGAAGAATGTGTGTGAGAGCTTGCTTGGTACTCTGTTCAACATGCCAGATAGGACCAAAGACGGGCCGAAATCAAGATACGACCTGATGGTCCTGAATATCAGGAGCGAGCTTCACTTACCGACTTCTACGGGTAAACAGACGAAGGAGGATGAGGGTGAGGTGGAGGAGACGGACGACCGCAAGCGGAAAAGGGCTAAGCAACACTAAACTCACTGCCTGAAACCCTCTTGCTTCACTCTAAGTCCCGACGAGCTCGATCAAATATTCAAATGCCTCCTCAGAGTGAAATTTCTCTTAGATTACGCGGGGCTGATAAGCAGATGCCTAGACGCGGAGAAAAAAATCTTCAGCGGGATGAAGTCTCATGACTGTCACGTGGTGATGACGCAGATATTTCCGGTTGCAATCAGAGGGATAATGGAACCGCACGTCTGTCAAACGCTGACTGGCCTCTGTAACTTTTTCGACGTCATGACTTGAAAGTCGATAAGCGTGAAGAAACTCGGAAGGTTGCAGGAAGAGATCGTCACCATCCTATGCGAACTTGAGATGTACTTCTCGACTTCCTTCTTTGACATTATGGTACATATCTTGGTCCATATCGTGGACGATATCACCAATCTTGGGCCGGCATTCTTGCACAACATGATGGCGTTGGAAAGAATGAATGAGATCATGAAATAAATCGTTCATAACAGGGCACACCCGGATGGAAGCATCGTCCAGGGCTTTCTCACCGAAGAATGCATCTCTTTCTGCAAGAATTTTCTAGACGAGGAGAAGCCAGCTGTTGGTTTGCCCGCAAACAAGCACCTTGGCAGGTTCATGGGGGTAGGCCACAACACTGGCAAAAGGGTAATGGACATGGACTCCTATGGTCGGAGAGCCGACTTTGATAGGGCCCACTTAGTAGTGTTACAGCACATTGACGATGTCGATCCTTAGATAGAAGAGCACAAAACCACGATAAAAAACAGTGCTCGCAGGCCGATGACGGAAGAGGAGATATTTAGAGGACACAACTCCTCTTTCACGCCCTAGTTCAAAAAGCGGATTGATGTCGATCCCCCGCCAATGACATGTGAGAAAGATAAAATTTTATTAGTCTTGTCATATGGCCCCGCGCCCAATCTGATGACTTATCAAGCATACGACATCAATGGGTACACATTCTACATGGAGGAAAGAGACAAAAGTAGCGACTATCAGAACTCGTCTGTAACGATAGAATATTACACGGGCGAAGAGATTATAAGATACTACGGAAGGATCGAGGAAATCTGGGAGCTTGACTACATTGGGGAGAAGCCGTCAATGTTCCGTGTCAGATGGGCTACGAACGTCACGAAAGAAGACGAATATTTCACCACTATGTCTATGTCTGAAGCAAACAAACCCAAGTCCAAGAACCCTGATACGTCATAAACGTATCCTTAATTTATGATGTTCCATGTTGTTTTTTTATTGTTTCCTACATGTTTGCTATACACTTTATGTCATTTTTATCGATTTTTCGGACTAACCTATTGACAAGATGCCATAGAGCCAGTTCCCTGTTTTCTGCTGTTTTTAGTTTCTGAAATGTTGTTCTGGAAATATTCTCGAAATTGGAAAATTCGAAGTCCGGAGGTCCTAGAATTCCCGAAGGTTCCACGGAGTCCCAAAGAGGCCCGGAGGGGGGCCACAGGGGGGCACACCATAGGGCGGCACGCCCCCTGGCCGCGCCATGGGGTGGTGTCGGCCCCCAGGCCTCCACCGTATTTGCCCTTTCGCATATTTATACCCCCTGACATATTAACCCTAAAAGGATACCACTTTTTCCAGAGAAACACCCGAGGCCGCCATCATCGTCATCTCGAGACCGGGAGGGTTCCGGAGCTCTCCCCAGCACCCTGTCGGGAGGGGAAGTCATCACCGGAGGGTCTACACCGACATGCCCTCCTCCGAAGCGATGCGTGAGTAGTTCATCACTGGACTACGGGTCCATAGCATTAGCTAGATGGTTGTTCTCTCCACTTTGTACCTCATGTTTAGATCTCATGAGCTGCCTCACATGATCTAGATCATCTTTATGTAATGCTACATGTTGTGTTTGCTGGGATCTGATGAATGTTGAATGCTATGTCTTCTGATTATCAATCTATCATGTTATCTTCATTCTTATGTTATTTATGATCTTGCATGATCTCCATTATTAGTAGATGCTTTGACCAAGTAGATGCTAGTAACTCCAAGAGGGAGTACTTATGCTCGATAGTGAGTTCATGTCTCCTTTTCATCTATGCTCGAGTGACAGAAACGTGACGGATCGAGGATGTGATGTTTCCATTAGGGAGAAAACAACAATGTTTACCTAGTTTACATTGTTTACATTACACACTTTGCTTACTGCGATAATCTGTCGCTTGCAACTTAATACCCAACATTTGTTCAGATGATATTAGGAGGGTGGATTATTAGTCATAGATGCAATTTGATCACGGTCTATGTATTTTGTTGTAGTGCATGCATGAATCACATAGTAATCTTTATGTCTTGCATATGCACTACGGCGCAGCCTTCATTTTTGTCAATTGCCCAGCTGTAGTTTTTTCACCACGCATGCTATTTATCTGTCACGGAGAGACACCACTAGTGAACTGTGGACCCCGGTCCATTTTCTCATATTGATAATACACACGCTGCTTCTAATGTTTTCACACTGCTTTCATACTGCTGCTGCTGCTTTCATATTGTTTTCCTACTGTTTTCCACACCATACGTTTAACCTCTTTGTGTTCAGCAAAACCGGTGAGATTGTAAACCTCACTACTTCGTTGGGGCAAAGTGAATTGATTTTGTTTTGTAGGTTCCACGTTGTTGTTGAACCGGTAGTGCGCCCTACCACATCAACTGCATCAACCTTCATAAGTTGCTTTTCCTCCTACTGGTCGATTGAACCTTGGTTTGCTGCTGCACTCTTCACACCTTGCGCTTGGGGTCTCCCAACGAGCGTGTGTCTACACTCCATCAAAGCTTTTCTGGCCCCGTTGCCGGGGAGGAAGAGAATTTCTGCAAGTGGAGTCTCTCACTTCCAATCTCTTTAGTTTGTTTTTGTTTTGCTTAGTTTATTATATTTTGTCTTGTTTGCTTCTCTTTATCAAAAACACAAAAAAAATTGGTTCTTATTCTAGTTGTAGTTTTTTTTCCTGTTTTTAGTATTGTTAAAATGGCTGCTCCTGAGAACACTAAGTTGTGTGACTTTACTATCACCAACAACAATGATTTCATTAGCACACCTATTGCTCCACCTGCTCCTACTGTTGATCTTTAGGAGAGAAAGCCTGCCCTGTTAAACCTTGTTACGAGAGAGCAATTTTCTGGTGTTAGTACTGATGATGTTGCTGCCCATGTTAATAATTTTGTTGAACTATGTGAGATGCAAAAATATAAAGATGTAGATGGAGATATTATTAAAATGAAATTTTTTCCTTTCTCTTTGAGAGTAAGGGCTAAAGAATGGTTGCTATC
The DNA here is from genome assembly GCA_028641055.1 of Alopecurus myosuroides. Taxonomy (NCBI): domain Eukaryota; kingdom Viridiplantae; phylum Streptophyta; class Magnoliopsida; order Poales; family Poaceae; genus Alopecurus; species Alopecurus myosuroides. The sequence continues at coordinate 300,592,591 of CM054060.1, read as the reverse complement.
TTTGCCTAGAAATAGTATTGATTATTGGACTAAGTGTAAAGATGCTTTCATTGGAAAATATTATCCTCCTGCTAAGATTATATCTTTAAGAAGTAGAATTATGAATTTTAAGCAACTTGATAATGAGCATTTTGTTAAAGCTTGGGAAATAATGAAATCTTTGGTAAAGTATTGTCCCAGTCGTGGACTGACTACTTGGATGATCATCCAAAACTTTTATGCAGGTCTGAATTTTTCTTCAAGAAACCTTCTGGATTCAGATACCGGAGGAACCTTTATGTTCATTACCTTCGGTTCAACAACAAAGCTTCTTGATTATATGATGTTAAATTATTATGAGTGGCAAACTGAGAGAGCTACAACTGGTAAGAAGGTAAATTCTGTTGAAGAAACCTCCTCTTTGAGTGATAGACTTGATGCTATTATGTCTATACTTGTGAATGGCCATGCTCCTATTGATCCAAATAATGTTCATTTAGCCTCTTTGGTTTCTCAAGAAGAGCATGTTGATGTGAACTTCATTAAAAATAATAATTTCAACACCAATGCTTATAGGAATAATTTTGGTAGCAACAATTATAGGCCATATCCTCCCAATAATAGCAATGCTTATGGTAATTCTTATGGTAATTCCTACAACAACAATAAAAGTGTACCCTCTGATCTTGAGAACATGCTTAAGAATTTTATTAGTACACAGAGTGCTTTCAATAAATCTGTTGAGGAAAAATTTGGCAAAATTGATGTTCTTGCTTCTAAAGTTGATAGCCTTGCTCTTGATGTTGATTTTATGAAACTAAAAATTATGCCTCATGATGTTAAAGAAAGTAAAACTTTGAATTCTATCCAAATTCAAATTGATGATAATGTTAGGATGTTAGCTGAACTGCCTGCTAGATGGGAAAAAGAAGATGAAATAGCTAGAAAGAATAATATAGCTAATGTTTGCAATATCACCACCACTAGTAAAACTGAAGCTTCTCATGCTAGAAAACCTTCTACTATCAATGGTAAAGTAATTGGGTGTTAGAAATACTCCCACTTCTGCCATTAAAAATGCAAAACTGCCTGAAACTGCCAAAAATGTTCCTGATAAAAGTGGTGAAACTTTTAGAAATATGGGAGACAATGGTCCCATTACCTTTGATAAAAATTATCTCGACTTTGATGATTGCAACATAACTGAAGTGATTAAGTTACTACAAAAGCTTGCTAGGTGTCCTAATGCTAGTGCTATAAATATGGCTTTCACAAAACATATTACAAATGCTCTCATGCAAATTAGAGAGGATGAATTAAGATGTGAAGCCTCTATCCCTAGGAAGCTAGATGATGGTTGGGAAACCATTGTTAAAATGAAAGTGAATGATTTTGATTGCAATGATTTATGTGATCTTGGTGCTAGTATCTCTGTTATGCCCAAGAAACTGTACGATATTCTTGATTTACCACCATTGGAACCTTGTTATTTGGATATTCATCTTATTGATAATGTTAGAAAGAAACCTTTGTGGAGAGTAGATGATGTTCTTATAATGGTTAATAATAATATTTCCCACGTTGATTTTGTTGTCTTGAATTTTGAATGCAATGCTTCTTGTCCAATTATTTTGGGAAGACCTTTTCTTAGAACTGTTAGTGTTGTTATTCATATGAAAGAGGGGAATATTAAATTTCAGTTCCCACTCAAGAAAGGTATGGAACACTTTCCTAGAAAGAGAATGAAGTTTCCTTTTCATTATATTATTCGAACAAGTTACAATTTGGATGCTTCTTCACTCGAAAATACTTGATTCCACTTTTCTGGGCCTAGCTAAAAGGCGTTAAAGAAAAGCACTTCTTGGGAGATAACCCATGGTTTTATTTTTGCTTTGTTTTTCTCTCTTTTCTTTGAGTCAAGGGGTTTTATACTTCTGTAGAAACTCCTTTATATATTTGTTTTCACATTTTAGTTGTGCCAAGTAAAGTTTCTGACGAGAGTTGGAGTTGGTTTTTGGATTTCTGTGCAGGAAATAGATTTCTGCTGTCCACCATACAAAATCGTATAATTCACAAAAAAATCAGAATGAACTGAAATTTCTTGTGCTTATTCCTCGATCTGAGCAACGTAAGTGCCCCGAAATAATTCGTCTTTCAAACTGTTCTGGTTTTGACAGATTCTGCCATTTTTCTTGCATTTTCTCTTTTGCGATGCCAAGTGGATTTCTTTGTTTCACGAAACATCAGTGGTTTTAGCTAATGTGTAAAAGTATCAATAGCACTTGTGCCCTTACAGAACCCATGGATTTTTTTTATTGTTGCACTAACCCTCTAATGCGAATTACTCTTTGAGTATGGTGTGAAGGAAGTTTTTAAGGGTAAAGAGAAGAGGGTGATATATGTGATCAAGAAGAGTGCAAGGTCAAAGCTTGGGGATGCGCCCATGGTTCATCCAAGCATATTTTAAGAAGACTCGAGCATCTAAGCTTGGGGATGCCTCCGTGGTTCATCCAAGAATATTTTAAGAAGACTCAAGCATCTAAGCTTGGGGATGCCCAAAGCATCTCCTTCTTCATCAAGAATCTATCAGGTCACTTCTAGTGAAACTATATTTTTATTCGGTCACATCATATGAAGTTTACTTGGAGCGTCTATTTGTTTCTCCTTTGTTTTATATTGTTTTATTTTGTTTTACTTGCTGCAATAATATAGTTGGACCCTAGCATTACTTGTTTGGGAGAGAGAGACACTCCGCCTTTTCGTTTGAATACTTGCTATGCTAGTATTCTTAGTTTTTCTTTTAGCCGCTGCAAAATTCCTGTTTAGCTTTTTTTTTTCATTGCATCTCTTGTTCAGAGCTGTTAGTTTCAGTAGTGTTATGTGATTACTCTCATGATTTATTGCTGTAGCATTTAGAGAGTCTTTTTAAAACATGTTTTGTATGGTGCTTGTTGGGAAAAGATACTGAGAATTGTGGTAGAATTTATAACGGTGCAAGTAGAAGCTTGTATACACTGTGGCTAGACTTTTATATCATGCTAGATGTTATTTTAATTCTAAAGCCTTGTGGTTATTTAGTAGCATGATTAGCCTCAAATAGCTGAGAGTGTTTAATGTGCCATTGAAAGAATCATGAGTTGTTCTTGTCATATTGAAGCATAAATTTGTGGTGTTCTCCTTTGAATGTTTTATTTGGTTGACTTGGCGCATGCTCACACTATGTTTATGACTATGAACCAGTCACTTGTAGAATGTATGACCATTTAGTTTCTGAACTTGTGGTACCACTTATGCTTTAATTAATGATGTTTATGTCGCTATGCACGATTATGGCTCTTATGCTCTCTTGATTTGTCGCTCCCAGTCTTTTGCTAGCCTCCACCTGTACTGAGTATGAGCTCTACTCGTGCATATAACTCTAAAAAACCAAAGTTTACCAAATGTGTCCACCATACCTACCTATATATGTGGTATTTAACTGCCACTCCAAAGTAAAGTGCTCGTGTGTTATCTTTAAAACTTTCAAAATTACTCCTATTTTGTGCTCCTGTTTTAGCTCATGAGGACGTAAATAGAGAATCTTTATCTCACTTGTTGATTGTACTTTCACACCTTGGACTAGTGGCTTCATCCGCTTATCCAATGATAGAAGAGTTGGCAGCATGGTGCCCAGCCCCAAATTAATAACAACAAATTATCTTTACTATTTTTGTCCCTGATTTATCAGTCAAAGTATAATTGTGTAAACAAAAGAGAAAGATGGATGACCTTCTAACCAGATGCGTCCTTCTATGGAAGATGCTCTTGTGAAGTCTAGTTGGCTTGTGACGTACTGTATTGTCTGTTTACCATTCGTTGACATAAGCATACAACTCTCTAAAAAAAATATAGGCACTCCTCCACGGTATGTGATTGTTGGCAGGCACTCGAGGATTCATTTAGCCATGGTTTGTGTAAGATGGATGGGAGGAGTTTCAAGATTTTATACCTTTGTTTAATAAAATAAAAGCTCTAGCACATGAGTTGATCCCTGCTTCCCTCTGCGAAGGGCCTTTCTTTTACTTTTATGTTTAGTCTCCATCTTCTAACTTTATGCACAGTTGAGAGAGCATAGTTCCCTTTCTGAGTTTTATGTGCATTTGTCCCAGAAATATTATTAATTGATTCATGATGTATTATTGTTTGTTCTCTAATTATTTTTTCTAGTCTTTCTCGTGAACTTTGAAGGTGTCCTGACATTTATGTTTTGCCCCACTCTTAAGGACTAGCGAAATATCACTTTGCCATGTTTTCTCTATACTTGAAACATACGTATATCTTTTGTTGCATTGTTATTCATGATGTTTTATTTGTGTTACTTCTCATGATGCAAGGTGATTGCTATGCTTTATTATTAAAATTCTATTTATCATGTTTGTGTTGAAGTTCTATGATGTCAGCTTACTTATGCTTTTATAATATTGATGATCAAGTTTATGTTGGTAGCATGTCACCTCAGAAATTATGTGTTTTTATCGTTTACCTACTCGAGGACTAGTAGGAACTAATCTTGGGGATGTTGATACGTCATAAACGTATCCTTAATTTCTGATGTTCCATGTCGTTTTCTTATTGTTTCCCACATGTTTGCTATACACTTTATGTCATTTTTATCGATTTTGCGAACTAACCAATTGAAAATATGCCACAGAGCCAGTTCCATGTTTTCTGCTATTTTTAGTTTCAGAAAAGTTGTTCTCAAAATATTCTCGGAATTGGAAAATTCGAAGCCAGGAAGTCTTAAAATTCCCGAAGGTTCCACGGAGTCCCAAAGAGACCCGTAGGGGGGCCACAGGGGCCTACACCATAGGGCGGCGCGCCCCTGGTCGCGCCATGGGGTGGTGTGGGCCCCTCGGCCTCCACCGCCTTTGCCCTTTCGCCTATTTATACCCCACGAGACATAAACCCTAAAGATATACCACTTCGTCCCGAAAAACACCCGAGGCCGCCGTCATCGTGATCTCGAGATCGGGAGGGTTCTGGAGCTCTCCCCGGCACCCTGCCGAGAGGGGTATTCATCACCGGAGGGATCTACACCACCATGCCCTCCTCCGAATGATGCGTGAGTAGTTCATCCCTCGACTACGGGTCCATAGAAGTAGCTAGTTGGTTGTTCTCTCCACTTTGTACCTCATGTTTAGATCTCGTGAGCTGCCTCACATGATCTAGATCATCTTTATGTAATGCTAGATATTGTGTTTGCTGGGATCTGATGAATGTTGAATGCTATGTCTTGTGATTATCAATCTACCATGTTATCTTCATGCTTATGTTGTTTATGATCTTGTATGATCTCCGTTATTAGTAGATGCTCTGGCCAAGTAGATGCTAGTAACTCCAAGAGGGAGTATTTATGCTCGATAGTGCGTTCATGCCTCCTTTGCATCTGTGCTTGAGTTACAGAAACGTGACGGATGGAGGATGTGATGTTGCCATTAGGGAGAAGACAACGGTGTTTACCTAGTTTACATTACAGACTTTGCTTACTGCGATAATCTGTTGCTAGCAACTTAATACCCAACGTTTGTTAGGATGATATTCGTAGGGTGGATAATTAGACATAGATGCAGTTGGATGACGGTCTATGTATTTTGTTATAATGCCCGCATGAATCACATAATAATCTTTATGTCTTGCATATGCACTATGGTGCAGTCTTCATTTCTGTCAATTGCCCAGCTGTAATTTGTTCACCATGCATGTTATTTATCTTTCACGGAGAGACACCACTAGTGAACTGTGGACCCCTGTCCATTTTCCTCGTACTGATAAAACACCTACTACTTTCACACTGCTTTCATACTGTTTTCCACACAATACGTTTAACCTCTTTGTGTTCAACAAACCGGTGAGATTGACAACCTCACTGCTACGTTGGGGTAAAGTGATTTGATTGTGTTGTGTAGGTTCCACGTTGCTGCTGAACCGGTAGTGCGCCCTGCCACCTCAGCTACATCAACCTTCAGAGATTGCTTGTCCTCCTACTGGTCGATTCAACCTTGGTTTCTTTTCTAAGGGAAAACTTGCCGCTGCACTCTTCACAACCATCCACTTGGGATTTACCAACGTTTCCATCAAAGTTTTCTGGCGCCCTTGCCGAGGATTTCAAAGTCATCATCGGCAAGAAGTCTCCCGTCAACTACACGCCATCACCCCACCATGCAAAATGAGCCATGGGTATTGGCTAAGCACGTGGATCAATGCTTCTTCATAACCAACCCGACCAAGCCTAGCCGTTTTTTTGTAAGGAGATGAAAAAGGGCCCTCGTCGGAATGGATGGAGTCCCCGACGAGAAGGACTTCGACGGCCTCGTCGGAGACCCGATGATGGAAGAACCCGGTGAAGACGATGCACCATACACCACAAGAAGAAGCAGGACCACACTACCTAGGTCAGGTCTTCCATTCACAAGAAGAAGTCACGATATGGCGGTCACGTATTCAACATTGACCAAGAAAGGCAATAGTAAGATTGTGACGAAACGCTGAGAGAGAAACACTCGCGATATGTGAGATGTTACATGCTCATAGCGTATGTGTATGTGTTTTCAGAGAGAAACACTAGCGATATCTCGCTAAATCAATCTATTCCGATGCGCCCCTAAATATGTTGGCATGCGTATATGTATGTACTTTTTTGAAGTGAGAAACAAAGTAGGAGCCCCTAGTAGCATTCCAATATGCTCGATGTACCCCGGGGGGACTGGTAAGACTAATTAAATCAATGCAATTATGCGCACGCCCTAGCTAACCAAATAAACTCCGACACTTAACACAGCGCATAATGCCAAATAAGCGCCTGTGATAAGATATAGCGCACGCGCATCTCGTACAATATGCGCCTGGGGTAAAGTAGAGTGACACTATCGTACCGTGCACATCCCGTAAGATATAGCGCAGACGCATAACCTGCGAAATGCGCCTGGGTAACTATACCGCAGGCGCATGAGCTTCTATATGCGCCTGAGGTAAATTATAGCGCAAGCGCATAGTTCGCGAAATGCGCCTGGGGTAAGTTCCCATTATGCGCCTGTGCTAAGTCGCTCACTGGACGGTGGGCCGTCCACTCTTCTGCACTTCTTCTTTCTCTCTCGCAGGAACAGATCGACTCCCCGCACTTTCCTCTCCCCATATCCAATCGGCTCCAATCCCCACGCTGCTGTCGTTGTCGTCGAGCACGCCAACGAGGAGCAATAGGAGGAGCACACACCGTCGCCCACACGCGTCGTAGAGCATGGCAACGAGGAGCAGCAGCAGGTCGAGGACGCTGACGAGGATCAGCATCAGACTTAGATCTATCTTCCACGCCCACGCCCACGTCCACGCCATCGTTGTCCATGCCCACGCCGAACAACGCCCGCGTCCAGGTCAGCCCCCCTCCCTCCTCTTCCTAGCCCATACAACGCCCGCGTGTTCGTACCCATCCCAGCCCGGCCCCACTTCAATTTTAGTGCTTGGACCTGTAAATGTCTCCTCTAGGTGTAGTTGTCTCTGGGCCGGTTCAGGTTCATCTTTGAAAACAACAATTTCATCTCTGAAATTTAGTGTCTTGCTAGCTACTGTCAAGAACACTAGTAGTGTTCTCTTGAGTGACAAATGTGTAATTTGTTCAAGAAATCGGCCACTCAATTTGCAAATTTGTTAACTGTACATATGTGCCTATAGTGGTGTGTGTATCATTTAAGATTGATTAGGTATTCTCAAAGGAACTTGGCATGATAATGTCCATCCTTTGTTGGTAGAAACTTATTTTCTCCAACTGATGCGATTTTTAGATTTTCTAGATCAGTAGGAGACTAATGGACCAATCGAAAGAACTTTATTCCCTTCACTGCATTGTGTTCCTGATATTTAACTACATGTTACTTACATGACAATGATATTTAATTACATGAAATGTGCAATAATTAGAACAAGAACACATTGCACAAGGGCAAGAAGAACAATCTCTATGTTCTGCATCAAGTTTGGGACACAGCTGGTTTTCTTTTTGGTGTGTGCATCATGTAGCAAGGGTTATGTTCAACAAATTATGAATGCTATTTCGTATCATGACATTATAATTCTCTGCTTGGTTTGTACAAACATAAAAGGATATTCAATTTAGTTTGCTACTCCGCTTGTAAATGATGCTAAATTGTTGTGTGATTAATGCTTTGGTGCCATTATGTTCTCATCCAGAAACTGTATGACTGTTTACACATGTTTCCTAGAGAAAGAGTCTATTGGATGATGGCATTTGCAGTTCATTTGAAACCTACAGGACCCTGCCTCATGTAGTCGAAACAACGAGGTTCACCATGCCTTTCAGGATACAGTGTCATATTTTAGCATCCCCAGCACTCCATAGTCCATGGATACTATCATATAGACTTTATAGGCTCCGAATGGCTTGCTCTATTGTCAGTTACACTTATATAGGTTTATAGGGTCATATAGTTATATAGGTCTATAAGCATTGTCAGTTACACTTATGTAGTTTATAGGCTTATATCTGTTCTTATAAAAAACAAGTGCCTCAGCCTTTGCATCATAGGCTGGGCCAAGAAAACAAGCTAGCAAGGATCTGATCTTCAGTTTAGACATCCAAAATTGTGTTTAAAGTGCTATTTTTCCCTCCGACTGGATACAAGTTCATCTCTGAGATTTGAATCCATCTAGTAATAATATATTCTTACCAAAGAAGTTAAATGCCTCAAGCATAATTTGTATCATGGGCTAGACTAAGAAAATAAGTCATAATCTGTTCTTGCAGCTTTGTCCACTTCATGGATGTACATCTAATCATAATCTGTTCTTGCTCTAACAGTAACATAGAAGCTAGACAAATTAGGAAGTCCAGTTGGGGTATTACAGACTCAAACATGTCATGTTTATCAATTCTATTGTAATGTACAAATTAGGAAGTCCAGTAACATAGGATCACTGCATGCAGCATCTTATCAGTATGTGTGTATGTGTGGTGCAGATGTGATCAAAAGATTACCTGGGAGTACTATTGCCACTTATGTACTACCTGGGAGAAAATTACCTGAGAGTACTATTTTCACTTCTATATGCAGCAAATTACCACTTCTGTATGTGTGGTGCAAATATGATCAAAATATTTGTTTCTTTTGATCATATACCAGCATGCTAGACATTGCAAAGGAGTTTCAGTAGAATTAGCAGTTCCAGTAGCAGTAGAAATTCTGTTTTGACAGTGGAGTAGAGAGTATAAACCTGGGAGTACTATAGCATTAGCAGTTATGTTTTGACAGTGGAGTAGAGAGTAGAATAGCCTGGGAGCTAGCTTTTTCCTAGATAGGAACCTGGGAGCTATCAACTTCTGTTTTGTAAACTTTATAATTGTGTGTAAACTGCGCAGATTTGTACTTTGTTATGAAAATAATTCTCAAGTTGCAGGTTGCTTGATTGCTATGAAAAAATTCATTATAGAAATATTGCAGCCAACCTGGGAGTTTTTGTGGCATGATATGAATTGCGAGAATGTTCCTAGGAAGTTTTTGTGGCATTCTATTTATGTTGCAGGTACATTGAGTGCCAATGTTTTTTCGGAACGTTGATTCATTTCTATTCCACCAAATTCTAGCATTCCGGCATGACCATTTATAGCAGAGGTCATGCCGAATTTTTCCGGTGACTAACCTAGTAATTATTTTGTCCACTGCTAGCTAGGTATGTCGTCTTCTTCTACGGATCTGGCGTTATTGGACCACTACATGCTTATGGCCAGAGAGTCGTAAGAGGAAGAGAGGGCCAATGATGGTGGTGATGATATGATTGACGAGCCCCCCGATGGCGAGCCCCATGATGATGATGGGCTCACCGGTGGTGAGGAAACCACTGACGGTGGCACCGGGGGTCCCTCTGAGAGTAGCACGGCGGCAAGGAATCGTCAGCAGCGAGCTCCAAACAAGGTCGGCACCGTTCGACAGAAATTCACGGAGGTGGATCCTTCCAATGGAACGCCTATGTTCCCTAAGGACCTTGTGAAGGGGTACTTCCTCCAATTTGGCGCGATCCTTCGAGACGTCATCAATATCAACGAGCCGACTCTCAAGAAGAAGCAAACTCTGCGCGCCCAACTCATCTCGAGGCTGCACGCGCGGTACGAGTTCGCTCCCCCTACAACAACGAGAATCCGAAAGGCAACCTGGTGAACAAACTCCTAAAAAAGGAGAAAATCTTCCGAGGCACCTACATGTGCAACCACGTAATCAACTTCCCCTGCCTCAAGCTATCGGCGGAAGAATCTGGGTTGGAAGCTTGGTATGCCATCTTTCGGATGAGGGAGTACTTAAAGGATGCACAAGAGGTATTGCTACCAAGTGATCTCCGAGACAAGACCACAAAGATGGCCAACACCCCCGATAAATATGTGAGAGCTGAGTTCTGTCGCATCCAACGGAGGATCTGCACGGTACTCAAGTCGAATGTCATCACTCGGGGTGGCTTGCTCTTCCACGGCAATGCACCACCGAGCAATCGTGACATAGAAGCACACCTACGACAGAAACGTGACATCCGGACATTCAACACGCTAGAAGGCGTTCGTCAGTTCCCGCCGAGACCATAGGATTGACAAAATGTTAGTATACACTTGATGATTTACTTTCCAATGCATAGAATCTCAATATACTTGCATCATATAACTGTTAGTCCTTTACTTGTCGTGTTTTATTCATAAACCTTGATGCTTCTATTCTTTTGATAGTTATTTGTAGTCTATTATCAATTTCCATGGTAAACACATATTTTTGTCTTGTGCACAGATGACATGGTATGTTGTGTATAAGGGTATAATTTCCGGAGTCTACGGTGATTGAGAACACTGCCGGAGACAGGTGCACGGTTTAAGTGGCAACAACTACAAGGGGTACAAGACCATGGTGGAGGCGGAATATCGATACGCCACTTATCTAGCGAGAGAGAAGACAGAGACGACGAGGGCCCGGATGACCACCTTCGCCATCGCCGTGCTGATACTCCTTGTGTTGATGCTACTTATTCTAGTGCTTGTGTAGCTAAACTTTGAGTATATTGTTGAACTATCTCGAATCGAGACTATGTAATACAAAATTTTGTATTATGTGTTGATGATCGATACTATCGAATGCCTACTAGTTGATGATATTATGTAATGAAAACCATTTTTAGAATCTGTTATTTCCTGTTATTTCCCGTTTATTGCTGTCAAATATGTGTTTGTTTCTATATAGATGATTGTATCTACCAAAAGCATGTTAATTTTTCCCCTCAGGTACAAACTACCCTAGGCGCATAAGAAGTTATACCACAGGCGAATAAGTACCCCAGGCGCATAAGTACCAATTCGCCAGATGCTACTGGGTACCGCAGACGCATAGAGAATATTCGCCACCGCTACTTTTAGTTGGCGCAGCCGCAGCCGCATTTGGCTATTCGCCTGTGGTAAGGCAATACCACTGGCGCTTAGGTCCCAGGCGAACAGGAATTCGCCTGCGGTAAGCATAAATTATTCGCTTGGACTGTTTTCCCTAGTAGTGTGTCTTATGAATATATATGGGTTTCACATTTTAAGTTTTCAGTTCGATCGGTTTAGTTGCTTCCTTATGAAACTTCCCAAAAAGAATCAAATTTTAGTCCAACTTGAGTAATGTGTAGAAATGAAGTTTGTTTTTTGTAAGAATATGCATGTTAATATTTTCCATAGGTTTTTTCGTGATATGCTAACTTTCCACCAACTTAGAAATAATGTAAAAATTAACTAAAAGTGCCGATGTTCTAAACGTTTTTAGACCAAAGGGACTTTACGCCTAGCCCCAACTTATACATATTCAACCATGTAAAAAAAACATCACATAGAGCATGCACTTTTCTCTAAGAAGAACAATAGCTTGAAGATGTTACCAAAACCCGTTATTGTAATTTTAAGAAAAACAAAATGGCTATATTTCAAAAAAGGATAAAATCCTAATAAAGTATATTTAATGTAATCATGGTAAAAAGTACGAAATGAGCGCAACTAATTTCTATGAAACTTAGTCAAAAGCTACAACATGGTGGAAAAACGTAAAATGTGGTCACTACCAAAAAGGGACACTTCACATGGAAAAGGAGCCCTGCAAAACCAAGTGGGATGATTTTTACAAACGTTTGATACCCATGGGAATATAGTTTGTAATCTTCCTTGTTTGTTCTTCCATCTTTTGGCCATTTTGGTGATCATTGTTTTCTTTACTTTATATCGCAATGCATCTACTTCAAGTCAATGTCTCACCTCACACTGTCATCCATTTAGTATGCTAGTAATGCCGGTGAAGACGCTCTTAGTCCAATGTCGTTGATTATCCGATACCCTGGCCTCTGGGGTTGAAATCTTCAGCTATTTGACTATTGTGGGTCTGAGCGATGGCTTGTACCTGTTACTCACTATCCAAGTCTCTGAGGTAGAAGTCCTTTAAACAAACCCTAGATAAGATAACGGCAGATACTGCCAACTAAATGGTAAGTAGAAATCAACGGATTTATCTTCGTAAGGCCGGTGCCAACGCGGCCGTTAGCGGGGGCGAGAGCGGGCCTTATCGCCCCGCTCGGGGCGACAGCGGGCGATAGGCGGGGCAAGAGGAGCGGGCCGGGCGGCTGCAGGCTCTCCCGGCGAGAGCCGTCCTTATCGCCCGCGCTGGCGGGGCGGTAAGAGGGGGGCGGGGCGAGAGGGGCGGGCGACGCGTTGGCCACGTGGGGCGATAGCACGGGCGAGAGTGAGGGAGACGTTGCGGGTAGCCGTTGCGGCAACGGCTAGCTGACGTGGCGCCCCCCGATTGGTCCACGTCAGCTAGCCGTTGGGGGGAGCCGTTGCTGGCTGGAAAAATGCCAAAAAAAAAAGTTTCAAAAAATTTTCATCTCCAATCCTATAAATACCCCCCATATCCATCCATTCTCTTCACACCATTTCCCTCTTCTCTTTCCCTCTTCTCTCAAACCATCTCCGCCATGTCGGGTTGGACTCCAGATATCACCTCGTTCACGGAGCTCTTGCAGTCCGACGGGTCAGAACCTTCTCACATAGAAGATGTCTCTCCCACACATCGTCGCTCCAATGCCGGTTCTTCGCCGCATCCCCGAGTGTTATACCCATCCAACACACCACCTCCGGGGCCATATGGTCCAGCTCCGGGTCCATATGGTCCGCTTCCTGGGGGATATGGTTCATACCATGGTCCTCCGTATGCTTACCCTCCACCACCTCCACCTACAGGTAGCGGGAGTCCGCTTCCTCAGTACCCACCACCTTCGTACGGTTCGTACGCTCCACCTCCGTATCCATACGGTTCATACGCTTCACCTCCACCTCCACCTCCTCCGTACCAGCAACCACCTCCAGAAGCCAGTGCTCCAAGCGACGGGTCCGATGTCGCGGAAACAATTGTGGGAAAGCGTCCAAAGAGGCTCGAGTGGAAATATGCGGACGAGGAAAAACTGGTACTTTTCTTACCCGTCACATATTTATTTCGGAGTTGGTTTTTGCTTGGATTTTTCACTCAGACAATATCTATTTCGTTGTAGGTCAATGCTTGGGTTTTTCACTCCAAGGACTCTCGCGCCGGCAATTGCAAGACCGGCGAAAGTTTTTGGGGTCAGATAGCGAGGACCTTCAACTCTACCTCCGATCCTGCCCGCCAAAGGACCGGGAAGCAACTGAAGGATCACTGGAACGTCTATAACCGTGAGGTGTCCTTGTTCAATTCATACCACATCCAAGAAGAAGCGGTACGTCAGAGTGGAGCTGACGATGCAATGGTCATGGAGGCGGCACAGGCGAGGTACGCAAATGACTGTAGAGTGACTCAGCCTTTCAAACGCTTCAAGTGGTGGGAAGCTGTTCGCAAGGAAGCGAAGTGGAAAGCACAACATGATCCTGGTAGTGGGACTGATTCCAGTTCCAAGAGAACCCGTCTGGGGGTCGGAGGTGAGTATAGCTCTAGCGACGCGACGGAGGAGGAGCAGCGTCCAATGGGCCGCGATAGGGCCAAAGCCGCGTTTCGCAAGGGAAAGAAGAAGGAGAAGGAAGCGTCCAGTGAGGCATCAAGTGCAACCTTCGGAATGAAGAAAATGTGGAAATGTTTATTGAAGGCTAAGCTACTTAAGCAATATAACAAATTGCAAGACCGATCAACCGCCGACATGAACGAAGCAGAAAAGCGCAAACTTGCCAAGGCCATCCAGATAGTGGAAAAAGAGCTAGGGCTGGAAGAGGATGACGACGACGAGGAGGAGGATGAGGATTAGAATTTTTTATTTTTTATGTAATTTTTACAATTTATTATGCAATTTTATTAATTAGTATGGAATCGGTAACAATTTTAGTTCAATAAAATTATTTCATTGCATTATTTTTAATGTTTTCGTCTCAAAAATATGTGTTGACGTGGAGGAGAGAGAAAAGCTGATGTGGCAGAGAGAGAAGCTATAGCCCGGGCTATAGCCCGTGCACCGGCACCGTGCCGTGAGAGTGGCTGAGAGTGGCGTGAGAGTGAGGAAAAAATGTGACGTGGCGGGGCTATAGCCCGTGAGAAGCTGTGATGCATTGGCACCAGCCTAAGAACCATCCCCAATCGTGAAAAGAGTAGAAATGCATTATTAAATCTCATTTCCACGTGTCAAATTTGGGTGCATATCATGATCGTCCCATTACAAAGTAGGAAAAACATGATGTTTCCAGTGAAAATTTCTGGAATTGTTCATGTTTATCTAAGAATCTTAAGCCTTATATGTGCAAGGGATCATGCAGACTGCAGTAAAAACCACCTCCCATCTTCCGTGAGATTAAAGGTCAAGGAAAAAGAATTTGGCTTGTAGACTGCAGTAAAAACCACCACAACTCCTGCGTGTTTGAGGGTGCAAGGCCTGATTGCGAAGACCATATGGCTCAAGTGCAGTAAAAGCTAGTGATTACAAGCAGTAATGCAGTAAAAACAGAAAAAAAAAATCATATGGCTGTATTCTAAGCAGGGGACACAGCTCACAGCTTCTGCAAGAAAAATTAGCTAAGGCTGGTGCCAACCGGGGCGAGGAGGCGGGGCGATAGGCCGCTTATCGCCCGTGGCGGGGCGAGAGCAGGCGAGGAGGGAGGCGAGAAGGCCCGCCCGGGCGCCAGCCAGCTCGCCCGGCGAGATGGGGCTGTAACGCGGCCTACCGCCCGCGCTAGCGAGGCGATAGCGCCCGCGACGGGCGAGAGTGAGGGGCGAGAGCGGGCGAGGCATTGGCGGGCTGAGGCGATAGTGAGGGGCGAGAGCGGGTAGCCGTTGCGGGGTGGCCGTTGCGCAACGGCTAGCTGACGTGGCGCCCCCCCATTGGTCCACGTCAGCTAGCCATTGGGGGGAGCGTGGCTGGCTGGAAAAAATCAAAAAAAAAAAATTCACCCAATTTTCCATCTCCAATCCTATAAATACCCCCCCCATATCCATCCCTTCTCTTCACACCATTTCCCTCTTCTCTTTCTCTCTTCTCTCAAACCATCTCCGCCATGTCGGGTTGGACTCCAGATATCACCTCGTTTACGGAACTCTTGCAGTCCGACGGGTCACAACCTGCTCACATAGAAGATGTCTCTCCCACACATCGTCGGTCGAATGCCGGTTCTTCGCCGTATCCCCGAGTGTTGTACCCCTCCAACACACCACCTCCGGGGCCGTATGGTCCCCTTCCTACGGGATATGGTTCGTACCAGCATCCTCCTTATGCTTACCCCCCACCACCTCCACCTACAGGTAGCGGGAGTCCACTTCCTCAGTACCCACCTACGGGATATGGTTCGTACGCTCCACCTCCATATCCATACGGTTCATACGCTCCACCTCCACCTCCACCTCCACCTCCTCCGTATCAGCAACCACCTCTATCGTCTGCTCCAGAAGGCAGTGCTCCAAGCGACGGGTCCGATGCCGCGGAAACACTGGTACCAAAGCGTCCAAAGAGGCTCGAGTGGAAATGTGCGGACGAGGAAAAACTGGTACTTTTCTTACCCGTCACATATTTATTTCGGAGTTGGTTTTTGTTTGGATTTTTCACTAAGACAATATCTATTTCGTTGTAGGTGAATGCTTGGATTTTCAACTCCAAGGACTCTCGCCAAGGCAATTGCAAGACCGGCGATAGTTTTTGGGGTCAGATAGCGAAGACGTTCAACTCTACCTCCGATCCTGCACGCCAAAGGACCGGGAAGCAACTGAAGGATCACTGGAACGTCTACAACCGTGAGGTGTCCTTGTTCAATGGATACCACATCCAAGAAGAAGCGGTACGTCAGAGTGGAGCTGACGATGCAATGGTCATGGACGCGGCACAGGCGAGGTACGCAAATGACCCTAGAGTGACTCAGCCTTTCAAACGCTTCAAGTGGTGGGAAGCTGTTCGCAAGGAAGCGAAGTGGAGAGCACAGCATGGTCCTGGTAGTGGGACTGACTCCAGTTCCAAGAGAACCCGTCTGGGGGTCGGAGGTGAGTACAGCTCTAGCGACGCGACGGAGGAGGAGCAGCGTCCTCCTGGCCGCGATAAGGCCAAGGCCGCGTTTCGCAAGGGAAAGAAGAAGGAGAAGGAAGCGTCCAGTGAGGCATCAAGTGCAACCTTCGGAATGAAGAAAATGTGGAAAGATTTATTGAAGGCTAAGCTACTGAAGCAATATAACAAATTGCAAGACCGCTCAACCGCCGGCATGAACGAAGCAGAAAAGCGCAAACATGCCAAGGCCATCCAGATAGTGGAAAAAGAGTTAGGGCTGGAAGAGGATGACGACGACGAGGAGGAGCACGAGGATTAGATTTTTTTCATTTTTTATGTAATTTTTATTTATTATTATGTAATCGGTACAATTTTAGTTGAATAAAATAATTTCTTCTATTATTTGCAATGTTTTTAATCTTCAAAATAAATGTTGACGTGGAGGAGAGAGAAAAGCTGATGTGGCAGAGAGAAGCTATAGCCCGGGCTATAGCCCGTGCACTCGCACCGTGCCGTGAGAGTGCCGTGAGAGTGGCGTGAGAGTGGTGAAAAAATGTGACGTGGCGGGGCTATAGCCCGTAAGAATGTGTGGTGCATTGGCACCGGCCTAAGAAGGGCTTGTACTATCAGACAGACATGCATACTCGGTTATAAGTATCAAAAGAAGTAGAAACTACGGAGTACATCAACGCCCGGTGCTAGCTGCTGCCCAACATTGTTCTTTCAAGCAGCCGCCAGCCTAGGAGCACAATGCTCATCAGACATCATCAGTTTGCCCCGGCGCTTTGATCATGGTTTGTGCTGTTTCGCCCTTCCATGGCCAGCTCGCGAAATCTGCCAAAGAATCGCGGCGGCTTCGATCAGCGCCTTCCTGTCCTGAACCTCACCAAGGCATAGTTAATGGCATGAATCCCCATTTGATACAAAAGGCATCTAAAGAGCAAGGTAGCTCGTAGGTGCAGATGGAGTTTACTTACGTCGATGGAGTCCTTGTCCTTGAGCGACTCGGCGACCTGCGGCCACGGCAGATCGACCGGCAGACCGTCGTGCCGCATACCTGGGCTGCCGAAGCCTCCCGGCGACAGCGCGGCTTTCCTCTTCGAGGCGCATACCTGCGCAATGCACTCGCCGCTCGGTTGCCCGTGCACACCTTGGCAGCCGGATGGCTCGGCCGGGACGTGGAGGGGCGAGGAGACGCCGCCGCCGTCAACAGCGCCGGGCTGCTGGAAGTTGGTTATTGCCCAAGCCCCGCGCAGCGCGAAGGCCGCGGCGTCGTACGCCCTGGCGGCATCCTCGGCGGTGTCGAAGGTGCCCAGCCAGATACTAGATTTCCCGCTGGAATATCTTATCTGCGCCCCGTACTTGCCGCTCCGACGCCGGGACACGCCGCGGAACGCGGTCCAGGCTACCGGCCTCGTCTTCTGCGCCCCCCTCCCCCCGCCGGTTCGCAGACCTGGGTTCTGGCGATGCTCTCCAGCTATCTCACTCATGCCGGCGTTCCGATGCTCTCCGCCGCCGACACAGTCAACTAGAGCTGGACTGGATTGGACGAGAAAGAGGCAGAGGAAACGCGTGAAATGTTCGGGGGGTTCAGGGAGCAGGCAGAGGCTCTGCTTCACCACAATCCACATCTGCCGCCGTTCACCGACTTCGTGATCTGTGCTGTGCACAAGGCTTGGGATGCACGGTTCCGTGTAGCAGTAACTCTGCTCTGCGGTGTCAGTGCACAAGGCTTGCGATGGAAAGAAATAGGGAAACGCTATGTTTAAGCCGGAGGACCGAACCATCGCATCCTCCGCCTTCTTGAGGCGCCACGCGTCCAGGACACTGGGTCCCACCACCTTCTTCTTATCCCATTGCATCTTCTCCCACACGACTGCTCTCATCTTCCTCACCGATTCCCCTTTCTTCTACACGGCTCCTTCTCCGATCCTCCCCCATTGAAGACAAAATATACATCCCTCCCGCACCATGAGCCATCCGGGCTCCAGGAGGGCACCACCCACCGCCCTCCCCTACCGTGGTAGCGGCCCTCCCTGCCCCCCACGCCTCCTTTTTTCTGTCCTTCCATGGAGGAACCCAGCTCGAGCTATACTCCTGGATTCAGCCTCTCCCCGGCGAGGGGACGAGGACCCTAACCTCTGTGTCGCCCGTGTTGGCTGGACGTGCGAGCAGCTCGGAGTCTATCCTCATCGGCGTCTTCAAACTAGAGGTGGTACGAGCGACGGTGGGGGTGCTTCTTGTGGTAATCGATGGTGCTCCCGGCGGCGTCCGGCGGCGCTCCGGTAGGCGCCGGGCCGTGCTCCCATAGGCGTAGGGCGTTGCTCCCATAGGCGTCAAGAGGTGCTCACGGCGGCATCCGGCGGTGCTCCGGTAGGCGCCGGGCCGTGCTCCCATAGGCGTAGGGCGTTGCTCCCATAGGCGTCAAGAGGTGCTCACGGCGGCATCCGGCGGTGCTCCGGTAGGCGTCGGGCCGTGCTCCCTGCGGCGTAAGGCCTTGCTCCCACAGGCGTCAAGAGGTGCTCACGGCGGCGTCCGGCGGTGCTCCGGTAGGCACCGGGCCGTGCTCCCTGCGGCGTAAGGCCTTGCTCCCACAGGCGTCAAGAGGTGCTCCCGGCGGCGTCCGGCAGTGCTCCGGTAGGCAGCCGTGCTCTCTGCGACGTAAGGCGTTGCTCCCATAGGTGTCAAGAGGTGCTCCCATAGGCGCCGGGGCATGCTCCCAAAGACGTCGGGCCAGGCTCCAAACAATGTCCAGCCATTCTCTCAGCGACGCCGGCTCGTGCTCCCATAGGCGTCAAGCCGTGCTCTCAGCGACGCCAGCTCGTGCTCCGAGCAGTGCTCCCAGCGGTACCGGCTTGTGCTCCCAGCAGCGTTGGGCAGTGCTCCCGTAGGTGTTGTCAAACTCGCGAGGGGCGGCGAGACTCTCTCAGCGAACATGCGGAACGGAGGGGATAAAAAGAGGGGCTTGCAGATGAGGTGTGCAGAGCTCGCGGAGGAAGACAGGGGAAAGAAAAGTAGTGGAACGTAGTCGCGCGGTGGTCTCCGTTTTTTCTGCCTGATAGGACACGTGGCGAGCATAGCATGCGGAGGATCGGAGGTATCGATCCCCCGGGGGACGCTCAGCGTTACCCAAAGAAATATGCTGCGACGCTCGGAAACCGCTATTTTTTAAAATAATATATTTTTATTAGTATTTCGCAAAATAATACATAAATTTTACTTTTTGCAGAACTAATACTACCTCTGTTTTTATTTACTTTGCGTTCTAGGTTTAGTCAAAGTCAAACTCCGCTCAGTTTAACCAAATATTTAGGAAAAAATTCAACATCTACAATGTAAACTCAATAGTAGAAGATTCTTTAGAAAGTATATTTTTATATTATATGTATTTGTTATTATGGATGTTGATACCTTTTTCTATATTTTTGGTCAAACTTCGCAAAATTTGACTTTGACTAAACCTAAAACGCAAAGTAAATAAAAACGGAGGAAGTACATAGTCGCAGTTTCCATTGCGACTAGACCTTATCGCGGTGCTCTACTGCTGCATGGTTGTACGTGATCTTAGTTAGTCAGACCAAGTATGTATGCGTCTTAATTACTCCCTCCGTTCGTTTTTGTAAGGCGCGGAAACGCTTTCCGACAACGATTTAAAATACATAAAAGTACATTATTGCCCTCCCGTGATCTCGTCTTCTTCTTCGCGTCGCCTCCCGTCCCCAATGTCCACCTGCTCGTGTTGTCATCCTAGTCCCTGCCGTCGAGCACCACGATTGGAGCTTGCCCCTCCCCTCGGCTCATCCCTGCGAGCAAGTCCGGATCCATCTGCATGCTCATCCCCGCACCTCCAGACAACATCCGTTGACCCTACCATCGCCCGCTCCCCTTATCCATGCAAGATCTCTCCCTCCTCGCCTCAGCTCTACGCCTTGTGAGGCAGGTGCTGATGTCGGTGTCGCTCACATATCAAAGTCCGGGACGCAGCTCCAGCGCCGCCGCATTAAAATCCGACCTTTTTTTACATTGGAGTTTCAGGCGCGTTCGTCGTTGCTGGTGCTCCACTCGGTAACCAGCTAGAGGGCGACGCTGGTACGAAAATTGAAGGCGGAGGAGGTAGGCCCTGCCGTCCGCGAGGATCCATGCCGGCGGCAAGGATCTGGGTCAGGTCTCGGGTGGAGAGGACGGGGAGATAGCTTGAGGGGCTGTTGTGTTTGGGGAGAGAGCGGAAACAGAGAAGTGAGGGGCGGTCACGCCGGGAGCCAGGGGCACTTTAGGAACTTGGGAAATTACGATAGCGTGCCGAGATTTGGTCGTCGAACGATTCTGCGCCTTACACAAACAAACGGAGGGAGTAATAAAGATGCCTGACAACAAGCTGATGAACATACATGCATGTGTCTTAATTAATCAAGTCTTTTCTGTCGCATTCCTCCAGTGCGACGGCATGGGGCCGGCTACTAATCGCATGTCTATACTCCAGTCGCAGTCGCCGGCTGCGATTAGTCTCGGTCGCACTCGTCTACCGCGACTATGTATTATTTCTGTAAAAAGTAAAATTCGTGTATTATTTTACGAAATAGTAATAAAAAAATATATTATTAAAAAAATAGCTAAAAACCAACGGTTAATCAGTTGAAGTCTTGAAGAACCGTTGTGACCAATGACTATTTTCAGGAACTAGTTAGCGTGCACGTGCACGCACGTCTTTGCGATAACTCCACAATTTTTATTTATTTATTATTAGAGGCTTGTCCTTTTTTTTTTAACATTGAACGCTCTAGATTTCCATGCTTTTTTCTAGATATTCATGCTTCTATCTGATGGTGTTCATGGCTACGGTGATTACCAAAGTGAAACTTATCTTCTAGATTTCCATGCTTTTTTCTAGATATTGATGCTTCTATCTAATGGTGTTCATGGCTACGGTGATTACCAAAGTGAAACTTATCGAAGTTACACTCTCACACCGATCCTTCCAACTGTGCAAAGGTGGAAAATGCAATGCAAGTGGTACCAAACTCTCCAAAACAAGCTCATTCGATGAAATTCCCATGAGTGCAAACCATAATTTCTATAAAAAAAATGCATCTTGATCTAGAAATATATAATTGTCTTCTAGAACTCTAGCAAGGCCCTTGGAGTGTAAAACTGTCTATATGATGAAATAGCTACAAGACCCTTAGCACAATGTTTATAAGAAATTGTTAGTATATAATCTTTGACATGGTTGAGAAATTAGCATTTTTTGCACAGAGATTCTGCAATTAAGAAAATATAAAGTTGGTCCATTATTGTTAGCCAGCAACGAAATTTATACTATTTAGTGACAAAGAAGCTCATAAAACGGGTTCTTCCATAAACCTTGAGAATTTCATTACTAACCATAACAACCATAACAAGGGGGGTGTTACTCTTCCATCATCGGAAATAATCTGGTTTAAATATAGTATGGTCAAAAGGTTATACAAAAATTGCACCATCAGTTGTAGGGAAAAACTTGACAAACGCTGTGCTTGATCGAAAACTTTCTATTACTCCCTCCGATCCATATTAATAGGTCCTCAAGTGGATGTATCTAGACATGTTTTATTGCTAGATACATCCACTTGAGGACCTATTAATATGGATCGGAGGGAGTACATCATTTTTATTTATTTATTGCGAAATCGGAGGCATATGCATGAAGAATTTTATGCAATTAAAATATTATCTCTGTTTCTTAATTGCTTCACAGGAAGAAGGACACGTTTTGGCAGTTCAAATTAAAACTTCTTATATTAGAATATATATGAAGATCAAATTTGTAAGTAAGAAGACAACTTATATTTTGCTTTCTCTGGGCTCTCCAAATACTTCACCAATTGACTCTGAAACCAATGAGAAGAAAACATAATGTAATTGCATCCACATACATAGTGTCATTAATTGTAAGACTATCATCTGCAAGTATGCACGATGCCACACAAAACATATGGGTAAGCACCATATATAAAATGTACGCAAAACCTGCCATAAAATGATTCTTCTCTATTTTATTGAGTACAGGTATCCTAGATGGACCGAGGTGGTCTATAAGTTCCCTTTTAGGTCGCCTCAAAATTATTGATGGGAAACTGAGGTAAGCCAACGGAAGCAAACAGTGATGCAACAACCAGCACGCCTTTCGCGCTTGTAAATAAATTCAATCTACTGCCTGAGGAAAATCACATAAATCTATTGATTGGCAAGAAATCACTTTAATTGCACCTCAACCAAATTACATCGGTGAATCAGACTGACACGTGCACATTTTATCGAACACATGGCATGCACACAATACAGATAATGTGAAGCTCTAGCGAGGGGATTTGTCAGCAAATCTTTGTAGTTTGGAAGAATGGGGAATAAAAATATTACCGGTTGTAGGATGCCGTGGACTGGCTCATCAAGTCCTGTGTATGCACCATCCAAACAGTTCACCTCCTCACTATTGTTGTTGGCTCATCCGATAGCAATCAATCGACATGCCCGCCTTCGCTAATTTTCGCCCGGCCACTTCAGTACTACCAATCCAACCTCCACCTACCTAATTGCTCAACATAGAGGGAATTCAGTTTGTATGTCAGATCTCCTAGGCTCACCATGTACAGATATGATTTACATCATGTTACAAAAATCGGGAGTCATGAATAATAATGGTACCAGAGAACAATGTATACCGAAGAAGAGACCGAAAAAAATTGTACCAGTATATTTACAATGAGAAAAAAAAATCCATGCAGTCCGAATATTGTTTAGATAGGCGACCAGAATCCTTTTCTTCCATGACCTGAACGTGTCCTTCTCCCCGTGAAGCAAATATGCAGAAATTAAGGACATGTCTATGAGGGACAATCCTATATGGAGGAAACTGTGGAAACAATTGGTCCCTCCTAAGGTCAGGAATTTTTGGTGGAGGGTGATTAAGGGCTATATTCCATCGAAAGATGTTTTACTACATCGTCACATCGAAAGGTTAGGTATATGTGATGAATGTGGTATGACTGAGACAATCGAGCATGCTCTCTTCAAGTGTACATGGGCGAAAAAAATTTGGGCTGATATCAAGCTATCCACGGGTGTGAAAATACCTTCTCTCCACCCCGTGAGTTGGGCTATGGATATGATCGATGAAAATCATGTGGCGGGTTCAGATAGTGCAATCATACTTTGTGGTGCGTGGGCTGTGGAAGCATGGCGAAACTTCGAGGACAGTAGCCCAATCTGTTAAGTGGACTTGTGACATTACTAATGATCTTGTTTTGACAGGGACCAAGAGGCTTTCGCCGAGAAGTGTACAAGCAGTACGCTGGTATCCGCCTGAGCCTGGTTTTGTGAAGATTAATGTCGATGCCGCCTACTCTGTCCAGGAGTTCCAAGGTGGTACGGGGGCGGTTATTCGTGACCCAGATGGTAACTTAATCTCTGCACAATCTCGGTGGTATGACTCGGTAGCATCTGTTCTGATTATGGAGGCTTACGCGGTTCGTGATGGTTTAAGATTTGCTATGGAGAGGGGAATCCGAAAGGTTATTGTTGAATCTGACTCCATGCAAATTATCAATTTATGGACATCTACTTCCTTCAAGAAATCCATAGTGGCGCCTATTCTTGCTGAAGTGGATGAGATCTCTGCGAATTTGGACATTTTCAAACTTGTTTTTGTGCCTAGGAGTGCGAATAACGCAGCTCATCTTTGTGCTAGACACTGTAGTATTGATAGAAGGAGATGCCTCTGGGTGAATTATACCCCTGCCTTTCTCGATGCCTGTATCAGAAAGGAATGTAAGCCCGACTAAACGCTTTTGTCAGCCGCAAGTTTCTGACGCACTATTTTCCTTACCAGGGTACCCGAGGGGACTGGAAGGTTTTTAATGAGGCGGCTTGCGTGCTTAATATAGTTCTGGTTAAATTCAAAAAAAAAAAAGGACATGTCTACCTGTATGTTAATTGGACGAACGTGTGCTTCTCCCTGTAAAGCAAACATGCACAAATTAAGGACATGTCTACCCCTGTATGTTAATTAGACAACATTTCTCATCTACTATATGGAAGATGGCAATATCGTAACCATTTTTCTTCATGTCTACCTATATGTTAATTAGGGAGGAATAGACACAACAAAAATAACAACGGTGATGTTCAGAACTGTGTCACAAGTCTAAATTAGGAGGTGAAGTCCCTAGCTTACTTGATTGGCACCTCAAATTACAGTGGAGGCAGCGACAGATTGAGAGCAACAGCGGCCGTTGATTTTGCGTCCCTCGCGAGGAGAAACGGCGACTGCAGTGCTCGAAGGACCAGCGGCAGTTGGTGCGTCGGCCGTCGGCGTGTGCGGCTGGTACGCAGATCCGCCTCGGGGCGGCACGGCGTGGAGGCGAAGATGGCGAAGCGTGGGCTCATAGGGGACGAAAACAAGGCAGAGCAGCAAGGCATCAGGGACGAAGCACCCAGCAGAGCAGCAGCGTTGGCGCGTGCGCAGGTGGGCAACGCGAGGCGGCGGTGCGGGCAACATAGGCTACAGGTTTGGGCGGAGCCTTAGAGATCAGAGGAAGATGACAAGCTGAGCGGTTTGTGGATTGGAAGAATTGCCTAGCGTAATTACTGGAGCGGAATCAAAGGAGTTATTTCTCCTTCCCATCGGGAGGACTGCATGCGGGGAGCTATATATACTATAGGTACCACAACTTGTCTAAGATGTGCAATTTAGTCCCATAAGTTGAAAAATGAGAATAACCAGTCCCACAACGTGTCTTCGAGGAGCAAATAGGTCCAGGATCAATCCAGAGCCGACACGTGGTATCGTGATTTTTGCGAAAAGAATCCTCTATATTTTTTATTTATCAGTTATGGCGCTAGTACAGTTTTTACAATGTATGCCCCACCTGTCAGTGGCGGAAGAAGAAATAAAATTTTAGTTAGTTGAACGAGTATTCGAACACAGAACATTTAGTTGCTCCAAGCGTGCGCATGCCACTACAACAAGAAACTCTTCGTGTACTTGACTAGGACGCACCCTTAATATTTCATAGGAAACAGCATAGACTGTTAGCTTAATCCTGATTATCTTTGTATCTGCATTAGTTAATCTTTTATGTTGTTAGCTGTGATTCTATAGTGTGGGCATATTCCTCGCCACATGTATAGTGTGGACATCTTTCTCGCCGGGGCGACGCTATGTGTGGAGCTTTCATACCGAGTTCGGTCATGCTCTTGTCCGCCAAGAAGTAATACAATACGCACATGCCAGTGTAGTGGGAATTGCGCCACAGGGAGTGGAAGAGGTCTAGGGTGGAGCATCGGCAGCGCGGTGGCGGCACGGACACTACAGGAATCGCCCGATAGGCTGTTGGCATAGGCTAGAACCCCGTCGGCACAGGCTGTGCCGACGGCCACCGTCGGCACCTTGCCGTCGGCATATGCCCGCATCGGCATAGGTCAAATAACCGTCGGCACACTAAAAGCCGTCGGCATAGGCTCCTAGTTTGCTCATGATTTTTGGTCCACCTAGATTTTGGTTGGATTCAGACGCCCCACAACCCTCTCAGACGAAACTGTTAACTCATTACTGTTAGTTGCGTTCTTTCTCATGATTTTTTTTAATTATTTAGTTTTAACAATATGCATGATAATTTAGATATGTTTCTCCTTTTCGAAACGAGGTAAAGAACGTCAAAATCCGAGTTGGAATGCAAAAGTTATGATCAAAACGGTGATTAAGTCAAAAAAAAAATTTGAGCTTCGGCATAGCTAATTTTTTTTTTTCGCAATTGAGATTTCCTCACTGAGTCTATGCCGACGGCCCCGACAAATTGCCGTCGGCATATCGGGCGATTCCTGTAGTGGACTTTTAGCCCTTTTCTTCTTCTTATGAACTCTCACAAAGATACACGCGCGACAAAATATTTTGACGCCGTTTGTCTCACACCGAAAAGTTTTCTTCTCTCTATTTCTCTTATCTCAAAATAAACATGGCTCACACTGCTTAAATAGCACACACACACAGACAGTGAGCCAGCTGCTAGGGCATTAACTCACTGTTACATGCACTAACACTCTCCACTGACTCAACTAACCATGCATGCACTCACGCACTAAGTTGCAAACAGCTAACCTGATTTTTTCTACTCCCGCCGATCCGAAAAAAGTGACTACTTCGCACATATAAACTCATATAAACTCATAGCTATCCTGGCGACGCTTTTTTCGGACCAGAGGGAGTAGATGCTACACGACCTGGCCACATATGGCTATGCACCAGCTTGACTCGCATATGCAGCTAACAACTCAGACATACACAACAGCTTCACGTCGTCGTAGCCGTAGAAATCGTTATGCTTTGCCGATCTTCGACTGAATACACGATTTCAGCTAAATACATGCAAGACTAACAAATGCAGATTAAAAAAAGATGATTAAAGCTAACATTCCATGCTACTACATACTCCCTCCGTCCGTTTTTATTCTACATTCTGGATCATGATTTTGTTCGGAAATAATCTACATCTTGGATGGTCCCCTCCCTGATAATTAAGAGGAGAGAGAGGCCATACATCATGCATGCGTAGAGATTGGCCAAAGTATATGAAATTTGCATGCATTGCATTAATTAAGATTGGTTTAGCCAATAGGATTATTTGTTTCTTGTGAGACCTATAATTATGATGCATAGAAGATTGTGCAAAGTGGTACTAATAAATGGTATCCTAATTTGTCTGAATTTTTCCAAGATGTAGATTAAATCCGGATGGAGGGAGTATTACGCAGGCGTTCTGGTTTTGTACACAAATATGTACCTGGTGCAGTGGTCTGCGTGTCCTCATTCTGCCTCCTATAAAATTTATTTCTTCTTCCACCACTGACAGGTGAGGCCCACATGAGAGTGGTTTTCCCACTATTACAAGGATCTCCAAGGTCTATCTAGACCGTTCATTTTAATAGGGATCTGAGCCAGCTACGTTTGGGATACTAAATCAACCTAAGCGGTTTGACTTGCTAGACCAAGCATAACACCCCAGATTTGATTTTTGTCCTAATAAAACATGTCGTTCATGTCTAAAATACCCTTCGGTTTTGAAAATGTTATAACAACCATTTCCCTATAAAAAACGTATTTCAGATGAAAATATCTTGAAAATGTTTGATGTTTATATCGTGGAAAAACAATAATGTATTAACAGCCATTTTCGCATCAGAAAAAAAATTCGGATGCATATATCAAGGAAAGGGTGGAGTCAACAATAATTTTCAGATTTTGGATGTATGAACAATAATTTCAGATATTGAGGAATTAACAACTATTTCAACATCAGAAAAAAAAATACATACGCATGAAGGAGGGAAAGGATTAAAAATAACCCAGATCTTTTTGGATCCCTGAAGTTTAATCAGTATGTCTTTTCACTTATAAGAATCTTCGACTCTGCATAAACAACAATGAAATGCATCATTGTGGCCCATTGGTACTAGTAATATGCAGCTATATAGGCTGGGATGCAGTTCATTCGACAAATTCATGACCGGAACATGGCAAATATATTACAATTACAGTGTACCTGTACAAAATATACATTTATTGTAAGAAATCGGAATGAGAATATTTCTTAATTATGTGCGACTTTCGAAGAATCATATATCGCGATTAAAAAAATCATACGGATTCATGTGTTCAGACATGGAATACACATCAATTTCCATCAAATTACAGATCCAAAAATGAAATTATATTATAAAGTTTCTCATGACTGCATCCAGATGCAAAAGCCGGGCAATTTTTTTTTGCAAAAGTAGTGCACACAGAAATCTGGCGAACGGATTACCACAGTACCATTTACATTATATATGAATGATGATCCAAAACTTGGAAATAGCTACCAAAATATTATGGAATAAGGTGAAAAAAATTAGTTCTTGAGATCCCAACATCATATTTTTTCAGATCCATTTCAGCAAAAGAATAGAAAAAAAAAGATGGGATGAGAAAAACATCACCTATCCAAGCAGATCTTACATTCCTGATTTTGTGTAACTTTCAAATAATCATATACCAAAATTCCTGAACCGAATGAGTAACTTTCAAGTAATTTTCGTACCATGTATATAAGAACAAAAAGATTCCATCTATTAACAAAAACACTTCCATGTACATGAACCATACAAAAAAAAATCATGGATCCATATGTTCGTTCGGTTCATAGAACAAAAACATGCAGATCAGATCCGGAAAGAAATTACAGAGAGAAGGAAACAGGATGAAGAAAAAAAAAACATGTTGAAGACCGGATCCAGAGTCTTGAGCTCAGATCCAAGAAATGAACGACCACATCCAGGCTCTCCACGGCCGCCGTTGATGACCAGACGCGGCCTCTTTCCCTCCCTTCACCGGACAGCCGGACACGGCAGGCTGCCCGCCGGACTCATGCTGCTTCAATTCGCCTCCTTCCAGCCACTGGACTAGCTCGAAATGGTGGAGTGGAGCTGTAGAAATCTAGAGGAAGATAAGATGAAAAGAAGAAAAGGTAGATAAAAAAAACCATGAAAAACACATAGAAAAGAGATCCGGAGCAGATCTTGGAAGAGCTAGACGAATCCAATCTGGATCTCCCATGGCTGGAGTTGGAGCTTCCGGTGGTGGCTACTTGAGGTGGATGCCGGCGGTGGCTGCTCCAGATCCGTGTCGACATGGATGGAACTACATGTACTACTCGACGTGGAGCTCGAGGTGGCTGCCGGCGGTCGCCGGATGCAGCGTCATCACTCCGTTCGCCGGTGGGAGGGCCTCCTTCCGGCCGGGATGGGGGAGCTCGTCGGAAGCGGCCTCGTTGGGGAGAGAGCGCGGGTGGAGGTGGGGGAGAGATATCTAGGGCGCGGGTCTGCCATTTGTGTAGCTCGGGAGAAACAGAGGGGATGAGCAGCGACGAAGATGACAATGGCACACCCTACGGGACCCACGATGACAGAAAATAATTCCCAACATGCCCTTCTGTTAGTGCGGGGTGTTAAGGAGGTTCCATGCGAGAGGCGTGGAGTTTGTGTGGGCCATGGCATGCAGTTGCAGGTACAAGCACTAATGGAGTCAACCTGCAAGCACGCATCTCCAACACAGATGAACACTCGTGATAGCTCTTGGAGATCCTAGTAATAGTGGCGATGCATTTTCGGGCCCACATATCAAAATGTACTAAAGTCACACGAGTTTAAAAAAATATAGAGGGTCCTTTCTACAAAAATCACGTTGCCACGTGTCGGCTCTAGGTTGAGCCTGGACCTAGTTGCTTCTCCAAGACAAGTTGTGGGACTGGATTTTCCCACTGTTCAACTTATGGGACTAAACTGCAGATCTTAAACAAGTTGTGGTACCTACCGCGCATATAGCTCTTAATTATTATAGTTTATAGATTCATGAGAGGGCCACTGCCCCCCCTCCCCCCAAATCTGTATCATGTTATTGTTTTTGGAGAGGATCTAGATGGTTCGTGATCTCGGTCATCGACTGAACCGGGCCCTTCTAAGACGTAACAAACTTTTAAACTATCTGCTATCCATGCAAAGAGATAATATTGGCTATTATTAATTAAATTAAAGAAAATCCCAAACTGGTATGCATGCTGCGATCCGGGTGGTCGTCAGACGGGAGAGTACATACACCTAGGGGTATCAAACCATTTTCCTATATATATATACGTCGTACATACCCAAGGTACAGGTATCTAAGATATGCATATTATATAACTGTACAAATTGAACAGTATTTTGTACAGAAGTATGGGCACCATGGAGCATATGTTAATTTATCTATACATATATATATATATATAACAGTAATTGTATATGTATACCACAAAACCATACCATGTAGGAGCATGCAGGTTTAGTTATCGAGCCATAGCCTTATCGGCTTGTTTCTATTGTTCTTTGACTACGTTGACCAGGTGCACCTCTTGCCCTCTCCACAACTGAGTCTGAAACTGTCATGTTGGTAGTAATACTCGATGTCAGCAGGGAAAATAAGTGTTGATCGGACCAACGACTGCTACTAGTTCCATGAACTAAACAAAGTGGTGATATTGTTTTTTAGTCCGACACATTCCAACGGGCCTTGCACCGACAAGTGTTTTTTTTTTTTGGAGTATTTGGTAGTGAATCGAGTGTGTACTTCTTTCCCTTAAGGCAGTGTGCTATATATTAAAGAGCTATATACACTATGAGTACCACAACTTGTCTCCTATGTGCAAACTAGTCCCATAACTTCCAAACTGTGAAGCAGTGGTACACAAACTTGTATTGAGGGGACAAACTGGTCCCAATTCGTTCTGGATGCGACACGTGGCATCGTGTTTTTTGCAGAAAACCAAGTATGTTTCTTCTATTGCTAGGGTGGCCTTTTTGCTTCCTGCCATGTGAGACCCACATGTCAGTTGTAGACGAAATACTAAAATTAAGTGCAGCGGGTGGGATTCGAACCTAGAATCTGATTGCAGTTGCCTTACTTTCATAGCCAGAAGAGCACAGACAGGTTCATGGCATATTAAGGTACTGGACTTTATTATATGTGTCTGCTGCGCGTACAACACTGCAGTACGCATATTGAATACATGTCCCTGTATTACTATGTATAAACGTGTTTTTTTTCCATCATAAAGCGTGCATTTAGACTATAGTATTTTACATATTATATGTACACTTTTTACATGTCCATGCATACTATGTATAAAACTTACCTGTATAGTATGTATATAATGTACAAATATCCCTGCATATTATGTATAGAATATCGTAGTATTATGAAGCTATTTTATATGTAGTAGAAAATATTATTGTATGTATATTACAATATTTTAGTATGTATTATATAATGTATATAATGTATACGTCTCTATGATATACTATACATACTATACATGTACATTATACATCGTATCTTGTATATAAAAAGTATATGTACTATAGTACATGGACGTTGTATGCATACTATGGAGCTATTTTATTCATAGAACTACTATGTCGAAGCGACATACATAGTATAATATAATATTTTATATATAGTACAGTATAAATATAATTTTTACAATACTATACACTATGACTTGGATCTTTTTAAAACATATTATATAAAATGCCATAATGTTTTTTCTTTTGCGTGGTATAAAACACCATACTATACAATGAACATGCACATTATATAGTATATATTTGTACGTAGAATACAGAGACATGTACGTACCCTAGGTAGATGCATAATAAAATGTAGTAACTAAATATATCAAAAATCGTTGCATGTCCGGTGGCAATGCAGGGGACATGTACTCAGTATACGTTGTACGTATAGAATACGACGCTGCAGTGTTGTACGCTCCGGAAAACAATATAAGAAGTCTAGTAGCTAGTTTCGCAATGAAGTCATGTAAGCCCTTGTGGCTATCGGAACCAAGGTTGCATCAGGCAGGTTCTGAGATCAAAACCCACTGAACTGCCGCCCTTAGTTTTATTAGTATTATTTTATCCGCTGGGCCCCACATGGCAGGAAGCAAGAAAGCCACCCTAGCAATAGAAGAAACATACGGGTTTTTGTCGCATCCAGAACGAATTAGGACCAGTTTGTCCCCTCAATACAAGTTTGTGTACCACTGCTTCACGGTTTGCAAGTTATGGGACTAATTTGCACATGAGAGACAAGTTGTGGTACTCATAGTGTATATAGCTCGCATGCGGGTGGAAAATTTCGTCCGCCAACATCGTCTGCCGATCGAAATTGTTATGTGCACGCGCGGTAACCGATTGGATTAATCTTGGTCGTTGGATCTAACTATGTGGGATAATCCGGTGGTACTAATCAGACTGGATAGGACTGGGTACACTTACAGGGTGGTTTTAAGAAAGAAAATGTTTGCTCTTTTAATAGTAGCGTAGATGTGGCTAATTCTTGACCAAATGAGAATTAAATTAATATTTTATTTTTCTAAGCTAGGTGACATCATCAAATTTTAGTTGCAATCCATGACTAGCATGAATCACAAAACAAAATGATCCGGTGTATTTTTCTCACCTACTAAAAAAATCTCAATTACGAGCCAATTTGCAAGTTGTATGGTGTACGAATCGCGATGCAAATCTGATAGTTTAAACGAGCTCTAACGCATTTGACGAAAAATTACTAAATCCGCTATTTTAGACCATTGTCTTTGTTTATTTGACCTTTCTTGGCAACGTCCTATTATGGAAGAATGCCAGCTTCGGGACCAAACCATGGTGGTTTTACTCCACGTCCTCATATGGATGCAAAATTGGGTGTAAAGGGTTTTCCACGTCGGCATGAAAAGTAACATAAAAATGTAGAAAATCAAGGGAATTAAAATGAAAAAACATTCATAACATTTAAAAAATGGATTGGAAATAGAAGAAATGGATAATTCATGAAGAAATAATATTTTGGATCATAAGATAATTTGGATTTTTTAGATTTCCGTGAACCTAGGTTATTCGTTACAAATACCTTCTTTTTTGCGAATGAGCCAAAGTTTTGTATGAATCAAACTATAGATTCCAGGAGAAACCCGAGTACCATTTTACAATACAACACATTGAGTAAATAAATATGATTAGTTGCTTTTAAATATACAAAAATTCTTGGATTTATTTAAAAGAGATTGTAGTTTACCCTATTTATTTCAATGAATTTTATGACGATATATGAATTTCACATTTTTCAGTTTTTTACTTTGAGTGTTTTAGGTGTTTCTTTCTGGCACTTCCAAAAAAATCCCAAATTTTAGTCCAACTTGATTCATTAATATAAATGAACTTTGTTGTTCGTAAGGAAATAATGCATCCTCTATTATTGGTTTAGACATTTTTCATGATTTGTTAAGGCGCCACCAACTTAGCGACAATGTAAAAATAAATTCAAAGTGCATATGTTTTATACGGCTTTAGACCAAAGGTAGATTAAATTTAGCCACAACTTTACATAGTTAGCCATGTAAAAAACATCCACCTAAAACATGCAGTTATGTCTTACCACAATTATAGATATTACTCAAAACTATAATTGTAAATTTAACAAAAAATAGGCTATAATACGACAAAAGACACATAATTGAGTCAAAATAAACATATAAAACGTGTTTAATATGGGTAATTAATATCTCAAAAAACTGTTAGAAAATATGACCTAAAAATGGTAGAAAAATATGAAACGTGCTCATAACTAAAATACATAGAAACCTCACAATAAAAGAACTTGCAAAACCAGGTGCGTTAATTTTTACAACAGTATGGTTCCCATGGGAATATGGCATTAAAAACAAAATGAATTTATCATATTAAGGCTATCTAAAAGAATGAAGTCCTTCAACTGAAAAAATCAGGACTATGCATATTGTTCGCCTTACTCAAGAAGTGATTGCTGTTTTTTTTACGGATGATGTACTTGCTGGTGATAACACAACTAGGTTTCGGGCCCCGTTGGGGAGCAAAAGTGGCTATATCGGACTAGATTCTATCGAGGCATGCTGAACGGGCCGACCGTCTCGTGCGTGGATATATGGGCTGAATTGGACACGGTGTCTACTTTTATGAGAAATACACCATCCCATCTCGGAATTTCTCTAGGGCAGTCCAACCTTCAGTGCATGGTGAAGTACCTCGTTCTGGTCCATGCACTAGAGTTGGTGGACGGCGGGCACCTCATGACCAATTTTCCAGCAATAGATCTGCCCGACGACGACATGGACCTCACTCGGCACCACACCTTCCCCACCTGGCATGGCAGGATTGGTGGTACCGGCCTACCAGGCCTAGAGATGCAGTGCAAAATCACGGTTACAATATTAAAGTAAGGGTGGTGATGGTACAATCCGAAGCTCGAAGGTCAGTTATTCTATTTGTGCTAGTGTGTTGTGTATGCGAATTTCAGTTAGTTGTCAGGCCAATGAACTTGTCAACTCTTATGTAGAACGTCCAGTGTCTCATTGGATAGCGATGAAGCGGCCTCCTGGCAATTGGCTTTGGGGCTTGAGCAAGGTGGAGGATTCCATCTCCCGTGGGTGGCGAAGTTCGTCTCGGCGGGCGAGCGTTCTTCACCGCGGAGGAGGGCACGCCGCTGTTGCATCACGCGGCGATGCGCCTGGTGCTGCTGAGCAAGGAGGAGCGGGCACGTCGTGCTGAGCAAGGAGGAGCGGGTGCTCGACGCGCGTTTCCTCCGAGAGGGGGATAAGGTCCGGATCGGGGAGCCGGTAGAACTCCAGCTGTTCTTGGTAAAGGCGACGAGGAATCTACCACCTGATCCGGAGGGGAGTCATTGATTCCGGTGAGACTGCCGGTAATTCTTCAGAGAGGGACGCCGTTGCACTCGCAAGCTCAGGGCATCCTAGGCGTGATTTCTGTATCGGGCTCAGGTGGGGATACTCCTGCGCCCGGTATCCCGCCGCGTGGATCTACGGTGGAGGCAAGGACACGTGGTTTGTTATTAAATGTAGATGGTGGAAACTCCAAGGGCCTACATGGCAGTGGCAAGGAGCAGGTGGAGGTGGGGTTAGAAATATTGCCTCGCCTCGAATTTTCGCAGATATCCTTTCCCACTTTTGGAATCGATCTCGGGTTTCACCGCCGACTTCTCTGAGGCCAGTGTTCTCATGGTGGGGGGGGAAGGTCGCTGGGGATTCCAGATCATTCACGCAAGTTGCATCCTCGACACCACGTCCACCAGATACTACCAAATGCAAGCCGAAGAAGCTAGGAGATGGTAGGGGCAATTCACGGCGGGGAGGCATGGAGGTGGTAGCGGGGGAAGAAACCTGCAGTTGGGCAGAGGTCGTGAAGGCGCTGGCCGCGGTTGTGGCGGTCCTCCATCAAGCCAGAACAACGTGTCGCAGTGGGATCCAGATGGTTCAGACAGGAGCTCGGGCGCTGATCCCGACACCAAGTGGGAGCGGAGGTGGAGAGCGAAGAGAAGAAGCATGATCTACCACAAGACACCGTGCCGCCACGTCCACAAGATCGGGGGACTACAAAAACTTTTCAGATACGTGCATATGAGGAAAAACTGGTAACCTCCTTTAACCGAAACTCGGGGGATCATCCTACTTCTTAGTGTCCAATGATTATATACGGCCGCTGTGGAAAATTAGGACATATTCTACCCATTTGTCAAGTTGTTCTTCTTTGAGAATGTGTTGCAGTGATGTGTGCTGTTTAGTCCCCTAGTCTAGGATTTTTTTACTTCCTAGAGCGTAGTTCTCCTAAGCAAATTAAAGAGAGAGCCTATAGCATTATCATCACTGTATTGGAGGGCGATCTGGCTACTCATGAGTAATTTTTTGAAAAGGAGCATATATGAATATCGCAAAGATACCAACTCAATACCCTATTGGTATTACGGATGCACACAACCCAAACAAAGAAGAAAAAACTAAACAAAAAAAAGTCCCGCTACAGAGTTCCAGTCCTTGGAGCACCAACACAACCACCATCAAGATAACATCTGATGTCCAATTTGTCCTAAAGAAACGCCTACAAGAAGGAAACAATGCACAAGCACCGTCGCTGCTCGATCGAAGATCTTGGGTTTTCACCCTCAAGATAGTCCCCGCTCTCAAAACAATGCCTTTAGCAAGACCATTGTCAGGCACAACCAATTAAGGTCAGACCTTAAATTTTCACCCTCAAAGGTAAGACTTTGAACTTCACCTATGATGCCTCCCCCACTTCCATATCGATGCCATAGTTCCCAAAACTCCAAGCCATATCATTATCGACATAAAGACTCGTATCACCATTGCTAGTCCTCCAATCTCAACGTTCATGACATTTTCCGCCTCTCACTTCACATGAATTTGCCTATGGTGGCAACAGAAGTAGAGCTTCCCGCTGCTCCGTGCGTTGCGACTGAATACCACTTGATCCGGCAATCGCCAGGCATTAATGCATGTGGGAAATCACCGACAGAGCGTTTCGGAACCCGACACTCTGACCATATCAAAGAGGATAGGCGTGAGGCAGTTATTCGTCTTGGCGCAAGAGGAACCCGATGACCGCATCATTTATTCGAGCACGTCAGCAGACCCCCACGCCACCGGGCAGCTTTCGGCAAACAGATCGATTGGACCAGACACACGTGACAACGACAGGAGTAAGGCTGTAGCGCACCCTAGGCATGCAGAATAACGCCATAGCCGTATGTTCCGCGTCGTCGCCTCCGTCCATAACCGCACGCTCACCCCTCTCTACCCCATCCACACCTCCCTCCAACACGACGACACATGACGTGCATGGCAGAGCGCCGACGTCTCGCTATCATACCTCCACCTGCGTCACCAAGGAGCCAAACTCCCCGCACGAAAGGAATCTGGCATGCTACGCCATCCCCTCCCGCCGTCTTTGACAACCATGGTGTGGCCGCCACCGCCGGCGGCAGCGGACGGTGGGGGAAGATCGGGCGTCAGTCTTTTAGATTGGATTGGGGGTCCTCCAGAGCCGCCCTCATGCGGGGAGACCCGTGAGTCAATATTTTGGGGATGGATGGAGAGAGAATGTCGGAGAGCTTTCCGGATGTGTGGTTGTTTTGGCTGGAGGTGGCCGGAGATGGGATATCCGTTGGCAGCGGCGGGGTGGAGCTCCGTCCGGTTCCGGCTGGTTAGCTACGCGCGTCTCAACCAAGTTAGAACAAGATTTTAATGCTTACCTTGCTAATAGTTGGAGATGTATTGCACATCAGATCAACTCAGACCTATTTTCCATGTGTTTCCCTAGTGTCAGAGAGGTAGAGAAGTCTTGCTTCCTTGCTAAACGTATGGATATGAATATTTGTGATGCTGTGATTACTCTGTCTCCTTCGACTGCTTCGGTGGGTGCAAAATCTTCTTTGCACAAAGCTTGGGTACGGGTTAGGAATATCCCTGCTGATAAAAGATGTGAAGAAAATGTGGCATATGCGAATCCCAAGTGGCCGTGACACTGGAAGTTGATCAGGCTACTCTTCATAGACCATATTATTGTAGGATTTTGCTAGGATGCAGGAATATTGAGCAGATTCTTTCTGATGCTGAGGGAGTGTTGGGTGATTACTTTTACATATGAAGTTGAGTTTGTTTTGATCAAAGGGCCTCATGTAGTGAAATATGTTGTCTACAATACTTCTAATAGTCGTTCCCCTTTGGCAATAAATGTGTATGAAATGAGGAAAACTCGTTAGATTAATCAAGTGAGGAGCAAATTGATGCAAGTCAGAACACAAGTTATGGTAAAAACTATTCTCATAAGCTCATAGATTCTGAACATGAGTCTGAAGAGGAGAGTGAGGAGCAAAATGAATTACTCCATGATGCTATTGCTAGGGAACCCAAGGGGGAAAAGTGATTGGAAAGAGTGTGTTTCATTTACTTGTTCCTGTCCTTAGGGGTAGTAGTGATGCTGGATTGGACTCTGTAAGAAAAAATGTGAAAAATATTATGTCTGCTATTGTTCCTGGGAAGGATGTGGTGAGGGCTATGGGAGGGAATAAAGCTGAAGTGATACAGTCACCTATAACACCGGTGGTATCCAAAGAACTCATGATCCTTGACAATGGTAAACAAAATTTAGGGAAATCCTATGCTGCTATGGTGTGTCCTGAAAAATACACTCATACAAATGAGATACCGGTGATAAAGGTGGAACATGGCTTTTTTCACCTCATGCTCAATCTCCTATGTATGTGCTACAATCCCCTGAGGAACAAGGTTGTGAGGAGGATGAACATGACACTAGCATGGATGAGGAGGGATGCCTAATGGAGGAGGGCATACGGATTTTGTCAAGGAACGGACATCAGAAGCTCGGAGATGTACTGGAGCAAGAAGCTTCGGTGTCCAAGAAAACAAACCTGACATGGGCTTATCCAAAATCCCTAGATAAACCTGCTTGAGTGAATTTATTTTCTATTTTTTGTAATGCGGAAATTGTGCACATATCCTGATTTGTATTCTGATTCCAAATGATAAATTTCAATATATTGATGAGGGAATCAGAAGATTCTAGGAAAAACCTTGACCAAAATAATAATTTAGCAGCACCTCATGTGGCATAACTCTATTGATGAAGAGGAAAAGTTTACCCTAGTCCAATCAAGGAAATAAAAAAAGAATTATATAAGTAAAATTGTTTCTGTTTCGAGGCGAATGACTAGAAGTAAAGGGTCTGCTAGGAAAAGGAATATCCCTGGTAGATTTAAATGATTACAACAATTTGGCATACGAGGAGGGCAGAAAAGAAGGGAATATCTACGTGCCTTACTAACAAGGACATGAGCACACACTCGTTGGGAGACCCCAAGCGGAAGATATGATGTAGTCTAGAGTAAAATTTCCCCTAGTAAAGAACCAGGGTTATCGAACCAGTAGGACTTCGTAGTTTTGAAGAAGGTTGATTTATCAACAACGCCAGAAAAGTACACGTGTGTAGTTGACGGGAGCGTGAAACCTGTACACAAACACAAACTCTCTCTTGCCCCAACTTTCCGGAAGGTTGTCAATCTTACGGTCTTGCTGAAAATAGGAGAATTAAACGTATAGAGTCTTGGAAAACAATAAAAGTAAAAAATGGAATAGAGAGGAAACAGTGATTAGAAGTGCTTGAAAGAAGGTTTGCAATATGAGGAAACTAGGACTGGGGACCATAGGTTCCCTAGTGGTGTCTCTCCAAAGAAAACAAACATGATCGGTGAACAAATTACAGCTGAGCAATGGAGAAATCATGAACATGTACCAATAATATTATAACGAGATAAAGTTCACGGGTTCTGACATTGTAGGCATTACGTCAAGGCATATGGACCACTATCCACCATGCATCCATATCTAAAAGTCCACCTCAAGAAAGCTATGCAGCAAAGCTCTTGGTATAAAGTTGCAACAACGAAGTGATTGCTATGTGTGCAACTGAAAAATGCATTAAGATCAATACGTAATGTAAGCAGTGGTTCTCATGCGTAGACAAGAGCAGCATTGTTTTCTCCCTAGTGGAAACAACACATTCCCATCCCGCCAACACGTTTCTGTCACTCGAGCGCAAGCAACAAGGAGGCATGAACTCACTATCTAGCATATAAACCCTCTCTTGGAGATGAAAACAACAACGTGGACAAGGTAATCATAAACACCGTAGAGCATTGCAAGACAAGATTTAAACTCTCTACAAATATAAGTGAAGCATCTCAGATTGGCATGAACAAAATAATCAAAATCTCATGGTTCATCGGGTCCTAGCAAACACAACATGCACAATTACATAACAGTGCTCTCGATCATGTGAAGCAGCTCACGAGACTCTAAACATGGAGGAATAGGGAGAGAACAACCATCTAGCTACTGGTATGGACCCGTAGTCCCAAGATGAACTACTTACGCATATGTATGGAGGCGATCATGGCGATGTACAGGCCTCCGGTGAAGACCCCCCTCTCCGACAGGGTCTCGGAGCAGGACTTTAGAAGCCCTAGATTGGACTTTCGAGGTGACGGTGCATCCCTGCATGTTTCATGGAAAATAACTCCGTCCCCGAAATTTTTAGGGTAAAAGGCAATTTCTAGGCGAAGAGGGGACGTGAGGCTGTGCCGGGGGCTTCTAGGGGCCCACCAGGTGCGGCCTAGGGAGAGGTCGCGCCTCGCACTCTCCTGGTTCCCCTCCGTATCTCCTTTGGACTCCATCTTTGTTCCGGGTAAAAATTGATATCCGTGGATTTTCAGCCCTTTCCGAGAATATTTCCTTAAGAACTTTTTTTAAATAGAAAAACAACAGAAAACAACAACTGGCCCGGGGCATCTTGTTAATAGGTTAATTTTTGAAAACATCCGCAAAACGAAAGAAAACATGTGGGAAATAAAAGGTATTCGGTAGAAAACAAGCATGGATTATCAAAAATTATAGATATGTTTGCAATGTATCAACATCCCCAAGCGTAACTCCTTATTGTCCTCGAGTAGGTAAGTGATAACAAAATAATTTTTGAGGTGACATGAAGCCAACACAAATCTTGATCAATGTTATGTAAAATCATTGCAAAGCTGAGATCAAAGTACTTTAACAAAGGCATGATAAAATTTATTTCAACTAATGTAAACTTAGTAACCATGTTGCACATGAAAAGAAACACAAATAAAATAAAATGAATAATGGAACATTGAAAGTGCTACATTTGTTTCAATCATAAAGAAAAACATAATAAAGTGGTATCCAGCTAGTCCTTCATGTGGTAGAAAAACATAAATGCCAGGACACCTTCAAAGTTTAAATGGTGACTAGATACAAATAATTTGAGAACAAGCAATACCAAAATCATGAATCAATCAATAATAAATTTTCGTACTATGCACATTATACTCAAAATGACAACTATGCTCTCTTAGCTGGTGCATAAAGTAAGAAGACGGATTCTCAACTTAAAAGTAAAAGAAAGGTCATTCGCAGAAGGAAGCATGGATTACTCATGTGCTGGAGCTTTTTATTTGATAAAACAAAGATATTGAAAACAATTTTGAGAGAGGTGTATGTCTATGTCAACGAATGGTAATGAAAAACTTACCATAATCCATGTAAAGCAAAGGGTATAGAGTTTTGAGACCGGTTTCCATTTTTTATTAGTTTGGCACTTCCCCTACCTTTCTTTCACAAACCAGGGCTAGTCGTGTTCACGGGTACCCACCAGATTTCATCAAACCACGGGGAAGTTCCTTTTTGTTATTATTTGGCACTAGCTCTCTGCAAATTTAGATGAGCATAGATTCCATACTCATCGGGTGAAAGAAGAAAGAATAAATTTTCTTAACACAAACCATAATAAACTTTAAGCTACTTCCATATTAGATAAAACAAGAACACAAAAGAGGTTATAATTTTGAAGGTTTAAAGGTAGCACACAAAAAAATTACTTGGAGTGGCGGTTAAATACCGCATATAGGTAGATATGGTGGACACATTTGGTAAACTTTGGTTTTTGGGAGTTGCATGCACGAGTAGAGCTCATACTCAATACAGGTGAAGGCTAGCAAAAGACTGGGAGCGAGCAACTAAGAGAGCAATATCGGCCGTAATCATGCATAGCGACAAAACATCGTTAATCAAAGCATGTAGTGATATTACAATTCAAAAACTAAATGATCATAAAGGCTATAAGTGAATTTTTTATAATAATAACATGGTGTGAGCATGCACCAAGTCAATCCAGATAAAGCCTTCAAACAAGAAATACCACAATACCATGCCTCAATATGAGAGAACGACACATGATTAAATTCAATGGCATATTAAGCACTCTCAGATAATTGAGACTAGTCATGATACATTATAAATAACTAAGCACATAATTAAAATAACATCTAGCATGAAATGTCAACGCCTAAGTCGCGGTCAAAACAAGCTTCCTACTCTTCTCCAACACCAATCAACTTATGCGAAAAAAAATCTAAAATAAAATAATCATCAGACCAGAGAGCTAATCAAATATGAGTGAAGCAAACCAACAAGCTCCGAACATAATTTGAGTGAAAAACAAGAGCTAAACACAGTACTAGCAAAAACTGAACACTCAGAGAATTATAAGATTGAAAACTATAGTGTTTTAGGCAACGAAAACAGAGCGTGTCTCTCCCAAAATAGAAGTTCTAGGATCCAACCAAAAGCTACAAAAAGGAAAACAAAACAAACTGAAAGAAAAATAAAATGACGCTCCAAGAATAACACATATCATGCGAAGCAATAAAAGTAGTGTTTTGAAAGAAACCTGCTATTTTTGTTGATGAAGAAGAGGATGCCTTGGGAATCCCGAATATTTGACGCTTGTACTTATTGGATATTTCGTGGGGTGACATGGGAATCCTCAAGCTTAATCTTTTGTCCATTCTTCATCTCATCACATCATATTTCTCTCCCTACACTAGAAAACTTCCTCTAGAAAAAACTTCTCACAATCTTCATTAGCAAAGTTAGTGTAATAAAATTAATAAATCCACTTGGTTAAGTGTAAACACAAGTCACAACTTCTTTTAAGGATCTCCCTCTCAAAAGAACACCAAAACAAAGAGATTAAGACGCAAATGCAAATATTTGCAGAAATCTGTCAAAACAGAACAATCGGTAAAGTTGATTTTTTTAGAAAATCTTCTATTACTCAAATCAAAAAGTGGGAAACTAACGAACCTTAAATAACAACCTAGGGCATGTGTTTATTATTTTTCAAAGCAATCTGACGTTCTGGCTGGGATATATGATAGTTTTAGTAATAACCAAGAAATCTGTTTGAGAACAACAACTTCCCCAAATCGCACTACCTCTCAATTAGAGGTTACTCTTGGCACAAAAACGTAATAAAAATGATAAGGCGAGGTTTCTACAAAGGTAACAACTTCCAAAACATAAAATTAACAAAATAAAATAGAAGAAAACAAAAGGATAACAAAGAAAAATAAAAGTGGATTGTCTCCCACAAGCGCTTTATTTTCACGTCTTTTAGCTAGGCATGAAGAACGAATCAAGTATTATCAGGTTTCTTATCATCAAGATCATCAAAAACTTCTTC
Source organism: Alopecurus myosuroides (assembly GCA_028641055.1). Taxonomy (NCBI): domain Eukaryota; kingdom Viridiplantae; phylum Streptophyta; class Magnoliopsida; order Poales; family Poaceae; genus Alopecurus; species Alopecurus myosuroides. The sequence goes on along the minus strand of CM054060.1, from coordinate 300,549,526 downwards.
AATAGCCCCCTCAGTAATTCTAATTCTCTTAGCAACATTTTGCATAACACAATAAATTTTATCCACTTGATCAGCTATCTTAGTATCTTTCTCCTTTTGTTCCTGAATATTCTTATCTATTGTACCCAATCTTTCTAACACTTGTTCTATGGAAATATCAGTTTTGTTCTCTTCACAAGGAGCGTTTTGCACTAAACTTTAATGGACTTATAGGCCTCTAGAGTATGGCCCCCTAAAAAAATTCTATCATGTTGAAGTATCAAGAATAAATCTATGCCACATGGTAGCACCAACACAAAAGTTCTCTAAGGAGTATCTTGGTGGTATGCTTTTTAGTAGATATATTTTGAGCATCATTAATTCTATACCAAGCATCTTTAAACTTTCCCCACATCTTCGTTTGAAGGCGAGGATCTGTAACATCCCAGTGTTGGGAGGTGATAAGGATCTAAATATAATATGTGCATTGGCAAAGCATGCATCTAAAAATACGGGAAATTTTGGCGCGAAAGTTTAAACAAACCAAAGTGACAAATTTTTCACTTGACATGATGAATAGTTTTAGGTCATCTGGTCAGGGGTACATTTGGAGTGATCTTTATAACATTGTATCTCTACAAACTAAATCATTTGATGAGACAAACCAGAATTGGTTATGATCAAACACAAACTCTCAAGAACCTTAACCACAAGTCAATAAGTGACTTGGGATAATTCACTAGGTAACTACAACCAAAGAGGGGTGAGTATCCAAATCACATAAGAGATGATCATACTTCCACAAATGAGTAATACTCAATTGAACCATCTTATCAACAAAGGTGTCATGTCCTCTCAAACAACACCTCTTTAAATTATCAATCATTCACATACACCTCTTATAAATTATCTCATAACTACTAAGTGCACCTTCACAATCAAATAACAAAGATTTAATAGAACACAAATGATACCCACAAGTCTTAACTCAAAACCCACCAGTGGGAAATGATATAATAATTATATTAACACATTTATCGAATATGTACATATCTCATCAACTATAAAAGAAGTACCTAAACGAAGAAATTAATCTTCTTAAACTACTGTTAAACCTTGATCATCATATATGATATTCCCAAACCTCTATATCTGCATTAAGAATGACGAAGGTCATTAAGAGAAGAATATAAAGTGACAACATGACACCTGAGAAAAACAACTATCAATTATGACATAAGTCATTAAACCCCAAAAACCTTCTTATGATCATTGTCTCAATCATCTTATACAAGTAATCATATGAGATCTCAACACATCAATGAACCAGGTGATCAATTTACTATTAAGTTATCATTCCATAAGCATTTCACACTTCTATCAAAATCAACATTCAACAACTAAAGTATCTTTGATATAACTAATGAATAACAACAAGTTATAACGTCTACTAGAGGAATTGAATGGATAGCTAAGTAACAACAAACATATATGAACAAGCCCATATCCTATGGGAAATAAAATAAGAAGTACAGGGAAGAATAATAAAAGCATGAACTAACTCTTAATCTAGATCTTGATATGTTGGCTAGACCATTGTATCGTGTTTCCCAACCCTCTCCAAGTTATTTTGCAAGAGAAGAAACCACAAGACAGGAGGAACTACCATAGAAAGATCTTCAAGAAGATTATTTAGAGAATTCTAGAAGTTCTACTTCAATCTATTATAAAAGTATTTGGAAACTCTTATATCTTGATCTGATCTTATTAACTCCTCTTGAAATAGTGTGATATTCCAATGTTATTGTTATATAGAAGTAGTTTAGTAACAAGTTTCTAGACCTTGTTAACATATCACTTTTGTATACTCAAACAATTGAAAGTCATACACAAATAAACAGAAGGTTGAATAACCTAGTACATCTATGCCATCTGGATATGAAAAGTAATTTGGGACAAGCCTTGCAAACTTTCTCACAGATTCTTCTTTATATGTATCTGGCAAATGGATGTCTTAAACCACACATCCGGAAACCAGGCATTGCATCCACATGTCTTTGATATGTGGAGGTTAATGGTAACATGCTTAATACCTTGTTTCCCATATCCTTTTCATATGTAAGACTAACAGATGATAACAAAAATTCATCCACATATAACAATGTAAATGATTACATGTTCTAAAACAACATGAGATAATATCCACATTTGGAAACTGGTGAAAAACAAAAAAAAAAGGTTCCAAAGACACACATGTTTTCCACTTGGTAAAGAACCTAATTTATCAAGTAAAGCTTTCCAACTAAGTAAAATGTCAACCAAAATTGTGAAGAGTTTCAATTATGAAAAATTACATAGTATCATACAATAAAACAAGTATTTTCACCCATTAAAATCATTTGGTTTGTAATGGAATAAAATTCCATACTGGGTGATTTACATGACAGTGCATAGAATTATTACTAACTAGTTTTACCAAATGATTTTCCGAAAGATTAATATCTAAAATTGTTCACCATTATTTAAATAACATGATGGTTGTGCCATATTCATATGTTAGGATTTATGAAAGAAGTTTAAAACCCATTTGAAGTTGAAATGGATTTAAAATAACAAAAACCCCTCAATGGAGCACCTTAAGTATAAAAATTAAATTTTGCTCAAAATTGAAAAAGAAAAACATGGTGAGATTGGAAATTTGATAAAGTTTCCAAATATGATTTTTATTAATTTTTATGTTTGCAAATAGGCCCTGAAAACAGGGATTTCTTTGCAGTTTTTAAGACAGAAGGGCTAAACTATAAATTATAGAAAGTGGTAGGGAGTGATGTGAAAAATCATCATCTTCAACCTTTGACAGTAGGACGTTGTGCGTGTCGTCACCGTAGACGTCACCGTGCCACCTCCTGTGTGCCTCCCTGCCCTTGGGGATAAGACCACAGAGGCGTACGCATCGAGATCTACCTCCCCAACCTCGATTTGCTCTCTCTCTCTCGCTCTCTGCTTCGCGTAAACCGAAACCCTAGTTCGTCAGGCCGCCGGCCACTATCGTCCACTCCGACCACCTCTAAAGCATTCAAGGCCACCGGGAGATGCGCCATCATCTCCTCTATCTCCCTGATGAATCTCGCAAGCCAGGAAGTGCTAGAACCGGAGAATTTGGTCAATCCTCTTCTTCTATGTCTCCGGCCGCCATGGACCTCGTCGTCGATTTGTACCTCGCCTCGCTTCCCCGTCTCGACCACAAGCCTCACGGTGAGCTGAGGAGTCTCACGGTGCCTTTAATTCTTCCAATCGGGGTCGATTTCCTGGATGTCCGTGTGAGACACCGTCCGCCACCACGGAAGGTCACCGCCGGTGACATTCCGGTGACCAATTGGTCACATCTCCGCCACCCATGCGTTCATTGAATCGCCCTTGACGAAGATATGGATTCTGGATCCTGCGGATAAGGATACCCCCTCTCAGGCCCAAGGTGAAGGCCCAGGAAGAGGAGCCCTTGGAATACTCCAGAAGGCCCACGTGAAGCCCACCCGCATTAAACTTGCGGGTTAAGTTAGAAAACATGTAACCGACCTAATTAGGGTTGGAGTCCTCTCCGGGTAGAACTTGAGACCTGGCCGCCTATATAAGGCCAGGAGAGCCCCCGAGAGAGGACCAAGCAATACCGCACGACCAAAAGCCTTGAACTCTAGACCTACTCTCGATTCGAGCACAACCTTTGTAACCGATCTAATCTTTAATACAGATCGACAAGAGGCAGGAGTAAGGGTTTTACCTCTACGAGGGCCCCGAACCTGGGTAAATCTCGCCCCCTGTCTAGCCGACGATTCCACCAGCGCTCATGGGTTCTCCTAATCGAAACCCGATAGGTTCATCGAAGGGATTTGTTGAGTCAAGGATTCGACAATTGGCGCCGTCTGTGGGAACGGCGGGCGCTGGATCACCGGCATCTTCGGCTTCATCGACATCAAACTCTCGTTGGAATCCAATGACTACGGCTCCGAACAATCCTTTACGGATCGGATCTGTCGTGGTCACACCGCACTCGCCGGAATCGCGCCCGGTATTCGAAGATCTGGAGGAGAGCGTCACCCTGACGTTCGGGAGCCTAAAATTCGTGACAAACAGGGACGGGATCCTCCACTTCTCGGATGAATCGGAGACTGAATCTGGAGCTGTCGACTCACGCCGTTACCTGGAAAAAAGTGGCGAGTCGATCCGCTTCAACGCCAACGACTATCACACCCTCTCGATAGAGGAACCATCAAGAATCCAAGGAAACCTTCGACCTACGCCTAGGACGCACGAGCTTCGACTAGCTCAAGTCTGCATGGCAGGATCGGAACAAGGCTCGGAAACAGAACACAGCGCGACTGAGCGCAATATAATCGGCGTTTCGCGGGAATCCTGGAAACGGGCGAAGGAAGCTATGCGAACAAGCAAGCCACCCGCAGCCGGATCCTCACACGAAGACATGGTTGCCTACCACTATCACCTAGTGAGAGCAGCCACGATTATCAAAGATGCTCGGGTAGATCTGGCCCGCCGAAGAAGAGCGGCGGACGAGTCAAGCCAGAGACGAGCTGGGCTGTCCGTAACACCCTCGGTCGGAACCCGACCCGCGAGGAAAGGACACACATCCACGTCTAGGAACGATGAATCCATACCCGAAACAAACAGATCAACCACTCCTTCTCTCATGCGAGTCGACGACGACGGCAACGTGTACCCGCAAACTCCCGCTGCTGCGGTTCTAGCCGCGGCAACCTACATGCAGATGAACCAACCGACGGAAAGCGACCCTCGCGCAGAGCAATACAAGCAAATACGAAAATGACTCGGATTGGCGGCCGCAAGGCTCGCCTCTCACGATCGCAAGAAGGCCGAGGAGCAGCAGGAGAAGGAGCGAAGGGAGAAAGAGAAAGATAAAGAAACACCCCGCAGGCACAGAAGCTCTTCACCAAGGAGGGATAAGTCACCACGCCGCGGTCGAGGAAAAGAATCTAGACACCGCGGCGACAGTCGACGCAGCAGTGAAGAAAGCCCGAGAGACAGGAACTCGCGGCACCATAGCAGCCGCTCGAGAAAACGAAGCAAGGAACCAAGGAAAGATGACGACCGCGACCCGCCAAGATACGACGCGTGATCAGATCTCGCTCAAAAAAGGGTGGATAAGGAAAGGGCTTCGCGATATCGCGAGCGCTCTTCGTCCGGCTCCTCGGATGCCGAAACCTGTGGAGCACTCTGTTTCGCTCGCAGCATCCGCGAAGCACCTCTACCCAAAAGGTTCAAGCTCAGCACGGAGGTGACGAAGTACGAAGGCTCACTCGAGCCCTCTCAATGGCTAAGCGACTACCTCACGGCAGTAAAATGCCAACGTGGGAACAAGAACACGGCTATGCAATACCTCAATTTGCATCTTACTGGCGCAGCCCGCAGTTGGCTGGAAAGAAGACCAAAATCTTGCTACGCATCATGGGATGATTTGCACCGCGATTTCTGCAAAAATTTCCAGTCGACTTACAAGAGGCCAGCTACAATCGAAGAACTACGAGCCTGCAAGCAGAAGAGTGGCGAGTCCACACGCGAGTACATCCAGCGATGGACCACGCTCAGGAATACCGCGGGAACCATCTCAGAAGAAGTAGCGATCGAAGCCTTCGCAAAAGGCACCAGAAGAACTGCTTTTCGAGAGGAGCTAGGCAGAGCTGCACCCAAGACTATCGGGGAGCTAATGATCATAGCCGAAAAATGGGCTAACGGAGAAGATGCGGTGCGCAACGAAAGAGCATCGTCACCCGCACACGATGACGATCGTCACGGTCGAAGAAAAAGAAGAAAATATTACGATCATGAGGATAGAGAGGAGTTGGTTGCCGCAGAATTGACTCGAAACCGCGATTCCGGTCGCCGTGGAAATCGCGAGTGGAGACCAAAGGCCGAAGAAAAATCTTCCGAGGAAGACCTAGATGCATACTGCTCGCTACATCTATTCACAGATAAGTGCACGGGCAAAACCAAGGCAACACACTTGCTTAAGGATTGCCGAAAGTTCCATGACATCTCGGACGCACTCGCGAGGAAAAGATCTACCTCCACTCAAAATTACCCGCCGCTTCCAGGAGGAGGGCACCAAGGATTCCAGCCGCCACCACCACCACCTCTACCCGCAAATCCAAACATGGCGCTAGCTGCAGTACCCGCACCACCGAACGCCGGAGCAAACGCGTATCCGAACCCGGCAGGACAACTAGCAATGATCCAGAAGGTATGCCCCTCTCGCAGAGCTCAAAAGACTAACACAAGGCAATTATGCATGGCAGTGCAGACACCGCCAACGAAGACCGAGTACCTGAAAATGGCGGACCAGCCAATCACGTTCTCGATGAAAGATCACCCACCACGAGTCTATCGACCAGGACACGCCGCCCTCGTCATCCAGGCGCAAATTGGCAACTACGACTTAGCCCGCGTATTCATGGATGGGGGCAGCGGTCTCAACATTATCTACGCGGATACACTCCGTCGGATGAACAAGAACTTGGACGGCCTCCCGGAATCAGAAACATCCTTCCACGGGATAGTTCCAGGCAAGGCAGTCCGTCCACTCGGAACAATCAACCTAGAAGTTGTGCTAGGCACGCAGAGCAACTACAGGAGAGAGTTCCTCGACTTCGAAGTTGTCGACTGGCCTTCACAGTACCACGCCATCTTGGGTCGAACAGCGTTTGCCAGATTCATGGCAGTACCTCACTACACCTACTTGAAGCTGAAATTACCTGGCGAACATGGCGTAATCACCATTGACGGAGACTTTCAGAAATCCAACAAATGCGACATTGAGTTCAACGAAATCGCAAAATCTTTCGGGATGCACGAAGAACTTCAAGAGCTGGCAAAAACCACGGATCACTCCGTGATGCCCCTCACGAAGAAAAATGCGCCTGAGCTAGAATTTAGCGCCAACAGCGATACCCGAAAGCATCAAGTGCACCCGACAGACTCTACGAAGACAACGATGGTTTCAACAACCCTCTCGCAAGCATAGGAAAGCGCGCTCGTCAAACTCCTCCGTGAGTACTGGGAAATTTTCGCCTGGCATCCCTCAGATATGCTAGGAATACCCAGGGAGTTTGCCGAGCACTCACTCGAAGTCTTTCCAGACGCTAAACCCATCAAACAGACCACGCGAAGATTTTCAGAACCCAAGCAAAAGGCGCTTGGAGAAGAAGTAAACAGATTGCTAGCTGCGAAATTCATCAGGGAGATCAAGATATCCACTTGGTTAGCGAACCCGGTGTTGGTCCCCAAAAAGAACACGGATATCCTTCGGGTGTGCATCGACTACACGTCGTTAAATAAGCATTGCCCCAAGGATAATTTTCCCCTCCCGCGAATCGACCAGATCGTGGATTCTACATCAGGCTGCCAACGCCTCTCCTTCCTGGACGCCTATTCGGGATACAATCAGATCCGAATGAAAAAGGAGGATGAAGAAAAGACAGCATTCATCACACCTCACGGTGTCTACTGCTACACAACAATGCCCTTCGGGCTGAAGAACGCAGGCGCAACATATCAGCGCTGCATGCAAAGATGCCTCGCCAACCTCATTGGCAATAACGTGCAAGTGTACGTTGACGAAATTGTCATCAAAACTCGAATTGAGGACACACTCCTTGAAGATATTAGAGAAACATTCGACGCCCTCAACGCGTACATGATCAAGCTCAATCCGACCAAATGTGTCTTTGGCGTTCCGGCAGGAAAACTTCTCGAGTACCTGGTATCCGCCAGAGGCATTGAAGCCAACCCGGAGAAAATACAAGCTATCTTAACCATGAAGGAGCCAACCAACCTGCGCGGAGTACAACAGCTCGCAGGGCGATTAGCCGCCCTAAGCAGGTTCATCGCACGATTGGGGGAGCAAGCATTACCCTTCTACAAGTTGTTGAAGAAGACAGACAAATTCGAGTGGACACCCGAAGCTAAGCAAGCATTCGCAGATTTCAAGCGGTCATTGCAAAGTAGGCGCATCCTCGCAACACCGCGAGAAGGGGAGCCACTTTTCTTGTACCTAGCCGCCACAAACCAGGTCATCAGCACAGCAATCGTGGTCGAACGACCTGAGGAAGGCAAAGCGTACGGAGTTCAACGTCCAATATATTACATCAGCGAAGTACTCTCACCATGCAAGCAACGCTACCCTCACTACCAGAAGCTCGCGTACGGAGTTGTTCTTACCGCCCGCAAGCTCAAACATTATTTCCAGGAACACGCCATTACAGTGGTTAATGATGCGTCACTCGGGACGATCATGAACAACCCTATGGCATCCGGAAGAATAGCAAAATGGAACATCGAGTTGGGCGCTTGGGACATCACTTACGCAGGACGAAGCGCAATCAAATCCCAGGTACTTGTTGAATTCCTAAGCGAATGGACAGAATTGCAAACGCCAGGACCACCCGAGTACACGAGCAATTGGATAATGTACTTTGACGGGTCCAAGAGAAACGAAGGAGCAGGAGCTGGAATAGTTCTTATATCCCCTCAGGGAGACAAGCTACAATACGTCCTACGATTGGATTTTCCACCAGATGATCCGGCATCAAACAACGACGCAGAGTACGAAGCCTTGTTGCACGGGATGAAGATGGCAATCGCATGTGGAGCTACTCGCCTAATGATCTACGGCGACTCCAATCTCATTGTGCAACAAACAATGAAAGAGTGTGACGCAATCGCCGAAAACATGATCGCGTATCGCGACATGTACAATCTACTCGAAGGAAGTTTTAAAGGATGCGAGCTAAAGCACATCGCAAGATCCAGCAACGAAGAAGCAGATCGACTGGCAAACATGGGTTCCACGAATACACCCATAGCACCAGGAATATATTTCAAACGGATGATCAAGCGATCGGTAAAAATCAAGAAAGCTGCAGAAGCAATAGCAGTGCCAGAAACAGAGGTCAGACCGCAAGTCGCCCTTATCGAGCTCATTCATAACATATCACGACAGGTTTTTCTGGTCGAGCCAGTCTGGACGCAGAAATATCTCGACTACCTGACCAACAGACAGCTCCCGGCTGACCCACGCGAGGCTCGACAAATAATCAGACGCAGCAAATCCTTTCGGGTAGTCAATAGGGAATTATACAAGCAAAGCATCTCGGGAATACTTCAGCGCTGCATCGCACCCGAAGATGGCAAAGAATTGCTCCATGACATCCACCAAGGAGACTGCGGACATCATGCTAGCTGGAAAACAATAATGGGGAAGGCCTTCCGAGCAGGATTCTACTGGCTGACAGCAGCTACCGACGCTAAGAACCTGGTCGAACGATGCGATGCCTGTCAGCGATTCGCACCAAGACCACATGCACCTGCTACGGAATTGCACATGATACCCATTGCCTGGCCCTTCGCACAATGGGGGCTAGACATGGTCGGACCACTACGCAAGTCCACCCCTGGAGGATATACACACTTGCTGGTCGCAGTCGACAAATTCACCAAATGGATCGAGGCCACGCCAATAACTTCGGCTAGTGCCCAATGCGCCGTCAAGTTCCTCGACTCCATCGTATGCAGATTTGGTGTGCCACATGACATCATTACAGACAATGGTACAAATTTCACAGCAAAGGAAACACAACAGTTCTGCGAGGAAAAGGGCATCAACTTCAAGTTTGCTTCCGTTGCCCACCCGCAAACGAACGGACAAGTCGAGAGATCCAACGGCTTAGTTTCGGCTGGCATCAAGAAACGCCTACTCGATCGTCTACATCCCGCCGCAGGACATTGGGCGGACGAATTACCCTCCGTCCTATGGAGCCTCCGCACAACTCCTAACCGATCTACAAAATACACGCCATTTTTCATGGTATACGGCGCAGAAGCAGTCCTCCCCGAGGACGTTCGATTCAGCGCCCCACGAGTTGTGGCCTACAGCGAAGAAACCTCTAACAGGGCACTCGCGGAAGATATAGATGCACTCGACGAAATATGGGACATCGCACTCGCTAGATCCGCAGTATATCGGCAATCCCTGCGAAACTATCATAGTCGCCGCATACGCCACAGAGCATTCGCGGTTGGAGATCTAGTGCTGCGACTCAAGCAGAAGGAAGGACATAAGCTCGAACCACCCTGGGAAGGACCCTTCATCATACACGAAGTAATCCCAGGCGGAGCCTACAGGTTGAAGAATCCATCGACTGGAGGAATCTATTCCAATCCTTGGAATATTGCGCACCTCCGCAAATTCTATCCCTAGGTTTACTTGTTCTCACAACAAATAAGGCTATGCTAGCCACTCTTGTAGCTCGAATACATGGCTCCTCAGTCATCGCAATAAAAACATGGTTTCTCCATCATATTCATTCGCAACTTCCTATTTTTACGCGCTCAAAAGTTACAGGAACACACCCCATAAACGCACGGGGGCTACGCCTACAACCAAGCATTACAGGAAAAAAACATACATACAAGGTTATACACCTTACAGCAGTTTTACAAACTATACAAGGATACAGGATATGCGCATCCGACAATCAATCAAAGCGCTGAGCATTCTCAGTCGCCAAAACTCTATCTACCTCCTCAGAGGACAATCGGATGATTTTCTCCGCTGCAGGATGAACAACATCATAGAAGGGGGAAATATCATCGATTGGATCATCTGGGAGCCTGGCTACGGAGTTAAAATCTACTTCAGGATACCATATTCGGACAAAGGATAGAGCTACAACCGCGCCGCATGTCATTTGATTGCGCACACACGCGCGAACCTCTCCTTCACGTCCATACAACCTGAGAAGATAGCTCCAGTCTTCAGGACCCCTTTCGAGTGGGTAGAAAGCAACGTTCATCGCAATAAGGACCTCGTGAAAAGAACTCACGAGAATTCTCGCTTGCAGAACACGGAACTTCAAGGTGGCCATCACAAATCCCCGACTGCGATCAGACCAGAAGTTACTCGCATGAGGATTTGAGCTACCAGCCCCCTGAACTATATGGTTTTCAACCCACTGCTTTTCTTCCCTGTCATCAGGTCTGACAACTGAAGAGCAAGCATGCTTGATCAGCTAAGGAAACAAAGCAAAAAGAAGACACGGGGGCTGTATTACTTACACAGCAAATCCCTCGCAACCAGCGATAATTCATCCATGAGGAACTGCTCACGTTCAGCCGCCAGTTTTTGCTTGGACTTCGCCACATCGGCTATACCGCGCAAAGCTTTAAGCTGACGCTCACCCTCCCGGACCTTATCACGAAGACCAGCATAGGTGCCAACCGCGGCAACAAGGGGATTTACTGGAGTAGCATGTCCACTCGAAGATTCTGCAACTACCCCGGTAGCCTGGAAGAATACAAGGAAAGAAGTAAGAATCCCTATTCGAAGTATTTCTAGTCGCACATCTGACAAAAGTGCTCGGGGGCTACTCCCATCGGGAGAAAATACACAAACTACGGGAGGCTCCAGAACGAACACTTTGATTAAAGACGATGAAAATACGGGAATACATCCCAAGGTTCATTACATTCACGAAGGAAAGGAAAAAAGAACAAAACTAAGAAACTACAGTGGTGCTCCCACTAGTGGCAGTCGCCCCTCCTTTCAGTCGAGCAAATAGCTCAGACAGCTTCCGAGCAAGAATAGTGGCCTGCTCGCCAAAACGAGAGAGCCGTACCTTTTTGCCCGTCGAGGGGTCGACTAGAAGAGCTGAGTAGGCCTCCTCCAAACCATTGACTCCGTGCGCCAGCGCGAACTGAATCGCAGTCTTCGCACAAGACTCCGACTGGGCGACTGCGTAAGCATCCAGGAGATTGCCCTCCGAGAAGATCTTCAGCAGGCCGTCTAGTGCAGATGGAGGTACAGCGTTGGCGAGGAAGCGACTCTGCAATTGCGACAACACTTGGGTGGCATCTCCAATCAAGGAGCACACTCCTTCGGCATGCCTCTTGAATTGAGCAAGTGTGTCGGTTAACACATCTACTCGCTGGATCCCAGGGATCTCCAAAGGAACATCCAGAAGACCTGCAAAGGAAAAGAATGTCAAAATTTCGCAAGTTCACCAAGACAAAAGATACAATTGCGAGATCCTAGGAATCTTACCCGCGAAACGCCCAGCAAGGGGACGGAGGAATGTGACAAGGTCAGAATCGGCCTTATTGCCAGCTTCCTGTTGATCCTTCAAAGCTTTTCTCGCATCCTCGAGTTGCCTGTCAAGATCCTCCGACCGCATGCGGGAGGCCTCCAGCTCTTGTCGAACAGCCGCTAAATTAGCTTCCTGAGTGGTTGCCCGCTCAGAGAGCTTGACTCTCTCGGACTCCGAATGTTCGAGTTGAGCTGCGCAATAAAATTTGTTAGACATCAAGAATGGACACGAGAACAGAAACAAAAGAAGACAATGAGATTTACTCTTAAGGAGCTCGTTCTCGGTGTGGAATAGACTACAGTGTGACTGAAGCCTCTCGCACTCCGATTCGGCAAGAACAACGCGGCGGCCGATCGCCGCAAGCGAGTCAACAAGCGACTGCAAAAGTACAGAAGTAGAAGAATTAGAAGATGTAAATTAGAGCCTGTACCCGATTGAATTCAATCGACTATAGCCTCGGGGGATACTCCCATCGGGAGCACTGACGTGCACCCGATAGAAATCAAGACGAAGAAAATAAAGCAAGATTTTGAGCCTGTAGCCGATCGCAAGCAATCGACTACAGCCTCGGGGGCTACTCCCATCGGGAGCACTGTCGTGCACCCGATACAAACGCGAAGACAAACTACAAAGTTTACCTGGCCCGTGGCGCGGTAGAGAGGATCTGCGGAGCTGTCCGTCGCTTCTTTCGAAGCTGAAGTCCTGGCGGCAAAGCTAGGAGCTTCACGTTCCGCAGTCGCTGCATTGGGGGCTGCGCTGGGAGAATTCTGGACGGTGCCAGCATTGGGAGCTCCACCCGCAGTTCCTGCCTTGTTCCTCTTTTCGGGAGGAACACAAGAAGCATACCTGCGAGGGCTGATGGCCTGCACACTGCAGCAAAAAAGAACAAGGAATCAAACATAAGCGCAGAAGAAAGAACGTTCGACTAAGAACGAGGAAAATAACTTACTCGTCATCTTCATCTTCATCCAGCAAATCCGCGTTCCAAGCGGTTGCGATTACTGGGAATGAAGGCGAGGGAGCGAGGGAGCGAAGTGGAGTCGCGGAGATAGGGGCCTTCCCGGGCGATTCCTCTAAGGAATTATCCTTGGAGGTAGCCTCGTTATCGTCCTCTACCCGACGATGCTTGCAACGACGTAGGCCGCCATTCGAGCCCTCCGCATCATCCGAAGAATCGTCCTCGGAGCTCGAGGAAGCATCGGCTACACTAGTATCGGCTAAGCCGTCCAGATGACTCGCCAATAACTCTGAGGCGTCCTCTCCCGCAACTGGCGGGTAGCAGTTCGCCACCGCTAAGCTCTACAAAGACGGAAGAGGGAGGCGAGAAGAATTTCAGTCGACCAAAGACTTAAAGCAAAGAAGAAAATAATGACGAACAGGAAGGATAAAACTAACCTCGGCTGGTGGAGGTTTCGAAGCGTCGAAGGCTTCGACTGAGCAGTCGGGGAACTTCTCCCCCACCTTCAAGCTGGTGACAGCCGCGATTTTCTTCTCGAACTCAGCATTCGAAAGTTCCTCGCGGCTCACTCGGCTAGGGTCTTCAGCGCCTTGGTATTCCCACATGGTGGAAGGCCTTTGCTGCAGCGGCTGGATCCTGCGCTTCAGAAAAATACTCGCCAGGTGCAGCCCATTGAGTACCACTCCGGCGGTTTGATCCCGGAGAGCGGACACTCTTGCGAGTAGGGGCGTGACGACCTGGGTTTCTTCGGCTGACAGCTTGTGCACCCAGGACTTCCGCCTCTTCAAAACAGCGAACGGGTGGAATTCCACGAGCCCACCCGAGCTGTTGTCGATAACGTAAAACCACTTTTTCCGCCAGCCTTGGGCGGAGTCGACGAAGTGCATGTTGAAGTAGCTGCTCTCCAGTCGCGCCTGGATCCCGAAGCCGCCTGTGCGCAGCGGCTCGCCAGGCTCGGAGTCCACCCGCGATTTCTCGCGGAAGATGCGAACTTTGAAGAGGGCCTTCCACAGCGTCCAATGAGGGCGAATGCCAAGAAAGCATTCGCAGAACACGATGAAGCACGAAATGTGCTGCACCGCGTTCGGAGGAAGATCGTGAAGCTGTATGCCATAGACATGCAACAACCCGAGGAGAAAAGGATGGAGAGGGAAGGAAAGACCCCGAGACACGTGGTCCGCAAAGACCACGCGCTCGTTCGATTGCGGGTGTGGTACCTCTTCTTTCTTCCCGAGGCGCACCCGCTTCTCAGATTCAGCCGGCAGCAGCCCCTCCCGCTGCATCTCCTTGATGCTCTTCGCGGTGGTATTGGGCGAGCGCTAGTCGCCGGCCCGAGGTGCCGGTTGCACGGAAACGTCTCCGGATGCGGAAGCAGCAGCACCACGTCTTTTGCCTCCGGCCATGGCCAGCAGTGTGAGCTCGAGCGCAAGGAAGAAGATGAGCACGAGGAAGAAGATGGTTGAAGGCAAAGGCTGGGAAAATTTTACCGCAGCGCTAAGTCCCGTATTTTTACACGAAGCGGGTCAATCTCAGCCACTCGATGCGCTACGTGGCACGTATCGCAGCCACCACGTGTGAAGATGAAACGAAGGGGCGGTGAACGCTGTTCCGTGCCACGATCTTAACAGAAGATCGTGCGCATTTACTGCGCAGTTCGCGTAAAAAACGGAGGCGACGTCTCGTTTCCCGGTCAAAAAGCTGACTAGGTGGGCCAGCCCATCTGCTACCACTCCGTCACGTCCCATTGGGAGGAGAAAAGTGCGCCATGACGTCATGGCACGCATCATCAAATTCAAGAACTTTCGAATGGACAATTCAAACACGAAAATAGCTTCGTATGAAATTCCTTCGACTAAAGGCAATTCCTTTACGAATAAATCATGGAGCAAGACTTCTTTTAAACAAGAGAACTATCCTATACACGAAAACTCTTTCGTATAGGCGCAACAGTCCAAACATGAAAACTCTTTCATATGGGCACGACTATCTACAGTACGAAAACTCTTTCGACTGAGTCTTAAACAATCATTCGGGTAGAAAGAACCTACCTCCATTCACGCATGATATTTCTACATCATAAAAACCTGGATTGTTTAGCCGACTAGGCACATACGGATGCCATATTCTTCGAATATGAAGGTAAGACCCAAAAAGATCTTTCTTAAGGGCCTGGAATCGCACTCGAAAGCTGCGTCCTCCGGTATAGTTCCCTGTCAACAACACGAAGAAAAATCCTAGCGGACGCGCCGGGTACCCTCATAGGTTAAGTTCGACTCGATAAGTCCACAACGGCCCAGTCGCAACAATCACCTTATCGGGTTCGAGTCGGAGGTCTCGAATCTGTGTAGGCCAGGAATGTTTTTGCCC
Source organism: Alopecurus myosuroides (assembly GCA_028641055.1). Classification (NCBI taxonomy): domain Eukaryota; kingdom Viridiplantae; phylum Streptophyta; class Magnoliopsida; order Poales; family Poaceae; genus Alopecurus; species Alopecurus myosuroides. The sequence goes on along the minus strand of CM054060.1, from coordinate 300,534,052 downwards.
TAGTCGCAATTAATTGGCCCTGATCTCCCGGGAGAGCCAAGCTACTGTGCCGCATCCTTCTGCAAATAAAGCCGCAATAACAGGCACCTAAGTCGCTCGACACTCGAGCATAAGGACTCATTGCACAGGGAACACACCCTTCAAAACAGTAAGCAGGCAAGTTGTTTATTCAAAAGGAAAAGCAAGGCCAAAAAAGGTTTGACCGTCTACTCGACTGGAAAATTCCCACTCGAGCAAACGCTCGGGGGCTACTGACGAAGATATGGATTCTGGATCTTGCGGATAAGGATACCCCCTCTCAGGCCCAAGGTGAAGGCCCAGGAAGAGGAGCCCTTGGAATACTCCAGAAGGCCCACGTGAAGCCCACCCGCATTAAACTTGCGGGTTAAGTTAGAAAACATGTAACCGACCTAATTAGGGTTGGAGTCCTCTCCGGGTAGAACTCGATACCTGGCCGCCTATATAAGGCCAGGAGAGCCCCCGAGAGAGGACCAAGCAATACCGCACGACCAAAAGCCTTGAAATCGAGACCTACTCTCGATTCGAGCACAACCTTTGTAACCGATCTAATCTTTAATACAGATCGACAAGAGGCAGGAGTAAGGGTTTTACCTCTACGAGGGCCCCGAACCTGGGTAAATCTCGCCCCCTGTCTAGCCGACGATTCCACCGGCGCTCATGGGTTCTCCTAATCGAAACCCGATAGGTTCATCGAAGGGATTTGTTGAGTCAGGGATTCGACAGCCCTATAGCTAATGCAACAAATCAAATTCGAAAATTCTTAGCAATTCGATGGATTGCAATCGGACAGGAGAAATCCTCTCCTGCGATGACATCACCCTGAGGTCAGCATAATGTCAGGGGAGATTTTTCTTATTCTCTTTATTTTAATTTTGAATTAATCTGGACATGACAGGTGGGTCCCACCTGTCAATTTAAAATTGGTAGAAAATAATTACAATTTATTAATTCAATAACTTTAATTCTATAAATCAGAAAAATATAAATAATATACCATATTAATAAGAAAAATAAAATCTAAATGTTTATCAACTTTTCAAAAATGATTGATAAAGTTTAAAACTAAACATTTTCTTTAATTAAATTAAATTATTTAAAATTGAGAAAAATAATAAATAATTCATAAAATCGGAAAAATACAAGTTATATACCAAAATGCTCCAAATGACTTATGCAACTCATATATGATGTTTTGAAAGTCATTTGACCAAGTTTTCATGTGTGCAGTATTTTGCCTAGTCAGTTAATTCATTTAAAAATTAATAAATTAATAACTTATCCAAATATTTTCAGAAAACATAAAATGTTATATCAAATTAAAGAGAAAAGCAATTCCAACTCAAATATGTCAAACACAAAACATTTTTTTTAACTTATAATTTTTTTTATAAAAGTATAATAAAATTCTGTAGTGTTCTATTATAACCAAAAATAACTGCCATAACGTTATTTTCCTTATTAATAAAACCTCATGTTTTCACACCTACTAAACCTATCATCACAAGTCATTATCAAGTTTTGTCATGATAGAGTAGTGGTATTAGTTCATAATTTTCAATTCAACTCCTTGTCATTAGCTCTACACCTTTGAGCATAAAATAAAATGTGTCTGTTATCTTTTTCATAGTTGTTTTCCATGTGTTGTTGTTTTGTTATCTAACCAAGTAATAAACACTTCTACCTAAACATGATAACAATTGTTTGCTAAGTAAAAGTGAAACACATGTAGGTATAAAAGAAGTAACAACCACATCACCACAGGTAATGAAACATTTCACCTAAAACCCGTGTGAATAAGTTATCGTATTAAACGTGGCTTACACTTGTAAGCTGGGGTATTTTCCAGGGTATTTCATGATGCATATCATTACTATGCATGTATCATCCTTGCCAGTGTTTTCTGTAGTCCTTACCGGGACTACTTTGCTATCTTTCAGATGTCGGGATTTTCTACGCGACCCTCGAACCCCGAAGACATGGATTATTATTGTTATTTCGATCTCAGGCAAGTTCATCACTTGCTCATATCTTTTACAGTACTTCATAACAAACTAATTGCAAAAACTCTATCGTATTACCACCTAGTCTCATAAGAATGCATGATCCTATTGTTATAGTAATATGACTAATTGAATGACTACCCAAGTGGTAGTGTTATGTTTGGTGGGCGGATGGAACCATGGTAAGATGAATGGGTCAAAGGAAGGTTCCATCTGCATGGGAAAGTATTACCTAGGAATTAATCACAAATTCCGTCAAAACTCGGTGCACCGTAAATACCGCGTTGACCATGGGTCTTCTATGGGTGAAGTAAGTCAGTTGTGATCTTCTCTCGTTCGCATGTCAACGGGCTGCCAGAGACGTACGCTGTAGGTCTTGCGGGACTACATGCACATGGGTGGGAGCCCTTACGTCCCACGGACTCTGGGGTCTATGAGTGTCTGGCAGGGGCGCCTAAGTCTCCATCATGAGGGGTGGAATCAAGGGCTCAACCTGCTGGTGGAAATGGGTGGGCATGCGTTGTGCGGAGAAGCACGGTTTGGCTTGGACCAGCAACCGGGCCCCACACATGAGTGGGAGTGGACAGGAATGTACACCTGGTTGTGCAACATGGTCTTGGTCGCCCATGGATAAAGTAATGCACCTTTGCAGAGTGTAATAGGATGTGGCATGTTACCCCCTGTTCCGAGAAGGAACTGCGAACGCTACCGGAAAGGCAACGCCATGAAGTTCTAGTCCTGTGATGGTCTGGCGGGCATAGTTTTCGGAATTAAAAGCAGCCTCTTGAAGAAAGATTTACAAAAACCTTGCATTAGCTTATGACTCTTTTGAGGCTAAAGCTGCAGTTAGTGCATCAAACTACCCACTATATATCATGAACTTGCTGAGTAACGCCCGTTACTTATTCATTCCCGTTTGACCCCTGCTTAGAGTTGAAGCCTAATGGAAGTCGTCACCGTGAAGCCATCGATGTCTAAGGAAGCTAGGTGGGGTCATCTCTTACTTAGCCAGTAAAGCATCGTCATCAACAATGCTGGTGGAGGAGAATCTATCAAGGTGTAGGTGGAGACCATTCTTGGAATTAGTTCTTTACAAGCCATAGATTAGGGCTTACTTCAGCCATAGTAGATTAGGTTCTAATCTAGAGTTATTCTCCAGCTTGGAACTTCGAATTGCTTCTTCTGATGTTTCATTTGCACGAGATCTTATTTGATGCATCAAGGAGATTCTCAAGATTTTGTAATGAAGTTTGTATCCTATAGCTTTGCCTGGTCCTGCCATGTTTCTGTTGTACCACTCTGAGAGATGTAATATTCATGGATAAGTCCTTCTGTGAGTATTATGTCACCGACTTGCGCACTACACATGAAGTGGTGTGCTGGGTCATCTCAGATGGTATCAGAGCAAAGAGACCTTAGGTTTAAAACCTTTTAGGAGATCTATAGGTTGGTAAAGAGTATAGGAAGCCATCTTATCTAAACCATATTTCCTACAACTATGATGATCATCCTCTTGAGAATGATATGATCATACTTGTATAGAATGTTCTTACTCAACTTGAGTAAATATACTTATCTATTTTCTTTATACCTAGGTATGAATAGTTAGAAGTTTATCATGTATCAGTGTTATTGAGAAAAACAGAGTTCTGACATAGTCAGAGATGGTTAAGTCAAAGTGATGATTACCCCATTCTATGAATGAATAGGATGGAGTAGAAAATGGTATAGAGCAAGTATAAGAATCAACTATAAGGAATGTTTGAGAATCCTGAACTGTCATTAAGCCATGGTAACTATGGGGTATATACCATATCCTTAGTTATCAAGTCTAGAGGTGATTAAAATAATAGTATAGGATAGGGTTAGGGGAAGGCATAAGCATTGATGGAAGCTACATTACTACTCCTAAGGAGGGATCAACAACATGAAGGATCAATATAGACCATGAGAATCTTATCATAATCAAGATGAAGTAATTCAATTGACATGGTGCTTAGTCCTATATGGAACCAATTTAGACAACAACTACTATAGGATCATTTTGTCTTGGTTTATTCCATTGCAGTAAGGCATGCAATTGGAGTAATTACCAAGTCAAAGAGTGGTTGTGTAGATTAGTATTATGAGATAATATATACCTACTTGTAGTGTATAGCATTTAAGAGCCTTGGTACTTGAGATGTTTTACTCTAAGTACTTTTATTCCACGGGCTTTTGATGCACGAGTGATAAACTCCATTTGGGATTTATTGGATCTTATTTGGATCTTTGATTGACTAGATCTATACATGAAGATTGAACTTGATGTGCAAATGCATGTGCAAACACTGAGTTCTTTCTTGATGTTACTGGTCTATAAGGCATAGGGATAGTATGAGAGCGGTCTGAGTTATCAGCAGATTGATACAACCACAAAAGCTCTGGAAAACCAAGAAGTCAAGAAGGCAGAAGTCAATGAATCCACTGATGGGAATGGATAACATTCACATCTTGTTTGGAGTTGGTGAGATACTTCATAAACACATGGTGAGCTACCACAAGTGATGCCAAGATGATAACATGTGTAGTTATATCCTAGAATGAAATATGTAGAAGTTCGATAAGTTAACTTATAGAGTCACCCTGTAGAAGTCAAGACCCAAATATGTAGAAGGATCATAGTAAGTAAACAGTGGAATAGGTTATAGTCACCTGTAGGAAATATTTAAAACTCGAGGAAACTCGAAGATATTTTCACTAAAGAGATGAGTCTAAATCAATGTACACTATGTTGTACAAGCTTCTTTGAGCATTATTTCTCTTGAGACCATTAGATTCAACCAAATGGAAATCAAACCATAGACGGTATCCAGTGTACCGGGAATCTTATTGGTTATTCACCATATGGTGGATGTGCCAAATGTTCTTAGAAAAGTTGTGAGAGGTAGGAAACAATACCTATTCATCGGAGAAGGAAACATGGTATCCACTACATGGTGGAAATACCACGTGGTCTTCGTGACACCATTAGGAAGGTATAGTAATAAACAGAGTTGTCATAATAACAGGCTTAGTATTAGATTATCATGCAAGACAGTGGAAGGTGAACAATCTAGACAAGAGACTACACATGCCACGGTCAACACAAGAAAACAGCTGTGATGAATCAACGGTCCGCACAAGTTCTCTCTGCCAGTTTTATGTGAGAGAGGTTGAACTTCGGTACGAAGTTCTTGTTAAGGGGGACATACTGTAACATCCCAGTGTTGGGAGGTTATAAGGATCTAAATATAATATGTGCATTTGCAAAGCATGCATCTTAAAATACGGGAAATTTTGGCGCGAAAGTTTAAACAAACCAAAGTGACCAATGTTTCACTTGACATGATGAAATAGGTTTAGGTCATCTGGCCAGGAGTACATTTGGAGTGATCTTTATAACATTGTATCTCTACAAACTAAATCATTTGATAAGACAAACCAGAATTGGTTATGATCAAACACAAACTCTCAACAACCTTAACCACAAGTCAATAAGTGACTTGGGATAATTCACTAGGTAACTACAACCAAAGAGGGGTGAGTATTCAAATCACATAAGTGATGATCATACTTCCACAAATGAGTAATACTCAATTCAACCATCTTATCAACAGAGGTGCCATGTCCTCTCAAACAACACCTCTTTAAATTATCAATCATTCACATACACCTCTTATAAATTATCTCATAACTACTAAGTGCACCTTCACAATCAAATAACAAAGGTTTACTAGAACACAAATGATACCCACAAGTCTTAACTCAAAACCCACCAGTGGGAAATGATATAATAATTGTATTAACACATTTATCGAATATGTACATATCTCATCAACTATAAAAGAAGTACCTAAACGAAGAAATAAATCTTCTTAAACTACTGTTAAACCTTGATCATCACATATGATATTCCCAAACCTCTATATCTGCATTAAGAATGACAAAGGTCATTAAGAGAAGAATATAAAGTGACAACATGACACCTGAGAAAAACAACTATCAATTATGACATAAGTCATTAAACCCCCAAAACCTTCGTATGCTCATTGTCTCAATCATCTTATATAAGTAAGCATATGAGATCTCAACACATCAATGAAACATGTGATCAATTTACTATTAAGTTATCATTTCATAAGCATTTCACACTTCTATTCAAATCAACATTCAACAACTAAAGTATCTTTGATATAACTAATGAATAACAACAAGTTATAACCTCTACTAGAGGAATTGAATGGATAGCTAAGTAACACCAAACATATATGAACAAGCCCATATCCTATGGGAAATAAAATATGAAGTATATGGAAGAATAATAAAAGCATGAACTAACTCTTAATCTAGATCTTGATATGTTGGCTAGACCATTGCATCTTGTTTCCCAACCCTCTCCAAGTTATTTTGCAAGAGAAGAAACCACAAGACAGGAGGAACTACCACAGAAAGATCTTCAAGAAGATTATTTAGAGAATTCTAGAAGTTCCACTTCAATCTATTATAAAAGTATTTGGAAACTCTTATATCTTGATCTGATCTTATTAACTCCTCTTGAAATAGTGTGATATTCCAATGTTACTGTTATATAGAAGTACTTTGGTAGCAAGTTTCTAGACCTTGTTAATAGATCACTTTTGTATACTCAAACAATTTAATGTCATACACAAATAAACAGGAGGTTGAATAACCTAGTTCTTCTATGCCATCGGGATATGAAAAGTAATTTGGGACAAGCCTTGCAAACTTTCTCACGGACTCTTCTTATATGTATCTGGCAAATGGATGTCTTAAAATGAAATTATATTTCTTTATAATCATCTAAGTAAAATCCTTGCTTGGAGTAATTGGATGTCTTCACCACAATGGTGAGACAGTTGAGGTTGGAAACCAAGGTAGGAACCTACCTGCAATGGACAAAGGTGATAACAGAAGACAAGTGGCAACTAGAGAGAAGAACATCAAGAAACAGAAGACCACAAGAAGCAACACTGCCTCAGTAAGGGATCATAAGAAATTATCCAGTGAATCATTAGGATATATTAGAGAACCATTAACCTCTGTCAAACTCATCAGAGATGAGGAGCTCATAATAATATCTTTACTGGAAATTATTATCAAGTATGAAATAATAACCAGGCATTGCATCCACATGTCTTTGATATGTGGAGGTTAATGGTAACATGCTTAATACCTTGTTTCCCATATCCTTTTCATATGTAAGACTAACATATGATAACAAAAATTCATCTACATATAACCATGTAAATGATTACATGTTCTAAAACAACATGAGATAATATCCACATTTGGAAACTGGTGAAAAACAAAAAAAAAAGGTTCCAAAGACACATGTTTTCCACTTGGTAAAGAACCTAATTTATCAAGTAAAGCTTACACCCACCTAAGTAAAATGTCAACCAAAATTGTGAAGAGTTTGAATTATGAAAAATTACATAGCATCATGCAATAAAACAAGTCTTTTCACCCATTAAAATCATTTGGTTTGTAATGGAATAAAATTCCATACTTGGTGATTTTCATGATAGTGCATAGAAATATTACTATCTAGTTTTACCAAATGATTTTCTGAAAGATTAATATCTAAAAAAATTCACCATTATTTCAATAACATGATGGTTGTGCCATATTCAAATGATAGGATTTATGAAAGAAGTTTAAAACCCATTTGAAGTTGAAATGGATTTAAAATAACAAAAACCCCTCAATGTAGCACCCTAAGTATAAAAATTAAATCTTGTTCAAAATTGAAAAATAAAAACATGGTGAGATTGGAAATTTGATAAAGTTTCCAAATATGATATTTATTAATTTTTATGTTTGCAAATAGGCCCTGAAAACAGGGGTTTCTTTGCAGTTTTTAAGACAGAAGGGCTAAACTATAAATTATAGAAATTTGTAGGCGATTATGTGAAAAATCATCATCTTCAACCTTTGACAGTAGGACGTTGTGCGTGTCGTCGTAGACGTCGCCGTGCCACCTCCTGTGTGCCTCCCTGCCCTCGTGGATAAGACCACAGAGGCGTACGCATCGAGCTCTACCTCCCCATCCTCGTTTTGCTCTCTCTCTCTTTGTCGAATCTCTGACTCTACAAATCCCTTCGGTGACCCTATCGGGTTTCGACTAGGAGAAGTCATGAGCGCTGGTGAAATCGTCGGCTAGACAGGGGGCGAGATTTACCCAGGTTCGGGGCCCTCGTAGAGGTAAAACCCTTACTCCTGCCTCTTGTCGATCTGTATTGAAGATTAGATCGGTTACAATGGTGTGCTCAAGTCGAGAGTAGGTCTCGAGTTCAAGGCTTTTAGGTCGTGCGGTAATTGCTTGGTCCTCTCCTGGGGGCTCTCCTGGCCTTATATAGATGGCCAGGTCTCGAGTTCTACCCGGAGAGGACTCGAACTCTAGCTAGGTCGGTTACAAGTTTCCTAGCTTAATCCGCAAGTCATTGCGGGTGGGCTTCACGTGGGCCTTCTGGAGTACTCCAAGGGCGCCTCTTCTTGGGCCTTGGCGTTGGGCCTGAGAGGGGGTGTCCTTACCCGCAGGGTCCAGAGTCCATATCTTCATCAGTAGCCCCCGAGCGTCTGCTCGATTGAGATTTTTCCAGTCGAGTAGACGGTCAAACCTTTCTTGATCTTCGTTTGGAGGACCAGCTCGACTGTTATTGTTTTCTAAAGGGTGTGTTCCCTGTATCATGAGTCATCATGCTCGCGTATCGAGCAACACAAGTGCCTGTTTTATACGGCTTTTTTCACAGAAGGATGTGGCACAGTAGCTTGGCTCTCCCGAAAGATCAGGGCCAATTAATTGCGACTAGGGCAAAAAAATTCCTGGCCTACTCATTTTCGAGACCTCCGACTCGAATCCGATGAGGTGATTGTTGCGACTGGGCCGTTGTGGACTTATCGAGTCGAACTTAACCTATGGGGGTACCCGGCGCGTCCGCTAGGATTTTTCTTCGTGTTGTTGACACGGAATTATACCGGAGGACGCAGCTTTCGAGTGCGATTCCAGGCCCAAAAGAGAGATATTTTTGGGTCTTACCTTCATATTCGAAGAATATGGCATCCGGATGTGCCTAGTCGGCTGAACAATCCAGGTTTTTATGATGTAAAATTATCATGTGTAGAAGAGGTAGGCTCTTCCTACCTGATCGATTTGTTTGAGTTCCACACGAAAGAAATTTCGTGTCGGAAGAGAAATTAAGTCCATATGAAAGAGTTTTCATGCTTGGAGCGCTGTGCCCATACGAAAGAGTTTTCGTGTACGGGGTATTTTTCTCTTGCTCGAAGAGGTTTTGCTTCATGAGTTGTTCAGAAAAAAGTTGCCTTTATTCGAAGGAAATGTTGTTCGTACGAAGATATTTTCGCGTTTGAGCTTCCAATCGAGAGATCTTGATTTTGAATGATGTATGCCATGACGTCATGGCGCACTCCTCTTCTCCCGATGGGACGTGACAGAGTGGCAGCAGATGGTGGCCCACCTGGTCAGCTTTTTGACCGGGAAACGAGACGTCGTTCCCGGTTTTTACGCGAGACGCGCAGTAAATGCGCACGATCTTTTGTTAAGATCGTGGCACGAAACAGCGCTGGCCGCCGCTTCGTTTCATCCTCACGCGTGGCGGCCGTGATAAGCGCCACGTAGCGCATCGTACGGCTGAGATCGTCTCGCTCCGTGTATAAGTACGGGTCTTAGCGCTACGGTGAAATTTTCCCAGCTCCTTGCCTTCATCTTCTTCCTCGCGCCCATCTCCTTCTTCCTCGCGCTCGAGCTCGTGCTGCAAGCAATGGCAGGCGGAAAAGGCGTGGTGCTGTCACTTCCGCGTCCGGGGAACCCTCTGCGCAACCCGCGCCCCGCGCCGGCGACTGGCGCTCCCCCAACACCACTGCGAAAAGCATCAGGGAGATGCAGCGGGAGGGATTGCTGCCGGCGGAGACGGAGAAGCGGGTTCGCCTCGGAAAAAAGGAAGAGGTACCTAACCCGCAATCGAACGAGCGCGTGGTCTTTGTTGACCACGTGTCTCGGGGTCTCTCCTTTCCTCTCCAACCTTTCCTCCTCGGGTTGCTGTATGTCTATGGCATACAGCTTCACGATCTTCCTCCGAACGCGGTGCAACACATATCGTGCTTCATCGTGTTCTGCGAGTTCTTTCTCGGCAATCGCCCGCACTGGGCGCTTTGGAAGGCGCTCTTCAAAGTCCGGATCTTCCGCGAGAGATCGCGGGTGGAGTCTGAGCCCGGCGAACCACTTCGTACGGGCGGCTTCGGGATCCAAGCTCGACAGGTGGGCAGCTACTTCAACATGCATTTTGTCGACTCCGCCCAAAGCTGGCGGAAGAGGTGGTTCTACGTCATCGACAACAGCTCGGGTGGGATCGTGGAGTTCCACCCGTTCGCTGTTCTGACAAGGCGAAAGTCCTGGGGGCACAGGATGTCAGCCGAGGAGAATCAGACCGTCGCGTCCTTACTCGCAAGAGTAGCTGCTCTCCGGGATCAGACTGCGGGAGTCGTGCTCAATGGGATGCATTTGGCGAGCATCTTCTTGAAGCGCAGGATCCAGCCTCTTCAGCAAAGGCCCTCCGCTATGTGGGAGTACCAAGGCTCAGAGGACCCCAGCCGAGTAAGCCGCGAGGTTACCCCCGAGTAGGGTAAAGGCAAGTGGTAAAGGCGGCTTACAGAAGAGAGGTTTGGTCGAGTAGCCGACTACCTGGTACTCGCTACCCGGTCGACTGCTACTCGGTCTCACCTCAAGATGACCAGAAGGAGATATCAATCAAGTTCTATCCTTTCGAGTAGAAGAGTTGGCCCGAGTACAATTGGCGGGAACAATTGGCGGGAACCTACTCGGGCCAGAAAGTCAAAGGAGCCGTTCTGACACAGGATCCCGCGTATCCTGGGTCCGTACTTGGCAGCATTCGAACTACTGTTCATCTGGGACCGGCCTGCCTGACAGTGACAGCATGGAAGCAGGCCGTGGCAGGATAAGGGGGGCCTACTCTGTGCCTAGGTACAGTGATACCAGTCTGTCCCCTAGTTTTGCCCAACGACTTTCCAGATGAAGCCAAGGTTAGGAACCAAAGCTGTCAGCGGGAACCCGGAAGAAGGACGGTGTGCACACTATGTCGACACTTGTCCATGTTTGGACGTATCCGGCTGGGCACCAGGTATATAAGGTGCCCCGCCGCCTCCTGCGCGAGGCATGCACACATTAAACCCTAGAAACCCTAAGTTCTTGACCTAGCTCTACTCGAAAAGAGGAGAGTGGCTACTCGGTAGCGATATCATTTGTACTGTGGCTACTCGGAGAAACATCATAATACATACAGAGAGGCAGGAGTAGGGGTTTTACCTCCTCACGAGGGCCCTGAACCTGGGTAGATCGTGTTGTTTGCAGTGTGTTGTTCTTACCTCACGCGGCTACTCGTCGCGTGATCCCTCCCCGGACACCTCCAGCGTCCTTCGTCCCCACATCTTTAGCCATCCCATGGCATCTGCCGTGACACCACCACGACAGTTGGCGCCCACCGTGGGGCAACCAGCGGCGCTGGCTGGGGTTTCTGTTCGGACGGGATCTTCTTCAGCGGAGCGCGTGGTCTGTGGCCTTGTCCACAGATTCGGCTCCTTCGACTTCGTCACCGACAACGCCGGCTGTTTCGGCGGCATGGCCATGCCTGAGGGCGGCTCGGTGATCTCCTTCGGCTCTCACCTCGTCTACGTCGCCACCGTCGCCAACCGCGCGTACCCCGAGCTGGTGCATGACGCGGAGGATCCTCCCGCGGTGATTGCTGCTCGCGGAAGGCCCGCATGCAGCTCTGCGAGCTGCGCAGAGGTGATGGTGACGGGTTTGGCGGCAAACACTGGCGCAGCTACTACTGGCGCTGCGGCCGTCGTCGAGGAGGTTGACGAACCGCCTGCTGGTGGCAGGACTCACCGGCCCTACGAGAGGGAGAACAACTTGCCGCCTTCCACCTCTACGGTCATCCCCGCGTCAGCTGCGCGAGCCGGTATGCCCACTCCCACCGACATCGAGCTCCTAGCCGCGAGGGAGCAGCTCGAGCGGCAACGCCAGGAGCTGCTTGCCGAGCAGGCGGAGTTGGAGAAGATCAGGCTTGAGCTGAGTTTAGACGAGCTCGAGTACAACAAGGCTCACGGCTTCACGCCGGTTGCCAGGAGGCCCAGCAGAGTAGGCGCTACGCGGCGTAACTTGGGTGTCGAGATGGCAACAGTTGCGGAGGTGCCCGCTCAGTCCGCCACCGCGAACACCTTCACAAGGCCAAGGTATAGCACACCCGCCAAGACGCTCAGAGCTGCAGAGGCCGTGGCTGCCGAGTTGCCGCGCCTGGATGGAGAGGCGCGTCTCAGGCAGCAGGAGAGGCTCAACGAGTTGGTGTTGGAGGCCGCTAGGCAGAACGAGGAGTTCCGGAAGGCCAACCCGGGGGCTGGAGCTTCGCAAGTGGTTCACTCGCACGCGGCTAGATCTAACGATCAGGCCTCGTCTCCGCATCCCAGCCGCGAGAAGAGCCACATCGGGCGCTCGGGTAGAGACAGGCAAATGCAGGTGTATGACCCGGCTGCTGCCGCGAAACAGGTTGCTGTGCCGCAGCAGCCCGGGCGGGAACACAACGCTGCAAGAGCAGGCTCTCAAGCCCATCAAGCTCAAAGCCGTGCCCGAGATGCCGCGCGCCCAGGTTCTTCTCGGCAACCCGCAGCTCAGCCTACTCGGCAGAGGCAGCAGCCGCGCCCAGCGGTACCAGTCGCCAACCCGGTGGAGCAGCCCGCAGCTATGCAGGTGGATAGAAATGATGATGGCTACTCGGCTATGGAGATGGCTGGTTATGACATCCATGACCGTGTCGGCGAGCGCGTGTTGGCGCCTGGAGATGCAAGGCACCAGCTGGACCGTATTAGCTTGTCGGCGCGGCTTGAGAGCACGGGTCCTCCTGGCCCCAAGTGCTTTGGCCCGCGCATCATGAACGAGCCTTCCGTGAAGGGCTTCCAGCTTGCAAGGGGAACCAAGAGTTACAATGGCAGCACCAAGCCTGAAGATTGGCTCAATGACTACGTCACCGCGGTCCATATCGCGAATGGCAACAAGAGATGGGCGGTGCGCTATGTGCCGCAGATGCTAGAGGGTCCAGCTCGCACTTGGCTCAACAACTTGCCCAAGAACAGCATTAACTGCTGGCTGGACTTCTCGGATGCCTTCATCAGCAACTTCACGAGTACATACAAGAGGCCGAATAGGCCACAGCAGCTGTCGGCTTGCAGGCAGCGAGAAGACGAGACGGACCGCGAGTACCTTACTCGGTGGAGCACCTTGAGGAACACCTGTGAGGGTGTGAATGAAGCACAGGCCATCACTTGGTTTGCGCAGGGTTGCCGACATGGCAGCATGCTTTGGCAGAGATTGCAGAGGGAGATGCCGAACACTCTGGCGGAGACCATCAAGATTGCGGATCAGTATGCACTCGGTGATCCCACTCAGCCACTGATGGACTCCTCTGAGCCGAGAAGAAACTTCAACAACAGCAAGCGCAACGAGTTCCGCAACAAGCGCCGAGTAGATACTCAGTATGATCCTGAGGAGGTGAATGCAGTGAATGTCGGAGGCGGTGGTGGCCAAAGGCAGAAACCTGCTGGAGCCTACGGGCAGAACCAGAACCAGGGCCAGGGCAACAAGAAACCGTTCCGCACTGCGCAGTCGGGTAGCGAGAACTCCGAGCAGCCGAAGAAGTTTGTCTTCGATGACATGAAGGATGGCCCATGCAGCTTTCACACCCATCATACCTCGAGGCCCGCTAACCACACTACTCGGCAGTGCGAATGGTGGGATGTGATCAAGAGTGATGGCTTGCCTCCTCCTCCTCCCCTGCCAGCCGCCAATGCTACTGTTCAGCCTACTCGCGCACCTGCAGCTCGGCCGCCAGTGTACCCGAGAAGAGAGAATGTCAACCAGGTGGCTTTAGGAGCCAACCAGAACTTCAACAATGAGAGATACCGCAACAACAACAACAACTACAACCGCAACAACAACAACAGAGGCAACAACAACTACTACCAGGGCAACAACAATGGCAACAATGGCAACAATGGGGGCAATGGCTCCAACCAGTACCAAGAGCACCATGAGAGCTACATGATCTTCACTTCTGAGGCAGTCGACAAGCAGTCACAGCACAGGCGGGCCATGGAGGTCAATGCAGTGATTCCTGCTGTTCCTCACTACATGTACTGGTGCGACCAAGAGATCAGGTGGTCCCGAGTAGATCATCCCAAGGTGATGCCCAATCCGGGTAGCTATGCCTTGGTGCTGGACCCAACCTTCCTGGGTCCCGAGAAGAATGTGAGGTTCAGCAAGGTGCTAATTGACAACGGCAGCATCATCAACATTGTGTACAAGGACACACTCGAGAAGCCTGGCCTGGCCGAGAACATGATGCTGCCCAGCAAGACCACCTTCCATGGCATTGTGCCCGGGATCTCGTGCAACCCGATTGGCCGAGTGTGGATTGATGTGCTATTCGGTACTCGGGAGAACTGCCGCACAGAGCGCTTGCAGTTCGAGGTGGTGGATCATCGGAGCCCCTATCATGCTCTACTCGGCAGGCCAGCTCTGAGCAAGTTCATGGCCTCTACACATGTGGCTTATCTGAAGATGAAAATCCCTGGTCCCAATGGCATCATCACCATTTCGGGAGATTACAAGAAGTCCATGGAGTGTGCCTCTGCTAGCTCCCAGTTGGCGGAATCGATGGTGATTGCTGCCGAGAAGAAGAAGATGTACGAGGTGGTGGCCATGGCTCAGTCCGCACAAGCTGGCGCACAAGGTGTGCCGAGTACCCAGCATGGTACTGCTTTCCAAGCTGCCAAGGAGACCAAGACAGTCCAGGTTGACCCCGAGTTCCCGGAGCGCGTGGCCATCATTGGCTCCGGGTTGGAGGAGAAATAGGAAAGCGCGCTCATCCACTTCCTCCGTGAGAATCGGGATGTGTTCGCCTGGACCAATGAAGATCTACCAGGAGTCCCGAGGGAGTTGGTTGAGCACTCTTTGCATGTGCGTCCTGACGCCAAGCCCGTGAAGCAGGCTATGCGCCGTTTCGGAGATGAGAGAAGGAAGGCCATCGGTGATCAGATCACCAAGCTGCTGATAAGTAACTTCATCATGGAAGTGCTGCATCCGGATTGGTTAGCCAACCCGGTCATGGTCGAGAAGAAAAAGGAAGATCCCAAGGCTGCCACTGCATGGCGCATGTGCGTCAACTACACCGACTTGAACAAGGCATGCCCCAAGGATCCTTTCCCGCTACCCCGCATCGATCAGGTGATCGATTCCACTGCTGGTTGTGAACTGTTGTCTTTCATAGATGCCTACTCTGGTTTCCACCAGATTGCACTCAACCCCGCTGATCAAATAAAGACTGCTTTCATTACCCCGTACGGGGCTTATTGCTATCGTGTCATGTGTTTTGGCTTGAGGAATGCGGGTGCAACCTATCAGAGATGCATGCAGAAATGCTTGCACGACCAGCTCAGCAAGAATGTGCAGGTGTACGTAGATGACATTGTCATCAAAACGAATAAAACACATACTCTGCTTGCCGACCTGGAGGAAACCTTTGCTAACCTACGCAAGTACAAAATGAAACTGAACCCGAGTAAGTGCACCTTTGGTGTACCGGCTGGAAAGCTACTCGGTTTTCTGGTTTCTAGTCGGGGCATTGAAGCCAATCCTTCTAAGATAAAAGCTATTGAGAGCATGTCTTTACCAAGATCACTGAAAGATGTGCAGAAATTCACGGGTTGTTTGGCATCTTTGAGCCGTTTTCTGGGCCGAATGGGCGAGAAGACCTTGCCTCTGTACCAGCTGATGAAGAAAAGTGACAAGTTTGTCTGGACTCCGCAAGCGGACGTGGCATTCAATGAGCTAAAAGCAATGCTGGCTAGCGCTCCCGTCTTGGCTAGTCCGCTACCCAAGGAGCCTATGCTGCTGTACATTGCTGCGACTAACCGAGTAGTCAGCGTGGTGATAGTGGTGGAGCGAGAAGAAGAAGGCAAGAGTGTGCAGCGCCCAGTCTATTACCTCAGTGAAGTGCTGTCCAGTTCCAAGCAAAACTATCCGCACTACCATAAGATGACATATGGTGTGTACCTGGGCGCCAGGAAGCTGAAACATTATTTCCAGGAGCACCCTATCACAGTTGTGAGCTCTGCCCCCATCTCGGATATCATGGGCAACAAGGAGGCAAGTGGCAGAGTAGCCAAGTGGGCGATTGAGCTAGCCGCGTACGCTCCCGCGTATGCGAGAAGAGAAGCAATCAAGTCTCAGGTCCTGGCAGAGTTTCTTGTGGACTGGGCCGAGATGCAGTATGAACCTCCTGCTCCAGTTTCCAACTATTGGAGGATGCATTTCGATGGCTCGAAAGTGAAGGAAGGCCTTGGTGCTGGTGTCGTGCTCACATCACCCAAGCGAGATCAGCTCAAGTATGTGTTGCAGATTCATTTCAAGGCATCCAACAATGTAGCCGAGTACGAGGCAGTGGTGCATGGCTTGCGAGTAGCAAAGGAGGTTGGTGTGCAGCGCATTATATGCTATGGCGATTCAGATCTGGTGGTGCAGCAAGTCTCAGGTATCTGGGATGCTTTGGATGCCAACATGGCATCGTATTGCTTCCTGGTGCGGTCAATGACTGGGTTCTTCGAAGGCTGTGAGTTTCAGCACATTCACCGAGCAGAGAACGAAGCAGCAGACGAGCTATCCAAGTTGGGATCTTCTCGGCAGTCCATCCCGGCAGGGATTGCCTTGGAGCATTTGAGGAAGCCATCCATCAATCCTTCCCCCAACTCGGAATCCATCTTTGTTCCTTCTCTTCCAAGTGAAGTATCTGACCCAATGGAGATTGACTGGGAGAGTGCTGCAGGGAACCCGGGGACTGCCGTCCTCTACTCGGGGACTGCCATTCCCTACTCGGGGACTGCCACTCCGTACTCGGGGACTGCCATTCCCAACCCGGGGACTGCCACTCCGTACTCGGGGACTGCCACTCCTTACTCGGGGACTGCCACTCCTTACTCGGGGACTGCCACTCCGTACTCGGGGACTGCCGCCCTCAACCCAGAGGCTGTCGCATTCATTGAAGAAGTTCTCGCCAATCGGTCTGGGCTGCAAAGAAGCGCTCCTGCTCCTCCGGTGCAACCGCAAGAGCCTGTCCCAATGGAACTGGACGAACCAGTGTTTCCCATACGGGAGACACCGAGTTGGGCTATGCCCATATTATCCTTTCTAAGGGACGGTACTTTACCTGAAGATGAGGTGACTGCGAGGCAGATTCAGAGAAGGTCCAAGGGCTACACTATAGTCCGAGATGTGCTGCACAAGAGAAGTGCCACTGGTGTGCTGCAACGTTGTGTGAGCCCGGAAGAGGGAGAAGAAATTCTGGTGGAGATACATCAAGGGGAATGTGGGCATCACGCCTCATCTCGGGCTTTGGTCAAGAAAGCTTTTCGGCATGGCTTCTACTGGCTCACTGCACTGCAGCAAGCTGAAGATATTGTGAGGAAGTGCAACGGCTGCCAGATGTTCGCAAGTAAGATTCACATGCCTGCTTCCGAGTTGAAAACAATTCCTATCACATGGCCATTTGCTGTTTGGTGCTTGGATATGGTTGGTCCTTTCAAGCCGGCTAAAGGCAATATGCCACATATTTTGGTCATGGTGGACAAGTTCACCAAGTGGATTGAGGTGAAACCTATTCGGAAGTGCGATGGGGTCACAGCTGTGAAGTTCGTGAAGGATGTGATCATGAGATATGGCTACCCGCACAGTATCATCACCGACAACGGCACCAACTTTGCAGAGGGGGCAATGGTGCGATTCTGCAGAGATAAGCATATCCGACTAGACGTTGCGTCAGTCGCGCACCCTGCCTCCAATGGGCAAGTTGAGAGAGCAAATGGAATGGTACTGGCAGGCATAAAGCCAAGGCTGATTGAGCCATTGCTGAAAACACCTGGGTGTTGGCTAGAAGAGTTGCCAGCGGTGTTGTGGAGTCTAAGAACTACCCCTAACCGGTCAACCGGCTACACGCCATTCTTCTTGGTATACGGGGCTGAGGCCGTGTTGCCAATAGACTTAGAGCATGACTCCCCCCGAGTAGCCCTCTACACTGAGGTGGAGGCGAGAGAAGCTCGAGAAGACGACGTTGACCTGCTTGAAGAAGCAAGAGAGCTGACTCTGTCACGTTCGGCTATCTACCAGCAAAACCTGCGGCGTTATCATAGCCGAAAGGTGAACCCAAGGGTTTTCTGAGAAGGAGACATGGTCCTTAGGCTAGTGCAACGCACAGCCGGGATGCACAAATTGTCTCCTCCATGGGAGGGGCCTTTCATTGTGAGCAAAGTGCTGCACAATGATGCGTACTACCTTGTAGATGTGCGCCCATCGCAGGCGAACAGGGCAGATAAAGCTGGAGAGGAAACCAAGCGCCCCTGGAATGTAGCTCTACTCCGTCGTTTTCATTCGTAAGCAAAGATGTGTATG
Organism: Alopecurus myosuroides; assembly: GCA_028641055.1. Taxonomy (NCBI): domain Eukaryota; kingdom Viridiplantae; phylum Streptophyta; class Magnoliopsida; order Poales; family Poaceae; genus Alopecurus; species Alopecurus myosuroides. The sequence continues at coordinate 300,515,458 of CM054060.1, read as the reverse complement.
TACCCTCTTATCCGAGTTGAAATTCTACTCTGCAATCTGAAATTGTTCTCGGGGACTGCCCTCGTCCAAAATTGTTCTAAGTGTTTTTACTTGGCTTGACCCTTTGTCTACTCGGTTGCTCCACTTCAGAACTCATAAGCGCATTGAGTACTGTGTTTAAACCTATATGCCAACTCTTCGACTCTGCTGCTGTCCGAAACCCGGCTTCATGGCAAGCAAGAGAACAAGCAAAAGGTCAATGAGCACACGAAAATCGCTAAGGAAGAAAAAGTGCAGGAACCGAGTAGAGTGTTTCGTTACTTTTGTTCCCTGTTTTCGTCTTCTCGGCTAAGTGGTGGGCTGCGTTACCATGATTGTTTCTAGCGGCTAAGTATTTGCAGCCCTACTACTTGATTCTTGTGACTCGAATACCAAAAAAGCGACAAGTCGCGGGTAGAGCAGAGATGAAAAGATAGGGTGAATAAGAAATGCAACTCGGGGACTCGCATGGAAACGCAACTCGGCATTGAGCCAGCGTCGTTCAAATTGATTAATGTCGAAATAAACAGAGTGGGCATAAAAACTGGGTAGCAAGAAAAACAAAGATAGTCTATTACATCTGCTCCCGGCATCCCGGGGATCTGATAAGTGTTCGAGTAAAAAAGTATGCAGGTAAAATCAGGTGGAGGTGGCAGTGTTGTCGGTACTGGCATTGGCGGCTGCATCTTCTGTGGTGGCCCTAGCTGCCGCATCTTCCTCGGCGCTGCCGTGGGTGGCGTCCGCACCCGACTGGATGGTGGCGGACTCGTTCATCTCGACGTCCTGCTCGGTGGCTGCCGGGTCGGAAGTGGCCGTGGCCACCGAGATGGGCCCTGGAGCTGTAGAGGAACCGGAGGCTAAGCCGGGGGCGGGCATCGTGTCGTCAAGAGCGGCTCCTGAAGAGGTGCCGAAGTCAAGTGGGGCGGTGTCGATGTGCTCGGCCTCCTCATCGCTACTCGAGATGGCCGTGCCTTTCCCTTTCCCGGCCTTGCTCCTGGGGGAATCGAAGAGGACCTCCAAGTCGGACTCCGTGTCGTCATCTTCCTCCTCGTCCTCCTCCACTTCGGTGTCGGGCTCGGGGGGGCCGTCGATGTAGATCTCCGTCTCAGCGCACTCCGCCACTTCATACGCGATCAATTTGCGCGCGGCTACGCAGTCGGGGTCTGTCTCCCACTTGGAGTTGTCGCGCTTCCCGCGGATGAGTTGCATGTTAAGATTTTCGTACCAGGAGGAGATGCAGAGAAGCATCAAGTCCGCGCCTGCACGAGCTCCGGAAGCACGCCACTTCTTCAACTCGGCCTTCACATTCTGCAGCTTGAGTGCGAGGCCCCGAATAGTTGTTGGCTCAGGTTCCTCAGGCCAGAAGAGCTTATGAAGCTCAAAGCCCACGCGCACGAGGTCAGAACCAACGGCGGCTAGGCGCTCGAACTGGCCTCGCATCACCAGCATGCTGTCTTCAATTTCGGCCCTGGTGTCCTCTGGCTCGCCATTCGCAGCACGTGCTGCTTGGGCCTTGGCCAGAGCGGGCACGCAGGAAGAAATAATGGCAGGAAAGATTTCTGGGAAAACAAGTAAGAAATTCAGAATCAGAGAAGAAAAGAACCGGGTAGAGGAAGAACCGAGAAGAAATTTGACCGAGAAGAGAAGGATGCAGAGAAGAGAAAGCTTACTCTTAAGCTCGATGCGCAGCGCCTGCAGCTGGGTCTTCCAGGATTCTTCATTGGATATGTGCTTATCCTGAATCTGGCGCAGAGTATCCAACTGAGCGAAGTACCCAGCATTGGATGTCTTCAGTGTTTCGCACTCCAGCTCTAGGGCCTTGATCTTGGCTTTGAGGGTTGTCTCCGCTTTGGTCTTCTCGGCAATTACTCTGTCCTTCTCTTCACTAACTGTAACAGCATCCCGGAGTGCTTTCTGCAGCTGGACTTGCAGCTGCTCCGTTTCCGTAGTGTGGTCCTTCACCAACTCAACAGCCTGGTCGGACAGCTGCTTCTGCACCTCTTCCGGCTTGACGCAGTCCTGGTGTTCCTCAACAAACAATTTGTGATCTTCTGGAAAGAGCAAGGCACGGTTAGCAGAGAAGCAAAGGAGATAGGCACAAGAATGATGCCGGGTAGACGGCTACTCACCTTCTAACTTCTTGATGGTGGCCTCGGCGTTCTCCACAAACGCACGTCACTTCTCGTGCTCCTCAGCCAAGTTCTTCAGGTTCTCTGCAGAGTAGGAAAGGTTAGCGCAAAAGAAAGCAGACGCGGGCGTAAACAAGAAACGCAGTAACCGCATGGCTAAAAGCGTACCTTTCACTTCAGCCAGCTGCTGAGTGCTGTCGTTGGCATTCTTGCTCGCAGCCTCCGCAGCTGCCTTCTCCTTCTCCAGTGCAGCGATTCGCCTCCTAGCGATAGAGTGATTCCAGAGAAGCACGCGGTATAAGTTGGTCCGCTTCAGGACGCTATCCTGAGAAGCGAGAAGAAAACAAGTTAGACAGAGCAGAAAAGATTCAACCCGAGTAGGAGGCTACTCGGAGAGTATCCGCCTACTCGGCCAGAATCTCGGGGACTGGGTGATGGTAAAGAAGAATGAAGGCGAATAGAAGAGAAGAAAAATTCAACTCAGAGAAGGACAAGTGAAACTTACTGCATAAGCTTGCTCGATGTCCTCGGCGTTCTTGCGGTGCAGGAACATCTTGGCGGCGAGAGTGGCAGTCTCGGTGGAGACGGTCATGGGCTTGTATCCCAGATCCACTTTGTTCCACTCGACGCGCATGTGGTCAATTGTGCCGAGACCAAGACCGTGCCAGTTGTCCGTGCCGAGAACCTTGCTGTCCCATTTGGCGTCGATATAGCCAATGGTATCCAGCACCTGCTCAAGGCTCCGGGATTTTATCGTTGGATCTTGGACTCCTCGAGAAGCAATAGCGACGGACTGGTTATGGTTTGGATCTGGGGGAGGGGAGTTCCTGGCTACGGCCTTTCGTCCCCTCAGAAGGGCAAGCTGCTTGTCCTGGGGAGAGAAGCCAATTATGTTTTGCTGGCTAACCTTAACCATGTAATCCGGGAAGCAAGGTTGGCCAGCGGCGATGGCGGCGGCAGCGGTCGCAGTGGCAACCGGGCCGGATTCTCGAATCACCAGTGCTCCACCCGAGGCTGGCGGCGGCATTTGATTCTGATCTCTGGCCCGTTTCTTCGCCTTCTCTTTTTCGGCTCTCTGCTTCTCGGGATCTTCGAGTTTCTTCCCCTCAGCTCTTGCCTTCGCCTTCTCGGCGGCTTCCTTCTCGGCTGCCTCTTTCTCGGCCTCGGCCTTCTCGGCGGTTTCCTTCTCGGCTGCCTCTTTTTCAGCCTTGGCCTTCTCGGCAGCTTCTTTCTCGGCTGCTCTTCTGTCAACTTCATCCCTCAGGGCGTCTAGGGCCTGTTGCCTGGCTGGGTCCCGGTTCTGTGGCACTGAGGAGGAAACTAGCGGTGCGGTGCCTTGAACGATTGGAGGCACCACGGAGCCATCACCTTGCGCGGCATCGGGCTGGGCGCTAGTCGGCGCGGCGCCTGTGTGCGCGTCGCTCAGTGGATAGGAGTCCGCCATGGTGGCATCCGTGGTGGTGGCGTCCTCTACCCGCTGCTCGCCAGCGGGATTCTCTTGTGCGGCAGCCCCGGTGGTGGGCTGCTCTTGCTCTGCGTCTGGCTGCTCGTGGGTGGCGGTGTTATGCATCTCCTGGTCCTGATCCTCCTCGGCATTGCTGGCCGGAGGAGAAGGCGCTCTGTCCTGATGAGCAGCAGTGTCCTGTGCTGCTGACGACGCACGGTTCTGCTGTTCTGTTTCTGCTCCTTGGATGTTGGTGGCGTCATCCTCCTCATCGTCGAGATTGATCAGAGGTACTGGTGCTTTGTTGGCTTGGTCGGGCGCGAGAACGGCATTCGCGTCCATGGCAGGGCTGCCAAGAAAGAGAATATCAGAAATTAGAAGGAGATTGGGGAAAACACCACAGCGCGGGAGGAGAGACGGTCGAGAAGAAAACTTACGCAGTGGTGGAAGGGAGCTTTCGCCTTAATCTCTTCACGACTGTCTTGGTCGGTTTCGGCTTCTCGACTGGCTTCTTCTTCTTGGCTGGAGGCCCTTGGGCGTCACTGCCAGTCCGCTTGCGGGTGTTGGGGGCTGCGACGGACAGAGGTTTGACGACGAGGACCGCATCGTCCTTGTCCTCGTCATCGTCCTCGTCCTCGTCCTCGTCAGCAGCTTCATCTACGAGTCCGAGAAAAGAAAAGAAGAAAATTAGGAACAGCAAGCAAGGGATTGACGCTTCTCGCAAGCAAGCAAAGTGAGTACGTTGTTACCTTCGAAGTCATCTTCAGACCAATCGCGAAGAGACGATTCGGCCTCGCGTTTCTCCGTCGTTGGGGAGCGTGGGAGATTGATCTGATCCGCGGCATCGAAGGAGGGCACATCGTCCTCCTCGCGATCGGCAGAGAAGTTGCCATCGAAGCGCTCGCAGCTTTCAATTTTCTGGCGAGTAAGGATCTGAAAGACAGGGAAGGGTCACAGATTAGCCGAGTATCGAGAAGGAATTCTACTCGGATAGGCGTGCAAACACAAAGCACACTAAGCCTAGGCAGCTCGTTGATTGTTTCTACCCGGATAGGCGTGCAAGTACAAAGCATACGAGGCCTAAGCATGATTGTAGAGTATCCTACACGGAAAGGCGTGCAGGCGCAAAGCACACTAAGCCTAAGAATCGTTCCCGAGTAGGCTACCCGACAAGGCGTGCAAGTACAAAACACATTAAAACTAGGAGATTCAGCTAAGTGTCCTACTCGGTGCAGAAGGCAACTGCTACTTGCGGCAAGAAGAAGGGTTATCTACTCGGAAAGCATATGCCGAAACAGAGTAAGGAGAACGTACCCGCTCAATCGGCTTCGTGCGGCTATACGGGACGAACCCGTACTGCCAATGGTCGCCGAGGCTCGTCATCAAGATGGCCCTTGCGTGCCCGGGAACATCAATGTTGTCGATCTCGATGGTTGTCGTCCTGGTGCAGTCGTGGGGGCCTCCCATGTAGCACATGAGATGGCAGCGCTCCTGCAGAGGCAGCACTCGGCGCTGGATCCAGCAAGCCACCGGATCATCATTCTTGAGGCCTTGCTCTATCAGCCAGCCAAGCCTGTTCTCTATCTCGATGGCGTTGTCGTCGTTGGCGGGCTTCTCTTTCCAGTTCTTCTGAGTGGGAGCACGGAGGCTCCAGGCGGGAAGGTTGATCCTGTCGTTTACCTGGGCTCCTTCGGCGGCGGGGATGTTCTTGACATAGAAGAACGTCTTCTGCCACAGTCGAACGGAGTCCAGCCCCTTGATACGGGGATGGTTCGTCCCGGTCCGCTGCACCATCATGGCGCAGCCGGTGTCGGTTGCGCGGCCGGCCACGCCCGCGCTGTCCTTCTTCCCGACAGTCTGCTGGCGGAGGTGGAAGTACCTCAGCCAGGTCTCCGACGTCGGGTGGATGCCGAGGAAGGCCTCGCACACCACGGCGTGGTAGGCGAGGAAGACGACGGCGTTCGGCGGCAGATGATGCATCTGAAGGCCGAAGTGGTCGAGAAACTTACGGAGGAACTCGGAGGCCGGCAGTCCGAAGCCGCGCTCGAAGTGCGACATGAAGACGACGCGCTCACCCTCCCGTGGAGTTGGCACGACTTCATCGTCAGGCGCCCGGCACTCAACGCCGGGAGGAACTCGCCTGGTATTAACGAGCCAGGCGAAATCCTCACTGGTAACGATTGAGCCCGCCCAGCCGGCTTTGGCCATTGTTGCAAGCAGGAGGAGTGGAAGAAATTGGACGGAGTGGTTGGGCGAATTGAGTCCGCGGCGGCGCGAAAGCTTGCGCGGCGGCGGAGAGCTCGGTGGCGGAGGAAAGCAGAGGACGAAAGAGGAATAGTGCAAGGGAAGGGGAAAAGGAAGTTACCGACGGGGGTATTTATACCCTCTCCGCGATTTTACCGTTACCATCGGCGTGGTGGGATCAATCGTGGCCATGATTGCTGTGTGGTGGGGTCTGTGGCCGAATAGAAACGCACGTAAGCGCGGAACGCGCGCGTAACGGCCACAGTAGATCCCACGATCAGATCGTGGCCCATTATTACGATTGATGGGACATAACGAGCCGGTGGGCCCGCCCCGTGAAAACTGGGCGCGTGGCACGATGTGTCGTGGGCAGCGAAACGACAGGGTCGTGGATGCTTGACACGCGTCCGGCTGCGGCACGGACGGCTGGATGGTGCTCTGCGCCGCAACGGCTCAATTCAAGAAAATTCTCTAAGTCTTTTTACTCGGTTACAGAGTAGAAAGCAAGTGATACTCGGAAGACAAGAGACAGAAGATACTTGTCAGAGTGCTACTCGGAGGCCGTTTACTCGACATCTTGAGGTTCAAGGGCTATGAGGCAAAAATTGGTTTTAAGCTGGCAGAGCCTAGTGAACGAGTTCGCAAGACTCAACCAGCTTCGGGGACTGCTGTCGGGGGGTTACCCCCGAGTAGGGTAAAGGCAAGTGGTAAAGGCGGCTTACAGAAGAGAGGTTTGGTCGAGTAGCCGACTACCTGGTACTCGCTACCCGGTCGACTGCTACTCGGTCTCACCTCAAGATGACCAGAAGGAGATATCAATCAAGTTCTATCCTTTCGAGTAGAAGAGTTGGCCCGAGTACAATTGGCGGGAACCTACTCGGGCCAGAAAGTCAAAGGAGCCGTTCTGACACAGGATCCCGCGTATCCTGGGTCCGTACTTGGCAGCATTCGAACTACTGTTCATCTGGGACCGGCCTGCCTGACAGTGACAGCATGGAAGCAGGCCGTGGCAGGATAAGGGGGGCCTACTCTGTGCCTAGGTACAGTGATACCAGTCTGTCCCCTAGTTTTGCCCAACGACTTTCCAGATGAAGCCAAGGTTAGGAACCAAAGCTGTCAGCGGGAACCCGGAAGAAGGACGGTGTGCACACTATGTCGACACTTGTCCATGTTTGGACGTATCCGGCTGGGCACCAGGTATATAAGGTGCCCCGCCGCCTCCTGCGCGAGGCATGGACACATTAAACCCTAGAAACCCTAAGTTCTTGACCTAGCTCTACTCGAAAAGAGGAGAGTGGCTACTCGGTAGCGATATCATTTGTACTGTGGCTACTCGGAGAAACATCATAATACATACAGAGAGGCAGGAGTAGGGGTTTTACCTCCTCACGAGGGCCCTGAACCTGGGTAGATCGTGTTGTTTGCAGTGTGTTGTTCTTACCTCACGCGGCTACTCGTCGCGTGATCCCTCCCCGGACACCTCCAGCGTCCTTCGTCCCCACATCTTTAGCCATCCCATGGCATCTGCCGTGACACCACCACGACACAGGTATCACTCGACTGAAGGTGGGGGAAAAATTCCCCGATTGTTCAGTTGAAGCCTTTGCCGCTTCAAATCCTCCTCCAGCCGAGGTTAGTTTCTTGCTTCTTGTCTTTGAGTTTTTCCCTTTTTGTTCTGAGTCCTAGCCGATAGTTTTTTCTCGTCTTCTCTGTCTTTGTAGAGCTTGGCTATGGCAGATTGCTACCCGCCAATTACGGGAGAGGAGGCTTCGGAGCTACCGTCGAGTCACCAGGATGGTGCGGTTGACACCAGTGTTGCCAACGCTTCGTCGAGTACTGAGCGTGAGTCTTCGGATGACACGGAAGACTCGAATGGTGTCCCCCCCAAACGTCGTCGGGTGGATAATGACGAGGCTACTTCCAAGGATAATTCCTTGGGAGCATCGCCCAGTCAGGCCCCCGTCCTTGTGACTCCACTTTGTTCACTCGCCCCTTCGCCTTCGTTTCCAGTGATGAACACCGCTTGGAACGCGTAATTGTTGGATGAGGACGAAGATGACGAGTAAGCTTTTTTCCTTGTTCGTAGTCGAACACTCTTTGAGCTTTCATCCTGATGGTTTTATCTTTTGTTGCAGACTGCAGACTATTAGTCCTCGCAGGTACGCTTCTTCCATTCCTCCCGAAAAGAGGAACAAGGCAAAGGACGCGGGTGAAACTCCCACTGCGGGTACCGTCCAAAACTCTCCCAGAGCAGCCCCCGAAGCTGCGACTGCGGAACGTGAAGCCCCCAGCTTTGCCGCCAGGACTTCAACTTCTAAGGAGGTGACGGATAGCTCCGCGGATCCGCTCTTTCGCGCCACCGGCCAGGTAAAACTTCGTCTTCTGTCTTCAAATTTTTATCGGGTGCACGACAGTGCTCCCGATGGGAGTAGCCCCCGAGGCTGTAGTCGACCGCATGCGGTCGGCTACAGGCTCAAAGTCTGGTTTCTTCTTCTTTACGATTCCATTTTTATCGGGTGCACGGCAGTGCTCCCGATGGGAGTAGCCCCCGAGGCTGTAGTCGATTGTAAATAATCGGGTACAGACTCTAATTTAATCCTTTTAACTCTTCCGTTTTCGTGCTTTTGCAGTCGCTTATTGATTCTCTTGCGGCGATTGGTCGCCGCGTCGTTCTCGCCGAGTCGGATTGCGAGTCACTTCGAACGGACCGTAGCCGACTTCAAACTGAAAACGACCTTCTCAAGGGTAAGTTTTGTCATCTCCCTGTCTTCAGTATTCCGTGCATTATTGATTTTTGATAAGCATCTCTTTGCAGCTCGACTTGAATTTTCGGAATCCGAAAAGGTTAAACTCTCTGAGCAGGTAATTGCTCGGGAGGCTGACCTGACGGCCATTCGACAAGAGCTGGAGGCTTCCCGCATGCAATCGAAAGATTTTAGTCGACAGCTTGCGGATGCGCGGAAGGCCTTGAAGGAGTTAGAGGAAGCTGGCAGTAAGGCCGATAACGACGTTGTCGGGTTCCTACGTCCCCTCGCTGAGCGTTTCGCGGGTAAGTGCTTTAGATTTTTGCGACTTTGATCCTTCATTTTGCTGAACTTTGCTAAGTATTATTTTCTTCTTTGTAGGTCTTCTGTATGTTCCTCTAGAGATCCCTGGACTCCAGCGGGTAGATGTGGTAACCGACACACTTGCCCAGCTTAAAAGGCACGCTGATGGAGTTTTCTCCTTGATTAGTGATGCTACTCAAGTGCTGGTGCAACTGCATGGTCGCCTCATCGCCAACGCCACTCCTGCACCCGCGCTAGATGATCTGTTGAAGGTCTTCTCAGAAGGCAAACTTCTGGATGCCTTCGCGGTCGCTCAGTCGGAGTCCGGTGCGAAGACCGCGATCCAATTTGCTTTGGCACACGGAGTCGAAGGTTTGGAAGAGGCCTACTCATCTCTTCCGGTCGACCCCTCCATGGGCAAAAAGGTACGACTCTCTCGTTTTGGCGAGCAAGCCGCTATTCTTGCTCGGAAGCTGTCTGAGATTTTTGCTCGACTGCGAGGAGGGGCGACTACCGCTAGCGGAAGCACCAATGTAGCCTCATAGTTTTTCTTTTTTCTTCCTTGAATGTAATGAACCTTGGGATGTATTCCCGTACTTTTGTTGTCTTTAATTGAAGAATTCGTCTTGCAATTTATTCCCCTTGTTTGTGCGTTGGCTCCCGATGGGAGTAGCCCCCGAGCGTTTGTCAGATGTGCGACTAGAAATGACTCGAGTAGGGCGTCTTACTTCTTTCGTTGTATTCTTCCAGGCTACTGGGTTTGCCGCGGAAACTTCGGGTGGACGTGGTACTCCAGTAAATCCACTTGTTGCCGCTGTTGGTACTTTTGCGGGCCTTCGTGATAAGGTCCAGGAGGGTGAGCGCAAGCTAAAAGCTATGCGCGGGATAGCCGATGTGGCGAAGTCCAAGCAGAAGTTGGCGGCTGAACGCGAACAATTTCTGATGGATGAGTTGGCTGTAGTCGCAAGGTATTTGCTTTATAAGTAGTGCAGCCCCCGTGCCTTTTTCTTCCTCGTTTCCTTAGCTGACTGAGTATGTTTTTGCTCTTCAGTCGTTAATCCGGATGACAGGGAAGAAAAGCAGTGGGTAGAAAACCACATCCTTCAAGAGGCTAGCAGCTCAAAACCTCATCAAACAATTTTTGGTCTGATCACAGTCGAGATTTTGTGATGGCCACCCTGAAATTCCGAGTCCTCCAGGCGAGAATTCTCGTGAGTTCTTTTCACGAGGTCTTGGTTGCGATGAACGCTGCATTTTACCCACTCGAGAAAGGTCCCGAAGACTGGAGCTATCTTCTCAGGTTGTTTGGACGTGAAGGAGAAGTTCGCGCGTGTGTGCGCAATCAGATGACGTGCGGCGCGGTTGTAGCTCTCTCTTTTGTCCGAATATGTCATCCTGAGATAGACGTTAACTCTGTTGCTCGGCGCCCAGATTATGCAATCGAGGATATTTCGCCGTACTATGATGCTGTACGTCCTGCAGCGGAGAAAATTATCCGGTTGACCTCTGAAGAGGTGGATAGAGTTTTAGCGACTGAGAATGCTCAGCGCTTTGATTGATTGTCGGATGTAAATATCCTGTAATCTGTTTATAGTTTGTAAGAACTGTTGTAAGGTACAACCTTGTTTGTATGATGTTTTTCTCTGATGCTTAGTTGTAGGTGTAGTCCCCGTGTGTTTTATGGGGTGTGTACCTGTAACTTTTAGCATGTAAAGAACGAGAAGCTTCGAGTGAATATGATGAAGGAATCATGTCTTTATTGCAATGACTGAGAATCCATGTATTCGAGCTACAGGACTGGCTAGTATAGCCTTATTATGTTGCGATAACAAGTAAACCTATGGATAAAATTTGCGGAGGTGTGCGATGTTCCACGGATTGGAGTAGATTCCTCCGGTCGCCGGATTCTTTAGCCTGTAGGCTCCACCTGGGATGACTTCGTGTATGATGAAGGGTCCTTCCCAAGGTGGTTCGAGCTTGTGTCCTTCCTTCTGTTTGAGCCGCAGCACCAGGTCCCCAACCGCGAATGCTCTGTGGCGTATTCGGCGACTATGATAGTTGCGCAAGGATTGCTGATATACTGCGGATCTTGCGAGTGCGATGTCACGCATTTCGTCGAGTGCATCCATATCTTCTGCGAGCGCCCTGTTGGAAGTTTCTTCGCTGTAGGCTACAACTCGTGGGGCGCAGAATCGAACGTCCTCGGGAAGGACTGCTTCTGCCCCGTATACCATGAAGAATGGCGTGTACTTCGTCGATCGATTAGGAGTGGTGCGTAGGCTCCAAAGTACGGAGGGTAGCTCTTCTGCCCAATGTCCTGCAGCGGGGTGTAGACGATCGAGTAATCGCTTCTTGATGCCAGCCGAAACTAAGCCGTTGGATCTTTCGACTTGTCCGTTCGTTTGCGGGTGAGCAACTGAAGCAAACTTGAAATTGATGCCTTTTTCCTCGCAGAACTGTTGCGTTTCCTTTGCTGTGAAGTTTGTACCATTGTCTGTAATGATGTCATGTGGCACACCAAATCTGCATACAATGGAGTCGAGGAACTTGACGGCGCATTGGGTGCTAGCCGAAGTTACAGGTGTAGCTTCGATCCATTTGGTAAATTTGTCGACTGCGACCAGCAAGTGTGTGTATCCACCTGGTGTGGACTTGCGTAGTGGTCCAACCATGTCTAGCCCCCATTGTGCAAAGGGCCAGGCTATTGGTATCATGTGCAATTCTGTGGCAGGTGCGTGTGGTCTTGGTGCGAATCGCTGGCAGGCGTCGCATCGTTCGACCAGGCTTTTTGCATCGCTGGCTGCTGTTAGCCAGTAAAATCCTGCTCGAAAAGCTTTTCCCATTATTGTTTTCCAGCTAGCATGATGTCCGCAATCTCCTTGGTGTATGTCCTGGAGTAATTCCTTGCCATCTTCGGGTGCGATGCATCGCTGAAGTATTCCCGAGATGCTTTGCTTGTATAATTCTCCATTGACCACTCGAAAAGACTTGCTGCGCCTGAGTATCTGTCGAGCTTCTCGTGGATCGGCCGGGAGCTGTTTATTGAGCAGGTAGTCGAGATATTTCTGCGTCCAGACTGGCTCGACCAGAAAGACCTGTCGTGATATATTATGAATAAGCTCGATAAGCGCGACCTGCGGGCTGACCTCTATTTCTGGAGCTGCTGGTGTTTCTTCAGCTTTCTTCAATTTGACCGATCGCTTGACCATCCGTTCGAAGTATATTCCTGGCGGTATGGGTGTGTTCGTGGAACCCATGTTTGCCAGTCTATCTGCATCTTCGTTGCTGGATCTCGCAATGTGGCTCAGTTCGCACCCTTTAAAGCTTCCTTCGAGTAGATTGTACATGTCACGATATGCGACCATGTTTTCAGCAATTGCGTCACATTCTTTCATTGTCTGCTGCACTATGAGATTGGAATCGCCGTAGATCATTAATCGGGTAGCTCCGCAGGCGATTGCCATCTTCATCCCGTGCAGCAGGGCTTCATATTCTGCGTCGTTATTTGATGCTGGATCATCTCGTGGAAAATCCAATTGCAGGACGTATTGCAGCTTGTCTCCATGAGGAGAAATAAGAACGATTCCGGCTCCTGCTCCTTCGTTTCTCTTGGATCCGTCGAAGTACATTATCCAATTGCTCGTGTACTCAGGCGGCCCGGGCGTTTGTAGCTCTGTCCATTGGCTGAGGAATTCCACGAGTACTTTAGATTTTACTGCGTTGCGTCCTGCATAGGTGATGTCCCAGGCGCCCAACTCGATGCTCCATTTTGCTATTTTTCCGGATGCCATAGGGTTGTTCATGATTGTCCCGAGTGACGCATCATTAACCACTGTGATGGCGTGTTCCTGGAAATAATGCTTGAGCTTTCGGGCCGTGAGAACAACTCCATATGCGAGCTTCTGGTAATGAGGGTATCGTTGCTTGCATGGCGAGAGGATTTCGCTGATGAAATATACTGGTCGTTGGACTCCGTATGCTTTGCCGTCTTCAGGTCGTTCGACTACGATTGCTGTGCTGATGACCTGGTTTGTAGCGGCTAAGTATAGGAAAAGTGGCTCTCTTTCTTGCGGTGTTGCAAGGACGCGGCTGCTTTGCAACGATCGTTTCAAGTCTGCGAACGCTTGTTTAGATTCTGGTGTCCACTCTAATTTGTCCGTCTTCTTCAGTAATTTGTAGAAGGGTAACGCTTGCTCTCCCAATCGTGCGATGAACCTGCTTAGGGCGGCTAGTCGTCCCGCGAGCTGCTGGACTCCACGTAGATTGGTTGGCTCCTTCATAGTCAGGATGGCTTGTATTTTCTCCGGGTTGGCTTCAATGCCTCTGGCGGATACCAGGTACCCGAGTAGTTTTCCTGCAGGGACGCCGAAAACGCATTTGGTCGGATTGAGCTTAATCCGATATGCATTAAGGGCGTCGAAAGTTTCTCTGATGTCCTCGAGGAGTGTGTCCTCTACTCGAGTTTTGATGACAATGTCGTCAACGTACACCTGCATGTTCTTGCCAATGAGATTGGCGAGGCATTTTTGCATGCAGCGCTGATATGTTGCGCCTGCGTTCTTCAGCCCGAAGGGCATTGTCGTGTAGCAGTAGACACCGTGGGGTGTGATGAATGCTGTCTTCTCTTCGTCTTCCTTTTTCATTCGGATCTGATTATATCCCGAATAGGCATCCAGGAAGGAGAGGCGTTGGCAGCCTGCCGTAGAATCCACGATCTGGTCGATCCGTGGTAAAGGAAAATTGTCCTTGGGACAGTGCTTATTCAATGACGTGTAGTCGATGCACACCCGAAGGATATCCGTGTTCTTCTTGGGGACCAACACCGGGTTTGCTAACCAGGTGGATATCTTGATCTCTCTAATGAAATTTGCGGCTAGCAATCTGTTTACTTCCTCTCCAAGCGCCTTCTGCTTGGGTTCTGAAAATCGTCGAGTCGTCTGTTTGATGGGTTTGGCGTCAGGAAAAACTTCGAGTGAGTGCTCGGCAAACTCCCTGGGTATTCCCGGCATATCTGAGGGCTGCCAGGCGAAAATCTCCCAGTACTCACGGAGGAGTTTGACGAGCGCGTCTTCCTATGCTGGCGAGAGGGTTGTTGAAACCATCGCTGTCTTTGTAGAATCCGTCGGGTGCACTTGATGCTTGCGAGTGTCGCTGTTGGCGCTGAATTCTAGTTCAGGCGCGTTTTTCTTCGTGAGGGGCATAACGGAGTGATCCGTGGTTTTTGCCAGCTCTTGGAGTTCTTCTTGCATCCCGAAAGATTTTGCGATCTCATTAAATTCTATGTCGCATTTGTCCGATTTCTGGAAGTCTCCGTCGATGGTGATCACACCGTATTCGCCGGGTAGCTTGAGCTTCAAATACGCGTAATGTGGTACGGCCATGAATCTGGCGAACGCTGTTCGACCGAGAATGGCGTGGTACTGTGAGGGCCAGTCGACGACTTCGAAGTCCAGGAATTCCCTTCTGTAGTTGCTTGGAGAGCCCAATACGACTTCTAGGTTGATTGTTCTGAGTGGACGGATTGCCTTGCCCGGAACTATCCCGTGGAATGATGTTTCTGATTCCGTTAGGCCGTCCAGATTCTTGTTCATTCGACGGAGTGTATCCGCGTAGATGATGTTAATGCCACTGCCACCGTCCATGAATACGCGGGCCAGGTCATAATTACCAATTTGAGCTTGGATGACAAGGGCGGCGTGTCCTGGCCGATAGACTCGTGGCGGATGGTCTTTCATCGAAAACGTGATTGGTTGATCCGCCATCTTCAGGTACTCGGTTTTTGTCGGTGGTGTCTGCACTGCCATGCACAATTGCCTCGTGTTAGTCTTTTGAGCTCTGCGAGAGGGGCATACCTTCTGTATCATCGCGAGTTGTCCTGCCGGGTTCGGGTATGCATTGGCTCCATTGTTTTGTGGTGGTGGCGCAGGTAGTGTGGCTAGCGCCATGTTTGGATTTGCTGGTGGAGGTGGTGGTGGTGGCTGGAATTGTTGTCCTCCTCCTGGCAGCGGCGGGTAGTTTTGGGTGGATGCGAATCTTTTCCTGGCGAGTGCCTCCGAGATGTCGTGAAACTTTCGGCAGTCCTTAAGAAGGTGTGTTGCCTTAGTTTTGCCCGTGCGCTTATCTGTAAATAGATGTAGCGAGCAGTATGCATCAAGATATTCCTCGGGGGATTTTTCTTCTGCCTTAGGTTTCCACTCGCGGCTTCCGCGGCGACCAGAGTCGCGACTTCGCGTGAATTCTGCCGCCACTAATTCCTCTCTATCCTCGTGGTCATAGTATTTCCTTCTTTTTCTTCGCCCATGGCGGTCGTCTTCGTGTGCGGGTGATGACCCTCTTTCGTTGCGCACTGCGTCTTCTCCATTAGCCCATTTTTCGGCTATGATCATTAGCTCCCCGATAGTTTTAGGCGCTGCTCTGCCTAGTTCTTCCCGAAAGGCAGTTCTTCTCGCGCCTTTAGCGAAAGCCTTGACCGTCACCTCTTCCGAGATGGTTCCCGCGGTGTTCCTAAGTGTGGTCCACCGCTGGATGTATTCTCGGGTAGACTCGCCGCTTTTCTGTTTACAGGCTCGTAGTTCCTCGATTGTAGCTGACCTCTTGTACGTCGACTGGAAGTTTTTGAAGAAATCGCGGTGCAAGTCATCCCATGATGCGTAGCAAGATCTTGGTCTCCTCTCCAGCCAGCTGCGGGCCGCTCCAACTAGATGCAAATTGAGGTATTGCATAGCCGTGTTCTTGTTCCCACGTTGGCACTTTACTGCCGTGAGGTAGTCGCTTAACCATTGAGAAGGCTCGAGCGAGCCGTCGTACTTTGTCACTTCCGTGCTGAGTTTGAACCGTTTGGGTAGGGGTGCTTCGCGAATGCTGCGGGCGAAACAGAGTGCGCCGCAGGTTTCGTCATCCGAAGAGCCGGATGATGATCGGTCGCGATATCTTGACGCCCTTGCCCTGTCCACCTTGTTCTGCGCGATGTCGGATCGCGCGTCGCGTCCGGGCCGATCGCGATCAGCGTCCTTCCGTGGCTCCTTGCTTCGTTTTCGCGAGCGGCTGCTGTGGTGTCGTGAGCTTTTCTCTCTCGGACTGTCGTCGCTGCTGCTTCGACTGTCACCGCGGCGGCGGGCTTCTTTTCCTCGACCACGACGTGGCGATTTGTCTTTTCTCGGGGAGGAGCTTCTGTGCCTTCGGGGCGTTTCCTTGTCTTTGTCCTTCTCCTGTTGCTCCTTCTCCAATTGTTCTTCAGTCTTCTTGCGATCGTGAGAGGCGAGCCTTGCAGCCACCAATCCTAGCCCCTTGCGAATTTGCTTGTACTGTTCTGCCCGAGGATCGCTTTCCGTCGGTTGGTTCATCTGCATGTAAGTTGCTGCGGCTAGGACTGCAGCAGCGGGGGTTTGCGGGTAGACGTTGCCGTCGTCGTCGACCCTCATGAAGGAGGATGTGGTCGACCTGCTGGTCCCAGCCATGGACTCGTAGTCCCTGGATGATGCAGCATGTCCCTTCCTTGCGTGCTGGGTACCGACCGAAGGCGCAAGGGACTGCTCGGCTCGTCGCAGGCTTGACTCGTCCGCTGCTCTTCTGCGACGGGCTAGATCTGCTCGGGCGTCTTTGATGGTCGAGGCCGCTCTCACTAGATGGTAGTGGTAGGCGGTTAGATCCTCCTGTGGCGCTCCTGCCGCGGGTGGCTGACTCTTTCGCATGGCTTCTCTGGCTCTGTTCCAGGCTTCGCGCGAGACGCCGATTATATTGCGCTCGGTTGCGCTGAATTCGGTTTCCGGGGGTGGTTCCGATCCGGCCATGCAGACTTGGGCCAATCGCGGCCCGTGCGTCCTAGGCGTAGATTGGAAAGCTTCCCGTACCCGAGATGGTTCCTCTGTCGAGAGGGCGTGGTAGTCCGCTGCGTTGAATCGGATGGATTCGCCGCTTTTCTCCATAGGAAAGCGCGAGTTGACGGCTCCAGATTCGTTGTCAGATTCATCCGTGAAGTGGAGGATTCCGTCTCGGTTCGTCACGAAGTTGAAGCTCCCGAACGTCAGGGTGACGCTCTTCTCGGATCCTCGAATACCGGGCGTGATTCCGGCGAGTGAGGTGTGAGCACGACAGATCCGATCCGTATAGGATTGCTCGGAGCCGTAGTCGATGGTTTCCAACGGGAGTTGGACGTCGATGAAGCCGAAGATGCCGGTGATCCAGCGCCCGCGTTCCCCACGGTCGGCGCCAATTGTCGAATCTCTGACTCTACAAATCCCTTGGGTGACCCTATCGGGTTTCGACTAGGAGAAGTCATGAGCGCTGGTGAAATCGTCGGCTAGACAGGGGGCGAGATTTACCCAGGTTCGGGGCCCTCGTAGAGGTAAAACCCTTACTCCTCCCTCTTGTCGATCTGTATTGAAGATTAGATCGGTTACAATGGTGTGCTCGAGTCGAGAGTAGGTCTCGAGTTCAAGGCTTTTAGGTCGTGCGGTAATTGCTTGGTCCTCTCCTGGGGGCTCTCCTGGCCTTATATAGATGGCCAGGTCTCGAGTTCTACCCGGAGAGGACTCGAACTCTAGCTAGGTCGGTTACAAGTTTCCTAGCTTAATCCGCAAGTCATTGCGGGTGGGCTTCACGTGGGCCTTCTGGAGTACTCCAAGGGCGCCTCTTCTTGGGCCTTGGCCTTGGGCCTGAGAGGGGGTGTCCTTACCCGCAGGGTCCAGAGTCCATATCTTCGTCACTCTTGCTCTCTGCTTCGCGCACACCGAAACCCTAGTTTGTCGGGCCGCCGGCCATCATCGTCTACTCCGACCACCTTTGAAGCATTCAAGGCCACCGGGAGATGCGCCATCATCTCCTCTATCTCCCTGATGAATCTCGCAAGCCGGGAAGTGCTAGAACCGGAGAATTTGGTCAATCCTCTTCTTCTCTGTCTCCGGCCGCCAAGGACCTCGCCTCGCTTCCCCGTCTCGACCACAAGCCTCACGGTGAGCTGAGGAGTCTCACAGTGCCTTTAATTCTTCCAATCGGGGTCGATTTCCTGGATGTCCGTGTGAGCCACCGTCTGCCACCACGGAAGGTCACCGTCGGTGACATTCCGGTGACCAATTGGTCACATCTCCGCCACCTCTGCGTTCATTGAATCTCCCTCTAGCTAATGCAACAAATCAAATTCGAAAATTCTTAGCAATTCGATGGATTGCAATCGGACATGAGAAATCCTCTCCTGCGATGACATCACCCTGACGTCAGCATGATTAAATAATGTACCCATATTAATAAGAAAAATAAAATCAAAATGTTTATCAACTTTTAAAAAATGTTTGATAAAGTTTAAAATTAAACATTTTCATTAATTAAATTAAATCATTTAAAATTGAGAAAAATAATAAATAATTCATAAAATCAGAAAAATACAAGTTATATACAAAAATGCTCCAAATGACTTATGAAACTCATCTGTGATGTTTTGAAAGTCATTTGACCAAGTTTTCATGTGTGCAATATTTTGCCTCGTCACTTAATTCTTTTAAAAATTAATAACTTATTCAAATATTTTAAGAAAATATAAAATATTATATCAAATTAAAGAGAAAAGCAATTCCAACTCAAATATGTCAAACAAAAAACATTTTGTTTAACTTATAAACTTGTTTCTAAAAGTATAATTAAATTTTATAGTGTTCTATTATAACCAGAAATAACTGCCATAACGTTGTTTTCCTTATTAATAAAACCTCGTGTTTTCAAACCTACTAAACCTATCATCACAATTCATTATCAAGTTTTGTGATGATAGAGTAGTGGTATTAGTTCATCATTTTCAATTCAACTCCTTGTCATTAGCTCTACACCTTTGAGCATAAAATAAAATTTGTCTCTTATCTTTTTCATAGTTGTTTTCCATGTGTTGTTTTTTTGTTATCTAACCAAGTAATAAACACTTCTACCTAAACATGATAACAATGGTTTGCTAAGTAAAAGTGAAACACATGTAGGTATAAAAGAAGTAACAACCACATCACGACAAGTAATGAAACATTTCACCTAAAACCCGTGTGAATAAGTTATCGTATTAAACGTGGCTTACACTTGTAAGCTGGGCTATTTTCCAAGGTATTTCATGATGCATATTATTACTATGCATGTATCATCCTTGCCAGTGTTTTTTGTAGTCCTTACCGGGACAACTTTGCTATCTTTCAGATGTCGGGATTGTCTACGCGACCCTCGAACCCCGAAGACATGGATTATTATTGTTATTTCAATCTCAGGAAAGTTCATCACTTGCTCATATCCTTTGAAGTACTTCATAACAAACTAATTACAAAAACTCTATCGTATTACCACCTAGTCTCAAAAGAATGCATGATCTTATTTTTATAATAATATGACTAATTGAATGACTACCCAAGTGGTAGTGTTCTGTTTGGTGGGCGGATGGAATCATGGTAAGATGAATAGGTCAAAGGAAGGTTCCATCTGCATGGGAAAGTATTATCTAGGAATTAATCACAAATGAACTTGGTGCGCCGTAAATACAGCATTGACCATGGGTCTTCTATGGGGGGAGTAAGTCAGCTGTGATCTTCTCTCGTTCGCATGTCAACGGGCTGCCAGAGACGTACGTTGTAGGTCTTGCGGGACTACATGCACATGGGTGGGAGCCCTTACGTCCCACAGACTCTGGGGGTCTATGAGTGTCTGCCAGGGGCGCCTAGGTCTCCATCGTGAGGGGTGGAATCAGGGGTTCAACCTGCTGGTGGAAATGGGTGGGCATGTGTTGTGCGTAGAAGCACGGTTTGGCTTGGACCAACAACCGGGCCCCACACCTGAGTGGGAGTGGACAGGAATGTACACATGGTTGTGCAACATGGTCTTGGTCGCCCATGGGTAAAGTAACGCACCTCTACAGAGTGTAAAAAGATGTGGCATGTTACCCCCTGTTCTGGGAAGGAACTGCGAACGCTACAGGAAAGGCAACTACATGAAGTTCTAGACCTGTGATGGTCTGGCAGGCATAGTTTTTGGAATTAAAAGAAACCTCTTGAAGAAAGATTTACAAAAACCTTGCATTAGATTATGACTCTTTTGAGTCTAAAGCTGTAGTTAGTGCATCAAACTACCCACTATATATCATGAACTTGCTGAGTAATGCTCGTTACTCATTCGTTCCCGTTTGACCCCTGCTTAGAGTTGAAGCCTAATGGAAGTTGTCACCGTGAAGCCATCACTGTCTAAGGAATCTAGGTGGGGTCATCTCTTACTTAGCCAGTAAAGCATCGTCATCAACAATGCTGGTGGAGGAGAAGCTATCAAGGTGTAGGTGGAGACCATTCTTGGAATTACTTCTTTACAAGCCATAGATTAGGGCTGACTTCGGCCGTAGTAGATTAGGTTCTGAGCTAGAGTTATTCTCCAGCTTGGAACTTCTAATTGCTTCTTATGATGTTTCATTTGCACGAGATCGTATTTGATTCATCAAGGAGATTTTCAAGATTTTGTAATGAAGTTTGTATCCTATAGCTTTGCCTGGTCCCGCTGTGTTTCTGTTTACTCTGAGAGATGTAATATTCACGGATAAGTCCTTCTGTGAGTATTATGTCACCGACTTGCGCACTACACATGCAGTGGTGTGCTGGGTCATCACAGGATCTCAGCCTCGAGAGACATAACTGAAGGAGTAGAGCTAGACATAATACAAAATAAACTAACAACACAAATAAAAGACTAGAAAGTAGAGAACTATTTTTTGGGGGGTTTTGATAAAGAGAAAATGAGAGTAAACAAAAGTAAACTAAGAAAGAACAAAACAAAAGAAAGGGAGTGGAAGTGTGAGACTCCACTTGCAGCAAGCTAGAAGTCCCAAAAACGGCGCCATAAAAAGTACTTGATGATGACGTGATCACACGCTCGTTGGAACACCCCCAAGCGGAAGGTATGATGTAGTCTAGAGTAAGTTTTCCCCTCGTAAAGAACCAGGGTTATCGAACTAGTAGGACTTCATAGTATTGAATAAGGTTGCTTTATCAACAACGCCAGAAAAGTACTGGTATGTAGTTGACGGGAGCATGGAACCTGCATACAAACACAAACTCTCTCTTGCCCCAACTTTTAGGAAGGTTGTCAATCTTCCGGTCTTGCTAAAAATAGGAGAATTAAAGGTATAGAGTCATGGAAAACAATAAAAATAAAAACGTAATGGCGAGGAACCAATGATTAAAAGTGCTTGAAAGAAGGTTTGCAATACGAGGAAAATAGGACAGGGGCGCATATGTTCATTAGTGGTGTCTCTCCAAAGAAATCAAATATACTGGGTGAACAAATTACAACTGGGCAATTGAAAAATCATGGACGTATACCAATACTATTATGACGAGATAAATTTCACGGGTTCTAACATTGTAGGAATTATGTCAAGGCATATGGACCACTATCCAGCATGCATCCATATCTAAAAGTCCACCTCAAGAATGCTATCCAGCAAATCCCTTCGTAGTAAGTTGCAACAACAAAGTTATTTCTATGTGTGCAATAGACAAATGCATTAAGATCAATACATAATGTAAGAAGTGGTTCTCATTTGTAGACAAGAGCACCGCAGTTTTCTCCCTAGTGGCAATAGCACGCCACCCCCCCCCCCCCCGCACGTTTCTGTCACTCAAGCGCAGGCAACAAGGAGGCATGAACCCACTATCTATCATATAAACCCTCTCTTGGAGGTGAAAAAACTATGTGTCCAAGGTAATAATAAACTCTCTACGAATATAAGGGAATCATCTCAGATTGACATGAACAAAATAATCATATGCTCACGGTTCATCGGATCCTAGTAAACACAACATGCACAATTACATAACAGTGGTGTCGATCATGTGAGGCAGCTCACGAGACTCTAGGCATAGGGGAGAGAACAACCATCTAGCTACTGATATGGACCTCTAGTCCCGAGATGAACTAATCACACATTTGTCCGGAGGCGATCATGGCGATGTAGAGGCCTCTGGTGACGATCCCCGTCCCCGGCAGGGTGCCGGAGCAAGACTTTAGAAGCTCTTGATTGGACTTTCGAGGTGACGGTGCCTCTATGTATGTTTGATGGAAAATAACTCCTTACCCAAAGTTTTCAGGGTAAAAGGAAATTTATAGGCGAACAGGCGACGCGAGGTGGTGCCGGGTGCTCCCAAGGGGCCACCAGGTGCGACCTAGGGGGGCGCGTGGCACCCTTCTATTTCCCCCTGGCTCCCCTCCGTCTCTCCTTTGGACTCCGTCTTTGTTCCGGGTAAAAATTGATCTTTGTGGATTCTCCGCCCTTTCCGAGAATATTTCCTTAAGAACTTTTCTGAAATAGAAAAACAACAGAAAACAACCACTGGACTGGGGCATCTTATTAATAGGTTAGTATGCGAAAACATGTGGAAAACAAAAGATATTTGGTAGAAAACAATCATGGAGCAGCAAAAATTATATATACTTTTGCAACATATTACTTACTGACATTATTTAAGATTTTAGAGTAGACTTTATTGGGTTATAAGAAACTATGAAAAAATACACTTGGTTATTTTAGGAAAATTGATCATACTGATTCCTTTTTTTTGGAAGTGGGTACCTTCACTGGGTAAGTTAGATGGAATCCTTTGTGGTGCTAGATATGATATGTTGGGGGTGCATACTACTAAAACCGGGGAATTTATGCTCCTGATGAACGGGGTGTTAAGAAGAAGTGTAGGTGGTCGGTGATAGTGGTGTATGGCCCTACTCATGAAGAGAAGAAACCTTGTTTTTTAGGCAGAACTTGCTTACTTTTGTAATGATGCCAGTGGGCCTTATATAGTAGGGGTGGCTTCAATATTATTAGCAGTTGTGTGGAAACAAACCTTCCATTTACCACATTCATTTGAAATATTCAATATCCTTACTCATTCTTTGGCGCTTAGAGAAATTCATATGAAAGATGGGGCTTATACTTGGTAGAACAAAAGGAAAAACCCTATGTTCGTTTTAATGTCTCCTGATTGGGAGGCCATTTTCCCTTTGATTTATGTGAATAAACTTGTGAGAGACTAATCTGATCACAAGCTGCTAAATTTTTATTTAGGGGAGAACTAGTTGGTTGGTGGCAGTAAAGAGTTCAAGTTTGATACTTCCTGGTTAAAGTGCCAAGAGTTTCGTAATATTATTAAAGAAATTTGTGAGAAACCTGTGAGAAGTAGGGATCCTATTGATATGTTTAATATCAAGCTTAAAAGACTTAAGAAATATCTTAAAGGCTGGGGGTCAAATTTGTTTGGGCATAATAAAAAAAGGAGGCAAGAACCGAAAAATGAGTTGCAAATCATTGAGAACCTGGAAGAAAAGGAAGAGTTCTCTCCTAAAAATCAAGCTTTTGGATTTAATATTCAAGTTGAGATTTATAAAATGTAGAGGAAGAATCATATTAGCATGAGAGATCTCATGGAAAATGGTTATTGGAAGGAGATATTAACATGGATTATTTTCATAGAATTACAAATGGTAGAAAAAGAAAAAAATATGTTCAAAGTTCAAAGTATGATTATTGAAGGCACAACAAATCTGTTGGAACATGCAACTAAGTATTATAAGGATCGTTTTGGACCAGCACCTGGAAGCTTATTTGATCTCTCACATGAACTTTGGTGTCATAATGAAAAACTTAATGTTGATGATAATGATAACTTTATTTGGACTTATTTGGTTGAGGAAGTAAAAAATGGCTTATTTTGTATGGAAACTAATAAAGCCTCTGGTCCAGATAGTATCCCTGTTGAATTTTATCAACATTGTTGGGACATAGTTGATGGCGTGTAGACACCCTCGTTGGTAAACCCCAAGAGAAAGGTTGTGAAGAGTGCAACAGCAAGTTTTCCCTCAGAAAAGAAACCAAGGTTGAATCGACCAGCAGGAAGACAAGCAATCTTTGAAGGTTGAAGTAGCTGAGTGGCAGGGCGCACTACCGGTTCAGCAGCAATGTGAAACCTACAAAACACAATCAAATCAGTTTGTCTCAACGAAGCAGTGAGGTTGCCAATCTCACCGGTTTTGCTGAACACAAAGAGGTTAAACGTATGGTGTGGAAAATAGTAGGAACAGTATGAGAGCAGTATGAAAGCAGTAGGTTTTTTATCAGTATGAGGAAAAAGGACCGGGGTCCACAGGTCACTAGTGGTGTCTCTCCGTGAAACATAAATAACATGCGTGGTGAACAAATTACAGTTGGGCAATTGACAGAAATGAAGGCTGCACCGTAGTGCATATGCAAGACATAAAGATTACTTTTTATTTGATAAAGGGATTTTATTACTTATAATAAGAAAATACACCCGGCCTCTGCATTAAAAATAATGCACACAGCAGAAATCCAGTAAATGAAAGTAAAAAAGACGACAAGTGTAAACAAATCATGTAGATGTAGACTGTCGTCGCTATGGAGCTGCTATCCGTAAGTCAAGCGGCCATCCATGTGGGATAAAAATATCCCTCGCCACATGCTCCAGTCGTGCACATGCTTCCATAAAAAGGCCTCGAAACCCCCCCCCCCCCGTTGTAATGTGGACAACGAACGGAGAATACCTATGCATCGGAAAAGAACCTGCATACGATAAAAGTTTTTATCATTGAAAATCTTGTCATTTCTACATAGCCATAGCGACCAAATAACGGCTAGCGCTCCTACCCTAATAATAGTTTTAAATCGTTTATCTACCCCATTTAACCAGTTGCCGAAAATGTTCGCAACAGATGTGGGCTGATAAAGATTCGGAGCGATTTGGATAGCGGACCATATAGAACGCGCAAATGTGCAATCGAAGAATAAGTGCTTGATTGTCTCCTCATGAGAACAAGAAACACACTTTGTACTTCCATGCCAATTACGCTTGACAAGATTATTTTTCGTGAGTA
Source organism: Alopecurus myosuroides (assembly GCA_028641055.1). Lineage (NCBI taxonomy): Eukaryota > Viridiplantae > Streptophyta > Magnoliopsida > Poales > Poaceae > Alopecurus > Alopecurus myosuroides. The sequence goes on along the minus strand of CM054060.1, from coordinate 300,490,688 downwards.
TGACGCCTTTACGAAGATACCACGCAAAAACCTTAATCTTCAGTGGTACTTTCATAAGCCATACATTTTTGAAAATATCGACTGGCATGTCCGATTGGATCAAGGTCGTATACATAGAATCCACCGAGAACTGACCGTTCTTAGTGATTTTCCACCGAAACTCATCAGTGCCTGGTGTTAAAGTAACCGAAGTCAACTAGTGCATGCCAAGAATTAAGTCCTTTCCCAAGGAGATCTCGTCTAAACATCACATTAGGAGGTGATGTTTGCATGACCGTAGCCAGCGTATCATCCTTATGTCGCGCTATAGTGTATAAAGCCGGATATTGTTCTCTGGGTGTGGTATTACCTAACCACTTATCCTCCCAGAGTCGTATTTGCAATCCATCCTTAATCTTAAATACCCCATAGCGAAAAAAATTATTTTTATTCGCCATAAGTCCGGCCCAAAAGTGTGAATCACCTAGTTTCCATACAAACTGTGAGACTGCTTTCGAACCGATGTATTTTCGTTTAAGGAGGGTTTTCCAAACACCATCTTCGGTTAATAGTTTTAAAAGCCATTTGCCAAGCAGGGCTGAGTTCTTGACTTGTAAGTCATGAATACCTAGTCCCCCTGGTTCTTTGGTCGACAAACTACATCCCATTTGGCGAGTCGTTATTTCTTTTTCTCGCTATCACCCTGCCAAAAGAATCTTGATCAGAAATAATCTAGTTTTTTCAAGACTCCTTTAGGTAACGGAAAGAAGGATATCATATACAATACCATATTGGATAGTACTGAGTTAATGAGTACCAGTCTTCCACCTAGTGACAGCAATTTACCTTTCGAACTAGCAAGCCTTTTCTGCAAACGCTCTTCGACCTGGCCCCATTCTGCATTGGTCAATCTCCTATAATGTATTGGTATCCCCAAATACTTAATAGGAAATTTACGTTTCCCACATCCGAATAGTTTGGCATACTGGGCAACAACATCCTGGGCCTCCCCAAAAGAGAACAATTCACTTTTATGGAAGTTAATCTTTAATCTGGAGAGTTGCTCAAAAACCGAAAGAATCAATTTCAGGTTTGCCGCTTTCTCCAAATCATGATCCATGAAAAGAGTCGTATCATCCGCATACTGAAGGATAGACAGTCCCCCATCGGCAAGATGTGGAATCTCCATCAATTTGGCCGTTTTCCTTGGCTCTTTCAATCATGATCGCTAACATACCAGCCACAATATTAAATAATATGGGCGAAAGTGGATCACCTTTCCTTAAGCCTTTCTTGGTTTGGAAGTATCGGCCAACATCGTCATTGACTTTGATAGCCACACTCCCTCCAGCCACAAAACTGCGAACTAGAGCACACCACTCTTCTGAGAATCCTTTCATTCTCAGAGTCTGTTGGAGAAACTCCCAGTTCACCTTATCATAGGCCTTTTCAAAGTCTATTTTAAGAATTACACCATTTAGTTTTTTCAGGTGCATCTCATGTACGGTTTCGTGTAAAATCACGACCCCGTCAAGGATATTCCTACCCTGCATAAATGCAATCTGCGTAGGTTTTACCACATGGTTCGCTACCGAACTCAACCTGATGGTTGCAACTTTCGTGAAGATTTTGAAACTAACGTTGAGTAGGCATATTGGTCTATACTGTTGTATCCTTTCTGCCTCCAGAACCTTAGGTAACAAAATGATTTCCCCAAAATTAAGGCGATACAGCTCTAGGTGTCCACTATGTAAGCAACCAAACATCTCAATGAGGTAATCTTTAATGACCTCCCAGAAATGTTGGTAAAACTCCACATGAAATCCGTCTGGGCCAGGTGCCTTATTATGCTCATTTGAAACACCGCCTTCTTTATCTCCTCTTCAGTGAAGGGAGCATTAAGAAAAACATTTTCCTCATGGGATACTTGGGGAATATCATCCGTACGGGTCTCGTCCATAGTAATATTACTTATTTCAGGAGCCCCAAACAGACCTTTATAGAACTTTGTAATATAAGCCTTGAGACACTCTTGTCCCTCAATCACCTTCGTCCTGATGAAGAGAGTTAATACGTTTTTCCTGTGTCTTCCATTGGCCACATTATGGAAATAACGAGTATTCGAGTCTCCTTCCAGAATGAATTGTGCCTTAGATCTCTGATACCATTTGAGTTCCTCTTCTCGCAACATTTGTGCTACTTTTGCGTTTGATTGACTTTTAAGTTCAATCTCTTGCATAGATAGCAGCCTAGTTTCCGCGATCCGATCCAACTCATCAATAATGGAACAAATACGCTCTTTCTCTTTTTTGAGCATTTCAGTCGTGTGTCTAGCCCATCCACGGAGATATTTACACACATTGCGCATTTTATTATTCCATCTCCGGATTGGGTTGTCACCTATGACTGGTCTGCACCATACTTTCTTAACTAGCTCATCAAAACCGTCACGTAATAACTAGCCAAGTTCAAACTTGAACTGTGTTTGTGAATGTGGTTTCTTTGTACCAGTTGAAAGTAGGAGGGCGGCGTGGTCCGATAAAGCCTCAATACGCTCAAGAGCACGTACCGTTACCAACGGGAACTTTTCTTCCTAGTCGGTACTCATCAGTACGCGGTCTAGCTTTTCGTATGTAGGCTCCGGTAGACTATTTGCCCAAGTGAACTGTCGTCCGGTCATATAGACCTCTCTCAAATCCAGGCTATCAATGACAACATTGAACAAGAAAGGCCAATGACCATCAAACCGTCCCCGACTCTTCTCGTGTGGAAACCTCAGCAAATTGAAATCGCCACCAATTAAAATTGGATGTGGATTATCATTCGCCAGGTTCACCAATTCACGTAAGAAGGCCTCCTTAAACTCTTCCTGGGCAGCACCATACACAGCAACCAGACTCCACACAAAGTTGTCAACTCGGTTTCGGAGGTGTAATTTTATATGAAAATCACCATCCGACCTTGCTAACACATCGATGGAATCTGATTTGACGCCTAGTAAGATACCACCCGACCTTCCGCGGGGAGGAATAGAGTTCCAAGTGAAGTCGATACCCCCTGAAAGGTGGTTCAGAACACTCATTGGAAAGTCTCTCCTACCTGATTTGGAGAGAGCCACAAACTCCAAATTATGGTCCCTGATGTATTGAGAAATATTCAAGTGTTTAGCCAAGTCTCCAAGACCTCTGCTATTAGTGAATAAGCCATTCATCGGGAAACTATTGGATTTTTTGGCGATCTCGCGGATTTCCGCGGTGCGTTCTTCCTCTTATCCTTAGCGGATTTGGTTTTCCGACCGGATGCATACCGATCAATTAGAGATCCGAGCCCGTCGTCATCCATTCCCACTTCGGTCACTTCCCCCACTAGATGAGATAAAAGTTGTCCATCTTAAGAGGCATTCGCTGAATCATCATCCATGTGTGGTATGTATACCCTCGCATAAGCACTCGGTTTGACCGTTAAACGGTCATATTCAATGTGCCTCAATGCATTGGCCGACAAAGTGATCTCCTATTCATTTCTACCTAAACAAATGCCAACTACATCTAAACTAGATGCAACCTTGGAATCTGAAAAAGAAAGAAATGGTTTATGATGCAAAGACGTACCCGAAGATGGAGATGAGAACATCGCCGCCTTGCGACGCATAGCTTTGGACATCGCGTCCTCATACGTCGACGATGCGCCATCCGCGGCCACCACATGGCGTGCACTACGACTCGGCACCATCGGATCCATAGGCATCGGCACGGCGGATGGGGGGTATTGTTGAAGAAGAACCCCCCCCCCCGAACGCAGTGTCAACCACGACACACTTGGCCGCAACAACAGCATCCATCGTCGACGGCTCGAGCCGCCGTGGTGGACCTGCAACACTAACCGGCCGAAGGCCATCACCGCTCGACGGCGACGACACGACCCGCGCCGAAGCGCCGCCAGCAGCAACCGTTCCAAGGCCGATCACTTCCGCCTCTGTCACATCGCCAACAACTCGCGCCTAGGCGGCGGTAGCCTATGCACCGCCCAGCCCGAGTTTCACCGTCTTGGGCTCGGTGGGCTGCGGCCTGCTCTCGGCCGCTCTCCCCAGCTGCTGCACAGGTGCAGCAAACAGCTGGTTGTCGCCCAGCTCACTATCTGCTGCTCCCAGCCCATCCACTGCATCCAGCTGCTGCACGTGAGCAGCAACAAGCTGTTGGTCGCCCGGGTTGCATACTGCAGCCTCCAGAGCAGCCTCAGAACCAGAAGACGACGCTTGGGCAGTCGACTCATGCACGTTCTTCGATCCAAGCTGCAGCGACCTCCCTGCATCCCTCCTGCCACTAGAACCACTAGCCTTTGATCTCGACGAAGGCGACAACGCCGCCTCAGAGAGTAAGGCTAGAATACCCCTTGGAGAACATTGCCCCACAATCTCCTTTCCTCGCGGAGTCTGCGGCGATGGATTAAGAGGTGTGAGCGCATAGCTCCTCAGTAACTCCAACGCCTCACTATGGACATGTCCCACATTGGATGACGGGGAAGGATCGACCGTCATACTCGTGGGACCTCCCCCGTCCCCCGCCGTATCTAGGACAACTGTGTCTTGCACATCCTCCTCCATGCCTCTACCCGGCGAATCCCCGTGAACCTTATGATCCCAAACATATGGAACAAAGTCCGGCTCCGGTACGTAATCCTCATCTTCTGCGCGTGTCGTGGTGGTGTCACGGCAGATGCCATAGGATGGCTAAAGATGTGGGGACGATGGACGCTGGAGGTGTCCGGGGAGGGATCACGCGACGAGTAGCCGCGTGAGGTAAGATCCACACAATACAAACAACACGATGTACCCAGGTTCAGGGCCCTCGTGAGGAGGTAAAACCCCTACTCCTGCCTTTCTCTATGTATTACGGTGTCTCACCGAGTAGCCACAGTACAAATAGTAATGCTACCGAGTAGCCCCTTGCCCCTCTCCGAGTAGAGCTGGGTCAAGAACTTAGGGTTTCTAGGGTTTCTAGTGAGCCACTATGGGAGCATCTGAGAGCGTCTGTGAGTCTGCCTCGCGCAGGAGGCGGCGGGGCACCTTATATACATGGTGCCCAGCCGGATACGTCCAAATCCTAGACAAGTGTCGACATAGTGTGCACACTGTCCTTTCTCCGAGTACCCGCTGACAGCTTTGGTCGTTGGTCTTGGCTGCTTCTGTAAAGTCGTTGGGCAAAACTAGGGGACAGACTGGTATCACTGTACCTAGTCATAGAGTAGGTCCCCCTTATCCTGCCACCGACTGCTTCTATGCTGTCACTGTCAGGCAGGCCGTCCCCACGTGAACAGTAGTTCGAATGCTGCCAAGTACGGACCCAGGATACGCGGGATCCTGTGTCAGAACGGCTCCTTTGACTTCCTGCCCGAGTAGTTTCCCGCCAAATGTTCCCGCCAATTGTACTCGGGCCAAACCTTCTACTCGACATGGTAGAAACTGATTGATATCTCCTTCTGGCCATCTTGAGGTGAGACCGAGTAGCAGTCGACCGGGTAGCGAGTACCCGGTAGTCGGCTACTCGACCAAACCTCTCTTCTGTAAGCGGCCTTTACCACCTGTCTTTGCCCTACTCGGGGGTAACCCCCCGACAGCAGTCCCCGAAGCTGGTTGAGTCTTGCGAACTTGCTCACTAGGCTCTGCCAGCTTAAAACCAGCCTTTGTATCTCAGCCATCGAACCTCAAGATGACCGATTAGGTCCTCCGAGTAGCTATCCGGAAAGTATCTTGGGTTTCCTTTTCCGAGTAGCAGTTGCTTTCTACTCTGTATCCGAGTAAAAAGACTTAGCGAAAATTCGCAAACTGAGCCTCTGCAGCGTAGAGCAACATCCAGCCCTTCACGCAGGCACTGCCTACGTGTCAAGCATCCACGACCTTGTCGTTTGGTTGCCCAGGACACGACGCCACGTGTCCAGTTTTCACGCCGTGGGCCCACCGGCCGTCATGTCCCATCACGCGCAATTACTGGCCACGATCTGAAGGTGGGATCAAATGCGGCCGTTACGCGCGCAACCCGCGCTTGTGTGCGTTTCTAGCCGGCCACAGGACCCACCACACGCCACAGTCGATCCCATTACCTCGGTGGTAACGGTAATACCGCGAGGGAGATATAAATACCCCCGCGGTAACTTCCCTTTCTTCTTCCCTGCTCTTTTCCCCTTCTGCCTCTTGTTCTTCTTCTCCACCGAGCCCTCCGCCGCCGCGCAAGCTTCTGCGCCGCCGCGGACTCACCCCACCGAGCACCCCCACTCGAAAATCATCCACTCTTCCCACTCGCGACGATGGCCAAGGCTAGCTGGGCGGGTTCCTCCGTCACCAAGGCCAATCTCGCCTGGCTCGTGACCAGCAGAAAGGTTCCCCCTGGCGTGGAGTGCCGGGCACCCGACGACGAGGTCGTGCCAACTCCGCAGGACGGCGAGCGGGTGGTCTTCATGTCGCACTTCGAGCGCGGCTTTGGACTGCCCGCCTCCAACTTCCTGCGCGAGTTCCTCGACCACTTCGGGCTGCAGATGCATCACCTGCCGCCCAACGCGGTCGTCTTCCTCGCCTACCACGCGGTGGTCTGCGAGGCTTTCCTCGGCATCAGGCCTACGACTGATACGTGGCTCAGGTACTTCAATCTCCGCCAACAATCTGTCGGGAAGAAAGACGGTGCAGGTATCGGCCGCGCCACCGACACGGGCTGTGCCATGATGGTGCAGCGGACGGGTACGAACCATCCCCGCATCCAGGGGCTGGACTCCTGCCGAATGTGGCAGCAGACCTTCTTCTACGTCAAGAACGTCCCCGCCACGGAAGGAGGTGTGGTTGATGATCGAATCAACCTGCCCGCTTGGAGGAACCGTGCTCCACTCGGGTCGAATTGGAAGGAGAAGCCCAACATCGACGAAATCGCCGTCGAGATAGAAGACAGACTCGGCGAGTTGAAGAAGCTGGGCCTCAAGAACGACGACCCGGTGATATGCTGGATCAAGCGCCGAGTACTCCCTCTGCAGGAGCGCTGCCATCTCATGTGTTACATGGGAGGCCCGCGCGACTGCACCAGGACCACCACCATCGAAATCGATGACGCGGATGTTGCCTATCATGCCAGGAACATGCTGAAGACAAGCCTCACCGAGAGGTGGCGGTATGGCTTCGCCCCGTACAGCCGCACGCTACCGATTGCCCGGGTACGCTGTTCCTACTCTGCTTTTGCCTCTGCTTCCCGAGTAGATAACTTTCCTTTCCGCCTCGACTAGCAATCACCTGGCGCACCGAGTATAGCACTTAGTCGACTCGCACTTAGGCTCAGTATGCTTTGTGTCTGCTCGCCTATCCGGGTAGAACACTTGAAAAACTGCATAGGCTTAGTGTGCTTTGTGTTTGCACGCCTACCCGAGTAGAGTTCCATCCTGCTACTCGGTTGACTTATGATCCTTCTCTGTCTTTCAGACTCTTACTCGACAGCTGATTGAGAGTCGGGAAGTTTTCGAGGACAACTGGTTTGCCGATCGCGAGGAGGATGACATGCTGCCCTCTGACGACGCGGAACAGAGCAGTCCCGCTCCTGACAAGCGTGATGCTCTCCGCACTTGGTCGGATGAAGGCTCTCACGGTGTGGTTATTTTCATTCTGTTTGCTTCTGAGAAACACCAGCCCCTTGCACTGCTGTTCCTGATTCTTCCTTCTTCTCCTTTGAACTTCTCAGATGAGGCCGCTGCGGAGAGGGACGACGAGGATGAGGGCGAGAACGAGGGCGATGCGCCCCTCGTCGTCCAACCTTTGTCTACTGCCCCTCCCGAAACCCGCAAGCGGACTGGGAGCGAAGCGCAGGTACCTCCGGCCAAGAAGAGGAAGCCCGCCGAGAAGGAGGAGGCCGCCGAGAAGAAGAAGAAGGTTACTGTCAAGAAACCCCGACGACAGCTTAAGTCCACCAATGCGTGAGTTCTCTTCTCGTTTGCCCTCCTTCTCGCGTAGTACTGATTTCTCCCAAATCTTCTTCCAATCCCTGATCTCTCTCTTCTCTGCAGTCCTGCCATGGACGCGAACGCAGCCCTCGCGTCCGACCAAGCCCAGAAGAAACCAGTACCTCTGGTTAACCTGGACGATGATGATGAGGATCGCGACGCCAGTGCTGCTGCTGCCAATCCAGCACAAGGAGCAGCGTCAGAACCAGCAGCACAAGACACCGCCGTCCACGACGAGAGACCCCCTTCTCCTCCGGCTAGCAACGCCGAGGAGAACCAAGAACAAGAAATGCCAGACGCCGCCGCCCTTGAGCGGCCAGAAGTAGAGCAGCCCACCACCGAGGCTGCCGCACAAGAGAACGTTGCTGCCGAGCAGCTGGTGACAGATGACACTGCCGCGGATGCTACCGTAGCAGATGTCTACCCACTGCCAGGCAGCGCACCGAGTGGTGTTCTGCCAGGAGCTGCAGCGGCGCCACCAACTGCGCAAGGCCCTACGCCTCCAACTGCGCAAGGCCCTACACCACCGACTTCCTCCTCGTCTCCACAGAGCAAGGACACATCCAGCCCTCCCGGGCGAGCAGCCAAGCAACAGGCCCTTGATGCTCTGAGGGATTACTGTTCCAAGAAAGGTCTATCTGAGAAGGAGACTGCCGATAAGGTGGCTGCTGAGGAGGCCAAGGCCAAGGAGGAAGCCGCCGAGAAGGCCAAAGCCGAGAAAGAAACTGCTGAGAGAGCTAAGGCCGAGCAGAAGAAGGCCAGGGCTGAGCAGAAGAAGGCCGAGAAGCAAGCTGCCGAGAAGGCAGTCGCCGAGAAGGCAGAGGCCAAGACTGACGGGAAGAAACCCGAGGATGTCGAGAAGCAGGAAATCGAGAAGGAGCAAACAAAGAAGAGGGCCAGAGACCAAGGCGCATCCACAGGCGGAGCACTCGTGATCCGCGACTCCGGCCCGATTCCTGCTGCGCTCTCTGCGGGCGCTCGCGCTGCTGGCCAGCCTTGCTACCCGGAGTATATGATTGAGGTTAGCCACCAACATAGCATCGGCTTCCCTCCCCAAGATAAAGCTGTAGCTATTCAGAAGGGTAGGAAAGCTGTAGCCAGGAATACTCCTCCCTTCGATCCAGCCCAGAACAAACCCGTCAATATTGCTTCTCGGGGAGCCCAAGACAAGCCAATAACCTCCAAGGGTCTTGAGCAGGTACTGGACACTGTCGGCTACATCAGCGCCAAGTGGGACAGCGGGGTTCTCGGAGAGGAGAAGTGGCACGGCTTGACCCTTGGCTCCGTCGACCACTACCGCGTGGAGTGGAACAAGATCGACCTGGGACACCAGCCCATGTCCGTCTCCACCGACACCGCCACCCTCGCAGCCAAGATGTTCTTGCACCGCAAGAACGCCGAAGATATCGAACAGAGCTACGCAGTAAGTCTTTTTGCCTTTTCCGAGTTGAATTTTCTTCTCTTCTACCCGCCTTTCTTCTTTCTTACCATCACCCCCCAGTCCCCGAGATTTGGGTCGAGTAGGCGGATACTCTCCGAGCAGCCTCCTACTCGGGCCGAATCTTCTCTGCTTTGCCTAACTCATTTTCTTCTCGGTTTTCAGGATAGCGTTCTTAAGCGGACCAACTTATACCGCATCCTTCTCTGGAACCACTCCATCGCCAGGAGGCGAATTGCTGCGCTGGAGAAGGAGAAGTTAGTTGCTGAGGCCGCGAGCAAAAATGCAAACGACAGCACCCAACAGCTGGCCGAAGTGCAAGGTACGCCTTTAGCCACGCGGTTCCTGCGTTTTATGGTTACGCCCGCTTCTGCTTTTTTACGCACTGACCTTTCCTTCTCTGCAGAGAAACTGAAAGCCTTGGCCGATGAGCATGAAAAATGCCGTAGCTTCGTGGAGAACGCCGAGGCCACGATAAAGAAACTTGAAGGTGAGTTTGCTGTTTACTCGGTATGTCCTTGAACTCGGTTCTTCTCTGCCCGTTTACTGACCTCATCTTGTCTTTTCGCAGAAGATTATAAGTCATTTGCTGAGGCGCACCAAGACTGCGTCAAGCCAGCCGAGGTGGAAAAGCAGCTATCCGAGCAGGCCATTACTCTGGTGAAGGACCATACCACCGAGATGGAGAAGCTGCAGCTCCAGCTTCAGAATGCACTCCAAGATGCCGTGAAGATTGGCGCCGAGAGGGACACGGCCATCGCCGAGAAAGCCAAGGCCGAGACCACTTTCAAGGCCAAGGAGAGGGCCCTCGAGGCTGAATGCGAGACTCTGAAGAAGGCCAATGCTGATCTTTTCGCTCAGATGGACACCTTGCGCCAGATCCAGTCAAAGCACATTAGCAACGAGGAATCTTGGAGAACCAAGCTGCAGCAGCTGCGCCGCCAACTAGTCGGTAAGTTCTTCTCTTCATTGCATGTTTTCTTCTCGGTCTTATTCCTTCTCGGCTTCCTTTTTTCTTTCTCGGTTTTTTGATCTTGCCACTTGCTATTTCAGATATCTGGCCTCGTCTTGAGTCTACCTCTGCGCCCTCGATAGCCAAGGCCCGAGCAGTTCGCCTTTCGCTGGGTGAGCCGATTGACACCAGGGCTGATATCGAGGACAGCTTGCAGGTGCTCAAAGGTTACTTCGAACAGCTGGCCGGCTGCGGGACTGATTTGATGCATGCGGGCTTTGAGCTCCACCGGCTGTTCTGGCCCCATGATCCTGAGCCAAAAAGCATGCGGGCGCTCGCCCTCAAGCTGGAAGGCGTGAAGGCCGAGTTGAAAAAATGGCGAGCCTCCGGAGCCCGTGCTGGTGCGGACGTGATGCTTCTCTGCATTGCGTCCTGGTATGAAAACCTGGACATGCAGCTCATCCGCGGGAAGCGCAATAATTCCAAGTGGGAGACTGATGCCGATAGCGTGGCCTTGCGCAAGCAGATTGCATATGATGTCGCAGAGTGCGCCGAGACGGAGGTCTACATCGATGGCGTCCCCGAACCCGACACCGAGTACGAGGACGACGAAGATGACGACGAGGAAGAAATTGGGGACTACTTCGAATCTCCCAAGGGCAAGGCCGGGAAGGGCAAGGCCACCGTCGTTGCGAGTAGCGATGAAGACGAAGGGGCGCACATCGACAGCGAGCCACTCGACTTCGGCACCTCCTCAGGTGCTGCTCTCGACGACACGGTGCCCCCTCCTGGCCACGCTTCAGGCTCCTCCTCGGCTCTGGGACCCGTCTCGGTGGCCACGGCCACTTCCGAGCAGGCGGCCACCCAGGAGGACGCCGAGATGGAGGAATCCGCCGCCGTGCAGACGGAGGCTGATGCTACCCACGCCAGCACCGAAAGAGCAGCCGCCACGACTGCCGCCGAAGAAACTGCTGCCAGGACCGCCGCCGAGGAAACAGCCGCCAAGGCCAGCGCCGAGAACATCTCCTCTTCAACTTGAAGCAACCTGCAATCTTTTCTTTCACTTGAACACTTTATCAGATCCCCGGAATGCCGGGAGCAGATGTAACAGACTACCTTTATCTTGCTTGCTACTCAGTTTTTATGCCCACTCGGTTTACGTTGACATTAATCAATTTGAACGACACTGGCTTGATGCCGAGTTGTGTTTCCATGCGAGTCCCCGAGTAGCTTTTCTTATTCACCCTGTCTTTTCATCTCTGCTCTACCTGCGACTTGTCGCTTGTTTGGTATTCGAGTCACAAGAATCAAGGAACAAGGCTGCAAATACTTGGCCGCTAGAAACAATCATGGTAACGCAGCCCACCACCTAGCCGAGAAGACGAAAACGAGGAACAAAAAGTAACCGACAACCTACTCGGTTCCTGCACTCCTTCTTCCTTAGTGATTTTCGTGTGCTCATTGACCTTTTGCTTGTTCTCTTGCTTGCCATGAAGCCGGGTTTCGGACAGCAGCAGAGTCGAAGAGTTGGCATATAGGTTTAAACACAGTACTCAATGCACCTTTGAGTTCTGAAGTGGAGCAACCGAATAGACAAAGGAACAAGCCGAGTAAAAACACTTAGAGCAATTTTGGGCGAGGGCAGTCCCCGAGAACAATTTTAGATTGCAGAGTAGAATTTCAACTTGGATGAAAGGGTACATACACATCTTTGCTTACGAATGAAAACGACGAAGTAGAGCTACATTCCAGGGGCGCTTGGTTTCCTCTCCAGCTTTATCTGCCCTGTTCGCCTGCGACGGGCGCACATCTACAAGATAGTACGCGTCATTGTGCAGCGCTTTGCTCACAATGAAGGGCCCTTCCCATGGGGGAGACAACTTGTGCATCCCGGCTGTGCGCTGCACAAGCCTAAGGACCATGTCTCCTTCTCGGAAAACCCTTGGGTTCACCTTTCGGCTATGATAGCGCCGCAGGTTTTGCTGGTAGATAGCCGAACGTGACAGAGTCAGCTCTCTTGCTTCTTCAAGCAGGTCAACGTCGTCTTCTCGAGCTTCTCTCGCCTCCACCTCAGTGTAGAGGGCTACTCGGGGGGAGTCATGCTCTAAGTCTATTGGCAACACGGCTTCGGCCCCGTATACCAAGAAGAATGGCGTGTAGCCGGTTGACCGGTTAGGGGTAGTCCTTAGACTCCACAACACCGCTGGCAACTCTTCTAGCCAACACCCGGGTGTTTTCAGCAACGGCTCAATCAGCCTTGGCTTGATGCCTGCCAGTACCATCCCATTTGCTCTCTCAACTTGCCCATTGGAGGCAGGGTGCGCGACTGACGCAACGTCTAGTCGGATATGTTTATCTCTGCAGAATCGCACCATTGCCCCCTCTGCAAAGTTGGTGCCATTGTCGGTGATGATACTGTGCGGGTAGCCATATCTCATGATCACATCCTTCACAAACTTCACAGCTGTGACCCCATCGCACTTCCGAATAGGCTTCACCTCGATCCACTTGGTGAACTTGTCCACCATGACCAAGATATGAGTCATGTTGCCTTTAGCCGGCTTGAAAGGACCAACCATATCCAAGCACCAGACAGCAAAGGGCCATGTGATAGGGATTGTCTTCAACTCGGAAGCTGGCATGTGAATCTTACTTGCGAACATCTGGCAGCCGGCGCACTTTCTCACGATATCCTCAGCTTGCTGCAGTGCGGTGAGCCAGTAGAAGCCATGCCGAAAGGCTTTCTTGACTAAAGCCCGAGAAGAGGCGTGATGCCCACATTCTCCTTGATGTATCTCCACCAGGATTTCTTCTCCTTCCTCTGGGCTCACACAGCGTTGCAGCACGCCAGTGGCACTTCTCTTGTGCAGCACATCTCGAACTATGGTGTAGCCCTTGGACCTTCTCTGAACCTGCCTCGCAGTCACCTCATCTTCAGGCAAAGTGCCGTCCCTTAGAAAGGATAATATGGGCACTGCCCAGCTCGGTGTCTCCCGCACGGGAAACACTGGTTCGTCCATTTCCATTGGGACAGGCTCTGTTGGTTGCACAGGAGGAGTAGGAGCGCTTCTCTGCAGCCCAGATCGATTGGCGAGAACTTCTTTAATGAACGCAACAGCTTCTGCGTTGAGGGCGGCAGTCCCCGAGTAAGGAATGGCAGTCCCCGGGTAGGGAGTGGCAGTCCCCGAGTAGGGAGTGGCAGTTCCCGGGTAAGGAATGGCAGTCCCCGAGTAAGGAACGGCAGTCCCCGAGTAGGGAACGGCAGTCCCCGAGTAGGGAACGGCAGTCCCCGAGTATAGGACGGCAGTCCCCGGGTTCCCTGCAGCACTCTCCCAGTCAATCTCCATTGGGTCAGATTCTTCACTTGGCAGAGAAGGGACAAAGATGGATTCCGAGTTGGGGGAAGGCTTGATGGATGGCTTCCTCAAATGCTCCAAGGCAATCCCTGCCGGGATGGACTGCCGAGAAGATCCCAACTTGGACAGCTCATCTGCTGCCTCGTTCTCTGCTCGGTGAATATGCTGGAACTCACAGCCTTCGAAAAACCCAGTCATTGACTGCACCAGGAAACGATATGATGCCATGTTGGCATCCAAAGCATCCCAGGTACCTGAGACTTGCTGCACCACTAGATCTGAGTCACCATAGCATATAATGCGCTGCACGCCAACCTCCTTTGCTACTCGCAAGCCATGCACCACTGCCTCGTACTCGGCTACATTGTTGGATGCCTTGAAGTGAATCTGCAACACATACTTGAGTTGATCCCGCTTGGGTGACGTAAGCACAACGCCAGCCCCGAGGCCTTCTTTCACCTTTGAGCCATCAAAGTGCATCTTCCAATAGTTGGAAACTGGAGCGGGAGGTTCATACTGCATCTCGGGCCAGTCCACAAGAAATTCCGCCAGTACCTGAGACTTGATTGCTTCTCTTCTCGTATACGCGGGAGCGTACGCGGCTAGCTCGATCGCCCACTTGGCTACTCTGCCACTCGCCTCCTTGTTACCCATGATGTCCGAGATGGGAGCTGAGCTCACGACAGTGATGGGATGCTCCTGGAAGTAATGTTTCAGCTTCCTGGCGCCCAGGTACACACCATATGTCATCTTCTGGTAGTGAGGATAGTTTTGCTTGGAACTGGACAGCACCTCACTGAGATAATAGACTGGGCGCTGCACACTCTTGCCTTCTTCTTCTCGCTCCACCACTATCACCACGCTGACTACTCGGTTAGTCGCGGCAATGTACAGCAGCATAGGCTCCTTGGGTAGCGGACTAGCCAAGACGGGAGCACTAGCCAGCATTGCTTTCAACTCATTGAATGCCACATCCGCTTGCGGAGTCCAGACAAACTTGTCGCTTTTCTTCATCAGCTGATACAGAGGCAAAGCCTTCTCGCCCATCCGGCCAAGAAAGCGGCTCAGAGATGCCAGACAACCCGTGAACTTCTGCACATCCTTCAATGATCTCGGCAAAGACATGCTCTCAATAGCTTTTATCTTAGACGGATTGGCTTCAATGCCCCGACTAGAAACCAGAAAACCGAGTAGCTTTCCAGCTGGTACACCAAAGGTACACTTACTCGGATTCAGTTTCATTTTGTACCTGCGTAGGTTAGCAAAGGTTTCCTCCAGGTCGGCAAGCAGAGTATGTGTTTTATTCGTTTTGATGACAATGTCATCTACGTACACCTGCACATTCTTGCCGAGCTGGTCATGCAAGCATTTCTGCATGCATCTCTGATAGGTCGCACCCGCATTCCTCAGGCCAAAACACATGACACGATAGCAATAAGCCCCGTACGGGGTAATGAAAGCAGTCTTTATTTGATCAGCAGGGTTGAGTGCAATCTGGTGGAAACCAGAGTAGGCATCTATGAAAGACAACAGCTCACAGCCGGCAGTGGAATCGATCACCTGATCGATGCGAGGTAGCGGGAAAGGATCCTTGGGGCATGCCTTGTTCAAGTCGGTGTAGTCGACACACATGCGCCATGCGGTGGCAGCCTTGGGATCTTCCTTTTTCTTCTCGACCATGACCGGGTTGGCCAACCAGTCCGGGTGCAGCACCTCCATGATGAAGTTACTGATCAGCAGCTTGGTGATTTGATCACCGATGGCCTTCCTTCTCTCATCCCCGAAACGGCGTAAGGCCTGCTTCACGGGCTTGGCGTCAGGACGCACATGCAAAGAGTGCTCAACCAACTCCCTCGGGACCCCTGGTAGATCTTCATTGGTCCAGGCGAACACGTCCCGATTCTCACGGAGGAAGTGGATGAGCGCGCTTTCCTATTTCTCCGCCAACCCGGCACCAATGATGGCCACGCGCTCCGGGAACTCGGGGTCAACCTGGACAGTCTTGGTCTCCTTGGCAGCTTGGAAAGCAGTACCATGCTGAGTACTCGGCACACCTTGTGCGCCAGCTTGTGCGGACTGAGCCATGGCCACCACCTCGTACATCTTCTTCTTCTCGGCAGCAATCACCATTGATTCCGCCAGCTGAGAGCTAGCAGAGGCACACTCCATGGACTTCTTGTAATCTCCCGAGATGGTGATGATGCCATTGGGCCCGGGGATCTTCATCTTCAGGTAAGCCACATGAGTGGAGGCCATGAACTTGCTCAGAGCAGGCCTTCCGAGTAGAGCATGATAGGGGCTCTGATGATCCACCACTTCAAACTGCAGGCGCTCAGTGCGGCAGTTCTCCCGAGTACCGAATAGCACATCAATCCACACTCGGCCAATCGGGTTGCACGAGATCCCGGGCACAATGCCATGGAAAGTGGTCTTGCTAGGCAGCATCATGTTCTCGGCCAGGCCAAGCTTCTCGAGTGTGTCCTTGTACACAATGTTGATGCTGCTGCCGTTGTCGATCAGCACCTTGCTGAACCTCACGTTCTTCTCGGGGCCCAGGAAAGTGGGATCTAGCACCAAGGCATAGGTACCCGGAGTGGGCATCACCCTGGGGTGATCTGCCCGAGTCCACCTGATCTCCTGGTCGCACCAGTACATGTAGTGGGGGACAGCAGGAATCACTGCATTGACCTCCATGGCCCGCCTGTGCTGTGACTGCTTGTCGACTGCCTCGGAAGTGAAGATCATATAGCTCTCATGGTGCTCTTGGTACTGGTTAGGGCCATTGCCCCCGTTGTTGCCATTGTTACCGTTGTTGTTGCCCTGATAGTTGTTGTTGCCTCTGTTGTTGCTGTTGCGGTTGTAGTTGTTGTTGTTGTTGCGGTATCTCTCATTGTTGAAGTTCTGGTTGGCTCCTAAAGCCACCTGGTTGACATTCTCCCTTTTCGGGTACACTGGCGACCGAGCTGCGGGAGCGCGAGTAGGCTGAACAGTAGCATTGGCAGCTGGCAGAGGAGGAGGAGGAGGCAAGCCATCACTCTTGATCACATCCCACCACTCGCATTGCCGAGTAGTATGGTTCGCAGGCCTTGAGGGGTGATGAGTGTGAAAGATGCATGGGGGCCATCCTTCATGTCATCGAAGACAAACTTCTTCGGCTGCTCGGAGTTCCCGCTACTCGGCTGCGCAGTGCGGAACGGTTTCTTGTTGCCCTGGCCCTGGTTCTGGTTCTGCCCGTAGGCTCCAGCAGGCTTCTGCCTTTGGCCACCACCGCCTCCGACATTCACTGCATTCACCTCTTCGGGATCATACCGAGTATCTACTCGGCGCTTGTTGCGGAACTCGTTGCGCTTGCTGCTGTTGAAGTTTCTTCTCGGCTCAGAGGAATCCATCAGTGGCTGAGTGGGATCGCCGAGTGCGTACTGATCCGCAATCTTGATGGTCTCGGCCAGGGTGTTGGGCATCTCCCTCTGCAATCTCTGCCACAGCATGCTGCCATGTCGGCAACCCTGCGCAAACCAAGTGATGGCCTGCGCTTCATTCACACCCTCACAGGTGTTCCTCAAGGTGCTCCACCGAGTAAGGTACTCGCGGTCCGTCTCGTCTTCTCGCTGCCGGCAAGCCGACAACTGTTGTGGCCTATTCGGCCTCTTGTAGGTGCTGGTGAAGTTGCTGATGAAGGCATCCGAGAAGTCCAGCCAGCAGTTAATGCTGTTCTTGGGCAAGTTGTTGAGCCAAGTGCGAGCTGGACCCTCTAGCATCTGCGGCACATAGCGTACCGCCCATCTCCTGTTGCCATTCGCGATATGGACCGCGGTGACGTAGTCGTTGAGCCAATCTTCAGGCTTGGTGCTACCATTGTAGCTCTTGGTGCCTCTCGCGAGCTGAAAGCCCTTCACGGAAGGCTCATTCATGATGCGCGGGCCAAAGCACTCGGGGCCAGGAGGACCCGTGTTCTCAAGCCGCGCCGACAAGCTGATACGGTCCAGCTGGTGCCTTGCATCTCCAGGCGCCAACACGCGCTCACCCACACGATCATGGATGTCATAACCAGCCATCTCCATAGCCGAGTAGCCATCATCATACCTATCCACCTGCATTGCAGCAGGCTGCTCCACCGGGTTGGCGACTGGCGCCACTGGGCGCGGCTGCTGCCTCTGCCGAGTAGGCGGAGCTGCGGGTTGCCGAGAAGTACCCGGACGTGCGGCTTCTCGGACACGGCTTTGAGCTTGATGGGCTTGAGAGCCTGCTCTCGCAGCGTTGTGTTCCTGCCCGGGCTGCTGCGGCACAGCAACCTGTTTCGCGGCAGCGGCCGGGTCATACACCTGCATTTGCCTGTCTCTACCCGTACGCCCGCTGCGGCTCTTCTCGCGGCTAGGATGCGGAGATGAGGCTTGATCGTTAGATCTAGCCGCGTGCGAATGAACCACTTGCGAAGCTCCAGCTCCCGGGTTGGCCTTCCGGAACTCCTCGTTCTGCCTGGCGGCCTCCAGCACCAGCTCGCCTAGCCTCTCCTGCTGCCTGCGACGCGCCTCTCCCTCTAGGCGCGGCAACTCGGCAGCCACAGCCTCCGCAGCTCGCAGCGTCTTGGCGGGTGTGCTGTACCTTGGCCTTGTGAAGGTGTTCGCGGTGGCGGACTGCGCGGGCTCCTCCGCAACAGTCGCCATCTCGGCGCCTAGGTTGCGCCGCGTAGCGCCTACCCTGCTGGGCCTCCTGGCCACCGGCGTGAAGCCGTGAGCCTTGTTGTACTCGAGCTGGTCCAGGCTCAGCTCCAACCTGATCTTCTCCAACTCCGCCTGCTCGGCGAGCAGCTCCTGGCGTTGCCGCTCGAGCTGCTCCCTCTCGGCTAGGAGCTCGAGGTCGGTGGGAGTGGGCATCCCGGTTCGCGCAGCTGACGCGGGGATGACCGTAGACGTGGAAGGCGGCAGGTTGCTCTCCTTCTCGTAGGGCCGGCGTGTCCTGCCACCCGCGGGCGGGTCGTCGACCTCCTCGACGACGGCCGCAGCGCCAGTAGCAGCTGCGCCAGCGTTCGCCGCCAAGCCAGTCACCATCACCTCAGCGCAGCATGCAGAGCTGCGCGCGGGCCTTCCACGAGCAGCAACAACCGCGGGAGGATCCTCCGCGTCGTGCACCAGCTCGGGGTAGGTGTCGTTGGCGACGGTGGCGACGTAGACGAGGTGAGAGCCGAAGGAGATCACCGAGCCGCCCTCCGGCATGGTCTTGCCGCCGAAACAGCCGGCGTTGTCGGTGACGAAGTCGAAGGAGCCGAATCTGTGGACAAGGCCACAAACTACGCGCTCCGCTGATGAAGATCCCGTCCGAACAGAAACTCCAGCCAGCGCCGCTGGTTGCCCCACGGTGGGCGCCAACTGTCGTGGTGGTGTCACGGCAGATGCCATAGGATGGCTAAAGATGTGGGGACGAAGGACGCTGGAGGTGTCCGGGGAGGGATCACGCGACGAGTAGCCGCGTGAGGTAAGATCCACACAATACAAACAACACGATGTACCCAGGTTCAGGGCCCTCGTGAGGAGGTAAAACCCCTACTCCTGCCTTTCTCTATGTATTACGGTGTCTCACCGAGTAGCCACAGTACAAATAGTAACGCTACCGAGTAGCCCCTTGCCCCTCTCCGAGTAGAGCTAGGTCAAGAACTTAGGGTTTCTAGGGTTTCTAGTGAGCCACTATGGGAGCATCTGAGAGCGTCTGTGAGTCTGCCTCGCGCAGGAGGCGGCGGGGCACCTTATATACATGGTGCCCAGCCGGATACGTCCAAATCCTAGACAAGTGTCGACATAGTGTGCACACTGTCCTTTCTCCGAGTACCCGCTGACAGCTTTGGTCGTTGGTCTTGGCTGCTTCTGTAAAGTCGTTGGGCAAAACTAGGGGACAGACTGGTATCACTGTACCTAGTCATAGAGTAGGTCCCCCTTATCCTGCCACCGACTGCTTCCATGCTGTCACTGTCAGGCAGGCCGTCCCCACGTGAACAGTAGTTCGAATGCTGCCAAGTACGGACCCAGGATACGCGGGATCCTGTGTCAGAACGGCTCCTTTGACTTCCTGCCCGAGTAGTTTCCCGCCAAATGTTCCCGCCAATTGTACTCGGGCCAAACCTTCTACTCGACATGGTAGAAACTGATTGATATCTCCTTCTGGCCATCTTGAGGTGAGACCGAGTAGCAGTAGACCGGGTAGCGAGTACCCGGTAGTCGGCTACTCGACCAAACCTCTCTTCTGTAAGCGGCCTTTACCACCTGTCTTTGCCCTACTCGGGGGTAACCCCCCGACAGCGCGGAAAGTGAAAGCATACCCCTTAAGCCGAACAACCCCGTCAGTAGCAATATAAGGGCCCACCTCATCCACTTTCTCGAACACTTCATCATCGGCCAAAGCTATACGGATCCGGATAATGCCCCTCCGACGGAGAGCCAACAGATCAACGTCTAAGGTAGCACTGATCAAAGAACCAACTTCCCACAACCCCCGAAAGTATCTCAGCTGGTGAGGTACCCCCTCAACATGAACCCATGCCTGATGTAAATCCAGCTTCGGCTCAATCGCCACGGGAATCCACTTGCTAAATAGCAACCTGGTAGATTGAAACGGAATACCAATGTCCATGCCATCAAACCCCGCGAGTTCCTCCGCTGAAGGAAAAGCTAGGGTGAAAGAACTATCTCCATTCGGCAAGGCCTCCCACTTCCATCTATTGGCTGAGCTCATACGTGCCACCGTCGACTCCACTTGGTTAGAGGTGGCCGCGGTTCCCTGCACTATCACCAAGGCAATCGGACCAGCAGGAGAGGCGAGCTTATCCATAAAGACATCATCCGGTATTTACGAGAACATCGTGCGCTTGTGAGCAACCCTAGCAATAAAAACTGTCGGCTTCGGCAACTTGAAAATATGACATTTCTTCATTGGGTGTATGTCACTGTCACACACGTAGCAGTAATGATGAACCGTGCAGTCCCTTGGCACGTGAGTGTCCACATCACACCTCCAGCATCTAGTGTTGACCTTTTTGTTGTTGTTTGGCGGAACCGCAACAACGTCAGGCATCCCGGGAACAACTGTGGCTTGCACCAGTTGCTCAACCGGATTACCCGGTAATGCCGTAGCCTCCACTCTCGCGAAGTTCTGTCCATGATCAGATATCACCGCAGAGGCAACCGTTGCCTTCTTCTTCTTCTTCTTTTTCCTTGCAGGAGCCCCCCAACCCGGCCCTCCGCAGCTGTGCCAAGTGCAAAGGTCGGCACAACGACAGTAGGTCCAATGGTACCTGCAACGACAGCCACCGCAGATGAAGTGGAGCCTACAACAACCACTGTTGGCGCCCTGACTGGAATTGCACCCCCTGTCTACACAGGAACAGCAGTAGTCGGCGCCCTAGCAGGCAAAGCCGCTGCAACAGATACCGCGGTCGTCGGAGCCCTAGCATCCACAACCACTGCAGCAGGCACAACGTTCGACGACACCCTAGCAGCCAAAGCTGTAGCAACATGGTTCAGAGGCGCAAACGTGGGGGGCCGGCGGCTGGGCCATGACCGTGAGCACCGCCACGGCCGCCCGTGGCTCCACGACCCCGACCAGCACCAGGCGCCGCCGGTGCCGGGCCGAGTTGACCCCCATAACGGATTGGTGCCGCCATTGGCGCAGGCGTTCGCAGCACTTCTGCAAACGATTTCTTCGAGCTCGGTGTAGATGCGCCCGCGGCCAGCAGCGAACCAGCGGCAGTCGACACAGACTCGAACGACTTGGAGATCGACGTAGCCGGCGGACTCCTTGCGTCCGTATGGAACTTAGGTTTCCTGAGTGTTCCCTCCCACAGGCCATGTAGGCAAGAGCCCAGGTAAGCCCATGGCCTTTCTGAAGAACCATGCAACCGGGCCCACCTTCTGCAGAATTCGAACTCGAGCCCCCAACGCCCTCCAAGATCTTCGCCGCGATCGGATCCCTGGCCGGGAAGAAGTCTCCGAGACATGGAGGGGGCGTAACACGCGGTCGCGGAATCGGGACACACCATCCCATCCGCATCGGCTGCTTCCGCAAGTGAAACTTCGTCCCCGAACTTCCGCCCGCTCCGTCGCTCGCCGGTGAAGACAGCCCCGTAGATCGGTCTTCGTCCATCGAGTTCCCACCTTCGGACCTGCAAAAACGAGAAGAATGCATACCTCCGTCATCTCCGGTTCCACTTCCCTTTTCCTAGAACCTCGAACCCTTCGTCGGAAAGCCAACTCGACTCCAGAACTCACTAGCGATCTGCTCGTCCGACAACTCCGCCGCCGCACAAACGAACTGGAAACCAACCTCTCTTCGGTCAGTACCTCCTCCGCCGCGGACGTTTCCGTTAGACCAGCCTCCTCCACTCCATCTCCTCTCTCGGAGAGAGCCCAGAAACGTGAACCCGCCGCCTTGGAGACTTCCATCGTCGAAAGACCGCCAGTGGCTAGCGTGAGCCGGCGACGGCGCTGCCCCTGCCCGATCTGATCCCCCGGATCGCCCTCCGGAACACCCGTCGGATCGCCCTCCGGAACGGGAAGGGCAGCCGTGGGCGTCACCTCCGCTCTGGCTGCCGCCGGCACCGCTGCGCGGTCATGCGTGTCCATCGGCCGCGCACGTGGTAGCTAAAGCACCCTCAGGACAGAGCTATGCAAGGGAGGACAGTTCTGAACCTTGTGCTTCTCTCATATCTTCACCCTGGACCTGGTACAGTTCCGAACCTTGTTCTTACTATGTGATTCATGCGGGCATTACAAGAAAATACATAGACCGTTATCCAACTGCATCTATGACTAATAATCCACCCTCCGAATATCATCCGAACAAACGTTGGGTAGTAAGTTGCAAGCAATAGATAATTGCAGTAAGCAAATTGTGTAATGTAAACAATAACATCATCCTTAGACAAAGCATTATTGTTTTCTCCCTAATGGCAATAGCACATCCTCCACCCGTCACGTTTCTGTCACTCGATCACAGATGCAAAGAAGGCATGAACCCACTATCAAGCATAAATACTCCCTCTTGGAGTTACTAGCATCTACTTGGCCAGAGCATCTACTAATAATGGAGAGAATGCAAGATCATAAATAACATATACATGAAGATAACATGATAGATTGATAATCAGAAGACATAGCATTCAACATTCATCATATCCCAGCAAACACAACATGTAGCATTACATAAAGATGATCTTGATCATGCTAGGCATCTCACAAGATCTAAACATGAGGTACAAAGTGGAGAGAACAACCATCTAGCTACTGCTATGGACCCGTAGTCCAGGGATGAACTACTCAAGCATCACTTTGAAGGAGGGCATGGTGTTGTAGACCCCTCCGGTGATGAATTTCCCTCCCGGCAGGGTGCCGGGGAGAGCTCCTAAACCCTCCCGATCTCGGGATGATGATCACGGCGGCCTCGGGTGTTTTTCGGGGAGAAGTGGAATATATCTAGGGTTTACGCCTCGGAGGGATTAAATAGGCAAAAGGGTAGAGGCAGTGGAGGCCTAGGGGGGCCACATCACCCCATGGCGTGGCCGGGGGGGCGCCCTATGGTGTGGCCCCCCTAAGGCCCCCTCCGGTTCTCTTTGAGACTCCGTGGAACCTTCGGGAATTCTAAGACTTCTGGGCTTCGAATTTTCCAATTCCGAGAATATTTCCAGAACAACTTTTCTGAAACTAAAAACAACAGAAAACAGGGAACTGGCTCTGTGGCATCTTGTCAATAGGTTAGTCCGAAAAATCGATAAAAATGACATAAAGTGTATAGCGAACATGTGGGAAATAACATGAAAACAACATGGAACATCTACCTATATGTTTATGACGTATCAACATCCCCAAGTTTAGTTCCTACTCGTCCTCAAGTAGGTAAACGATAAAAAGACATAATTTCTGAGGTGACATGCTATTAATATAAACTTTATCATCATAATGTAAAAGCATATGTAAGCTGAGATCATAGAACTTAAACACAAACCTGATAAATAGAATTTAATAATAAAGCATAGAATCACCTTGCATCATGAGAACTCAAATAAAAGATCTTGAATAACAATGCAAAGAAAGATATACGTTTGTTTCACGTATAGAGAAAGCATGGCAAAGTCATATTTCACAAGTCCTTACGAGTGGGGCAAAACATAAATGCCAGGACACCTTCAAAGTTTCATGAGGAAGACTAGAACAAATAGTTAGAGAACAAGCAATAACACATCATGAATCAATTAATAATGTTTCTGGGACATATGCACATAAAACTCAAAATGGCAAATATGCTCTCTCAACTGTGCATAAAGTAAGAAGATGGAGACTCAACATAAAAGTAAAAGAAAGTCCCTTCACAGAGGGGAGCATGGATCACTCATGTGGTAGAGCTTTTATTTTATTAATAGAGGCATTAAATTGTTTGACACTCCTCCCATCCATCTTACATAAACCATGGCTAACCGAATCCTTGGGTGCCTGCCAACAATCACATACCATGGAGGAGTGTATGCTAATGTCAACGAATGGTAAACAGAAAATACAGTACTTCACAAGACAACTAGATTTCACAAGAGCGGCTCCCATATGAAGGACACAACAGGTGTAGAAGGTCATCCCTCTTTCTCTTTTGTTTACACAATTATGCTTTGACTGATAAATCAGGGGCAATAATAGGGAAGAGATTTGTGTGTATTAATTTGGGGTTGGGCACCCCGCTGCCAGCTCTTCTATAAATTGGATAAGCGGATGAAGCCACTAGTCCAGGGTGTGAAATCCAATCAACAAGTGAGATAAAGATTCTCTATTTACGTCCTCATGAGCAAAAACAGGAACACAAAGCAGGAGTAGTTTTGAAGGTTTTAAAGGTAGCACATGAGCAATTTACTTGGAGTGGTGGTTAATTACCACATATATGTAGGTATGGTGGACACAATGGGAAAAATTTGGTCTTAGGGAGTTGGATTGCATGAGTAGAGCTCATACTCAGTACATGTGGAGGCTAGCAAAAGACAGGGGGCGACAAATCAAGAGAGCATAAGAGCCATAATCATGCATAACGACATAAATATTATTAATCAAAGCATATGTGGTATCAGAAATTATAAAACTAAATGATCATAGAGGCTATTAGTGTCACGGCCCCGGACCCAGAGATATACATACTGTTATGTGCTACTAGCCATGGACTCACAAGGGCTTCAGGGTTACCAGCCCCGGCCGCAACAAACAACGGCAGGCAGACTGGATTCATCGGCACGTAGTCCGGATCCCCAGTCTACTACTCCTTGTATCCATGCTAGTCATAACCAACTATGCATATCAAAGCGTCCACGAATCGAATGAAACTGAAGGAAACGGGACCAAAGCTATACAGAGATGCTATGTGTCCAGAAAGTGCAACAACAATCGAGGGTTACTGGGGTTACCTCGCCCCAGGCCGATCACATCGACAGGCGGGCTCGGACATGGATCATCGGCTCCACAACCCCTCGACTGCGACAACTATGCAGGCATAGCCAAAACTGTATAACAATGAGCTCGAAACCAACAACCGATCAAAGCAACACTCTAGACATTGAAACTTGTATTAAACAGATACTACTAGAGTATAGCTTACAAACAGAGGTCACACGATCCAACATTACATCAGACAACGAAAGGCAAATTATGTTGCTAATCAACAAGAACCAAAAAGGCCTAAGAGGCCGCAACATAAGGCGACGTCCCAGCCCATAGATTCCAGGCTGCTACCTGGGAACCCCAAACTACTCGTCGATGTCCACGTTGAATCACCACCGATGGAGTTCTTCTCCTGAACCAAAATTAAGCAAACCTGAGTACGGGAGGTACTCAACAAGACTTAATTAACCTATTATATATCTGCTATATCGAAAAGGGTTTCATGAAGGCTGATTTGCGTAAATCAATCTTTGTTTTGCAAGTTGAGGAAGGAATAGCACGTCTCATAGAATGTTTTCAAAACAGATGAGAAAGCTACTCAACTACTGAGATCATCATCTTCTTTTATTCCACCAAGTCCTTCTCATTCCCACACTATCTCATGCTACAAGGATCACCCCTCTCGGCATCTCCGAGGAGGCACCCTTCAATCATGGTTATCAAGTTTTAGTCATTCCGTTGAGGTTATCTATGATCACAGAATCCGTTGCCAAGTCGTCCGTAACCGTGGACACGGCTTCTCGAGGAGATTTATCCCTGCAGGGGGTACACTTTACCCACACGTACCATCCGACTCTTAACGCCACATGTACGCTCGTCCATGGAGCGCGGCAGAGGGTGGCTGGCCACGACCTTTACCTTGCTCGACCCTATCCATGAGTCAACCCAAACAGGGCCACCCCGTCAACAGGGAGTTGGCCACCTCCTGACGGCACCTGTTCTGTGAGTCGGGATCAAGATCCGAGTACGTCCATCACTTGTCCCGGTCATGCCCTAAGTTTTCTCCAAATCGTTTTCTGACTCACACGCAGATGGAAAGTTCAAACTACGTGACTCATGGACGTGGCCAAACAAGTTAGTTGGTCGAGCGCGGTCTGTTAGGCCCCGCGTGTGGTTGCACGCTCAGTCTTGGCTTCGAAGGCGAGAACTCGCTCCTAGGGGCATGAACAGGACAAAACGCCACAACCCATTGTAGCCTCACATCCATGCCGTTATTTAGCCAAGTTATCAAAGATAAAACAATTCACAACAACCTGACATAAGTGATTCACGCATTGACCAGATTCATCAACCGGATGGATCAGATCACAACTAGGCATGGCTAAGCAAGACTCACGGGCTTTAACGAGGCGCGCACAAACAAACCTATAGCTGCTAGGAGCAGTGGATCAGTATATCTAGGTTATGCAGTATATAGGAGAACTCTATCTACTGACACCAAATAGTTTGGAACCGAATGCAAAGTACGAGATTCAAAACACTTTGAAACCATATATGAGCAGATAAGAGGTTATGCTTGCCTTGGTTATAAGAAAACCAGATAAAGATCTTCTGGAATAAGTGCTTGACTTGTCGGTTAGGATCAAGTATTCGCCATTGGAATTGATGGCCTTCTCTTCAGAGTCACGTCTTACCGAGGGGGAACAAACACCAAAAAGAAGAATAACAATCAATCATGGCATCGATGCAATGCGCAATATGTATGCATGAGAAAATTAATGCATTGAAATAAAGCCCTAGGCATGATTGTTGGGTTGCTAGGGTTCATATGTCAGTTATGTAGATTTACTGAAATTATCCCAAAATAGGCCCCGGAGGGGCAATTCGGACAATATTGGAAGTGAGTACCATTTTAGTTGCTCAAATGGGTTTGAAAACATCATAACTAGATTCCATTTATCATTTTGAGCAATTTGGTATATAACTTTTAATTTTCTAATTTTAGTAAATAAAAACTTATTTTTCTATTTTAAATGATTAAACAACATTAAAATAATACTCATTTTTTAAATTTCTCAAACATGTGTGAAAATGACATTTTTGGAAAGAGTACATTTTTATGAACATTTCCATATATTACTTACATTTTTCTGAGTTATAGAAACTGAGATATTAATTATTTCATTTTAATTCAATTTTTGTAATTATAAAAAGGGTGGGGTCCACGTGTTAATTCAAAATTCCTGTTATTAAATGATTTAAACAAACTGACAGGTGGGGCCTAGCTGATGTCACGCTGACGTCCTCATGACATCAGCAGATGGCCGGCACGGCTCAGATGCGGTCGCCGACGACGAATCCGGCGACATAATCGAGCGCCCTCGGGCTCGTTGGGAAGCCACGGACGCGCGTGACCTTAGGGTGGTGGCGCAACCTCGGTTGGGCCACCGTCGGTGAGCCGCCGTGCTCGGAAAGGCGGCCGCTGTCACGGGCTCCGGCGAAAACGGCGAATACGGCCACGGGAGCAAGCTAGGAGGGGTCTGGGGGGAGATGAGCTCACCAGGAACCCGAGGAGGTGATCGGGGAGGTCGAAGGAGGACGGACGGCGGCGAATCGGCCGCGGCGGCGCTCGGTCGGAGACGGGGAAGACACGCGCGATTCGGTTGCTCCCGACCGTCCCGGGAAGCTGAGTTCACCAGGGAGGTAGAGGGGAACACGGGGAGCTCGGAGATGGCCTCGGTTTGCTCCGGGGTAGGCTGTGGCACCGGCGGCGAGTGGATTCCGGCGAGCTAGGGTTTCGGCGCCTGCGGGGAACAGAGCAGGAAAAGAGGGGAAGGAGGGGCTCTGCGAGGAGGGAGGCGAGATGGGGACGTCTCCCTCACCTCTTATCCGCACGGGAGGGGCCATCAGAACGTGGCAAGGGCGCCGTCGGCGAGCAGCTCGCCTACTGTCCGGAGGAGGAAGAAGACAAAGGAAGATTTTCGGAAAACCCCCTGTGATTTCTGTGATTTACAAAGAGGCCATTTTCTCTTTAAAAACAGAACATAAAACTAAATTTTGAGGGACTTTTTGAAATCATAAAAAAATTGGCAAAAATATATTTTGGAAAGCTTATGAAATTTCCAATCTTGCCATACTTTTGTTTTGTAAAATTGAAATATTTTTCAGTACAAAATTTTGGAACCCCTTTTAAGTACTATTTGTGGAAATTTTCTCAAACCATTTGAATTCACAAACCAAATTGTTTAAAACATGGTTTAAATTTTTGATTCATGCATGTATGAGATGCCAACAACACCACAACCCTAATTTAGCAAAATTGGGATGTTACAAATCTACCCCCTTACAAGAATCTCGTCCCGAGATTCCCGAAGGAGAAGAAAGAAGGAACACCGGTTTTGAACGATCTTCTTGAACCTTACGGTTCTTTTCTCGAAGAGGCTGATCCGTAGAATCTTGAAGTATTGAACGGATACACCTTAGGTAAGAGGGAAAACTCTTAGGAACTGATCTTCACGAAGATCGAGTATCTCATGGCTAACTCGTGACCAGAATGTCCGTAAAGAACTATTGAGTTAACGTGCATGAAACACATCAAGATAACGGAGGGAATAAAAGATGGTTTCAAGTTTGCGGACGATGGTTCTTGAAAGGATTTAGAATATGAGCTTTGCACAAGACTTTAAATCCTTTTGGAAAAGAAAGGTTGGACAACTTATGATATCGAGGTTTGTTCAAACAGATAACCAGGATGGAGAGGATGGCTTTGAACATCAAAATGTAATATCCGTAGACGAGGGAAAACACGAGTGTCGCACCCCGACTTCTAGAGGATACTCACAGCCCGCTAAACAGTGGATAAATGGCTTACGGGGCATACCGGCACCCGCATCTCAATATGAGCAGGCCAACACGTAAACGTGTGACAACCATTCTCTACTATCCATCGTCTGCGTAAACCATCCCATAGAAATCCGACTACTTCCATTGACGTACTTCAGAACATACACACATGGTATGTCAACGGCATTTGAACAAGTGATATCACAACAAATCTCTAAGACACAAAGAAATAGAAATAAGTTGCAAATAGCTCTCACTAGAGCAGAGATAGCAAATACAATCATCCAGAGGACACATGTCCCAACAAGTCATCATTACATCACAGCGGAAGCATCCAAAGTGTCTGAGTACAGACAAGATCCAAATAGGCCTAAGAGGCCGGAAACGAAAAGATGGAGCCCATCCACGATGTCTCGGATCCTGCCCGGGTCCGCTATCTACTCGTCGGCAGCCTCGTCATACTCCACGTAGTAGCCACCATGGGGATCCTCGGAAACGTAGTCTGCAGAACACGCAGCCCCAAAGGGGTCAGTACAGACGAGTACTGGCAAGCAAGACGCACAAGATACCAAAGTGTACCCGGCAACACTAAGTACAGATGCTTTGGGTTCAATGGAAGATTGGTGATACAAAGATGCGGCAGCGGGCTGCTCTAACCAACTACAGAGACATGCTACAACATCCGGCTAAAAGAAGGGGATAAGATAGCGTATCGTAACCAACTACCACTATCCTCAAACAAACCCATCCTGGACCTCGCCCCTTATCCAAAGAAGCGATCCGAGAATAACTCACACATTTGGATTAGTGAAGGTTCAGTTATTGTGTCATTAAGTCTATTACTAGTCAACTTATTATTGATTAGGTGTAAGTTGTCTAATCCTTGTTAGTCAGCCCTATCACCAAGTCATCCATAACCGCGGACAACACGGCTTCTCGAGAAGATTTAACCCTGCAGGGATGCACCAATTTGGCCGTACACGTAAGAATATCCCGCCAGACGGGGGATCAACCCACCAAGCGAGGTACTCAACACAACCCAACTCTTCTTCGCATCAATCCCAAAGAACCCCGTGCAATTGAGCGCACGGCTAATCAAGCCCCACGAAGAAAAGGGGACCCTCATAGCACTCTAAGAACGTGTCTCCCTAAATGCCGACTACAAAAGTTACCACCCTGGCGTCGGGTTCGCACCTGCATATGCATGCGGCAAATGGAAAACCCGAACTAAATGAGGCGATTTGGACGAGATGCGAATCGAATTAAAGTTGAGGGGGGCGCCCATACACGCTTCCCACATGCGGTTAGCGCGCTCATCATGGATCTAGAGGACAAGAACTTTTCCTGAGTTCGACACTAGCAGGCCTCAAAACCATACCCGGCCTCCTGCCGGTGCCTTATCATCAAATTAGCATTACCTCAAACATTAACAGGTTTTTGTTTAAACATCGAGCCCCAGAACATAATAATTATGGTAACAGAAATACGAACATCAGACTCGAGCATAAACAACCCTAAGCATGCTAGTAAGACACAAGTAACAAGCAACGGGGTTATAGGTGTGGAGGATAGGCTATATCAGGGTTACAGGATAACATGTGATAGGATCGGAACATAAGCAACGAATCTTAAGGCTAGCAGGATAGACAACGGAAAGTATCGGTATCCAATGTGGAAAAGGACACAATGGTTCAGGTGAGTGAATACTTGCCTGCAAACTCAGTAGCCTGGTACTGGGCTAACTCCTCTGAAGTAGTGTCGTAAACCTCGTCTGTCTCAACGTCGTCGTGTATTCGAGAAGAAGCAAACAAACAACGAAGAGAGACAAGCAATCAATAACATGGCATAATGCACAAACATGGGATGATGCATGACAATTTAATTGATGCATCAAAGATAAGCTAGTTGACATGGTAACATAATTAAATGGGCCCATATGCAATCTGGATTGTATATGGTAGAGCCCATGAATTAAGGTTGAATTAAATGATCTATGACTAACCATCATGTGAAAGTTGATTAGAATTATGCATGGATGAGGAAAACAATAAGAAAACAACATTAGCTTCAATTTGAAATGTGGTTTACCAAGTTTGGAATTTTATTTATTAAGTTATGAAATTTGGCTTCTTAAATGAGTTACACAAGCATTTGTTGTTTTCACCAATTTTAATTGTTCAAAATAGATAACCAAACTCATATTTGGAAAGAACACAAAATTTTAGATGGAATACATGTTTCATTTGTTGACAATGGATTTAAAATGAATTAATTATGAATTAAACAAGTTTAAACAAGATTTAAATGAATTTAATTCAAGTATGAAATTATTTGAATTTTTTATTTGTGCAAAACATTAAATAAAATTCATATTTGGAAAGATTAAACATTTCTAGTTTGAAAACATATTCTATATGTTCAAAAATAATTTAGTTTGACCAAGTTATGAATTTAGCAATTTTAAATGATTTAAACAAGTTTTAAAATTATTTAACCAATTTTAATTATTCAAAACAGGAAACAAAGTTTATATTTGGAAAGGTGGTTCAATTTTGCATGGAAAACATATTTTACATGAGCCATTTGAATTAAATTTGAATTAGTTATGAATTTGACCAAATTTGAAATGAGTTGTTTGAATTTGAATTTTGAAAACATTTGAAATGTTCAAAACAGTACACAAATGGTTTAAACATGTAGAGAATTAAATTTGGTATGGAAAACATATTTTATTTATTTAATTTGGATTTGATTTGCAAAAGTTATTTGAATTTGAAATTTGGGGGCTATTCTGCAATTTTAAAAACATTCAGATTTGGTCCAGGGGCTTGGATGCGAAAAAGGAATTACAGAAAGGCCCCTGGGAACCTTTTCCACGCAGCAGGGCAACCCCTGGGTCACTGGCAGTGGGCCAGTGCCCAGCTGGCGCTGCGTGGCGCGCGTGTGGGTGCTTGCGTGGCCACCACTGCCAATGGCAGGTGGGGCCAGCGTGCCTGCGTGGCAAAGGAGCAAAAATGGGGGTTTTATTCTGCGCTGCGGGGATTCGAACCCACGCCCTCGCGCTGCGCACCGTTGGATCTAGCCACTACGGTGCGGATCGAATCGTGACAGTAGCGAGGCGCGTGCGGTTTTGAGGTGGAGCTGCGCTTATCTGACGAAACTGAACAAAGGTTCAGTCTTTCTGAACCTGCAGGAGCGGACGGTGATCGCCGGCGGTGCAGCAACGCACGGTGACCACTAACGGGCGGCGTTGGGCGTTTGGTGCGTGCGTGTTGGCACCAGGAAGCTGTGGGGTGTGTGTGCGCGTGCTTGGTCTGCCCGGAAACGCACGGTGGCGTGCTCGACTGCGGCCATGGCGGCACGGTGGCGATCGTCCGACAGTGGCACGGTGAACCAGGAAGCGAAAGAGTGGGCTTTGGCCGGGAATCGACAGAGGAGATCACCTCGGGGTGGTTGCGGTGGTCGTACGGGGTTGAGGGAGACGGAGGTGGCGACACGGTGATGATCTTCAGAGCAGCCGCGGCGGTGACGAGCTCGCCGTCAAAGATCAACGTCTCCTGGGACCCGCTGCGGCTGTCGATGAGGACGAGGGAGAGGTGACGGTCATGCTCGTGCCCCTGGCTTGCACGGAGGCGCCCCCTAGCGTGCTGTCGACGGCGGCGCCATGATCGGTCACTTCCCCCAACGATCGCCGGAAAGGAAATTAGAGAGGAGGAAGGGATGGAGGAAGAGGCTGGCGGCGGCAGGGAGGAAGGAGAGGGCTAGGCTAGGGTTTGGGGAGCTCGGGTGGTAGATATAGGGCGAGCAGGGAGCAGGTGGAGGGCGCGGTGGTGCGCGCTGGCGTCAGCTGACGCCAGCCGTACGGAGGAGGAAGAAAAGGCCGCGGGCCGCGCTACTGCGCGCGCGTTGGGGGTAGGTGGGCTGGCCCAGCTGGCTGGCCTGGTCCGCCTCCCCCAGCCGTTTTTCTGTTTTTTATTTTCTTTCTCTCTTTTTTTTTGCAGAAAAAGAAAAGGGAAGAAAAAGAGGGGTTTTTGGGGTTGGAAAATTGTGGCGATAATTTTTATAGTTTGTTATTTACAAAAGCCCAGCTGTGCATCTTTTTGTTTTTCAAAAGTTTGAATTTAGTTGCTGTTTGGAAATTCAAATGAATTTGAGCAATTTTTGGTATTAATTGAATAAATGAAAGGAGCAAGTTAAAAGTTTTTAATTTCAAGTTTAATGGAAACAAATGATTGTTTTGATTTGAATGTTTCATTTGAAAATTGTAACAGAACAAGTATGAACAAGAATTTTGAAATTTGGTTTGAAATTCAAATGGAAAAACGAGGGAAAACAAATGCAATGCTTATGATGACATGATGCAAAACATAAAATAACAAAGAGCAAACATTCTAGTTGTTTTCATACTTGGGATGTTACAAAACGCCCCCCTTGAAGGAATCGCGCCCCGAGATTCCTACTGAGAAGAGAAAAGGTCGGATACTTCTTGCGAAGATCCTCTTCGGTCTCCCACGTTGCCTCTTTATCGGAATGATGAGACCACTGCACTTTCAAGAACTTGGTGCTCTTGTTGCGAGTTTTGCGCTCGGTCTCATCGAGAATGCGAACAGGATGCTCTTCATAAGAGAGGTCTTCTTGCAGATCAATGGAATCATGATCACCTGCACGACCTGGATCTTTGAAGCACCTCTTGAGCTGTGACACGTGAAACACATCGTGCACCTTGGATAGCTTTTCTGGAAGTTCAAGACGATAGGCATTTTCTGCACGCCTTGAGAGAATGTTGAAAGGACCAATATATCTTGGTGCAAGCTTTCCTTTGACACCAAAACGATGAGTGCCTCTGAGGGGAGTTACACGGAGATATGCTTTGTCACCAGGTGCATAGACCATGTCCCTGTGTTTGCTGTCATAGTAGCTTTTCTAACGAGACTGAGCAATCTTCAGATTGTCACGAATGATGCGAACTTTCTCTTCGGCTTCCTTAACAATGTCAGGGCCTAAGAGTGAACGTTCACCAGCTCCAGACCAATTGATTGGACTCCTGCATCTGCGGCCATAGAGAGCCTCAAATGGTGCCATGCCTAGGCCTGCCTGGAAGCTGTTGTTGTAGGAAAATTCAGCATATGGAAGACATTCCTCCCATTTCATGCCAAAAGAGATACCACATGCTCTGAGCATATCCTCGAGAATCTGATTGACTCTTTCGACTTGCCCTTGAGACCGAGGGTGATAAGCTGTGCTGAACAGAAGCTTGGTGCCCAAAGCTTCTTGAAAGCTTTTCCAGAAGTGAGAAGTGAAAAATGCTTCCACGGTCCGAGCTTATTTCCAAAGGAACACCATGAAGAGGAACAATCTTTGCTGTGTAGAGCTCTGCTAACTGACTAGCTGAGATTGTCTCTTTGATAGGGAAGAAGTGAGCTACTTTAGTGAGTCGATCAATGACAACGAAGATTGCATCGTTGCCCCTCTTGGACTTTGGAAAACCAGTGACGAAGTCCATTTCAATCATGTCCCACTTCCACTCAGGGATTTTCAGAGGTTGGAGAAGACCGACAATTTTCTGATGAACTGCCTTAACACGTTGACAAACGTCGCATTCAGAAACGTATTGAGCAATTTCACGTTTCATGCTAGGCCACCAATACAGTGTCTTGAGATCCTGGTACATCTT
This sequence comes from Alopecurus myosuroides, assembly GCA_028641055.1. Taxonomy (NCBI): domain Eukaryota; kingdom Viridiplantae; phylum Streptophyta; class Magnoliopsida; order Poales; family Poaceae; genus Alopecurus; species Alopecurus myosuroides. The sequence continues at coordinate 300,456,079 of CM054060.1, read as the reverse complement.
TGTACTTCCAGGGTGTATGGAGAGAGGAGTTTCATGAGCCTCCTTGAGAATGATATCTTTGAGACTTTGAATCTGAGGAACTGCAATGCGTCCTTCGAAGAACACAGTTCCCTTGTCATCAACTGAGAAGGACTCAAATTTCTCATTGCCTGCTTTGATGTGCTCTACAATCTTCTTGATTTCAGCTTCACGAAGTTGTTCAGAACGAATCTTGTCCTCGAGAGTTGGAGTGGCTGTCAAGTTTGCAAGATAGCCTTGAGGAACAAGACCAAGGTTGTGCTTCTGGAATTCTTCATGAAGAGGAGGTTGGCTTTCCATGATCATGAGATTATTGCAATACGACTTGCGACTGAGAGCATCGGCCATAACATTAGCCTTGCCTGGAGTGTAAGAAATGGTAAGATCAAAGTCTTTGATCTTTTCAATCCATCTACTTTGTCTGAGGTTTAGATCTGGTTGAGTGAAGATGTACTTCAGACTCTTATGATCGGAAAAGATTTCAGTGCGATTACCCAACAAGTATTGTCTCCATTTCTTGAGGGCAAACACAACTGCTGCAAGTTCAAGGTCATGAGTGGGATAATTGAGCTCATGTGCGTTCAACTGACGTGAAGCATAAGCCACAACTTGACGTTCTTGCATAAGAACTGCACCTAGACCTTGGAGAGAAGCGTCACAGAATATTTGGAAAGGTTTGGTAGGATCTGGGCCAACCAGAACTGGTGTAGAAGTGAGTTTAGTCTTCAGGAGATTGAAACTTTCATCACATTGTGGAGACCAGACGAACTTCTTGTCCTTCTTTGTGAGGTCAGTGAGAGGTTTGGCAATCTTGGAGAAGTTTTGGACGAAACGACGACGATAGCTAGCCAAGCCAAGAAAACTTCTTACTTGCTTCACCGTCTTTGGAGGTTTCCAATCAACAATTGCTTTAACCTTTTCTGGATCAATGGCTATGCCCTTGGCAGAGATAACATGACCAAGGCAAGCAACTTCTAAAATCCAGAACTCACATTTGGAGAATTTGGCATAGAGACGATGCTCGCGAAGCTTCATGAGAATGAGACGAAGATGTTCTTCATGCTCTTCCTCAGATTTTGAGTAGACAAGAATGTCATCAAGATATACCACAACGAACTTGTCGAGGTATTCATGGAAGACAGAATTCATGAGTCGAGAGAAAGTCGCCGGTGCATTGGTGAGACCAAAGTACATGACGGCGAATTCATATAGACCGTAGCGAGTGGTGAAAGCTGTCTTTGGAATATCCTCTTTTCTGATCTTTATTTGATGGTAAACCATTCTCAAGTCCAACTTGGAGAATATTGAGGCTCCAGCAAGTTGATCAAAAAGATCATCGATACGAGGAATTGGATACTTGTTTTTGATGGTTTTCTCGTTAAGAGGACGATAGTCAACAACGAGTCTCTTTGTGTGATCCTTCTTCGCAACGAACAGAGTCGGGCAACCCCAAGCCGAGGAACTAGGTTGAATGTAACCTTTTTCCATGTACATATCAATTTGTTCCTTCAACAACTTCAGCTTGGGAGTTCCTATCTTATAGGGATGCTTAGAGATTGGAGCAGTACCTGGTTCAAGTTCGATCACGAACTCAACAGCTCTGTCCGGAGGCATTCCTGGCAACTCCTCTGGAAAGACGTCAGGGAAGTCGCAAACCACCGGAACATTTTCAAGTGAAGGTAGAGGTTTTGCATTGAGGGTGCACAGCTGAATGGAACTTGATTCATGTGGAGAATAGATTATCTGGCCAGAAGGGTGGAACAGAGTTATTGACTTTTGAGCACAGTCAATCCTTGCCTTATTGGCCTTCAGCCAATCCATACCAAGAATGACATCAATGTCAGAACTTCCCAGCAACATGAGAGAGGCAAGGAAAATGTGGCCTCCAATTAGGATTTGATTGTCCTTACTTATCTTGGAAGTCAACATTTGAGATCCCGGTGAGTGAACAGTGATTTGATTGCTTAGTGGAATCACAATTAGGTTGTTTGTTGTGGAAAAAGTCTTTGACACAAAAGAATGTGATGCTCCCGTATCAAACAACACTTTAGCTAGAATAGAGCTTACGGGAAATGTACCGAGAACGACGTCAGGAGCTTCCTCAGCTTTGTCGATCTTGACATGATTCACCCTTGCGGTCCTCCCGACAGGCCTGTTGTTGGAGTTGAAGGCCTTAGGCGGGGGAGCGCGCACCATTGCCTGGTTTGTGTTAGGACGAGGTGGTGGTGGAGGTAGCTGCCTCTGCGTGCACTTGTCGGCGTAGTGCCCTGTCTGCTTGCACTTGTAGCAAGTGACGACACGAGGAGGCCCTGGCCTTGGCTGCCCCATCGAAGCCCTTTGATCATGCATCTGAGCAGGGTTGGGTGGGCGGGGAGCGAAGCCTGGAGAAGTTTGGGCGTATGGAGACCGAGTGACGGCACCATTTGGTACCCAGATGCGGCGCTTCTGCGGAGGGGTGGTCATGTTGGAGGAGGAACCACCCTCACACGAGTGCTTGCGAGACTCCTCGAACGCCTTGCGCCCATTTTCTTCATTGAGCGCGGTGTTAACGAGATCCTCGAAGCTGTTGGCCTTGACATTGGTGAGGGCATACTTGAGTTCCGGGTTAAAACCTCTGCGGAACCTTGCCATCTTTTTAGCTTCAGTGGACACCTCATCTCCAGCGTAACGAGCGAGGCGATTGAACTCACTCTGATACCCGATGACGTCCAACTTGCCCTGCTTGAGAGAGCAAAACTCTTCACGCATCCTTTCCATGAGACCATCTGGAATGTGGTGCTTCAGGAAGGCTTCCTTGAAACAACCCCACGTGACTGGTATCCCAGTCCTCATGGCCTGGAAGTTCTCCCACCAAGTAGCTGCCTGACCCTTCAGCAGATAGGAGGCATACTTGACCTTGTCTTCTTCAGCTACGTGAGCAATCTCCAGAGCCTTAGCTATCTCACGGATCCAGTCATCAGCGTCCAGAGGCTCGCCTGTGGCCACGAAAGCTCTTGGGCCCAGACTGAGAAACTCCTTGATGCTGACCCGTGGAGCTGTCTGGTTGTTGTGCTGATTAGTCTGAAACTGGGCCATCTGCGCCATGACTTGGGTCATCTGAGTTAACAGCTCCGCGATTGGCGGTGGCTCAGGCGCGTTGTTCCTTGTTGGCGGCATCCTGAATGGAAATGCATTTTAGCACAACAATAGAAAAGGATAGACTTGGCAACCGAAAGAGAGATTATTCCGACGCATGAATAGACAACCAACAGGTACATCATCACATGTTCAAATACATCAGAATATCCCATACACCATAAATGGTTCGAATGCCAAAGGATAACTAAACATAGCTAAGAATGGATACATCGGTACTCCCATGCTCATCACGCAGGACGGGGGCTAGGAGTACGGCGAGAGGTACGGTGAGGAGCACGCCCACGAAAGTAGGTAGAACGACAATCCACGTAGATCTGACGTGGTCTGAGAGCGACTCTAGGTGTGGTGAAGTACATAGCGTCGACTCCCTGTGCTCCAAAGCGGGGAATCCTAGTGTAACCAGCACCAAGATTAAGGAGTGGTCCTCTGATCGGCTCGTAACCTCCAGCATCTGGCAGACGACGACCAACTGGCTGATCGAAACGTGCGAAGCGCTCGTCTCCAACAAATTATGTGGTGTACGTCGCCAGACGAGTCAAAGCAAGGTAAAGCTGCTCTCTGACTGAAGCCAACTCCTGAGATAGTGTGCGGGCAACTGCGTCACTGTGCCTCACAAACTGAGCGGTGGTGTGCAGCCTGGAGTTATCATGCTCATAAACATCCAAGTTGTCGTAGAGAGTGAAGTGAGCTCCCTCTGAAGTGATGTAACCACGGGGATGTGGCGATAGATAGAATCGTCAAATCCCCAGTAGTCAGCACGAAGGACGGTGAGGCTCACATAAGCTGCCTGCTGCGCAGCCATATCCACTGTGGAACCTACTGCCTCGTAGCGGTGAACTACGCTCATGCCATCATCTGACAGAATGTAGACGATAGCCTGGTAGTAGGTCTGCTCAAACTCTCGCTGCTGCTCGTAGACCTGGTACTCTGGTGCCCAACGGAACCCCAGAAAAGTGACCATGTCTCTCAGCATCTCCGGATAACCGGCAGTGCTCTCGCAACGAGTCATACGAACCACCTGCGGGTAGATGTCGCACCCGGACTTCTAAAGGATACTCGCCGTTCCGTTGAACAGTAGTAGATTGGATTACGGGGCTTACCGGCACCCGCGTCCTCTTACGAGTAGGCCAACACACGTATGTGTGACAACCAACCCCTATTTGTTCAGCGTCGATGTAAAATATCCCATAGAAATCAGGATACTACCATTGACGTACTTCATACCATACACACATGGTACGTCAACGGGTTGTAACAGAATGATAGCACAACATATCTCTAAGGCACAAAAGATTGAAATAAGTTGCAAATAGCTCTCACTAGAGCAGAGATAGCAAATACAATCATCCAGAGGACACATGTCCCAACATAACATCATTACATCTCAGCGGAAGCATTCACAGGGTCTGAGTACAGACAAATCCAAATAGGCTTAAGAAGCCAGAAATGAAAGGAAAACGGAGCCCATCCACGTAGTCTCGGATCCTGCCCGGGTCCGCTACCTACTCATCAGCAGCCTCGTCAAACTCCACGTAGTAGCCGTCACCTGGATCCTCGTAAGCGTAGTATGCGGAAACCACAGCCCCAAAGGGGTCAGTACACCAACGTACTGGCAAGCAAGACTCACAGTTCACCAAAGTGTAACCCGTCAACACCAAGTACAGATGCCTTGGGTTCAACGGAAGGAATGGGATATAAAGGATGCTGCAACTGGCTGCGCTAACCAACTACAGAACACTACAACTTTCAACTAACAGAAAGGGGATAAGATGGCGTATAATAACCAACTGAAAGATAACATCAAACAAACCCATCCTGGATCTCGCCCCTTATCCAAAGAAGCAATCGAGGATAACTCACACAGTTGGATTAATGAATAATGGATCAAGTTGTTGTGTCAATAAGTCTATTACTAGTCAAGTTATCAATAGTTAGGTGTAAGTTGTTCTGAGTACTTGTTAGCCAGTACTTTCGCCAAGTTAACCATAACCGCGGAAAACACGGCTTCTCGAGAAGATTTATCCCTGCAGGGTTGCACCAATTTGGCCGTACACGTAAGAATAACCCGCCAGATGGGATGCCTCCCACCAAGCGGGGTACTCAACACAACCCAACTCTTCTCCGCATCAAGCCCAAAGCACCTTGGGCGCACAGCTAATCAAGCCCCGAAGAAAAGGGACCCTCATAGCACTCTAAGACCGTGTCCCCCTATATGCCGACTACAAAAGTTCCACCCTGCGCTGGGCTCGCAAAAACATGCATGCGGCAAATGGAAAACACGAACTAAATGAGGCGATTTGGACGAGATGCGAATCGAATCAAATTGAGGGGGGCGCCCATACTCGCTTCCCACATGTGGGTAGTGCGCTCATCATGGATCAGTAGACAAGACCCTTTTCCTATTAGGGTCGACACTAGCAGGCCTCAAAACCACGCAGGGCCTCCTGCCGGTGCCTTATCAGCATATTATTATTAACAGGTTGATTGATTAACATCGAGCCCCCAGAACATAATAGAAATATAGTAACAGAAAGTAACGGGTAACAGACTCGAGCAAAACAACCTAAGCATGCTAGTAAGACACTGGCTCAAACAATGGGGTTGTAGGAGTGGAGGAGAGGCAATATCAGGGTTAAGGGATTCATGTGATAGGTTCGTAACAGAAACAACTATTACTAAGGCTAGCAGGATAGACAACGGAAAGTATCGGTAACTAATGTTGAAAGGAACACAATGGTTCATGTGAGTGATAACTTGCCTGCAAACTCAGCAGCCTGGTACTGAGCTAGATCCTCAGAAGGGGTGCTGTAAAGATCGTCTGTCTCAACGTCGTCGTCTATCCGAGAAGAAGCAAACAAACAATGCAGAAAGATAAACAATCAATATCATGGCATAGTGCACAATCATGGGATGATGCATGTCAATTTAACTGATGCATCAAAATAAAATAGTTGACATGGGAAACAATTTGGAGACATGTGCAATTTTGAGCTGCATATGAAAAGCCCATGAATTTTGGTTGAAACAATTGTTTTCCAATTAACCAACAGGTGAAAGTGGATTAGTATGATGCATGTATGAGGAAAACAACAAAATAACAACAATAGAACCAATTGGAATTAAGGTTTACCAAATTAGAAATTTATTTATTAAGTTAGGGAATTTTTGGTTCCTTAAAGAGCTTACACAAATAGTTGTTGTTTTCACCAAGTTAAATTGTTCAAAACAGAATACAAAGTTCATATTTGAAAAGAACACAAGATTTTGGGTGGATTACGTGTTTCACTTGTTGAAAAAGGATTTCAAATAAATTATTTATGAACTAAACAAGTTTAAGCAAGAATTAAATGAATTTAATTCAAACATGAACTTATTTGAATTTTTATTTGTTCAAAACATTAGATGAAGTTCATATTTGAAAAGGTTATGCTTTTATGGTTTTAAAACATATTTTATATGTCCCAAAAGAATTTGATTTGATCAAGTTATAAATTTTACAATATTAAATGATTTAAACAAGGTTTAAATCATTTAACCAATTTTAATTATTCAAAACATGAAACAAATTTTATATTTGAAAAGGTGGTTTAATTTTGCATGGAAAACATATTTCATTTGTTGAAATTGGATTTAAAATGAGCAAGTTATTATTTTGACAATTTTAAATGCAATAAACAAGAAAGAGTTGTTTTCAGCAATTTAAATTATTCAAAACAGCAAAAAAAAATTATATTTGGAAAGTACATGAAAAGTTGATTGGAAAACATATTTAGTTTGTGGAATTTGGAATTTTTATGCCCAAGTTATGAATTTTGCAAGTTTAAGTGAATTTAACAAGTTTTCAAATATTGCACCAATTTAAAATATTCAAAACAGTAAACAAATTTTATATTTGGGTAGAACATTTAATTTGGTACAGAAAACATATTAAAAATGTTGAATTTGGAGTTGGGATGAATTACTTATGCATTTTACAAGTTAAGGTGCAAATCTGCCATTTTTATCACCTCTAGGGACTTAGAAATATTTTTCAGGGATCTAGATTTAAGTACCAGGGGCATGGATGTGATTTCTGGGAAGTTTCTGTGCCAAAACAAAGCAAAATAAAAGTTTTGGTTTAGTTGTGGGAGGGGGGAATCGAACCCCCCACCTCCTGCTGCGCCAAGGGTGCTGCTACCAGTGGGGTGGTGATTGAGTTGGTGACAGGAAGGGGACCTCGGGGGGCTTAAGGTTCAGCTGCGGGCTTAACTGAATCAAAACGAATAAAGGAGCAGAAAAAGGGTGGGGCTGGGACTCGATCCCGGGACCTCCCGCTGCGCGCGCTGCGGTCACTGCCACTGCGGTAGCAGTCGATTCGTTGACAGAGAGGGAAAACGGGGAAGTTTGAGGTTCAGGTTGGGTGCGATTTTTTTTGAATCTGGAACTGTTCGCTGTCTCTGTAACTCGACAGAGAACGCAGCGACGGCAGCGATCTTGCTGCGCTCGCCGGAGGGGAGGGCAAGGACGCGGGGTGACCGTGTGGGTGCGGTGCAGGCGGGAGGGAGGAAAGGAGGCGAGAGGGAGACGAGGTGGCTCACCTCGAGGGCTGGAAGCAGGAGGAGGTCGGGGCGGACAGAGGTGCAGCGGCAGAGGTTGGCTGGCGACAGGCATGGACGGCGGCGGAGCTCCGACGCTTCCCCGGCCTGGCCGAGGGCACGGAGGCGCGGAGGACATTCCCCCGGTTCCATTCCCGGGCACGGATGGCGCCGGCGGGGGCTAGGGCGACGGCGGCGAGCCCGCAAAACGACGGCCACCGCAGCTCTCCCTCAAGTTCAGAAGTTTCAGAAGATGGCAGGGGTTTTTGGAGAGGAGATCGAGGGGGAGAGGAAGGATGGCGGCGATGGGAGAAGGAGGGGCTCTAGGGTTAGCGAGAGGAGGTGGTCTAGGTTTTATGGCGGCCTTCGAGCTCGTACGGCAAGAAATCGGGTGGAGGAGGGATGATCCTGTGGGGGTGGAGGTGATCGTACAGAGGGGATGACATCAAGGAGGAAGACGACTGAAACGGTATCGGGCCAGAAGGAAAGAAATGGGCTTGAGTGGTGCTGGGAAGAAAATAAAAGGCTGTGGGCTGGGAAGAGGGAAAGAGGGGGAGAGCGGGCTGGCTGCCTCTCCCCTGTGCTCTGCTTTTAGCATTTTTTCTTTCTTTATTTTTTTTTTGCAGATTTGGAAAATGGAAGAAAAAGGAGAGTTTTGGGGTTAGAAAAAATGTGAGAAAAATTAGGTAAGCTCATTAGTTCAAAAACAAACACTTGCCAAGTTTGGATTTGTAAAAAAGTTCATATTCTTTTGCTGTTTGCAAATTGATTCAATTTTGAATGACTTTGATAATTAAGTGATGATTAGTGAAAACCATATTTTTAATAGGGTGAACCCTATTGGTTAAATAGAACAAATGATTAGAGTTGTTTTGGTGATTTTCATAATTTGAAATTGGGTGCTGTTTGAAATTTGATTGAATTTTGAACAACACTAGAATTAATTGATTGATTAAAAGCACCATTTTTAATAGTTGAACTTTATGGATTAATTGGAAACAAGTGATTGATTTGTTTTGCAATTTTCATAACTTTCAAAAGGGTTGTTGTTTTGGAAATTAATTGAATTTGAAAAGGGTTTGGTTATTGGATGCATTTTTATAGAAACAAAACAACAGTTTTGAAATCACACTTTAATGGAAACAATTGGTTGTTTTTATTTGAAATATGATTTTGGAAATTGTAACATCACAAGGATGAAACAAAAGGTTTGAATTTTGGTTTGAAATTCAAATAGAAAACAAAGGAAAACAAGTGAAAACAGTTGGAAAACAAAAGGAAAGCAAGCAAAACAATTGCAATCAACATGATGCCATGATGCAAAACATAAAATAACAGAGAGCAAAACATTCTAATGGCTATTTTTCATACTTGGGATGTTACAGTAGAACCTGAGATCCATCTGCAGATGATCGGGGAAGCTTTGATTAGACGCCGGTAGAAGAACTGAAGTGGCAAGCAACAACAAGGTTTCAACAGACGAAAAGGATGTTGAGAAGAACAGGATATCGAAGCAACATTGGGGAAACACGAGACCAAACACTCCTGAGGTACTATGGAAAACCCATCCGGGCTTCTAAAGGATCAATATCTACTGCTTAAGGAATAGAGGATCTGCTTCCGGGGCTTACACGCCTCCGTTCTCAATCGTGAGTAGGCAACATGATAAATCATGTCACAACCACCTCCATTCCTATGGTCTAGTAGATATAACTATCCTAGAGAAACCAGGATACGTGAAACCCTAACTTGAAAGTTTAGATGATAAGAGAAAACAACGTTGCACTTCCTTACCAGAAAAAGGGAGGGTGGGTGGGGAAAGAAATAAAAGAACAGAATTCCTACTCTCACGTTTCATTTTTCCTATATAGCTACAAAATAGTTTCTAGACTCAACTGCGACCAGTAAAAGGGATCCTACAGGCAGACAGGCTCTGATACCATTTGTCGCACCCGGACTTCTAGAGGATACTCACAGCCCGCTAAACAGTAGATAAATGGCTTACGGGGCATACCGGCACCCGCATCTCAATATGAGCAGGCCAACACGTAAACGTGTGACAACCATTCTCTACTATCCATCGTCTGCGTAAACCATCCCATAGAAATCCGACTACTTCCATTGACGTACTTCATAACATACACACATGGTATGTCAACGACATTTGAACAAGTGATATCACAACAAATCTCTAAGACACAAAGAAATAGAAATAAGTTGCAAATAGCTCTCACTAGAGCAGAGATAGCAAATACAATCATCCAGAGGACACATGTCCCAACAAGTCATCATTACATCACAGCGGAAGCATCCAAAGTATCTGAGTACAGACAAGATCCAAATAGGCCTAAGAGGCCGGAAACGAAAAGAAGGAGCCCATCCACGATGTCTCGGATCCTGCCCGGGTCCGCTATCTACTCGTCGGCAGCCTCGTCATACTCCACGTAGTAGCCACCATGGGGATCCTCGGAAACGTAGTCTGCAGAACACGCAGCCCCAAAGGGGTCAGTACAGACGAGTACTGGCAAGCAAGACGCACAAGATACCAAAGTGTACCCGGCAACACTAAGTACAGATGCTTTGGGTTCAACGGAAGATAGGTGATACAAAGATGCGGCAACGGGCTGCTCTAACCAACTACAGAGACACGCTACAACATCCGGCTAAAAGAAGGGGATAAGATAGCGTATCGTAACCAACTACCACTATCCTCAAACAAACCCATCCTGGACCTCGCCCCTTATCCAAAGAAGCGATCCGAGAATAACTCACACATTTGGATTAGTGAAGGTTCAGTTATTGTGTCATTAAGTCTATTACTAGTCAACTTATTATTGATTAGGTGTAAGTTGTCTAATCCTTGTTAGCCAGCCCTATCACCAAGTCATCCATAACCACGGACAACACGGCTTCTCGAGAAGATTTAACCCTGCAGGGATGCACCAATTTGGCCGTACACGTAAGAATATCCCGCCAGACGGGGGATCAACCCACCAAGCGAGGTACTCAACACAACCCAACTCTTCTTCGCATCAAGCCCAAAGAACCCCGTGCAATTGAGCGCACGGCTAATCAAGACCCACGAAGAAAAGGGGACCCTCATAGCACTCTAAGAACGTGTCTCCCTAAATGCCGACTACAAAAGTTACCACCCTGGCCTCGGGTTCGCACCTGCATATGCATGCGGCAAATGGAAAACCCGAACTAAATGAGGCGATTTGGACGAGATGGGAATCGAATGAAAGTTGAGGGGGGCGCCCATACACTCTTCCCACATGCGGTTAGCGCGCTTATCATGGATCTAGAGGACAAGAACTTTTCCTGAGTTCGACACTAGTAGGCCTCAAAACCATACCCGGCCTCCTGCCGGTGCCTTATCATCAAATTAGCATTACCTCAAACATTAACAGGTTGTTGTTTAAACATCGAGCCCCAGAACATAATAATTATGGTAACAGAAATAACGGACATCAGACTCGAGCATAAACAACCCTAAGCATGCTAGTAAGACACAGGTAACAAGCAACGGGGTTATAGGTGTGGAGGATAGTCTATATCAGGGTTACAGGATAACATGTGATAGGATCGGAACACAAGCAACGAATCTTAAGGCTAGCAGGATAGACAACGGAAAGTATCGGTATCCAATGTGGAAAAGTACACAATGGTTCAGGTGAGTGAATACTTGCCTGCAAACTCAGTAGCCTGGTACTGGGCTAACTCCTCTGAAGTAGTGTCGTAAACCTCGTCTGTCTCAACGTCGTCGTCTATTCGATAAGAAGCAAACAAACAACAAAGAGAGACAAGCAATCAATAACATGGCATAATGCACAAACATGGGATGATGCATGACAATTTAATTGATGCATCAAAGATAAGCTAGTTGACATGGTAACATAATTAAATGGGCCCATATGCAATCTGGATTGCATATGGTAGAGCCCATGAATTAAGGTTGAATTAAATGATCTGTGCCTAACCATCATGTGGAAGTTTATTAGAATGATGCATGGATGAGGAAAATAATAAGAAAACAACATTAGCTTCAATTTGAAATGTGGTTTACCAAGTTTAGAATTTTATTTATTAAGTTATGAAATTTGGCTTCTTAAATGAGTTACACAAGCATTGGTAAGAACACAAAATTTTAGATGGAATACATGTTTCATTTGTTGACAATGGATTTAAAATGAATTAATTATGAATTAAACAAGTTTAAACAAGATTTAAATGAATTTAATTGAAGTATGAAATTATTTGAATTTTTTATTTGTGCAAAACATTAAATAAAATTCATATTTGGAAAGATTAAACATTTCTAGTTTGAAACCATATTTTATATGTTCAAAAAGAATTTAGTTTGACCAAGTTATGAATTTAGCAATTTTAAATGACTTAAACAAGGTTTAAAATTATTTAACCAATTTTAATTATTCAAAACAGGAAACAAAGTTTATATTTGGAAAGGTGGTTCAATTTTGCATGGAAAACATATTTTACATGGGCCATTTGAATTAAATTTGAATTTGACCAAATTTGAAATGAGTTGTTTGAATTTGAATTTTGAAAACATTTGAAATGTTCAAAACAGTACACAAATGGTTTAAACATGTAGAGAATTAAATTTGGTATGGAAAACATATTTTATTTATTTAATTTGGATTTGATTTGCAAAAGTTATTTGAATTTGAAATTTGGGGGCTATTCTGCAATTTTAAAAACATTCAGATTTGGTCCAGGGGCTTGGATGCGAAAAAGGAATTACAGAAAGGCCCCTGGGAACCTTTTCCACGTAGCAGGGCAACCCCTGGGTCACTGGCAGTGGGCCAGTGCCCAGCTGGCGCTGCGTGGCGCGCGTGTGGGTGCTTGCGTGGCCACCACTGCCAATGGAAGGTGGGGCCAGCGTGCCTGCGTGGCAAAGGAGCAAAAATGGGGGTTTTATTCTGCGCTGCGGGGATTCGAACCCACGCCCTCGCGCTGCGCACCGTTGGATCTAGCCACTACGGTGCGGATCGAATCGTGACAGTAGCGAGGCGCGTGCGGTTTTGAGGTGGAGCTGCGCTTATCTGACGAAACTGAACAAAGGTTCAGTCTTTCTGAACCTGCAGGAGCGGACGGTGATCGCCGGCGATGCAGCAACGCACGGTGACCACTAACGGGCGGCGCTGGGCGTTTGGTGCATGCATGTTGGCACCAGGAAGCGGTGGGGTGTGCGTGCGCGTGCTTGGTCTGCCCGGAAACGCACGGTGGCGTGCTCGACTGCGGCCATGGCGGCACGGTGGCGATCGTCCGACAGTGGCACGGTGAACCAGGAAGCGAAAGAGGGGGCTTTGGCCGGGAATCGACAGAGGAGATCACCTCGGGGTGGTTGCGGTGGTCGTACGGGGTTGAGGGAGACGGAGGTGGCGACGCGGTGATGATCTTCAGAGCAGCCGCGACGGTGACGAGCTTGCCGTCGAGGATCAACGTCTCCTGGGACCCGCTGCGGCTGTCGATGAGGACGAGGGAGAGGTGGCGGTCCTGCTCGTGCCCCTGGCTTGCACGGAGGCGCCCCCTAGCGTGCTGTCGACGGCGGCGCCATGATCGGTCACTTCCCCCAACGATCGCCGGAAAGGAAATTAGAGAGGAGGAAGGGATGGAGGAAGAGGCTGGCGGCGGCAGGGAGGAAGGAGAGGGCTAGGCTAGGGTTTGGGGAGCTCGGGTGGTAGATATAGGGCGAGCAGGGAGCAGGTGGAGGGCGCGGTGGTGCGCGCTGGCGTCAGCTGACGCCAGCCGTACGGAGGAGGAAGAAAAGGCCGCGGGCCGCGCTGCTGCACGCGCGCTAGGGGTAGGTGGGCTGGCCCGGCTGGCTGGCCTGGTCTGCCTCCCCCAGCCGTTTTTCTATTTTTTATTTCCTTTCTCTCTTTTTTTTTGCAGAAAAAGAAAAGGGAAGAAAACGAGGGGTTTTTGGGGTTGGAAAATTGTGGGGATAATTTTTATAGTTTGTTATTTACAAAAGCCCAGCTGTGCAACTTTTTGTTTTTCAAAAGTTTGAATTTAGTTGCTGTTTGGAAATTCAAATGAATTTGAGCAATTTTTGGTATTAATTGAATAAATGAAAGGAGCAAGTTAAAAGTTTTTAATTTCAAGTTTAATGGAAACAAATGATTGTTTTGATTTGAATGTTTCATTTGAAAATTGTAACAGAACAAGTATGAACAAGAATTTGAAATTTGGTTTGAAATTCAAATGGAAAAACAAGGGAAAACAAATGCAATGCTTATGATGACATGATGCAAAACATAAAATAACAAAGAGCAAAAATTCTAATTGTTGTTTTCATACTTGGGATGTTACAACGAGAAAACACTGTAATCGTGCGTGAGAGAGAACTTGATACAGGATCATGTTCACTCTTCAGAGTGGACACGGAAGATAAAGGAACTTTCATTCCGTTAAAGTTTATCGAAAACTTTGTCGAGGATCGGGATGTTACTTCACGACAGAAGATGAGTAACCAAAGAATGTTGGAACACCGTAATGGAGGAGGAACTCTTGGTCACACCACAGGTATGGGTAACCAACGAGGATTGAAGCACCAGAAGGAATAGGGAATCTCTTTCCTATTGTGCATTTGACGTAGCAATACGTTTACCACATGGTTAAGATCCCATGGCTGAAGTGACTGACAAATTCACACAATGTGTGGGATGAACAGATCTTCAAGTATAAACAACTTGAGAAAGGGAACTGATCAACGTCGGTTACAAAACACCACAAGATGGTTCTCATGATGAATTTGTTTCCACTAGAACAAAGGTTTTGGAGGTTCAACGGAAAGATCAACTTCCAAGTTACCCTTGATGTTTTAGATACCAAGATCGGGCTTACGGTAAGCCATGAGTAGATCTTCAAGTGAAAGTAGAACTCCGGTTTGGAAAAACGGTGAGGAAAACTTGTTGAGAACGAGCCAGACAAGAATTCTCACGGGGAGTGGTTGTTCTTACGGATTCAAGGGGATATGACATTAGGCCTTCCGGCTAATTGTGTCAACCACAACATCAACCATGCCGGATTTTGAAAAGACCTGATTCAATACTCTTGAGGAACACTAACCATCATTTCTGCTTGAGATTCAGCTCTGGTTAGTGAATTGATAGCTCAGACTCGGTATGTTTGATCAAAGAGGTTGCACCGGTTACCAACAACATACAGTTACTAGATTCTCAAGACATAGACTACGATGCCACGCTCAAGGAGATGAGCAAGATTGCAGAACTCATGTATTAGAAACTTGCGAAATAAGGTTGCACCTACATGACTTACTTGCAATGAAACACCTCAGAGTCCTTGTTGGGGAGATGATACAAAGATAACGAAGTTCTTAAACTTACTCTCTTTTACGAACGATCGGTCAGTAGCTTAGTGTGGATGCAAACTTCTTCAAGGAATGGAGGTAACAACCAACCATCTCAAGAATAGTCCACACATACATGACCGACTTGGGATTATTCCCGAAGGAACAAGAAAAATCTTCTCGAATCCAGGGCGACAACTTTCACCAAAGGCACATGAACCCGAGAAAGTCACTTCGAACATCCAGAACACAACTTTGTGAGGACACAAAGATGGTTCTCGAAAGTTTCCAACATTAGTGCCAAGTGTTCAACATGAACCTCTTGCAACTTGGAGAAAACAAGAATGTCGTAGATGGGCTCAACAACATCTTTATAAATACACTCCAAGAAGAGGGATTCATATGATATATGAACAAGGCAAAACATTGGTTAGACCAAAGGACATGAAGGTGTACTCGGGCAAAACACCACGAGTGAAGACACCATTAAGATAGTCCTTGGATCTTTTCTCGACTTGACGATTGCCCAAATCAAATCAAGGGTAGTGTGATAGCATTTACGCAAAGGAGGTACTATCCTGCTTCAACACGAGGAAAACTAGATATCCCTTAACAAAGGAACAAATTAGGATGAGCTTTTGCCTTTCAACTCTCCAAGTTGTTGTTTAATCTCAACCACTAGTCCAAGGTGTCTAGCGTAGTTTCTTGGAGAAAGGAGTAGTTCAAATTACTCTTTGTTTAGACATCACGGTCACATGACAACCTGGTGATACTTCTAGAAAGACAACCAGAATATCACAACCCACCGGCATGTCCCGAAGTTCGAAAGGAATTCTTGCTTTTCAAAGCAACTGATATGAACATGAGAGCTTTGGTATGAACCTAACTCCTTGACCAAGAATGTGCACCGGAATGAAAGGATCTGGTAACACAGCCAACTTTAGTAGAGACCGGGTGACCGATAGTGCTAAGAAGGATACAGATGTTTCTGAGATTTTTCAAAGCAATAAGAATTGCTAGCAATAGCTGATACACACATCAATGCACACACACCGACCACTCTGAAGCGTTCAAGCTTGGAGGAAGGGGAGTGAAGACGTGTAGGAGCATCACTTCATCGATGAGGCCATGAAACTCAACACAACCTCTTGATATATAAGAGTGTGATACTCGAAGGTGAAACAGAACAGAAGCTAATGAAACTTCTCTAATCTGCGAATTACAAAACTTCGACCTGGTCCTAGAGATGAGTTAGGTACTGGAGTTTGTTTCTCCTGACATTCCAAGGTGGAACGTTCTTACGGAAAACAAGAGCAAATGCATTGGAAGAATCCAACACCATATGTAACTTGGTGTCCACAACAACAGATGAAGATTTGAGAGCAAATGAAGGGTGGAATCATGCTCCGGAGAATCCAGAGATCACGTTGATTGCACAGGGTAGTACTCAGTTGCAAAACCCATGCTAAAGGAGAGGTATAGCTGAGTCAAGAACAAGGACATAGGAATCATAAGAACACTCTTGTTGTGATCCCTTTTGATTCCAAAGGAAAGCCTACGGCTATGAAAGTTGGAATTTCCTAACCATCCTGAGGTAAAACAGATTCCTCAGGATTTAACGAAATAGAACTTGGGTTAAAGGTCAGCATCCTGTACTGATAGAGTGAGCATCACATGCTTATGACCACATGGTTCAACCCACCACAATTCAGCACATTCCGGGACCTTCGGTTCTAGTCCAAGGTTGAAAACGTAGAGAAAGGAGTAACTACTATCTTAGTGTCTTGAAGGACACTATGGGTAGCAATCACGGAGTATTTTTCAAAGGACATTGATAGCTCCGGAAGAATTTGAGCAGAGGATGACGAATACATTCGAGATGGAGAGCATATCTCAAGGTTCAGGATTTGGGACTTTAGAACAGGAGTATGTGGAACTCACAAAACTCTGAGAGATTATGAATGGAAGGAAATCTCCCATTTGAAACGAGAGATAACAGAACATGGAACACACACGACTCTAGAACTTAACACTAGGTCAACTTGGGTGAAAGAAACGTCCTTGCCGAAGAAGGCACCTAAGTTTTGAATGACTAGAAGAGGTAGCAAAACCTTTTGAAATCAAAACAGGTAAGGTGACCCAGAATTAGAGCGATACCAGATAAGGAGTAAAATGATTCCTAAGAAGGTTTTTCACAATTCATTTTGAAGTTTCAAAGTAGTTTTCACAATCACTAGACTCAACATCGACCAAGCAGCAAGGTTTTCCTACAGGCAGTCCTGCTCTGATACCATGACTTGTCACGACCCCGGACCCAGAGATATACATACTGTTATGTGCTACTAGCCATGGACTCACAAGGGCTTCAGGGTTACCAGCCCCGGCCGCAACAAACAACGGCAGGCAGACTGGATTCATCGGCACGTAGTCCGGATCCCCAGTCTACTACTCCTTGTATCCATGCTAGTCATAACCAACTATGCATATCAAAGCGTCCACGAATCGAATGAAACTGAAGGAAACGAGACCAAAGCTATACAGAGATGCTATGTGTCCAGAAAGTGCAACAACAATCGAGGGTTACTGGGGTTACCTCGCCCGAGGACGATCACATCGACAGGCGGGCTCAGACATGGATCATCGGCTCCACAACCCCTCGACTGCGACAACTATGCAGGCATAGCCAAAACTGTATAACAATGAGCTCGAAACCAACAACCGATCAAAGCAACACTCTAGACATTGAAACTTGTATTAAACAGATACTACTAGAGTATAGCTTACAAACAGAGGTCACACGATCCAACATTACATCAGACAACGAAAGGCAAATTATGTTGCTAATCAACAAGAACCAAAAAGGCCGAAGAGGCCGCAACATAAGGCGACGTCCCAGCCCATAGATTCCAGGCAGCTACCTGGGAACCCCAAACTACTCGTCGATGTCCACGTTGAATCACCACCGATGGAGTTCTTCTCCTAAACCAAAATTAAGCAAACCTGAGTACGGGAGGTACTCAACAAGACTTAATTAACCTATTATATATCTGCTATATCGAAAAGGGTTTCATGAAGGCTGATTTGCGTAAATCAATCTTTGTTTTGCAAGTTGAGGAAGGAATAGCACGTCTCATAGAATGTTTTCAAAACAGATGAGAAAGCTACTCAACTACTGAGATCATCATCTTCTTTTATTCCACCAAGTCCTTCTCATTCCCACACTATCTCATGCTACAAGGATCACCCATCTCGGCATCTCCGAGGAGGCACCCTTCAATCATGGTTATCAAGTTTTAGTCATTCCGTTGAGGTTATCTATGATCACACAATCCGTTGCCAAGTCGTCCGTAACCGTGGACACAGCTTCTCGGGGAGATTTATCGGCACGTAGTCCGGATCCCTAGTCTACTACTCCTTGTATCCATGCTAGTCATAACCAACTATGCATATCAAAGCGTCCACGAATCGAATGAAACTGAAGGAAACGGGACCAAAGCTATACAGAGATGCTATGTGTCCAGAAAGTGCAACAACAATCGAGGTTTACTGGGGTTACCTCGCCCCAGGACGATCACATCGACAGGCGGGCTCGGACATGGATCATCGGCTCCACAACCCCTCGACTGCGACAACTATGCAGGCATAGCCAAAACTGTATAACAATGAGCTCGAAACCAACAACCGATCAAAGCAACACTCTAGACATTGAAACTTGTATTAAACAGATACTACTAGAGTATAGCTTACAAACAGAGGTCACACGATCCAACATTACATCAGAAAACGAAAGGCAAATTATGTTGCTAATCAACAAGAACCAAAAAGGCCGAAGAGGCCACAACATAAGGCGACGTCCCAGCCCATAGATTCCAGGCAGCTACCTGGGAACCCCAAACTACTCGTCGATGTCCACGTTGAATCACCACCGATGGAGTTCTTCTCCTGAACCAAAATTAAGCAAACCTGAGTACGGGAGGTACTCAACAAGACTTAATTAACCTATTATATATCTGCTATATCGAAAAGGGTTTCATGAAGGCTGATTTGCGTAAAGCCATCTTTGTTTTGCAAGTTGAGGAAGGAATAGCACGTCTCATAGAATGTTTTCAAAACAGATGAGAAAGCTACTCAACTACTGAGATCATCATATTCTTTTATTCCACCAAGTCCTTCTCATTCCCACACTATCTCATGCTACAAGGATCACCCCTCTCGGCATCTCCGAGGAGGCACCCTTCAATCATGGTTATCAAGTTTTAGTCATTCCGTTGAGGTTATCTATGATCACAGAATCCGTTGCCAAGTCGTCCGTAACAGTGGACACGGCTTCTCGAGGAGATTTATCCCTGCAGGGGGTACACTTTACCCACACGTACCATCCGACTCTTAACGCCACATGTACGCTCGTCCATGGAGCGCGGCAGAGGGTGGCTGGCCACGACCTTTACCTTGCTCGACCCTATCCATGAGTCAACCCAAACAGGGCCACCCCGTCAACAGGGAGTTGGCCACCTCGTGACGGCACCTGTTCTGTGAGTCGGGATCAAGATCCGAGTACGTCCATCACTTGTCCCGGTCACGCCCTAAGTTTTCTCCAAATCGTTTTGTGACTCACACGCAGATGGAAAGATCAAACTACGTGACTCATGGACGTGGCCAAACAAGTTAGCTGGTCGAGCGCGGTCTGTTAGGCCCCGCGTGTGGTTGCACGCTCAGTCTTGGCTTCGAAGGCGAGAACTCGCTCCTAGGGGCATGAACATGACAAAACGCCACAACCCATTGTGGCCTCACATCCATGCCGTTATTTAGCCAAGTTATCAAAGATAAAACAATTCACAACAACCTGACATAAGTGATTCACGCATTGACCAGATTCATCAACCGGATGGATCAGATCACAACTAGGCATGGCTAAGCAAGACTCACGGGCTTTAACGAGGCGCGCACAAACAAACCTATAGCTGCTAGGAGCAGTGGATCAGTATATCTAGGTTATGCAGTATATAGGAGAACTCTATCTACTGACACCAAATAGTTTGGAACCGAATGCAAAGTACCAAATTCAAAACACTTTGAAACCATATATGAGCAGATAAGAGGTTATGCTTGCCTTGGTTATAAGAAAACCAGGTAAAGATCTTCTGGAATAAGTGCTTGACTTGTCAGTTAGGATCAAGTATTCGCCATTGGAATTGATGGCCTTCTCTTCGGAGTCACGTCTTACCGAGGGGGAATAAACACCAAAAGCAGAATAACAATCAATCATGGCATCGATGCAATGCGCAATATGTATGCATGAGCAAATTAATGCATTGAAATAAAGCCCTAGGCATGATCGTTGGATTGCTAGGGTTCATATGTCAGTTATGTAGATTTACTGAAATTATCCCAAAATAGGCCCCGGAGGGGCCATTCGGACAATATTGGAAGTGAGTACCATTTTAGTTGCTCAAATGGGTTTGAAAACATCATAACTAGATTCCATTTATCATTTTGAGCAATTTGGTATATAACTTTTAATTTTCTAATTTTAGTGAATAAAAACTTATTTTTCTATTTTAAACGATTAAACAACATTAAAATAATACTCATTTTTGAACTTTCTCAAACATGTGTGAAAATGACATTTTTGGAAAGAGTACATTTTTATGAACATTTCCATATATTACTTACATTTTTCTGAGTTATAGAAACTGAGATATTAATTATTTCATTTTAATTCAATTTTTGTAATTATAAAAAGGGTGGGGTCCACGTGTTAATTCAAAATTCCTTTTATTAAATGATTTAAACAAACTGACAGGTGGGGCCTAGCTGATGTCACGCTGACGTCCTCATGACATCGGCAGATGGCCGGCACGGCTCAGATGCGGTCGCCGGCGACAAATCCGGCGACATAATCGAGCGCCCTCGGGCTCGTTGGGAAGCCACGGACGCGCGTGACCTTAGGGTGGTGGCGCAACCTCGGTTGGGCCACCGCCGGTGAGCCGCCGTGCTCGGAAAGGCGGCCGCTGTCACGGGCTCCGGCGAAAACGGCGAATACGGCCACGGGAGCAAGCTAGGAGGGGTCTAGGGGGAGATGAGCTCACCAGGAACCCGAGGAGGTAATCGGGGAGGTCGAAGGAGGACGGACGGCGGCGAATCGGCCGCGGCGGCGCTCGGCCGGAGACGGGGAAGACACGCGTGATTCGGTTGCTCCCGATCGTCCCGGGAAGCTGAGTTCACGAGGGAGATAGAGGGGAACACGGGGAGCTCGGAGATGGCCTCGGTTTGCTCTGGGGTAGGCTGTGGCGCCGGCGGCGAGAGGATTCCGGCGAGCTAGGGTTTCGGAGCCTGCGGGGAACAGAGCAGGAAAAGAGGGGAAGGAGGGGCTCTGCGAGGAGGGAGGCGAGATGGGGACGTCTCCCTCACCTCTTATCCGCACGGGAGGGGCCAGCAGGACGTGGCAAGGGCGCCGTCGGCGAGCAGCTCGCCTACTGTCCAGAGGAGGAAGAAGACAAAGGACGATTTTCGGAAAAACCCCTGTGATTTATGTGATTTACAAAGAGGCCATTTTCTCTTTAAAAACAGAACATAAAACTAAATTTTGAGGGCCTTTTTGAAATCAGAAAAAAATTGGCAAAAATATATTTTGGAAAGCTTATGAAATTTCCAATCTTGCCATACTATTGTTTTGTAAAATTGAAATATTTTTCAGTACAAAATTTTGGAACCCCTTTTAAGTACTATTTGTGGAAATTTTCTCAAACCATTTGAATTCACAAACCAAATTGTTTAAAACATGGTTTAAATTTTTGATTCATGCATGTATGAGATGCCAACAACACCACAACCCTAATTTAGCAAAATTGGGATGTTACAATTAGTGACTAGTTCATAGTCATAAACATGGTGTGAGCATGCGCCAAGTCAACCAAATAAAACATTCAAAGGAGAATACCGTAAATTTATGCTTCAATATGACAAGAACAACCCATGATTCTTTCAATGGCACATTAAACACTCTCAGATATTTGAGGCTAATCATGCTACTCAAACCACAAGGCTTTAAAACTAAAATAACATCTAGAATGATATGAAAAAGTTCTAGCCACAGTCAATACAAGCTTCTACTTGCACCGTTAAAAATTCTACTTCAAGCAACAATTTCTTTTCCCAACACGCACCATACAAGATATGTTTTAACAAAAATTCTCTACATTCTACAGCAAGCAAACATGAGAGTACTCACATAACACTACTAAAACTAACATATCTGAAAAAGAGATGCAATGAAAACAAGAGTTGAACAGGAATTTTTGCAGTAAATAGAAGAAAAACTAAGAATACTAGCACAGCAAATATACAAATGAAAAAGCGGAGCGTGTCTCTCTCTCAAACAAGTATTCTAGGTCCAATGATATTATTTCAGCAAGGAAAACAAGATAAAATAAAGAAAAACAAAAGAAAAACAAACAGACGCTCCAAGTAAACTTCATATGATGTGACCGAATAAAAATATAGTTTCACGAGAAGTGACCTGATAGATAGTTGATGAAGAAGGGGATACCTTGGGCATCCCCAAGATTAGATGCTTGATTTTTATGAAAATATGGTTGGATTAACCACGGGGGCATCCCCAAGCTTTGACCTTGCACTCTTCTTGATCATATATATCACCTCTTCTCTTGACACTTGAAAACTTCCTTCACACCATACTCAAACACTAATTCGCATTAGAGGGTTAGTGCAACAAATAAAAATCCATGGGTTCTATACAGCAAAATTGTTATTGTTACTTTTAAACATTGTCTACAACGACTGATGTTTTGTGAAGCAAACAAATCCACTTGACATCGCAAAAGAGCCAATGCAAGAAAAATGGCAGAATCTATCAAAACCACAACAGACTATAAAGATGAATTTTTTCGAGGCACTTACGTTGCTCAAATTGAAAAACCTAAAGAACAAAAAAGTTGCATAATTAGCCGAGGAAAAAGCACAACAAATTTCAGGTCATTCTGATCTTCCTGGATGTTTCACGATTTTTTACGGTGGACAACAGAAATCTGTTTTTTGCCCAGAAATCGGAAAACCAAATCCAACTCTCGTCAGAATTTTTACTTGGAACTACTAAAACATGAAAAGAAAGATACAAAGGAGTTGCTACAGAAGTATAAAACCCCTTGACTCAAATAAAACAGAGAAAAACAAAGCAAAAAATAAAACCATTGGTTATCTCCCAAGAAGTTCTTTTCTTTAACGCCTTTTAGCTAGGCAGAAATAAAGAAGATGCGCACATAAGAAATATGAATTAAAAAAAAGAGCATCAAGAAGCAAGTATAAAACAAATTTAATTCTAACCCACTTCCTATGCATAGGAATCTTGTAAAGAAATAAATTAAAGAAGCTCAAACTAGAAATCATGGGAAGGAAGAACAAGACCAACTTCAACACTTTCAACATAAAGAGAGGTGTTTTAGTAACATGAAAATTCCTACAACCATATTTTCCTCTCTCATAATAATTTTTAGTAGCATCATGAACAAACTCACCAACATAATTATCATATAAAGCATGTTTGTCATGGTCTAAAAGCACACAATTCATATCAAGCTAAAAAACAGTGGGATCAAAATTTAAAATCAAGATGATTGATCACTCATAAAAGGAATATGACACATTATAGCAATCCTATTTTCAGTAGCATTATAATTTATAACATCAAGTAACACAGGACCATCATCTAGAGCATTATCATATAAATTTTCTAACAAAACTTCCTCATTATCATGCATATCAATAGTTGGAATAAATAGAGGATTCTCGTAGGATTTATCAAAGTAACATGGATTATCATAAATAACATTAGGAATATCATTCTCAGAATTTTCATTCATAGTAGTATCAAGGTCACAAGTATAGCAAGTATCAATTTCATCAAAAAGGGATATTTCAAAAGAATCAATAGGATCATCACAATTATGAGTTAAAGAGTTACTCTCATTTGGAGGTAGACATGGTTAGCTCCATTATTCCTTCTCTTGATCATCACTCTCCTCCTCTTTTCATCCAATGAGATTCCAGATTCAGCAGTTTCTTCTTCCATAGGTTCCTGCAAGGCATTAGTCTCTCCCTTTGGGGGAGAGAATTTGTTAAGATATTCCATTATGTAGTAATTACAATCCTTGTAATTATCAAAGCAATCTTCAAGTATAGCATAAATCTCATATTTATAAGGTGCATCATCAATACTTTCAAGCGAATAGGCAATTTCAAATGCACCCTTCCAAGCAATAAATTCTTCAATTTGTTCCACATCATAAAATTCATAATTTCCTTTAACATAAAAAGATATGGTAACATTATCATTATACTCACATTGAAAAGGGAGGTGTTTATACCTCCTACAGCAACGAGATTTATCAAAGCAATAAGTAACATTATAAGTAGAGCACAAGTTTCTAGCATAGTCATGCAATTTATTAATTTGCTCCCATAAGTGTTTCCCTTTTTGTGACAAGCGGTGTTCCTCATAATATTTTTGTTGTTCATCCGTGAACCCACCTTGCCTATAAGATCTAGTTTCAAAGACAATAACCATTGATAACAAGCATGATAAAGCAAAAAATTACAACTAGAATAAGAACTAATTTTTTGTGTGTTTTTGATAAAGAGAAGCAAACAAGACAAAATAAAATAAGCAAAACAAAAACAAAGTAAAGAGATTGGAAGTGAGAGACTCCCCTTGCATAAATTCTCTTCCTCCCCGGCAACGGCTCCAAAAAACTTGTTGATGGCGTGTAGACGCCCTCGTTGGTAAACCCCAAGAGAAAGATTGTGAAGAGTGCAGCAGCAAGTTTTCCCTTAGAAAAGAAACCAAGGTTGAATCGACCAGTAGGAGGACAAGCAATTTCTGAAGGTTGAAGTAGCTGAGGTGGCAGGGCGCACTACCGGTTCAGCAACAACGTGGAACCTACACAACACAATCAAATCACTTTGTCCCAACGAAGCAGTGAGGTTGTCGATCTCACCGGATTTGCTGAACACAAAGAGGTTAAACGTACGGTGTGGAAAACAGTTGGAAAACAGTAGGAACAGTATGAGAGCAGTATGAAAGCAGTAGGTGTTTTATCAGTATGAGGAAACAGGACCGGGTCCACAGTTCACTAGTGGTGTCTCTCCGTGAAAGATAAATAACATGTGTGGTGAACAAATTACAGCTTGGCAATTGACAGAAATGAAGGCTGCACCGTAGTGCATATGCAAGACATAAAGATTACTATGTGATTCATGCGGGCATTACAACAAAATACATAGACCGTTATCCAACTGCATCTATGACTAATAATCCACCCTCCAAATATCATCCGAACAAATATTGGGTATTAAGTTGCAAGCAACAGATAATTGCAGTAAGCAAAGTGTGTAATGTAAACAATAACATCATCCTTAGACAAAGCATTGTTGTTTTCTCCCTAATGGCAAAAGCACATCCTCCATCCGTCACGTTTCTGTCACTCAAGCACAGATGCAAAGGAGGCATGAACCCACTATCGAGCATAAATACTCCCTCTTGGAGTTACTAGCATCTACTTGGCCAGAGCATCTACTAATAAAGGAGAGCATTCAAGATCATAAATAACATATGCATGAGGATAACATGATAGATTGATAATCAGAAGACATATCATTCAACATTCATCAGATCCCAGCAAACACAACATGTAGCATTACATAAAGATGATCTTGATCATGTTAGGCAACTCACAAGATCTAAACATGAGGTACAAAGTGGAAGGCCCCCCCAACAATTTTTAGTAGGTAAATACTAGGCATATATACTAGCATGTCTTAATATTTATTCTATTGTAAAAAATTAACTGGGCCATTCGTACACACAAGCCCACCTACAAGGCTTAGGCCTTCGGCATCGTGGAGCAAGCGACCAGTCTGATCCATCAAGCAATTAGCCTTAAGCCATCATCGAGCAAGTGATCAGCCTTAGGCTTAGCGTAAAAATTAATTGGCAAACGACCAACCAATCAGTCTGATCGATCGGATACGGGATACCCCTAGTCGCTAGGGCGCTCCGCTCGTCAGTCGCCAGGACCTGCATCTCACCGCCGCTCCTCCTGCTGCCGTCTACGTTCGGCCAGTCGCAGTCTACATTTGGCCGCGTAATTCTGTTTTCACGGCTCTCGTAGCGATACGTCTGGAAATTCACTTCACGACGATCCAGGAAGCCGGTTAGATCTAATCAACTGATTAAGGGACGCAAGGTATGACGTGCAAATAGGATTTTTCTTTAATTATCTTGTTCACTCATATTTGGTCTAGTTTCATCAAGTTTATATGTTTTGTTAGCTAATACATAAAACCAAGTCATTTTGATCAAATTATTTTGTTGCGTTCATCTTTCAAGAATGAACAGAATGACATCTTTCATCTATAATACATGATCACACAATGGGTCTCATATTTAGCCGCACATCTACACATAACACACGAAATTTTTCAAGACCCTATACTTTTTTTAGGTGAACACCCTACTTGATATTTCTATTAAGACCACTATATGTTTATGCTTATATATGTCGAGCTATAATTTTTTGATAAGGGTTGAGCTATATCCTTGTCCCGTCTTCACAAGGGGCGAAGCTAGCTATACAACATGACACCAATGACTTTAGGCTAATCCCCTTTACGAGTAGAGAAAAACTCTGAGCAATAGATAATGACATCAGAAAATTTAGAAGAATAACATCAATAAAAAATTCCTAGCTGCACGTCGCCCCCCTATGGTCAAATCCTGGCTCCGCCTCACACATCACTTCGGAGGAGGGCATGGTGGTGTAGACCCCTCCGGTTAGGAATTTCCCTCCCGGCCTCGGGATGACGATGACGGAGGCCTCGGGTGTTTTTCGGGGAGAAGTGGAATATATCTAGGGTTTACGCCTCGGGGGATTAAATAGGCAAAAGAGCAGAGGCGGTGGAGGCCTGGGGGCCCCCACACCACCCCACTGTGCGGCCAGGGGGGTGCCTCCCTATGGTGTGGGCCCCCTGAGGCCCCCCTCCGGGTCTCTTCAGGACTCTGTGGAACCTTCGGGAATTTTAAGACTTCCAGGCTTCGAATTTTTCCAATTCCGAGAATATTTTTAGAACAACTTTTCTGAAACTAAAAACAACAGAAAACAGGGAACTGGCTCTATGGCATCATGTCAATAGGTTAGTCCGGAAAATCGATAAAAATGACATAAAGTGTATAGCAAACATGTGGGAAATAACATGAAAACAACATGGAACATCAGAAATTAGGGATACATTTATGACGTATCAATAGTGAAAAGCTATATAATTCGTTTGTTTGGGAACTATTATGATGCCACACTTGATGTGCATCGTATAAACTATGGTGTTATTACTTTTTTGCCTAAAATTTCTAAGGCTAATATAATTTAATAATTTTGTCCCATATGCTTGTTGCATTGTATATACAAGTTAATCACAAAAGTTATGTCTTTGATACTAGTGCCTTTTTCTACCAAGCTTTTAAGTGTTTAGCAAAATGCTTTTACTAACGGTAGAAATATTCTCGATGTCCTTGCATGAGTTGAAGCATCATGTCCATGTGAAAAAGGGCACGACAATTTTGAAACATGTCTTAGAAAAAGCATATGACAAGGTGAATTGGGATTTTTTAATGGAATCTCATAAGGCTAGGGGTTTTCGAAAAAATGGTGTGGTTGGACTAAAAGTATTTTAATGAAAGGCATTGTGAGTGTCAGGTTGAATAATATGATAGGATGTTATTTTCAAAGTGTGAAGGGTGTTCAACAAAAGGATCCTATGTCACCTGCATTGTTTAAGTTGGTGATGGAAAGTTTAACTAAAATGGTCCTATACGCCAAATAAAATGGTCTACTTTCACGTTTTTTCCGGATCTTCTGGAAAAAAACTGAGTTGCGTGTACGTGAATTGAATTTTTTGCCATGCATGCTACGCACGTGCTAAGATCTATTTATGAAGTTACAAGTGAATTAACAATTCCAAGATCTAGCTCGAGATTGTTTACCAACATCGTAATTGCGGAAGAGATGTTGATGATGATGTCAATGAAGCCTATGGAAGATCCTCATGCACAAGCCTATGGGTGTAGATGTCGCTGACTCCTTGTATCCAGCACCTTGATCCAACAGTGTGAGGTTCTCTTGTGTTACCTTTCTAAGAGCTCTCACACATACGTCGGATTCGGTTCTGTAGAGCTTTCATACGTTCCAAAACGTATTTACAATGTTTGATGCTCCATGCTATGTTTTGTACATGTTTTCCTTCATTTCTGGATGTTTTCATGGACTAATCTATTAACAAGATGCCAAGAGCCAGTTCCTGTTTTCTGCTGTTTTTGTATTTCAGAAAAGCTCTGGGAAAATATTTGCAAACGGTCCTAAAAATTTACGTGGAATTATTCTTACCCGGAACGAAGACTGAGTCCAAAGGAGAGCCGGAGAGGTGGCCCGGGGCCACCAGAGAGAGGTGCCAGGCATGGCATGACCCTAGGCCAAGCCTGGGGGTCATCTAGCGTCCCCCGACACCCCTCATGTCGCCTATTTGCCTATAAAATCACATTAGCCCTAAAAACGTTAGGGACGGAAGAAATTTCCAAAAAAAAAATAGATACATAGGTGCCATCATCTCGAAAGTCCAACCTAGGACTTTTGGAGTCCTGCTCTGGCACCCTGCCAGAGAGGGGGGATCGCCCCCGGAGGCCTTGATATGTCATAAACGTATCTATAATTTCTGATGTTCCATGTTATTTGCTACATGTTTGCTATACACTTTATGCCATTTTTATCGATTTTCTGGGACTAACCTATTGACAAGATGCCACAGTGTTGCTTCCTGTTTTCTGTTGTTTTTAGTTCCAGAAAAGGTGTTCTGAAAATATTCTTGGAATTGGACGATTCAAAGACCGGAAGTCTTAGAAAGTTATCGCGCACACGGAGTCCGGAGGAGACCCGGAGGGGGGCCATAGGGCCCCACACCATAGGGCGGCGCGCCCCCTGGCCGTCCACCGACGTTGCCGCTCGCCTATTTAACCCCCTCAGGAGGTTAACCCTAGAGAGATCCACCTTTTCCACGAAAAACACCCGAGGCCATCGTCATGGTCAACCCTAGTTTGGGAGGGTTTTGGAGCTCTCCCCGGCACCCTACCGGGAGGGGAAATCATCATCGGAGGGCTCTACACCAACATGCCCGCCTCCGGAATGATGCGTGAGTAGTTCATCCTTGGACTACGGGTTCATAGCAGTAGCTCGATGGTTGTTCTCTCCTCTTTATGCCTCATGTTTAGATCTTGTGAGCTGCCCTACATGATCAAGACCATCTTATTGTAATGCTACATGTTGTGTTTGCTGGGATCCGATGAATATTGAATGACATGTCTCTTGATTATCAATCTATCATGTTATCTTCATGTGTATGTTATTTATGATCTTGCATGCTCTCCGTTATTAGTAGATGCTCTGGCCAAGTAGATGCTAGTAACTCCAAGAGGCAATATTTTCGCTCGATAGTGGGTTCATGCCTTCCTTTTACTCACCCTAGAGCAACAAAAACGTAACGGGTGCGGGATGTGCTTTTATCACTAGGAAGAAAACAACGATGTTTACATTACACACTTTTCTTAATGCACTTATATGTTGCTTGCAACTTAATAGGCAAGGATTGCTCGGATGACATTCTAAGGGTGGATTATTAGTCATAGATGCTGTTGGATAACGCTCTATGTATTTTTTTTTATAATGCCCGCATGAATCACATAGTAATCATCATGTCTTGCATATGCACTACGGTGCATCCTTTATATCTATTAATAGCCCAGCTGTAATTTGTTCACCACACATGTTATTTATCTTCTATGGAGAGACACAACTAGTGAACTGTGGACCCCGGTCCATTTCCTCACATTGATAATACAACCACTGCAATTACTGCTTTCACATTGCTACTACTGTTTTCACATTGTTTTCGTACTGTTTTCCACACCATGCGTTTAAACGCTTTGTTTTCACCGGCGAGATTGATAACCTCACTACTTCGTTGGGGGCAAAGTGAATTGATTATGTTGTGTAGGTTCCACGTTGCTGCTGAACCGGTAGTGCGTCCTACCATATCAACTGCATCAACCTTCAGAAGTTGCTGCTTTCTCCTACTGGTCGATTCAACCTTGGTTTCTTTCCGAGGGAAAACTTGCTGCTGTGCTCTTCACACCTTGCACTTGGGGTTTACCAACGAGGGTGTCAATTACACCATCAAGATTTTCTGGCGCCATTGACGGGGAGAAAGAGAATTTCTCCAAGGGAGTCTCTCACTTCCAATCTCTTTACTTTTTTTTAGTTTTGCTTATTTTATTTTATTTATTCTTGCTTGTTTCTCTATATCAAAACACACACAAAAATTAGTTCTTGTTATAGCTGTTATTTTGTTATTCTGTTATTTGTCTTGCTCTCTTTACTTGCTTTATCATGCCTACTATCAATGGTTGAATTCTTTGAAACTATATCTTATTGGCAAGGTGGGTTCAGAGAAGAACAACAAAAATATTATAAGGAACACCGCTTGTCACAAAAAGGGATACACTTATGGGAACAAATTAATAAGTTGAATAACTATGTTAAAAATGTGTGCTATACTTATAATGTTACTTATTGCTTTGATAAATCTTGTTGCTATGGGAGGTATAAACACCTCCCTTTCACTACAACAAACTAGTCACGTAGAGACGCCTAATCTAATGGGTGGAGGCGCTTTATTTCATCTCTACAGCAAAATAGAGACGTGTTAGTAAAACGTCTCTTAAGCGTCTTCCAGTGCACCGTCACAAGGACCATACCGACGCTTTGCCATGCGTGTTTACAAAACATGAGACACACATATTGCATCTCTACAAGCCTAAAGAAGCTTTGACATATGGATTATGATGACGTCTCTACAATCCCTAACAACGCTATATTGCGTCTCAAATTTATATGGGAATATTTTTGTGTTGCGTCTGACCCTACATAACATTCAATTTTATTTTAGTGATATACATATTTTTGGCCGACCAAAATGTGCTCATGGTAGTACAAACTAAACCTGATTGACATATACGTTTAAGACCCACATAAAAAAGATATAAGACAAGTATTATATTAAAAATTGATCTTGAAGATAGGTTCAAGCATCCACGTGGTGCAAACACACTTGAAAAAATCATAAAAATTTACATTTGTTCTCATATTTTTCTGTCCCAAATAGTATTTACTATCTATACATGCAGACATTAAATATCTTCTCGAGGTTTGAACTATCTATCCATGCAGGCATCAAATATCTTTTCGAACTCCATTGCATTTTTATATGTCAACCTATATCTTCTCCAGGTCCACTGCATTTGTAGATTTCATTTATTTCATCAATCAACCTGCAAGAGCCATTTATAAAATATGTTAGTGTTCTCTGGGAAAAATTAGGATACAAATTCATGTGTTATCGAATTTCACATACATTAATTTTCCCTCTGCACGATTGGGTTCCTCTGCATTATAATCAACAAGACTAATTCAACCTACAGATAAATATATGGCAAAGAAAATTGATTTTACTAAGTACTCCAACCACCAAGTGGATTAATACAAGGATATAAATGAAAAATTGGAAATACCAATCATCATCATTCTACTATTTTCTCCTAGAGAGTCTTGCACGAGATCAAGTAACCCTTAGAAATGAATATGTTATTTTTTACATTTACGTTTTCTGGCCTAAGCTATGGTGAATTGTACAGAAATACAAAGTAGTAATACACATACCTGCATTAGGAGGCTGAATTGATGTCCCATTGCAGGATATAAATGCTCCTTCTTTTCTCTTATTTTCATCTCCTCATGCACAAATAACATTCCCAAGAGCAAAGCATCCTCTTCTCTATTGTAGTTCTTGACATCCTTCTTTCTTCATAGATATGGTGAGATTATTGATATAAAGCAAGTACATATTCATCAAATAGAATCTCACTTGGAGAGAGCGAAAAATCTTGCCAAGGATTACTTCATCATAATCTAAACAATCGATGCATTGCCAGATTTAATTATAAATTATAAAAATATATAATGTATCTAGCCGAGAATTTGAGCCGATGAGAGTGTAACATTTCTGGTGAAGGTTTGATACCTTGTGCAATGAATTTTGGGCAGTACCAAAACTTCATGAAAAGGGCTATTTTAGCCCAGCTTCAAGAACCTGATGCCATGTTGTAGCAGTAAACAAAGTTCATAGACAAAGTTCATCTTAGTAAATAAATTTATCTAACACCTTATCTTGAATCGCTGAAGTTTACACGGAGTAAAAAAGCCTAGCTCCAACTACAAAACATAACAAGTTGGCAAGAAAAAACAATAGTTAAAGAATAACCAGACTTTGTTAGAAAATTACACAACCAGTGTGAACAAAATACATGTATTTCCTGGCTCTTCTGTACATGGCAAGATTTTTCATCATCTATTCCCTCCCATCTAACTCACTTCCATTAAAAATAAATAAGCAAACTGGATAAATAACTACGTAGTACTACAATCATTAACGTGTGCCCTCTGGATGCTGGACTGCAAGACGAGGGAACTCCTGGGAATTGCTTGGAGATTAGGTCTATGCTGGCAACATATGACATGATCTTCAGGCAGATCCTGATGGTGCAGGCTCACCCTGATGTAATAGGCGAGGATTTGTACTTGGTTGCCTTTCAATGTTTTTTTTGTCTATCAGTTAACTAATGTGAATGATACTTTTGGTCTGTTTTGAGAGCTGCAACTTGAACACTTGGTTTCATTTTGGAAAAAATGGAACTTAGGGGAAACACCCTTTTCTCTAAAAAAAAGGTACCACAATAACTCCATAAGCAATAGGAATAGATACTTTTGATCAAGATATCATCAAATTAAATAGAACTGGGAGCCATTTTGGTTAAAACAAAAAAGAATGAAGTACGCATCTTCCAGTCAGCTGGCTAGCATTAATCAATTACGGAGTGGAGACATTCTTATCAAATATTATCTAGTGCGGTTGAATATTCCAAACAAATCTACACAGAAACGTCCCCGGATGAGACTAGATTGGTACAAGGACATACCGGTGGCCACTTTACTGCATAAAGTCGGCTAATTGTGAGCCTTCATGGTGCCGTGAAGGGTAGATGATGAAGATGTACCAGCGTCTGAGGGCACCGGCCTTGGCATGAGTCCGGCTGGATTGGATCTCCATGGAGCATGGCCCCTGCTTCCTCGACGGGACTAAGATCCAGTTCCATCAGGGAAGGGGAGGCGACGCAAGTCGCTGGGAGCTTGCCGTGGGATCTAGAGGCGGTGGCGCTAGGTTTCCACGAACCTATTCCTACTTTTATTTAGATGGATCTATGTGTGCCTTTGTGGTGGGAAACGGGGGCAATATTTTGGATGTGGTCACCGGCGGTTTATTTAGATTATTTGGGTGGGCACGTAAAAGAAAATATTATTTGGGTGGGATGTTTTAAAGAATGAGAATGGTGAAATTTTCACCACGGGACGACACACAAAACGTCCCAAAAGTCGTCTTTATTCGCAGGAGGAATTTACATGTTAAGACGAAAACAAAAACGTCTAATTTGGAGCGTCTCTACGTGTCAATTTTGTTGTAGTGTTTTCAATGTGAGTATAATGATAATGTTACCATATCTTCTTATGTTAAGGGAAATTATGACTTTGATGATGTGGAACAAATTGAGGAATTTATTGCTTGGAAGGGTGCATTCGAAATTGCCTATTTGCTTGAAAGTATTGATGATGCACCTTATAAATATGAGATTTATGATATACTTGAATATTGCTTTGATAATTGCAAGGATTTGTAATTACTATATTCTTAAATATCTTAATAGATGCCCCCCA
Source organism: Alopecurus myosuroides (assembly GCA_028641055.1). Lineage (NCBI taxonomy): Eukaryota > Viridiplantae > Streptophyta > Magnoliopsida > Poales > Poaceae > Alopecurus > Alopecurus myosuroides. The sequence goes on along the minus strand of CM054060.1, from coordinate 300,422,069 downwards.
AAGGAGGAGAGTAATGCCTTGCAGGATCCTATGGAGGAAGAAAATGTTGAATCTGGAAAGTCATTGGATGAAAAAGACGAGGAGAGTGATGATCAAGAGGAGGAAGAATGGAGTAGCTACCCATGTCTACCTCCAAATGAGAGTAACTCTTTAACTCATAGTTGTGATCATGCTATTGATTCTTTTGAAATATCCCCTTTTGATGAAATTGATAATTGATATACTTGTGACCTTGATACTGCTATGAATGAAACTTGTGAAAATGATATTCCTACTGTTATTTATGATAATCCATGCTACTTTGATAAATCCTATGATAATCCTCTATTTGTTCCAAATGTTGATATGCATGATAATGAGGAAGTTTGTTTAGAAAATTTATATGATAATGATCTCGATGATGGTCCTATGCTACTTGATGTTATAAATTATAATTATACTGAAAATAAGATTGCTATGATATGTCCCATACCTTTTGAGAGTGACCAATCATCTCGTTTTGCTCTTGCTAAAAGTGGGAATGAAGAGGTCTCTATTTTTAATTTAGATCCCACTATTTTTGAGATTGATATGAATTGTGTGCTTTTAGATCATGAAAAACATGCTTTATGTGATAATTATGTTGTTGATTTTGTTCATTATGCTACTGAAAATTATTATGATAGAGCGAAATATGGTTGTAGGAATTTTCATCTTACTAAAACATCTCTCTTTTTGTTGAAACTTTTGAAATTGCTCTTGTTCTACCTTCCCATGATTTCTAGTTTAGCTTCTTCAATTTATTTATTTACAAGATTCCTATGCATAGGAAGTGTGTTATACTTAAATTTGGTTTATACTTTCTTCTTGATGCTCTTTTTTGCTTAATTCATATTTCTTATGTGAGCATCTTCTTGCTTTCTGGTGCCTAGCTAAAAGGCGTTAAAGAAAAGCACTTCTTGGGAGATAACCCATGGTTTTATTTTTTGCTTTGTTTTTCTCTGTTTTCTTTGAGTCAAGGTGTTTTATACTTTTGTAGCAAATCCTTTGTATCTTTATTTTCATGTATTAGTTGTGCCAAGTAAAGTTTCTAGCGAAAGTTAGTTTTAGTTTTGGATTTCTGCGCAGAAAAAAGATTTATGCTGTCCACCATAAAAAATCGTATAATTCAAAGAAAGATCAAAATGACCTGAAACGTTTTGTTCTTACTCCCCAGGTAATTAAGAATTATTTTTGTTCTTTATGTTTTTCGATTTGAGCAACTTAAGTGCCCCGAAAAAATTCGTCATTACAGACTGTTCTGGTTTTGGCAGATTCTACGATTTTTCTTGCGTTTTCTCTTTTACTATGTCAAATGGTTTTCTTTGCTTCACGAAACATCAGTGTCTATAGCTAATGTTTAAAAGTATCAATAGCACTTGTGCCGATGCAGAACCCATGATTTTTTTTATTGTGCACTAACCCTCTAATGCGAATTGCTTTGAGTGTGGTGCAAAGGAAGTTTTCAAGGGTCAAGAGAAGAGGGTGATATAATGTGATCTAGAAAGAGTGCAAAGCTAAAGCATGGGGATTCCCCCGGGGTTCATCCCAAAAAATTCTAAGTAGACTCAAGCGTCTAAGCTTGGGGATTCCCAAGGCATCCCTTTCTTCATCAACAAATTATCAGGTCACTTCTAGTGAAACTATATTTTATTTGGTCACATCATATGAAATTTACTTGGAGCGTCTTTTAGTTTTCGTTTTGTTTTCTTTTGTTTTCCTTGCTGCAATAAATATCATTCGAACCTAGCATTCTTGTTTTGGAGAGAGACACGCTCCGCTTTTTCATATGAATACTCGTTAAGCTCATATTCTTAGTTTTTCTTCCTGCTGTTGCAATTCTTTTAGCTCATGTTTGTTTTCATGCATCTCTTATTCAGATATGCTAGTTTTAGTAGAGTTATGTTAGTACTCTCTTGCTTAATTTTTGTATCATTTGGAGAGTTTTTGTTAAAACATATATTGAAAGGTGCTTGATGGTGTAATTGACACCCTCATTGGTAAACCCCAAGTGCAAGGTGTGAAGAGCACAACAGCAAGTTTTCCCTCAGAAAAGAAACCAAGGTTGAATCGAACAGTAGGAGGACAAGCAACTTCTGAAGGTTGATGCAGTTGATGTGGTAGGGCGCACTACCGGTTCAGCAACAACGTGGAACCTACACAACACAATCAATTCACTTAGCCCCAAGGAAGCAGCGAGGTTGTCAATCTCACCGGTTTTACTGATAACAAAGAGGTTAAATGTATGGTGTGGAAAATAATAGGAGAACAATGTGAAAATAGTAGTAGTAGTGTGAAAACAGTAATTGCAGTGGTTGTATTATCAGTATGAGAAAATGGACCGGAGTCCACAGTTCACTAGTGGTGTCTCTCCATAAAAGATAGATAACATGTGTGGTGAACAAATTACAGCTGGGCAATTGATAGATACTGAAACATGCATGACATGGTGATTACTATGTGATTCATGCGGGCATTACAACAAGACTCGTAGACTGTTATCCAACTGCATCTCTGACTAATAATCCACCCTCAGAATATCATCCGAACAATCTTTGGGTATTAAGTTGAAATCAATAGATAATCGCATTAAGAAAAGTGTGTAATGTAAACAATGTAAACATCGTTGTTTTCTCCCTAATGGCAACAACACATCCTCCATCCGTCACATTTCTGTCACTCGAGCACAGATGCAAAGGAGGCATGAACCCACTATCGAGCATAAATACTCCCTCTTGGAGTCACTAGCATCTACTTGGCCATAGAATCTACTAACAACATAGAGAATGCAAGATCATAAATAACATACACATGAATATAACATGATAGATTGATAATGATGAGACATAACATTCAATATTCATCGGATCCCAGCAAACACATCATGCAGCATTACAATAAGATGACCTCGATCATGTAGGGCAGCTCACGAGATCTAAACATGAGGCGTAAAGAGGAGAGAACAACCATCTAGCTATTGCTATGGACCCATAGTCCAAGAATGAACTACTCACACTCATTCCGGAGGCGGGCATGGTGGTGTAGAGCCCTCCGGTGATGATTTCCCCTCTCGACAGGGTGCCGGGGAGAGCTCCAGAACCCTCCGAAACTAGGGTTGACGATGACGACGGCCTCGGGTGTTTTTTGTGGAAAAGTGGTATATTTTTAGGGTTAACTATTCGAGGGGATTATATAGGAGAAAGGGCAACGTCGGTGGGCGGCCAGGGGGCCCACACCACTGCATGGCGCGGCCAGGGGGCGCGCCGCCCTATGGTGTGGGCCCCTCCTTTGGGCCTCTTCTGGACTCCGTTTGCGCGACAACTTTCTAAGACTTTTGAATTTTGAATTTTCCAATTCCGAGAATTTTTCGAGAACAACTTTTCTGAAACCAAAAACAGCAGAAAACGGGAACTGGCTCTGTGGCATCATGTCAATAGGTTAGTCCCGTACAATGGATAAAAAGGACATAAAGTGTAAAGCAAACATGTAGAAAATAACATGAAAACAACATGGAACATCAGAAGTTATAGATACATTTATGACGTATCAACATCCCCAAGCTTAGTTCCTACTCGTCCTCGAGTAGGTAAACGACAAAACAAATAATTTTTGAGGTGACATGCTACCAACATAAACTTTATCATCATAATTGTAAAAGCATATGTAAGATGAGATCATGGTACTTTAAAGACAGGCATGATAGATATAATTTTAACAATGAAACATAACAATCATTTTGCGTTATGAAAAGTAACACAAGTAGAAGATCATGAGCACTAATGATTTTGAAATTTATACGTTTGTTTCTAGCATCAAGAAAACATGGCAAAGTGATATTTCGCTTGTCCTTAAGAGTGGGGAAAAACATAAATGCCAGGACACCTTCAAAGTTTAAAAGGATGACTAGAACAAATAATTTGAGAGCAAGTAATAACAAGGTATGAATCAATCAGTAATATTTTTTGGGACAAATGCACATTAAACTCAGAATGACAACTATGCTCTCTCAACTGTGCATAAAGTTAGAAGATGGAGACTCAACATAAAAAGTAAAAGAAAGGACCTTCCCAGATGGAAGCAGGGATCACTCATGTGCTAGAGCTTTTTGTTTTATTAAACAAAGGTATAAAATGTTTGACACTCCTCCCAACCTTTCTTACACAAACCATGGCTAACCGATTGCTCGAGTGCCTGCCAACAATCACATACCATGGAGGAGTGTCTAATTTTTAGGGAGGTGTGTATGCTTATGTCAACGAATGGTAAACAGAAAATACAGTACGTCACAAGCCAACTAGACTTCACAAGAGCGGCTCCCATAGAAGCACACATCTGGGTAGAAGGTCATCCCTCTTTCTCTTTTGTTTATTAAAATTTGTTGTCTTAAGTTTGGGGCTGGGCACCCCGCTGCCAGCTCTTCTATCAATTGGATAAGCGGATGAAGACACTATTCCAGGGTGTGAAATCCAATCAACAAGTGAGATAAAGATTCTCTATTCACGTCCTCATGAGCTAAAATAGGGGCACAAAACAGGAGTAATTTTGAAAGTTTTAAAGGTATACATTAGCAATTTACTTTGGAGTGGCGGTTAAATACCACATGTAGGTAGGTATGGTGGACACTTTTGGCATATTCTGGTTTTTGGGAGTTGGATGCACGAGTAGAGCTTATACTCGGTACAGGTGGAGGCTAGCAAAGACTGGGAGCGACAAATCAAGAGAGCATAATGGCCATAATCATGTATAGCAAAAAAACATTATTAATCAAAGCATAAGTGGTATTACAAGTCAAAAACTAAATGATCATAGAGGCTATAAGTGACTGGTTTGTAGTCATAAACATGGTTTAAGCATGTGCCAAGTCAACCAAAACATTTAAAGGAGAACACCACAAATTTATGCTTCAATGTGATAAAAACAACTCACGATTCTTTCAATGGCACATTAAACACTCTCAGCTATTTGAGACAAGTCATGCTACAAAATAACCACTAGGTTTAGAATTAAAATAACATTTAACATGAGATGAAAAAGTCTAGCCACAGTCTATACAGGCTTCTTTTTTGCATCGTTATAAATTCTACCACATACAGCAATTTCTTTTTCCATCAAGCACAGATCAATATATGATTTAACAAAAACTCTCCAAACGGTACAGAAATTAAGCAAGAGAGTACTAACATAACTTTACTAAAACTAACAACTCTGAATAAGAGATGCATAAAAATCAGGAGCTAAAAGGATTGCAGCAACTAGAAGAAAAACTAAGAATACGATCATAACGAGTATTCATATGAAAAAGCAGAGCGTGTCTATCTCCCAAACAAGAATTCTAGGTTCGAAAGATATTTATTGCAGCAAGGAAAAATAGTGTGGCAAAAAGTAGGAGAACAATGTGAAAACAGTAGTAGCAGTGTGAAAACAGTGGAAACAATGTGAAAATAGTAATTGCAGTGGTTGTATTATTAGTATGAGAAAATGGACCAGGGTCTACAGTTCACTAGTGGCGTCTCTCCATAAAAGATAGATAACATGAGTGGTGAACAAATTACAGCTAGGCAATTGATAGATATTGAAACATGCATGACATGATGATTACTATGTGATTCATGCGGGCATTACAACAAGACTCATAGACCGTTATCAAACTGCATCTATGACTAATAATCCACCCTTGGAATATCATCCAAACAATCTTTGGGTATTAAGTTGCAGGCAACAGATAATCGCATTAAGAAATGTGTGTAATGTAAACAATGTAAACATCATTGTTTTCTCCCTAATGGAAACAACACATCCTCCATCCGTCACGTTTCTGTCACTCGAGCACAGATGCAAAGGAGGCATGAACCCACTATCGAGCATAAATAATCCCTCTTGGAGTCACTAGCATCTACTTGGCCAGAGCATCTACTAACAACGGATAACATGCAAGATCATAAATAACATACATATTAAGATAAAATGATAGATTGATAATCAAGAGACATAGCATTCAATATTCATCGGATCCCAGCAAACACAACATGCAGCATTACAATAAGATGATCTCAATCATGTAGGCAAGCTCACGACATCTAAACATGAGGCGTAAAGAGGAGAGACCAACCATCTAGCATCATTCCGGGGCGGGCATGGTGGTGTAGAGCCCTCCGGTGATGACTTCCCCTCCCGGCAGGGTGCCGGGGAGATCTCCAGAACCCTCTCGAACTAGGGTTGACGATGACGGCGGCTGCTACGCCTTGATGGTGGCTTGATGGGGCGACTTCTTGATGATAATGAATTTTAAGTCCCCAGCAATGGCGCAAGAAATTCGTTGCTTGTGATGGCGTCTTGGGAACCCCAAGAGGAGGGTGTGATGAGTACAGCGGTAAGAATTTCCCTCAGTTAAGAATCAAGGTTATCAATCCATTAGGAGAAAGAGGATCTTCGGAAGGTTGGTGCCACTGACGGTGGTGATGGCGCCTCACCGGTGTCAGTAATAGTGCGGAACATGTACACAACTCAACCAAAATACTTTGTCCCAACGGTACAGTGAGGTTGTGAATCTCACCGGTCTTGCTGAAAACAAAGATTAGACGTATAGTGTGGAAAATGGTGTATGCTTGCAGTAAGTAAAGAAAGCAGGGAATTGTAGTGGTTTGTTTAATAGTGTAGGAAAATGGACCGGGGTTATAGGTTCACTAGTGGTGTCTCTCCATAAAATATAGCATGCTGGGTGAACAAATTACAGCTGGGCAATTGACAAATAGAGTTTGCACCGTAGTGCACATTCATGACATGATGACTACTATGATATTTAGTGAGGGCATTACAACAATATACATAGACCGTAATCCAACTTCATCTATGACTAATAACCCACCCTCAGGTTATCATCTGAACCCCTGTAGGTATTAAGTTGCAAGAAACAGATAATCGCATTAAGCAATGTGTGTAATGTAAGAAATGATTATGCACGCGGGCACTCACACTGCTGTTTTCTCCCTAGTGGCAACAACACATCCTGCCACGTCACTTTTCTGTCACTCGAGCACAGGCGAAAAGGAGGCATGAACCCAACTATCGAGCATAAATACTCCCTCTTGGAGTCACTAGCAACTACTTGGCCAGAGCAACCACTAGCAATAGAAAGCATGCAAGATCACAAATAACATATGAAATCAATACTATAATCAACTTGGCATAAGTATAATATTCATCGGATTCCAGCAAACACATCACATAGAATTACATAAGAACAATCTCGATCATGTTAGGCAGCTCACGAGATCTAAACGTTGAGGCATAGGAGGAGAAGGCAACCATCTAGCTACTGCTATGGACCCGTAGTCGAAGGATGAACTACTCACGCATCACTCTGGAGGCAGGCATGGTGATGAAGACGCCTCCGGTGATGATCTCCTCTCCGCCAGGGTGCCGGGAGACAGCTTCAGAACCCCCCTGATATAGGGTTGACGAGGACGGCGACTGCGGAACTTTTCAGGGATTTTTGATCAGGTACCTAGGGTTTTCCTTCGGAGGGGAATAAATAGGTGAAAGGGCGACGTAGGTGGGCCACTAGGGTGGCCTCGCCACCCCCAGGCGCGGCCTAGGGTGGGGCCGCGCCTGGCTATGGTGAGCCCACCCTGGTGCCCGTCTTCGACTCATCTTCGGACTTCTGTATGCTTCCGGGGAAAATAGGAACTTCGGGATTCGTGGGGTCCAATTTTGGGAATATTTCTAGAACAACTTTTCTGAAATTAAAAACAGCAGAAAACAGGAACTGACACTTGGCATCTTGTTAATAGGTTAGTCTCGGAAAACGTGTAAAAATGCTATAAATAAGGGAGAAAACATGTAGCAATTGGCATAATATCAACATGGAACATCAGAAATTATAGATACGTTGGAGATGTATCAAGCATGCCCAAGATTAGTTCCTACTCGAACTCAAGTAGCTAAACGATAAAACAAAATAATTTCTGAGGTGACATGCTACCACACAATCTTGATCATAATATGTAAAGCAGAGCATGTAAACTAGGATCAAATGAACTAAAGTTGTGATCTATATTTGATATCAACAAGTAATGCATAAACAAATAAGAAGAAAGAAGCAAAACTTTTAATGAATCAATACTAAAAGACTATCAACCATGGAAAGTTGATTAGAGATGATTTAAGCTCTCAAGAACAACAATATCATGCACGTCAAACGATCTTCACAACCCCTGTTAGGATCAAGTTAAGTTTTCCACACGATGCAATGTTTGAATCTTAAACTATCTGTGCACTAAAAACAAGCAAGTGTTTTGCGTTGGTCCCTGGCACTGGGATGTTATGGCAAAGAGAACATTATGGGTGGTGTGGAAGGTCAATGGAAGAAAGTCTCACAAAGCTGAAAGTGGTCATTAGACAAGAGAAAGTCTTACAACCGAAGCTATGCAAGGATTAGGGATTTCCACACAACGGATGCACATAGAGCTGTAAGTGTATGAAAGCTCTCCAATGGAACTAGTGGGGGTGCATCCAACTTTCTTGCTCACGAAGACCTATAGATCATTTGAGGAGGCTCATCATTGGAATATACAAGCCAAGTTCTATAATGTAAAGCTCCCCACATAGTTATGAATGAATGATAATATGAAACCTTTCTCCAAACTGAAGCATTGGTGCTAAACATGAAGCACAAGTGTTGTATAAAGGATAGTGATGCGCCCCCTCTCAATTTATTCTCTCTTTGGCCCTTTTTGTGTGCTTTTTTAATATTTTTAATTTTTATATATCCTAACTGGTAGGGGCAACATCCTATATTACAATGAATCATCAAACTTTTCGTACTCATAACTCATAATGGAATATCTCTGATGTATCCAACTGCATGCTCCTGCAAGTGTAGCAGTATGCATAAATAACCATGAAGCTCATCATCAAGTATCATAATGGAGGTGGATGTTGTGCAGCAATATATCTCGGAATGGCTATGGAAATGCCATGATAGGTATGTATGGTGGCTGTTTTGAGGAAGAATATATGGGCTTATGTGTAGGAGAACAAAGTCCTCCCATGGGATTTGGATGCACTGGGCGAAGTTTGCACCAACTCTCAATGTGAGAAAGGGCAATGCACAGTATCGAAGAGGCTAGCAAATATGGATGGTGGAAGTGACATGAACCGCAACATAGAATCACGAGTTAAAAGGTTGCATCAAGCAAATCATCTTTACAAGGCACAATGCAAATCACTCCAAGAGGGTCCGTGCCAGTGACAAGTCACTGTTAGCTACGCCGACCGTAGCGCGTAACAAAAGGCCGAACATAAATGTATCACTCGTAGCTATCATATACCATTGTTTCTATCAGCTGGTAATTTTAAGTGTGGCACAGTTTCAAGTTACTTAGACCAACTATTAAAAGTTGATACTTACTAGTACTTCCCGTTTATCCATTAAGCAAATTAATATCTCAAAACAACAGCAGTGATTCAAGTGAAGCAGCTTAGTGATCTACAACACCATGTGAATTTTTCCACTATACCAACTATCACATAAGAATTTCTATTATCAACCAAGAACATATATATGACAACAAAAACTCTATCTAAGCATATAGCAATGAAAAGTAGAGAGTACTAACAGCTCTGAATAACAGATGAATGCAAAACAGGAGCTAAATAAATGCAGCAGCCAAACAAAGATTAAGAATACAAAGTATTCCCATGAAAAAGAGGAGCGTGTCACTGTCCAATAAAATAATGCTGGGTTCCAACCAAGCTTATTGCAAAAATAAAAACAAACTGAAAGCGAAAATAAAAGACGCTCCAAGTAAAGCAGATAAGATGTGACCGAATAAAAATATAGTTTCACTAGAAGTGACCTGATAATTTGTCGATGAAGGACGCTTGAGTCTTCTTGTAATTTGCTGGGATGTACCACCGGGGCATCCCCAAGCTTAGGCTCTTCACTCTTCTTGATCACGTCATATCATCCTCTTCTCTTGACCCTTGAAAACTTCCTTCACACCGAACTTCTCACAATCTTCATTAGCAACGCTAGTGCAATCGAAATAATAAATTCACATGGTTCAATTTCAACACAATAATAACACTCATAAACACATTATCTACTGTCACAACTTCTTTTAAAACTCTTTTTCTCAAAAGAACACCAAAAGAAAGAGATTAAGATGCAAATGCAATTATTGGCAGAAATCTGTCAAAACAGGACATCAGGTAAAGATGTTTTTTTTTCGAAAATCTTCTGTTGCTCAAATCAAAAATTGTTCAACTAAGAAAATTTGCGTATATATCCCAGGATTACGCAAAAAATACTCAGGTCATTTTGAATTTCTGTGATTTTACGAATTTAACAGTGGACAGCAGAAATCTGTTTCATGCGCAGAAATCCGAAATATAGTCTCAACTTTCCACTAGAGGTCTTACTTGGCTCAACAAAGACACAAAATAAAAGATACAGCGGGTTTGCTAAGGAAATATACAACACCCAGGTGCAAAGCACACAGAAAGAAACGACGGAAAACGGGTTGAAAATGGAGAAATAAAACGGGTTGTCTCCCGGTAGCGCTTTTCTTTAACGCCTTTCAGCTAGGCATAGAAAGCAACTCAAGTATTTTCAAGTGAAGCATTCAAATGAATACCAACAACTCTCCTTTTACTCCTCTTACCCTTCTTCTTGGGTTTGGAGAATATGTGGCCACAACCTGGTGCGAAGGCAAAATTTAACGTACCTTTCCCCACATCTATTACTGCCCCCAGGGGTTTCAGCAAGGACCTTCCAGGTGTAATTTGTCCTTCTCCTACACATTCAATAACAAGATAATCAGTGGATACTGTCCTTCCCGTGATTTTTGTAAACACTCCCTCAGCTATCCCAATGGGAAAAACAACGGTATTATTGATAATAGGTATTTCTTCCCCCCCTTCAAAAAGTTTCCAAAGATTCAAAGTCTCGTAAATATTTTTAGGCATAAGACAAAATTATGTCATAATGTCGCGATGAGCATGAAAAGTTTCACCATTTATAACAACTTTTACTGTTGGGATCCACATTGAAGATTCAAAGTTTATTTGCACATAATCATAATAAGCACGAATCTGGTTATAGACTTCTTTTAAACAGGATATATTTGTCTCAAGAGTATTTAACCTAGCCTGAAAGCTCACAAGGAATGAATCAAATTTACTAGTTGATCTAGAAGTTGCAATCAACTTTTTAATGGCATTAAGAGCTTGATCCCCATCACAACATAGGAAGTATCCTCCTACTGCAGAGTCTAAAGCATATCTATAGCAAAGAACAAGACCAAAGTAAAAACTACTAAGAAATAAATTCAGGGTCAACATGGGTTAAGTTTTTCTATAAGAATAAAAAAAATCCTAGAGCAAGCTTCCTTGAAAATCTCCTCACTCCCTTGATTGAAAGTGAAGATTGTTTCTTCTGGTGACATAGTGACAGGAACAAAACTAGACATAAAAGCAAGCAATAAAAAATAACAGCTATGAAGGAAACTAATTTTTTTGTGTTTTTGATATAAAGAAGCAAAACAAGACAAAAAATAAAAACAAGACAATAAACAAAATAAAGAGGTTGAGAGTGAGAGACTCCCCTTGCCAATAGAATTCTTCCTCCCCAGCAACGGCGCCAGAAATTCTTTGCTACGCCTTGATGGTGCCTTGACGGCGAGACTTCTTGATGATGATGAATTTTAAGTCCCCGGCAACGACGCCAGAAATTCTTTGCTTGTGATGGCGTGTTGGGAACCCCAAGAGAAAGGTGTGATGAGTACAGTGGTAAGAATTTCCCTCAGTTAAGAACCAAGGTTATCAATCCAGTGGAAGAAAGAGGATCTTCGGAGAGTTGATGCCACGGAAGGTGTTGATGGCGCCTCACCGGTGTCAGCAACAACGCGAAACCTGCACACAACTCAACCAAAATACTTTGTCCCAACGGTACAATGAGGTTGTCAATCTCACCGGTCTTGCTGAAAACAAAGATTAGACGTATAGTGTGGAAAATGGTGTATGCTTGCAGTAAGCAAAGAAAGCAGGGAATTGTAGTGGTTTGTTTAACAGTGTAGGAAAATGGACTGGGTTTCATAGGTTCACTAGTGGTGTCTCTCCATAAAAGATAGCATGTTGGGTGAACAAATTACAGCTGGGCAATTGACAAATAGAGGTTGCACCGTAGTGCACATTCATGACATGATGACTACTATGATATTTAGTGAGGGCATTACAACAATATACATAGACCGCAATCCAACTTCATTTATGACTAATAATCCACCCTCAGGTTATCATCCAAACCCCCTTAGGTATTAAGTTGCAAGTAACAGATAATCGCATTAGGCAATGTGTGTAATGTGAGCAATGATTGTGCACGCGGACACTCACACCTCTGTTTTCTCCCTAGTGGAAACAGCACATCCTCCCCCGTCACGTTTCTGTCACTTGGGCACAGGCGAAAAGGAGGCATGATCCCAACTATCGAGCATAAATACTACCTCTTGGAGTCACTAGCAACTATTTGGCCAGAGCAACCACTAGCAACGAAAAGCATGCAAGATCACAAATAACATAGGCAATAAGGACTATAATCAACTTGGCATAATTTCAATATTCATCGGATCCCAGCAAACACAACACATAGAATTACATAAGAACAATCTCGATCATGTTAGGCAGCTCACGAGATCTAAACATTGAGGCATAGGAGGAGAAGACAACCATCTAGCTACGGCTATGGACCCGTTTGTCGCACCCGGACTTCTAGGGGATACTCACAGTCCGCTAAACAGTAGGTAAATGGCTTACAGGGCATACCGGCACCCGCATCTCAATATGAGTAGGCCAACACGTAAACGTGTGACAACCATTCTCTACTATTCACCGTCTGCGCAAACCATCCCATAGAAATCCAGCTACTTCCATTGACGTACTTCATAACATACACACATGGTACGTCAACGGCATTTGAACAAGTGATATCACAACAGATCTCTAAGACACAAAAGATTGAAATAAGTTGCAAATAGCTCTCACTAGAGCAGAGATAGCAAATACAATCATCCAGTGGACACATGTGCCAGCAAGTCTTCATTACATCACAGCGGAAGCATTCAAAGTGTCTGAGTACAGACAAGATCCAAATAGGCCTAAGAGGCCGGAAACGAAAAGACGGAGCCCATCCACGATGTCTCGGATCCTGCCCGGGTCCGCTATCTACTCGTCAGCAGCCTCGTCATACTCCACGTAGTAGCCACCATGGGGATCCTCGGAAACGTAGTCTGCGGAAACCACAGCCCCAAAGGGGTCAGTACATAAATGTACTGGCAAGCAAGACTCACCAGATACCAAAGTGTACCCGTCAACACCAAGCACAGATGCTTTGGGTTCAACGAAAGAAAGGATGATACAAAAGATGCGGCAGCGGGCTGCTCTAACCAACTACAGAAACATGCTACAACTTCCGACTAACAGAAAGGGGATAAGATAGCGTATCGTAACCAACTATAACTAACCTCAAACAAACCCGTCCTGGATCTCGCCCCTTATCCAAAGAAGCAATCTGAGGATAACTCACACAGTTGTATTAGTGATGGTTCAAGTTATTGTGTCAATAAGACTATTACTAGTCAAGTTATCATTAGTTAGGTGTAAGTTGTTCTGAGTACTTGTTAGCTAGTACTTTCACCAAGTCATCCATAACCGCGGAAAACACGGCTTCTCGAAAGATTTAATCCTGCAGGGGTGCACCAATTTGGCCGTACACGTAAGAATAACCCGCCAGATGGAATGGCCCTTCCACCAAGCGGGGCACTCAACACAACTCAACTCTTCTTCGCATCAAGCCCAAAGAACCCCGTGCAATTGAGCGCACGGCTAATCAAGCCCCACGAAGAAAAGGGGACCCTCATAGCACTCTAAGAACGTGTCTCCCTAAATGCCGACTACAAAAGTTCCACCCTGGCGCCAAGGGTTCGCACCTGCATATGCATGCGGCAAATGGAAAACCCGAACTAAATGAGGCGATTTGGACGAGATGCGAATCGAATCAAATTGAGGGGGGCGCCCATACACGCTTCCCACATGCGGTTAGTGCGCTCATCATGGATCAGTAGACAAGACCCTTTTCCTAATTAAGGTCGACACTAGCATGCCTCAAAACCACGCCGGGCCTCCTGCCGGTGCCTTATCATCAAATTAGCATTACCTCAAATATTATCAGGTTGATTGTTTAAACATCGAGCCCCAGAACATAATGATATAGTAATAGAAAGTAACGGACAACAGACTCGAGCAAGAACAACCCTAAGCATGCTAGTAAGACACGGGCAACAAGCAACGGGGTTATAGGTGTGGAGGTGAGGCTATATCAGGGTTAAAGGATAACATGTGATAGGATCGGGACACAAGCAACGATTCATAGGAGTGCAGAATAGACAACGGAAAGTATCGGTAGCCAATGTGGAAAGGAACACAATGGTTCATGTGAGTGAATACTTGCCTGCAAACTCAGCAGCCTGGTACTGAGCTAGATCCTTAGAAGGGGTGTCGTAAGTCTCGTCTGTCTCAACGTCGTCGTCTATTCGAGAAGAAGCAAACAAACAACGCAGAGAGACAAACAATCAATAACATGGCATAATGCACAAACATGGGATGATGCATGTCAATTTAATTGATGCATCAAAGATAAACTAGTTGACATGGTAACATAATTAAATGGTCCCATATGCAATTTGGATTGCATATTGAAAGCCCATGAGTTTAGGTTGGTTTAGATGATCTACAACTAAACAACATGTGAAAGTGGATTAGCATGATGCATGGATGAGGAAAACAAAAGAAAACAACAATAGAATCAATTTGAAATGAAGTTTACCAAGTTTGGAATTTTATTTATTAAGTTATGGAATTTTTTGTTTCTTAAAGGTGTTACACAAGCAGCTGTTGTTTTCACCAATTTAAATTGTGCAAAATAGATAACAAAGTTCATATTTGGAAACTACACAAAATTTTAGGTGGAATACATGTTTCAAATATTGAAAAAGGAATTAAGATGAATTAATTATGAATTAAACAAGTTTAAACAAGATTTAAATGAATTTAATTCAATTATGAATTTATTTGAATTTTTATTTGTTCAAAACATTAAATCAAATTCATATTTGAAAAGTTTATACTTTTTTGGTTTGAAAACATATTTTATATCTTCAAAAAGAATTTAATTTTACCAAGTTATGAATTTAGCAAATTTAAATGATTCAAACAAGGTTTAAATTATTTAACCAATTTTAATTATTCAAAACATGAAAGAAAGTTTATATTTGGAAAGGTGGTGCAACTTAGCATGGAAAACATATTTTATTTGTTGAAAATGGATTTAAAATGAGCAAGTTATTAATTTGGCAATTTTAGATGCATTAATTAAGAAACAGTTGTTTTCAGCAATTTAATTTATTTAAAACAGAACACAAAGTTGATATTTGCAAAGTTCATGAAAAATTGAATGGAAAACATATTTAGTTTGTTGAATTTGGAATTTTTATGCCCAAGTTATGAATTTTGCAAAATTAAGTGAATTAAACAAGGATTCAAATATTTCACCAATTTAAAATATTCAAAACAGTAAACAAAATTTATATTTAGGTAGAGAATTTAATTTGGAGTGGAAAACATATTTAAAATATTGAATTTGGAGTTGGAATGAATTATTTATGCAATTTCCAAGATTAGGGTGTAATCTGCCATTTATTTAGTAGACATGGACTTAGAAATTAATTGCAGGGACAGGGACTTCGAAATTAATTGCAGGGACCTAGAAGAATAATAACAAACTATCTATCAGGTCATGTGGAAATGGCGTCTCCACCCACCTTCCACCTCTCCTCCCTCCTAGCCCTCCTCAATGGCGTCTAGATCGGATCCTCCATGGAAGCTCTCCTACACTGGGATTTCTCTCCCGGCCTTGCCGTGGAGAGACAGGTGCATCGTCGATTTGGTTCCTCGGTTCATTTCTCTCCCTCCTCCGGCCTCCGAGAATTCTTTTTGGTTGTTTCTTTCTCCTCGGCCTCTTTTCCTCTATCTGAGGAGTCAGTTGGTATTGCGCTCCAGTCTTGTATTGGGGGTATTGGCGCTGGTTTTCGTGTCTACAAACTATCCGATCGACGTTTCCGTTTCTCGGTTGCATCTAACCGAGTGGGACATTTCATCTATGGACTTAAAGATCGCATTTGGCCGGATTTCGTTTGTCATTTCAGTCTTTTTCGTGGAGTTCATCCCTCCATCTCGGGATTTACCTATCCGGATCATCTTTGGGCCACATCAGATGAATTGCTTGAGATCTCTAGCAGAAAACCCAAAGCTATTAAAGTTAATCTTGATGTGCTAAGAGCTAGTGCTTCCGATGATTCTTCAGCCGCAAAAGTTCTGTCTAAATTTGGATTGCCTCGAACACATCAAATTTCGAGCCCTCATGTTGAGCCTCCACGTGTTCCACCCATTGGACGTGAACTCATTTTTGGCAGTTTTCATTTTCCTCTATCTCAGGAATTTACTACCTTCTCGAAAGAGCCGATCGTTTCTGCAAACTTCTTGGATAAATTTTGGGCAAGAATCCCCCCTATTACGCTTGAGCATATTGTTGATTTAAGACAGGCAAATTATTCGGAAGCGGAAATCATGGAATCTCTCCACTTGCCTTGCTTACCTACGCGGGAAAAATGTTTTGATTTACTGGGCCGCTGCGCCATTTGCTCGCTCTCCAGCCATCTTACTAAGCACTGTCCTGGGGTCTGCCCCAATTGCCAAATTCTGGGCTTCTCCTGCGTCGATTGCGAGGCCCCCCCTAATAATGCTCCCGGTGCGTTGGATGATATTGGGCCTCTGAAGGATATTTCTCTTACTGGGCCACTTAGTTGCTGCTACAAATGCCTAGAACTTGGACATTTTAGGCGCAATTGCACTAATAAGGTTAAGTGCCTGTCTTGCTTTGGTTGGGGCCACATGTCACGCCATTGCCCCCTTAATCGCTGGTGTTCCTTTTGTCACCAGACAGGCCATCAAGTTAAGGCATGTCCGCAAATTTTATGCAATCTATGTCAGACATCTGGCCATTCTGCTTCTTTGTGCCCTAGACGGAAAGTTTGGATCCAAAAAAATTATTATGAGATTGACTCCGCTCCCACGCGCCCCTTTATTTGGAAGAAAAAATCAATTAAGCTCAACCTTGATACGCATTCTGCTGGCACGCAGGCTCCCCACGCTCGCTGTTTAGTGGGCCCTGTGGTTTCTAATGGTAAAATCCCACGACTTCTGCTGCAGATGGTCGCGATACCTTTCCCTTTTTACCCTGGCGCCGCTTCGTTTCCCCTCGCCTTCCTTCTGGAGTTGACAACTGCCCTTTTTGGGGGCCGCCGCATCTCCTTTTCCCCCCTATTAGCATTTACTTCACCGTCCACCCCACCACTCGCCTCCAACCCGTCCCAATCCCCTTTCTCTCTGCTCTGCGCCGGCATCGACAGCTCCGTGAGCGCCATGGCCAACTTCCCCGCCAACCCTTTCGGCTTCATGCCGGGTCCCATGGAGGTGGAGGCGGATGCTGATGGCAGGCTGCAGAGGAACATGGTTGTCGTCGACGACACCCCTCTCTCCCATGAAAGCTTTGCACTGGTAAATGTCAATCCCCCTGTCCTTGAGCACCGTAAGCAATCCGTCCTTGAGGAGATTGTCCGCATTTTGACCGAGGATTTTGATTTGCAACTTACCCACTCTGAGACCTATCCGTGGGGCGTTGGATTGATTGCTTTTGATTCGCCTGTCATCCGCGACCAATTAGTTCATGATAGCCCCCATGCGCTAGATGAGGATTCCACGTTTAGCATTGTTCGTCACGACGAAGGAATTAACATGCGATTTGCGGTTTTTGAATATGAATCATGGATAATGTTCTTGGGATTTCCGCTTGATTATCAAACTGAATACTATATCAATAAGGCGGTTTCTTGTTTTGGAAAACTTATTCTTTGGCACCGTCCTGGTACCCGCCATGCTAGAGTTCTGGTTAAAGCTTGGATTAATGATTTGGCTTCGGTCCCCTACAGCTTAGTGATCAAACGTATTGGATCTCTTGGTGGGGTGGGTCGTTCTTGGTCTGTACCTGTTTATGTTCTTAATGGGCGCCATTCGAACACTGCACTGTTCTCTACTGAAGACCCGCTCCCTCTGCATAATGCCACGCCTCACCCGCTGATTATGCCTGGACTTTCTGTCGCTATGCAGAATCAAATGGCGGTACACAACTGGCTTCAGATGAATGCCCAGCAACCTCAAGAGGGGACTGCCCCAGCTGATGATCTGCCGGCTGTGATAAACCACTGGGAGCAGCCTACTCCGGTCCCGGACACCATCCTGGCCAACGGATGGCGTGCTTGGCCAGCTGCTAGCTCTTCAGCCTCGGTGATCATCGCTTTCCGCGGTATTAATTTCCGCAGGCTTAATGGTTATGATGGTCCTTCTATGATGGGCGGAATCCCACCCTCTGATACTGATCTTGTGGATGGCATTGATCTATGGAATGCATACGCTGCGGAGTCTGATGATTCCTTGTCTTCGGTTGTCTCCGCTTCCTTTGCTGAAGTTACTGATACGTGACTGATGGCTGAGCTAATGTGGCCTTCTTTTATTCATTACCTTGGTTGGATGCTCTCATTGACTCATCGTCGTCGCATTTTATGTCCAATTGATCCCACTAGTGCCCCCCCCCAGTCCGGGAGATTTTCTGAAACTCTATGATGCGTCTATCTGGGCTCTTGAGGATGCCTCCCTGCATCTGCTGGACCCGGTTGCTGCTGTGCTCCCTATGCCTGCTATCCCCATCTGGATTGATGCTGCTCTACTCCTGCCTCCGAATCCTGCTAAGTGTTCGCTTGATGGTTTCATGGACGGGTGCACCCATGCGCAGATTACTGGAGACTATTGTCAGTTCGCTGACCTGACGGAGAAGGGTGCTACTTCTGACGGCAACTTTCAGGTTGCAATGTCATCTGATGGGGATAATGTGCTCTCTCCACCACGCCCTGGTCGTGGACGCCCCCGTCGTGCTCCTACTCCGATTCAGGTGGCTACGGTGCGCAGATCTACTAGGAGCAACAATGAAGGCTATAAGTTTGAATCCTTACCTTTGGGTCCTTCTCGTCGCAAGGGTACTCAGACCCCTAAAGCCAATGCCCCCCATGTCACTCTTCTGACAGAGATGCAGCGTATTGGCGTCGAGGAGTGCAACATTGCACCTGAGGAGCTCTCGGCTGCCAAGCTCCTCCAGAACAAGCCCATCTAGACATGTTCTCTACCTGACGATCTGCAGCTACTTTCTTAAGCCCCTGCTAAGATCGTTATCTATCCTTTCGTTTGTCTTCTTCTCGTGAGCGTGATGTCGACTCGTTTTGTTAAACCTAAGTTATCAAACCTTATGTGGCACATTTTATGTTGGAATGTTCGTGGTCTGAATGGTGCGGAAAAATGGCCACTTATCTACGATAAAATTTCAGAAAGTAATGCGTCTATCTTATGTTTTCAAGAAACAAAGCGCGCTAGTTTCGACCTTGCTTTTATCAAATTATTTGCGCCTAGACGTTTCGATCGTTTTGCTTTCGTCCCCTCGGATGGATCTTCGGGCGGAATTAGTGTCATCTAGCCTAGCCAAAAATTCAATGCACACGTCCTGCTTGAAGAATCCTTTGCGCTTGTAATGCAATTCACCTCTGTTACTACGCTGGAATCCTTTATACTTGTTAACGTATATGGACCTTGTGATGGCATTGCGCGGGAGAATTTTGTTGCCTGGATATTCCATCTAGACATTCCTTCGGACGCTCATTGGATCGTTCTCGGGGACTTTAATTTCTATCGCTACTCTGACAGCCGTAACCGACCAGGAGCTAACACTGTAGACATGGCTACGTTTAACGAGATTATCGGCCATCTTGGCCTCATTGAGCTACCCATCAAAGATAGATGCTATACCTGGAGCAATATGCAATCGGATCCCCTTTTAATTCAACTTGACTGGTTCTTCACCTCGTATGAGTGGACAATTAAGTATCCTAACTCTACTGTCCGCACTTTGTCTCGTCCTATTTCTGATCACTCGCCGTGTGTAGTCTCTATTGGCACGGATATACCTCGTGGATCGGTTTTTAGATTTGAAAACCACTGGGTTAAGCTCCCAGGCTTTATGGAATTGGTGCAAAGAATCTGGAATATCCATTGCCCAGGGGACAGTGCTCGATCCATCTCGGGCAAGCTCAAACTCCTACGCAAAGCCCTCCGGATTTGGTCAACTAGTATTTCAATGATATCCCTTTATATCGAAAATTGCAATAAAACTATCCTTCACTTCGATGAAATTGAAGAACAGAGGCCTTTGCACATCACTGAATGGAACTTTCGACGCATTGTTAAGCAAAAGCTCAAAATCCTTCTTGATTGCAAACTTGAGTATTGGAAGAAACGCTGCACCACTCGTTGGGCTAAATTTGGTGGTGAAAACACTAAATTCTTTCACTCAATGGCATCTATTCGGTATAGACATAATATTATTGCTGCCCTTGACAGAGGAGATGGTACCATGACTATGGAGCACTTTGAGAAAGCTGGTATCCTTAGAACAGCATTCAAGCAAAGGCTAGGTGTATCCTCCCCTATTGATCCTTTATTTAATTTTTCTTCATATATCTCTGCTAGGGATGGCCTTGAGGCCCTTTCCTTGCCATTTTCACATGAGGAAATTGATAAAGTCATTGCTGATACTCCTACTGATAAAGCCCCTGGTCCTGATGGTTTCTCTGGAATTTTCTTTAAAACATGCTGGCCTATAATTAAATGGGATTTCTACAAACTTTGTAATGATTTCTGGTCAAACAAGGTCAATCTTCAAAGTATTAATGATGCCTATATTGCTCTCATTCCAAAATTGTCTTGCCCCACTGGCCCAAATGATTTCAGGCCTATTTCCTTACTCAATTCCTCTTTTAAGCTGATTACCAAACTGTTGGCAAATCGACTGCAAAACAAAATTTTGGAGCTCGTACATGCTAATCAATATGGATTCCTTTCTAATAGATCAATCCATGACTGCCTTGGCTGGGCTTTTGAGTATATCCACCAATGTAAACAATCCAAAGCTGAGATTGTTATCCTAAAATTGGATTTTGCTAAGGCATTTGATACTATCGAACATGCTGCCATTTTAGCTATTCTTAAATGTTGGGGTTTTGATAACAGATGGCTCAATTGGGTGCAATCTATCTTTAGCACTGCCACTTCCTCGATCTTACTAAATGGAGTCCCTGGAAAGAAATTCCCATGTTGCAGAGGTGTTCGTCAAGGAGACCCTTTCTCCCCTATTTTATTTGTTGCTGGGGCAGACCTCCTTCAGTCCATGATCAATTCACTTATGCTTGCTGGATCACTTACTCCACCTCTTCCAATCCCTAGTGCTGATTTCCCAGTTGCTCAATATGCCGATGACACGCTACTTATCCTCCAAGCATGCCCTACTCAGCTTGCTACGCTTAAAACCCTTCTGACCAGTTTCTCTGCTGCCACTGGCCTGCACGTAAACTACTCCAAATCCTGCCTAATTCCTATCAATATTACTCAAGAGAAATTGAATGATCTAGCCAACATTCTGGAATGTGCCACGGGTTCTCTGCCATTTACCTACCTTGGGCTCCCCCTAGGAGACACCCGTCCTACGGTGCAAGACCTTTCTCCTATTGTGGACAAAGTGGAGTGACGACTTAATGCTAGTGTACGATTTCTGGATTATGGCTGTCGACTTACTCTTGTAAATTCTGTCCTCTCCTCCCTCCCGGTGCACTTCTTATGCTCTCTACGCATCCCTAAAACCACGATTGCTCTATTCGATCGGGTGAGGAGACAATGCTTATGGAGTAAGGATGATGAGGGTCGTGTTCAATCACTAGCAGCTTGGCCTCTTGTCTGCAAGCCAAAAATACATGGTGGACTCGGGATTAAAAACATCGATTTGCACAATCAGGCCCTGCTCATGAAACATCTCCACAAGTTCTTCTGCAAGCATGATACCCCATGGGTGCGTCTAGTTTGGTCTCTATATGATACCAACTCACCGCCTCAAGCCCAATCTGCCAGAGGATCTTTTTGGTGGCTAGATATTTTCAAACTCATTGGTACCTACAGGAGTATTACTACGTCAGACGTAAACAACGGGCTTACAACTTTATTTTGGAAAGATTATTGGCTAAACAAGTCTTTGTTATGTGATCGTTTTCCTCGTTTATACTCATTTGTGCTAAATGAGAACTCTTCCGTGGCAGAGATGAAGTCCTCCTGGGATATTAACAACCTATTTGCCCTGCCATTATCCACTCAGGCATTTGATGAACTCAACCAACTTCATATGTTAATGGACTCCATTATGCTCAACAATGAATTGGAAGACACAAGATGCTTCCCTTGGGGTTCTAGTCTCTTCACTTCATCTAGATTCTACAACTACATGTTCTCTCAGCTACCTAAGCAAGAATCTTTCATTGCAATTTGGAAGTCAAAATGCCTACCAAAGTTAAGAGTGTTTGCCTGGCTTTTGCATATGGACAAATTGAACACTAAGGACCTCATGATCAGGAAGCATTGGTCTTTTGATGGGGGACCAAACTGTATTCTATGTGATCACAATGTTTGTGAAACAAGAGACCACCTGTTTTTCTCATGCCAGTTTGCTGTCAACTGTTGGAACTCTACCCGAATTAAATGGAACTTATCCCTTCCTTTTTCCCAAAGATTTCTCCAGGCCAAAAAGGATTTCAGTGGAGAACATTTTACTGAGATTTTTGTATGTGCCTCCTGGAACATTTGGAGGAGTAGAAATGATTTTATCTTCCAGGGCATTACTCCTACTTTCACAAAATGGAAGAGCACATTCCATGAAGATCTCCTACTGCACCAACATAGGATTTCACCTCTATTACTGCAAGGGTTTTTAGCTTGGATTTCCAAATACTTCTCCTAATGTATATTTACTTTCAAGTCCACCTCTTCCCCCCTAATTGTATTGCTTGTTTTTTTTCAATCCTCCCCTTCTGTTTGTAAGCTCCTAGCTTTCATTTATATAATTTGAAAATCACACCATAGGGTTTTTGCCCTATGGTAACACTTTCAAAAAAAAAAGAATACTAACAAGGACTGGTTTGTGATTAGGAGTTTGTGCTGGACCTGTAAAATAAGATAGCAAAAGAGGGGTTTAATCCCGCGGGGGTGGGATTCGATCCCACGCCCTCACGTGCGCTGCGCGGCTGCGCTGGCCAACTGGGTTGTGTGCTGCTTCGTTGTCAGGTAAGGTGCACGGGGGGGGGGGGGGGGGTATAACCTTCAGTTAGCTGCGCTAACTGAATTTTTTGCAGGTTCAGATACTGCACCTCGACAGAGGAGGGCGGCCGCCGACGGTGACTTGCTGCGGCTCGCGGTGGCTGCTGTCCGCGCGTGTGCGTGTGCTGTGGGTGCTCGTGGCCACTGGCAGAGGGAAGGGACGGAGGGGAAAGAGGCAGGTACGAGGAGGCGAGTGCTCACCACGGGCAGAAGGAGGAGGACGTCTTGGCGCGGTGGTGGCAGCCGGCGACGGAGAGGAAGACGGCGGCGGCGATACAGGGGCTCCCAGCCCCTGTTGAGATGTCGAGGAGGAAGAGGGTGGCGAGGGGTATCCATTCCCGCCGCTAGCTAGCGAGGAGGAGACCCAACGGTGCGGCGATCACCGGAAGTTCAGGAGGTGACGGTGGCGGTTCAGAGATACAGAGGGAAAATCGCCGGACAGCGAGGGAGAGAGAGGAGGAGAAAGTGGCGGTGCGAGGGAGAGAGAAGGAAGAGAGAAGCTAGGGAAGGGGGAGCTCGAGGGTAGGGTTTTTAAGGGGGAGGAGGAGGAGCTGCAGCCGTTCCTCCTCTGAAGCTCGACGTGGACATGCTGGATCTGCTGCCGTACGAAGGAACGAGATGGGGGGGTACCAGGCCGGTAGGGATGGTGGGCTGGCCCAAAAGGCTGGCCTGCCCCCTCTCCCTCTGTTCTGTTTTTAATTTTTTCTTTCATTCTCTTTTTTTTTGCAGATTTGAATAAGTAAAGAAAAGGGTTGGTTTTTAGGGTTAGAAAATTAGGGAAAATTTTGTGTAGTTTAGTTTTTGTAACAGCACCAAAATGCCAACTTTTGTTTTCCAAGAATTTTACATTATGTTGCTGTTGTATTTTTAATTGAAATTGAGTGAATTTTTGGTGGTTAATGGATTAAATGAAAAGAACAATTTAACAGTTTTAATTTCAAGTGTAATGATAACAAATGATTGATTTGTTTTGTAATTTCCATAGATTTGAAAATGGTTGCTGTTTGGAAATATAATTGAATTTGAAAAATGTTTTGGTATTAAATGAATTATTGATAGAAACAAATCAATAGTTTGAAATTACAACTTTAATGGAAACAACTAATTGCTTTGATTTGAATACTCATTTGGAAATTGTAACAACACAAGTATGAAACAAATATTTAAAATTTGGTTTGAAATTCAAATAGAGAACAAAGGAAAACAAAGGAAAACAATTGGAAAACAAATGCAAAACTTAAGATGCCATGATGCAAAACATAAAATAACAGAGAGAAAACATTCTAATGGATGTTTTTCATACTTGGGATGTTACACCGTAGTCCAAGTATGAACTACTCACGCATCACTCCGGAGGCAGGCATGGTGATGAAGAGGCCTACGGTGATGATCTCGTCTCCAGCAGGGTGCCGGGAGACAACTCCATAACCGCCCTGATCTAGGGTTGATGACGATGGCGGCTACGGAACTTTTCGGGGATTTTCGATCAAGTACCTAGGGTTTTCCTTCGAAGGGGAATAAATAGGCAAATGGGCGACGTCAGTGGGACACCAGGGTGGCCTCACCACCCCCGGGCGCGGCCTAGGGTGGGGCTGCGCCTGGCTATGGTGAGCCCACCCTGGTGCCCGTCTTCGACTCATCTTCGGACTTCTGGATGCTTCCGGGGAAAATAGGAACTTCGGGATTCGTGGGGTCCAATTCCGAGAATATTTCCAGAACAACTTTTCTAAAATAAAAAACAACAGAAAACAGGGAACTGACACTTGGCATCTTGTTAATAGGTTAGTCCCGGAAAACGTGTAAAAATGCTATAAAGAAGGGAGAAAACATGTAGCAATTGGCATAATATCAACATGGAACATCAGAAATTATAGATACGTTGGAGACGTATCAGCGGCCTCGGGTGGTTATCTTGGAAAAGTGGTATATTGTTAGGGATAACTATCCGAGGGGATTATATAGGCGAAAGGGAAACGTTGGTGGGCGACCATGGGGCGCCTCCCTATGGTGTGGGGCCCCTGTGCCCCCCCTCCGGGCCTCCTTTGGACCCCATGTGCATGACAACTTTCTAAGACTTCTGGTTTGTTAATTTTCCAATTCTCAGAATATTTCTAGACCAACTTTTCTAAAACCAAAAACAGCAGAAAACATGAACTGGCTCTGTGGCAACTTGTCAATAGGTTAGTCCCAGCAAATCGATAAAAATGACATAAAGTGTAAAGAAAACATGTAGCAAATAAAATGCAAACAATAGGGAACATCAGAAATTATAGATATGTTTATGACGTATCAGTGCTTGTTGGAAAAAGAATATGCTGCATGTGGTAGAATTTATAACGGTGCAAAAAGAAGCTTGTATAGACCGTGGCTAGACTTTTTCATGTCATGTTAGATGTTATTTTAAGTCTAAGCCTAGTGGTTATTTTTGCAACATGACTTGTCTCAAATAGCTGAGAGTGTTTAATGTGCCATTGAAATAACCATGAGTTGTTTTTTTCACATTGAAGCATAAATGGTGGTGTTCTCTTTGAATGTTTATTTGGTTGACTTGGCGCATGCTTACACCATGTTTATGACTACAAACCAGTCACCTATCGCCTCTATCCTCATTTAGTTTTTGACTTGTAATACCACTTATGCTTTTATTAATAATGTTTTTGTCCCTATGCATGATTATGGC
This sequence comes from Alopecurus myosuroides, assembly GCA_028641055.1. Taxonomy (NCBI): domain Eukaryota; kingdom Viridiplantae; phylum Streptophyta; class Magnoliopsida; order Poales; family Poaceae; genus Alopecurus; species Alopecurus myosuroides. The sequence goes on along the minus strand of CM054060.1, from coordinate 300,395,962 downwards.
CATTATGCTCTTTTGATTTGTCACTCCTAGTCTTTGCTAGCCTCCACCTGTACTGAGTATGAGCTCTACTCGTGCATCCAACTCCCAAAACCCAAAGTATTCCAAATGTGTCCACCATACCTACTTACATGTTATATTTAACCGCCACTCCATAGTAAATTGCTCATGTGTTGCCTTTAAAACCTTGAAAATTACTCATGTTTTGTGCTCCCGTTTTAGCTCATGAGGATGTGAATAAAGAATCTTTATCTCAATTGTTGATTGGATTTCACACCCTGGACTAGTGGCTTCATCCGCTTATCCAATTGCTAGAAAAGCTGGCAGCGGGGTGCCCAGCCCCAAACTTAATACAACAAATTGTCTTCACTTTTTCCCCCCGATTTATCAGTCAAAGCATAATTGTGTAAACAAAAGAGAAAGAGGGATGACCTTCTACCCAGTTGCGTCCTTCTATGTGAGCCACTCTTGTGAAGTCTAGTTGGCTTGTGATGTACTGTATATTCTTTTTTACCATTCGTTGACATAAACATACACACCTCTAAAAAAAATGTTTTCAATACCTTTGTTTAACAAAATAAAAAATCTCTAACACATGAGTGATCCCCGCTTCCCTCTGTGAAGGGACTTTCTTTTACTTTTATTTCGAGTCTCCATCTTGTAACTTTACGCACAGTTGAGAGAGCATAGTTGTCATTCTGAGTTTAATGTGCATTTGTCCCAAAAATATTATTGATTGATTCATACCTTGTTATTACTTGCTCTCAAATTATTTGTTCTAGTCATCCTCTTAAACTTTGAAGGTGTCCTGGCATTTATGTTTTGCCCCACTCTTAAGGACAAGCGAAATATCACTTTGTTATGTTTTTTTTATGCTAGAAACAAACGTATAATTTTCAAATGCATTATTACTCATGATCTTTTTATTTGTGTTACTTTTCATGATGAAAATGATTGGTATGTTTCATTGTTAAAATTATATCTATCATGCTTGTGTTTAAAGTACTATGATCTCATCTTACATATGCTTTTACAATTTTATGATCAAGTTTATGTTGGTAGCATTTCACCTCATAAATTATTTGTTTTGTCGTTTAACTACTCAAGGACGAGTAGGAACTAAGCTTAGGGATGTTGATACTTCATAAACGTATCTATAATTTCCGAGTTTCCATGTTGTTTTCATGTTATTTGCTACATGTTGTCTACACACTTTATGCCATTTTTATCGATTTTCTGGGACTAACCTTTTGACAAGATGCCACAGAGCCAGTTCATGTTTTCTGTTGTTTTTAGTTTTAGAAAAGTTGTTCTGGAAATATTCTCGGAATCGGACGATTCGAAGGCCGATAATACAACCACTGCATTTACTGCTTTCACACTGCTACTAATTTTTTCACATCGTTCTCCTACATTTTTCCACACCATACGTTTAACCGCTTTTTTTCAGCAAAACCGGTGAGATTGACAACCTCACTGCTTCGTTGGGGAAAAGTGAATTGATTGTGCTCTGTAGGTTCCACGTTGCTGCTGAACCGGCAGTGCGCCCTACCATATCAACTGCATCAACCTTCAGAAGTTGCTTCTTTCTCCTACTGGTATATTCAACCTTGGTTTCTTTCTGAGGGAAAACTTGTTGTTGTGCTCTTCACACCTTGCACTTGGGGTTTACCAACGAAGGTGTCAATTACACCATCATGCCTCTACATCGCGTTGATTTCCTTCAAACAAATGTGTGGGTAGTTCATCCAGAGACTATGTGTCCATAGCAATAGCTAGATGGTGTTCTCTCCACTTTGTGCCACCATGTTTAGATCTTGTGAGCTGCCTAACATGATCAAGATCACCATTATGTAATTGCTCCATGTTGTGTTTTCTAGGGTCCGATGAACCATGAGATTATGATTATTTTATTCATGTCATATTGAGATGCTTCACTTATATCTTTAGATAGTTTTAATCTAGTCTTGGAATTCTCGCTAGTGTGTATGATTACCTTCGCCAAGTTGTTGTATGCACCTCCAACAGAGGGTTTATATGCTAGATAGTGGGTTCATGTCTCCTTTTCATCTGTACTCGAGTGACTGAAACGTGACGTGTGGGGGATGTGCTACTTACACTAGGGAGAAAACAATGGTGTTCTTATCTACGGATGGGAATTATTGCTTACATTATGTACTATTCTTAATGCATTTGTCTGTTGCACACAAAGCAATCACTTTGTTGCTACAACTTAATACCAACGAGATTTCCTAGATAGCCGTCTCAAGGTGGACTTTTAGTAATAGATGATGTTGGATAGAGATCTATCTATCTTGACGCAATGCCTACAATGTTAGAACCATGAACTATATCTCGTCATAATAGTGTTGTTATACGTTCATGATTTGTCAATTGCCTAGTGATACGTCATAAACGTATCCTTAATTTCTGATGTTCCATGTTGTTTTCATGTTATTTCCTACATGTTTGCTATACACTTTATGTCATTTTTATCGATTTTTGGGATTAACCTATTGACAAGATCCCATAGAGCCAGTTCCCTGTTTTCTGCTATTTTTAGTTTCAAAAAAGTTGTTCTAGAAATATTCTCGGAACTGGAAAATTCGAATCCCGGAAGTCTTTACCGAAGGTTCGACGAAGTCCCAAAGAGGCCCGGATAGGGGCCATAGGAGGGCCACACCATAGGGCGGCGAGACCCCTGGCCGCGCCGTGGGGTGGTGTGGGCCCCTCGGGCATCCACCGCCATCGCCCTTTCGCCTATTTATTCCCCCTAATACATGAACACTAAAAATATACCACTTCTTCCCGAGAAACATCCGAAGCTGCCGTCATCGTCAACCCGAGATCGGGAGGGTTCTGGAGCTCTCCCTGGTACCCTACCGGGAGGGAAATTCATCACCGAAGGGATCTACACCACCATGCCATCCTCCGGAGTGATGCGTGGTAGTTCATCCCTGGACTACGGGTCCATAGAAGTAGCTAGATGGTTGTCTTCTCCAATTTATGCCTCATGTTTAGATCTCGTGAGCTGCCTTACATGATCGAGATCATCTTATTGTAATGCTACATGTTGTGTTTGCTGGGATCCAATGGATGTTGAATACTATGTCTTCTGATTATCAATCTATCATGTTATCTTCATGCATATGTTAGTTATGATCTTGCATGCTCTCTGTTGTTAGTATATTCTATGGCCAAGTAGATGCTAGTGACTCCAAGAGGGAGTATTTATGCTCGATAGTGGGTTCATGCCTCCTTTGCATCCGTGCTCGAGTGACAGAAACATGACGGATGGAGGATGTGTTGTTGCCATTAGGGAGAAAACAACAATGTTTAGTTCGTTTATATTGTTTACATTACACACTTTGCTTACTGCGATTATCTGTTGTTTGCAACTTAATACCAAACGTTTGTTCGGATGATATTCATAGGGTGGATTTTTAGTCATAGAATCAGTTGGATGTCGGTCTATGTATTTTGTTGTAATGCCCGCATGAATCACATAGTAATCTTTATGTCTTGCATATGCACTATGGTGCAGCCTTCATTTCTATCAATAGCCCAGCTGTAATTTGTTCACCACACATGTTATTTATCTTCTATAGAGAGACACCACTAGTGAACTGCGGACTCCGGTCCATTTTCTCATACTGCTAATACAACCACTGCAATTACTGTTTTCACACTGCTGCTACTGTTTTCATATTGTTCTCATACTATTTTCCACACCATACGTTTAACCTCTTTGTGTTCAGCAAAACCGGTGCGATTGACAACCTCACTGCTACGTTGTGGCAAAGTGAATTAATTGTGTTGTGTAGGTTCCACGTTGCTGCTGAACCGGTAGTGCACCCTGCCATCTCAGTTACATCAACCTTCGTAAGTTTCCCTTTCCTCCTACTAGTCGATTCAACCTTGGTTTCTTTCTGAGCGAAACTTTCTACTGTTCTCTTCATACCTTCCTCTTGAGGTCTCCCAACGAACGTGTGTTACACGCGCATCACCTAGCTGTAATTTGTTTACCCAACATGTTTATTATTCTTAGGAGAGACACCACTAGTGATACTATGGACCGCGGTCCTATTTTCTTAATTGATCACAACCTTGTTTACTTGCTTTTCATCATCACTTGCTCGATGTTCCATTTTCATTTAATATTCTCCAACTATTTGATACAATTAATTATCTAGTTTTCAGCAAGATGGGAAGATTGAAAACCTTCTCAGAAAGTTGGGAGGAAGAGAGAGTTTGTGTTTGTGTGCAGGTCCACGCTTGTTGAAGCGCTAGAAAACAAGCAACCTACTAAGGGACTTCAAAGTCCAACTGGATTGATAACCCTGATTCCATAGCTGGGGGGAAATACTGCTACGATGCATCATACCTTCCTCTTGGGTTCTCCCAACGAACTTGTGGTCCATGTCGACAAAGCAACCTTTTTCTAGCACCGTTGCCGGGGACTTCAAGCTTTCAGATATGGGAGTTACACACTTCCACTTTCTCTCTTTTGTTTTGTTCTTTCTTAGTTTACTTTTATTTAGCTTTGTTTTAATGATGCTTGGTCAAGTATATTTAATTCCCATGAGAAGACTGGACCAAAATTAAAAATGGAATATTTCTTAGAAGCTTTTAATTGGGAATCTTTCTATGTTATAGTCTTGTTCTTGACACTCTAGTTGGAGGATATTTTCTTAATTGTGATGTTGATGAAGCTTATGAAACTTTGATAAATTTTATGAATATGCCTCCCTCTAAAAATCTTAAAGAAAATCTAATGAAAAACCTTGTTAAAAGATTTGCAACTATAGAAACTTGTCTACCTAAACTTGATAAGCAATTCTATGATATGAAGAGCGCACCACTTGAGAAATCCATTAAAGTTATTAAGAAAGGAGAATTTGGACCCAATGATAAAGTTTTTGAACCAACTATTAAAATTATGAATTAGAACATGGGATTTAAAGATCATCTTGAAATTGGTTTGGGAGTTCCAATTTCATATAAAGCTATATTCGATAATCTTAGGTTAGGAGAATTATCCTGTTATGTAACTAAATTGTGCCTCTCTGAAAATCAAAACTCTTTTGGGATTAGCTAAAGAAGTCCCCGCAAAAATAAATGATAAGTTTATACCTATTGATTTAGTTGTCATTGATTGCAAAGGAGAAGGACGCGTAATACTTGGGAAAAAATTTCTCAAGCTTGTAAAGGACAATATTATTATAGATGAGGGATCCATTAGATTTCGGCATTGTGGGTAATCAAAACTTCTCAGATAATAAGACCGAGGTCAAGTATGAGTATGTTTTCGGCCTTATAGATAATATTTGATTCTTGCTTTATGCTTAGCTAAAAGGCGTTAAAGAAATGCGCTTGTGGGAGGAAACCCACCTTGTTTTCTTTAGTTTTCTTTGAGTATTGGAAATTTTCACATTTGTAGCAACCGCTCATTATCCTTTTTCTGTGCCAGGAGTAACCTCTATTTAAAGGAAGTGCAATTTGTTGTTTTCTCTCCAGATTTGTGCGCCTCACCTAAAACCTCGTATCTCTCCACCACAGTGCGAGAAAATTATGAAAATGGGAACTTACCCCAGGTTGTTATCTAACTTCCATTAGTTGAACATTTTCTGATTTGAGCTACGGAAGTGTCACAAAAAAATCATCTTTACAACCAGTTCTGTTTTGACAGATTTCTGCCTTTGTTTGCATTTGCCTCTTAATATATTATTTGGTGTTCTCTTGGGCGGGAGAGCTTTAAAATAATTTGTGACAGTAGCTAATGTTTAAATTGAGTGTTTTTCTTGTGTTAAAACTGAACCAAGTGTATGCATTTATTTGATGCACTAACCCCTCTAATGAAGATTGTGCAAAGTCTTGTGTGGAAGAAGTTTTCAAGTGTAAGGAGATGAGGATGATATAATAAGATGAAGGATGGAAAAAAGCTCAAGCTTGGGGATGACCATGTCACACTCAAGAAATATCCAAGAAGTACAAGCGTCAAAGCTTGGGGATTCCCAAGTCATCCCCTTCTTCATCAACAAAATTATCAGGTCACCTTTGAAGATAGTATGTTTTTATTGCTTCACATACTATATGTTATTCTTGGAGCGCCATTTTATTTTACTTTCAGTTTTGCTTTGTTTGCTTGCTGGTAATAAATGGTTGGATCCTAACATTCTTTGTTGGAGAGAAACACACTCCATTATATTGTTTAGAACACTTTAGTTTTCAATCTTAGTGCTTTGTGAGTGTTCAGTTTTTGCTACTGCTGTTTTTAGCTCTTGTTTTCCGTTCATATGTTGTTCAGAGCTTGTTAGTTTTCTATATTTATATATGATTATATATTTGGTCCTTCATGAATACTTGTTAAGAGAGATGTTTTAAATAAGTTGATTGGTGTTGGATGGGAGAAAAACATTTCATGCATATAGTGGTGCAAAGAAAGTTTGTTTAGACTGTGGCTAGGTTTTGACATGTCATATTAGATGTTATTTTAATTGTGTTCATAAATAGAATATAAGTTTGTTGTGTGACTAGTGGTGGAAGTTGGAAAAACAGGAAGACCTATGGCAAGAGATTGCGAAAGCAAAATATATGAGGAATAAAACTATTGAAAACATTAAGCCTAGGGCTATAGACCCCCCCGTTGGAAAAATAGTTTGAAGGTTAAGGAATCCTATATGTGTGGAGAGGGAGTGAGTGTCAAAAGAGGCAATCCCGTTCATTTTTTGCTGGACCCATCAATGGGAGATGTTGCTTTATGTGTTAAATGTCCCATTCTGTTTGATATATCTCAATCTCAGGATGCAACCTTTGAGGAAGTGACTTTGGTGGACTATAATATTCCTTTGGAACGAAGACTGTTTAGTGACCTGGTGGGGCAATGTGTCACACCCCAGTTTTTGGACCATTGTAATATAGTATGGGAGGCAAATTTGTGAGACAACAAAAACTTTTGTAATGTGTTTGTGTGGATTAATGTATGTATGTGACCATGAGAATCTATGCAATGCAAGCAACACTTTCTTTTAAATCAAATATCATTTTTTCCTGATGATCACTAGTTGTTTCTCTGATATTTTCCATATGATACTTTGAGTAATTTTTGTCCCAAGTGTTGGATCATGGTTGTTTTCAACTTAACAATATTTATCGGCTTTGTTTGATTCAATAAAACAAAATAGCATTAAGAAATATGGATGTTTTCTTTTAATTTTTCTATTAGAGTTTGCCCCTGAAGAATTAGCAAAATACCCATTTCTAACACTTGTTTTCAATTAGTTAAATTATCAAATTATATGTTTTCTTGGCTTATAAATGTCCTATGGTATGTGGAATTCAAATCTATAACCTTGGTTTGAATTATGAAGTTTGAAAACATAGAACTGCATGCTTGTTTTTGTGCCAATAAAATAACAGAGAAAAACAAATAATTTTAGAAACAGAAGAAAACATAAATGTACCCTTTTTCCACCTTGTTTTCACAACCTTCCACACTTTAAAAAATAGATTAAAATTGTGTTTTTGAAAGTTCATTTCATGTTTAACATTTTCCAACTTGGAATTCCAAATTCGGACTTCATTTACTATTTTATCCACGAGTGAACATTTTGATGATTTAGTCTGTTTCCAACACTTAGCAATTTTTGCTAAATCTAGCTTTCTGAATTTTTCTGAACTTTCTTTTTGGCAGAACTTTGAGTGTTTGGTTTTGTTTGAATTTTTGCAAATGGAGGGGTGAGACATTTCCTAATCTAGTCAACCATGTATGCACATCGATTTGGTGCCTTGGATTCCTTTTTGGGTCAAGCAGAGAGTGAGAGAGAAGAGAGAGAGGGGGGACAGGCCGCGGACACACAGTGCACGCCGCGCCGCGCGCACTGTGGTCACGACGCTGCGCAACCGTGCCTCTCCTCGCCGCCTAACAACAATGCTCGCCACCCCCTAGCTCATAGCCTCTCGTTGCACGCCCGTGGACGCCACCCCGTGCCACCCGCGACATGTCCATGGACACGGGAACGACCACGGCCCCGTGCCCGCGCCTATAAGGCGTGCGCCATGCCACTGCCTCGCCACCCACCTCCACCTCACCCGCCCTAGCTCTCCCACTCGACGCCGCTCGCTCACTACGAGCGACATGGGGGAGAAACTCGCCGCCGGCCACCGCAAGTCGCTCAGGAAGGTTTCGCTCGCCCAGGCCGTTTTCTTCATGCTATTCCGGCCTGTCCGTGCTCCCCGTACCCTAGCGCACCGTACTGACCCCTCCCCTTGGCCGTTCGCTTCCATGAACCCCGCCGTCGTCCTCAGAGCCGCCGCGGACTCTCTGCTCGCCGCTGTTGAGTGGAGCCACCGTAGCCGCCGCCGTCTGCCCGCCTGCACCGCGTCAACCACCTACGACTGCCTCGACACCGCGCCACTGTCGTACTCCGCCTCTAGGTGAGCCACGCCATGATCACGTTCTCTGCCCATGCGCCAATGAGAGATAGGGGAGAGGAGGAAGAAGCCCCGCAGGCCGTTGATCGCGAGATCAACAGATCCCTTTGAATGCGGCCGCTGCGACGCAGCGAGCGCGTGCGGGTGCCCGTGGGCTGTTTTCGCCTCTTGTTGGGCCGCGCCCATGTGGATCTGGCTCGTGCGCTGTTTAGCCCCTGGAAAAATAGAAACATGCAACCTAGCTTTTTCCCTAGGAAAAATAGAAAAAAAGGGATTTTGTCCAAACCAAAAATCCTACTTGCACCTTAGCATTTTCTTAACCAGATCCAAGTGGTAGATTTACTTTTGGCCTATTATTTTTGGAGTAGCATTTATTCTTGCAGAAGCTATCTGTTTCACCATTATTAGCTTAACTTTTAAAATAAAAATCCAAAATTGGCAAACTCAACTGTTTTGGATATCCCTTAGTGATACCTATCAATAGCACTTGGCCTTGCATCCAAGTTAGATTCCTAGAGAAAATGCCATGCATTTTGCTAAATGTCCAGAGAGCACTTCTAAAAAAATTTAGGTTCTTTGGTGATGATTTTTTATGTGAATCAAACTGTATGCGCTTGTGTATGACTAGATATACCTAAACCTAGATTGGGGAAATTTTTAGAGCTCTAGAATAATTATGGTGTGCATAACCAGATTTTGCACTTTTCGGTTTTTATTTATTCTTGTGTAAATTATCGTTATTCAATACTTGTGTATTGTATTTTTGTTTTCTAGCATGTGTAAGATAGTTACTCTCTGTTATCATGTTGTTTTCTTACATTAATAGCATGTTAGGATAAATTGGCATGTTTGTAAGCTAGTAGAAGTAGTTAAAAGCATAGTATTGTTTTTTTCTTGCATAGAAATGTTTAGCAAACTAATATTAAGTTAGCACTTAGATTTTTGTGGTTGATATGATGGGTCCAGTACCACTTTGGTACTGATTTTATGTTTGTATGACCTCTGTTAGTTAGATCTTTTATTTATAGAAAAGCATGAGTAGTTTTAACTAGAATAAATTGATGCCTTTATTTTCACTAGTATGAATATTGTTTTGATGCTTGTTTAGTGAGATATTATTTCTCCCAAGTGTGACCAGAGGCAATGTGAACTCAAAATTCCTTGGTAAGCCAGTGGAACACCCACTAATGCCATTGCATTTTGGTGAGAAATATAATTTCTCCACCATAGGCATGCTTGCTAATAGTCTTGTTTATTTTGTGGGTGCTTGTTAATTTTTGCCTTTGAAAAATTGAGTGATAGATTATATTGTGTGTTTCTTTCCGTATGTATAGCTTTGTACCGTTTTTTGTCTTTGTTGGTTCTGATTGTGTGTCCTTTATTTCATCTTACGACGTTAGAAAACGAAGAAGTAGATATTGGAGAAGAGGCTTATTTTCACTCCTGTTACTTCCAAGAGAAAGACTTGAACCAATACCAAGGCAAGCCATCCTAATGCTTGCTGTTATTATACTTATCATTATCTATCATGCATGTTTTTACTTCTGAAGTTTTACAAAAATTGGATTAACAAAACTATTTTTGTTGTGGCTACTACTACTATTAATATTATAAGTAAATATCACTTTGCCAGTAGTCAAACTTAGTGTTACCAACCCTTAGCCACCATATGGTATATAAATACCACTAACCTTAATAGTATTGAAGTCCCTAAGTGGACACCCTAAAATGTGTTTTTGTAAACAAAAACTTTATGAAAGGACCTCGGTGGAAGGGTGGGACCTTGTTCACTGGAGGTGGCAAAGAGGAAAACTTTTGAAAATTTTACGAAGGACACATAACCTAGTCTTTGCTGGACAACCAAGACGTACTGCCACTCTACCTCAACATGGGCAAGGGGCCTATCTAGAAACTTGTTCTTGTTAGTGTGTGTTCTATCCCAAGTGCTATAGAGAATGAGATTCTCTGAACCGAAATGTCGCCGGGTGGGAGATACGAGACATGCAAAGTGTGAAATTAATTTTCCCTCCGGCTGCAACAGTTGGATCTCTTGTCATGGCAGCGTGCGACACGGTGTCGGGGAGAATAAACCCAGTTGAAGGGATAGTCATATACTAGCTTGACCATAGTGGAAATTTAGGATCAGTTATCTGATGTTCGCATACTGTCGCGGACAGTCCATGGGTGATTCATGGCAGATGATTTGGATCTTGTGGATTGTGTACACCTCTGCAGAGTAAAACTATTCGTAATAGTCGCGTCCTCGGATATGGACAGTTGAATGACCATGTAGCTAGTATTGTGTTTGTTTTCCAAATAATGTTTTGAAAAAGGACTTGTACCTGTGAGGTACTGGAAAGGAGAATTTTGTACCCGGGAGGTACTTATGAAGAAAAGCTGGAGGCTGTTTTACAAGAAGTTTTGTAAAAAAAAACTTTCTTTATTAAACCAAATCTTACAAAACCCTCTTGGTGATGCAATTTCTACAAGAGAAACTATATTATTTTCTTTTGAATTATCTTTTTCAACAAAGATATAGAGATGTCAAACTCAACCATGATGTATCTTTCATCCATCATGGGTAGTGAACCTTATGTATAGCCTACCCATTTCACCATATAAGCATACTTGCATTTCTTAAGCTTCATAAAGGATGTAGTACATTCAAATGTACTCATATTGTTTTCGTCCCTAGCTATTTACTTGGCCAGACTACGAGGAGCAGCCCCAGTAGGAGTACTACGAGGGGGAGTACTACGTTGATGACCCTGCGAACTAAGATCGTCTCCCGGTCAGCAGACTGTAGGTTAAGGCGTGACTTGTACTCTATCCCGTTGTGTTTGGTTGTCTTTCGCTCTGTGTGTGTCATTTGTCTGCCCTGCGTGGCAGTTATCTAAGACTTGGCCATCTGACCATCTATTGTAAGACCTTTATTATTCGTGTAATGGATGATATAATCTGTGTAGCAACTTCATATGTGGTTCACGACTGAATATTCTGGGATCGTGAATGTATGCATATGAGGGGTCTTGGACTACCGGTCCGGGGCTTCTACACAATGGGAAGTGATAATATACTCCATGGCAATGTTTCTGAATTATTGGGCAGGTCTCTACGAGGATTCAGATTCAGAGAAGGTAAGGTTGGGGGCGAGCAAGTTGATGAAGAAGAGTGAAGAATTGGCTCACAATCAACACGGATCTTCGCGTACCAATGGAGTTCTAATGATTGAAGGACCCTACACCAGAAGTGTGGGCTGTGCTGACCTTGCTAAACTTTTGGCAGTTGTTTGGTCGTGTGGGCGGCAGTTTGTTGGCTTCGGTCGTGGTTGTTAAAACTGGATTGTTTGTTTTGTTGTTTTGATACTCTTTCATAGTTCCGCCTTAGTGTTATCACGTTTTTGCCCCGTAGTGAATGTTTCCAACCAAGCATTCATCAACGGGTTTCCTCATAATGCAAGGGCGCTTCTATCTTTCCCGTATTGTCTATCTCTGTATCAAAAGACTTTGTATTTCTGTTATGTTCAGTAATGGAAAGGGGAGTTGCCCGAGTGGAAAAATGAAGACTGAAACATGTAGTCTGAAGTCGAGTTATATGATGACAATGTTATGGAATGCAATCAGAAGTTCAGTTAGCATCTACATGTGTAATATGAAGATCTTCCGGTGTATAACGTGATTTATTCAGTGAGTTTAATGTATGATCTTCCCCTGTATTTGTTGGCATGATTGATACCATCTATTTTGTCAGAACCAAGCTGGAATTTTTCAGCATTTACAACTTGGCAACCACATAGTATTGAGTCATTAATCAATACAAACATGACACTTATCTAAGATCACAAGTCCTGGCTCCCAAAAGACATCATAGTTCAGTATTACACATGAGATAGATCACTACTTCAAACTCCCAGCAAAGCTTACATACATGGCTACACTGAAATGCTTGTGCTGTCAGACAGACATGCATACTGAATTACGGAATGTTCATCATCAACATCATCATTCTGCCGCGACGGCGCTACAATCACCATTTGTGTTGGTTCGCCTCTCCCACCATCTCCATGTAAGCTAGCGAAATATGCTGAAGAATTGCAGCCCCTTCCATCAGCGCCTCCCTGTCCTGAGCCTCGTGAAGACGCGGACGGCACAGCTAAATCAGCATGACTATACAGTCACAAGATATGTAATGCAAAGAAGAGGCATTTGCAGATCAAACTTACTTCGGTGGAGTCCATGTCCTTCAGCAAGTCGTTCACCTGCTGCCACTCCGCCGGCGACATCGCAGCTTTCCCCTTCCAGTCGCATATCTGCGGCGCAGTGTACACGCCGCTCGGTTGTCGGTGCACGCCGTGGCCGGACGGCTCGGCTACGAGCGGGGAGACGCCGTCATCGTCAATAGCGACGGGCTGCCTGAAGTTGGTTATTGCCCTCGCGCCGTGCAGCTCGACGGCAGCGGCATCGTACGCCATGGCGGCGTCCTCGGCGGTATCGAAAGTGCCGAGCCACCTCTGATATTTTCCTTTGTACTGTCTAATCCGCGCCGCGAACTTGCCGCTCTGTGTGCTCAATACGCCACGGAAATTGGTCCCGGTGTCTCGGCCGGGACCTGTCGGTGCGGGAAGACACCGCCGTCGTCAATGGCGGCGGGCTGCATGAAGTTGGTTATTGCCCTCGCGCCGTGCAGCTCGACGGCAGCGGCGTCGTACGCCATGGCGGCATCCTCGGCGGTACTGAAACTGCCGAGCCACGCATGAGTTTTTCCCTTGTAGTGTCTAATCCGCGCCCCGAACTTGCCGCTCCGTGTCGGCCATACGCCGCGGAAATTGGTCCCGGTGTCTCGGCAGCCAGATGGCTTGGCCGGGACCTGTAGGGGCGGGGAGACACCGCCGTCGTCAATAGTGGCGGGCTGCTTGAAGTTGGTTCTGCCCGCCGCGCCGCGCATCTTGGCGGCCGCGGCGTCGAACGCTCTGGCGGCATCCTCAGTGGTGTCAAAGGTGACCGCGAATTTGCCGCCCTGTCGCGGGCACACGCCGGGGAACTCGGTCCCGATCTTCGGCCTCGCCTTTCTCCCCACGCCGGCGCGCAAACCTTGATCTTGAACTCCGGCTGCCCCCGCGGCATTCTCGCTCATGCCGGCGCTTCGGAAGCTCTCCGCCGTAAGCACCAACCCCGGAATCGTGTACAATTTTGGGGGCTCGGGTTTAGGGAGGCTGAGCGCGTAGATGATGCTTCACAGAACTGGACTGTGGAGTGTGGAGAGGCAGAAACGCGTGAAACTCTGCTTCCGAGTTCAGACGAACAGTACTGGTGCTTCATCTCTTGCCGTCCAAGCTTGCGATGGAAGATTCCGTGGTGCAGTACACTGCACTGGTCAGTCCGTCAGTGCACAATCTTGCAATGCAAGAAAAATACTTGCGCAATCAAGGCGTGAACCTTTTTTAGATAAAAGGCACAAGGCCTAACTTTGAATTAACAAAGATCGACGAGTTCACAAACGTTAAACAAATGCTGGGCATACAGCTTCGCCAAAGAAGAAACAACAACATGCTGCGGCATACAGCTTCGCCAACAGGAATAAAAACGATGAAAAAAGGCAACTGGTAATGCAAATGGAGGAGCTAGCACACATCGCCTCATCTACGAGCTGGAAGGGAAGCGACAGGCCTGATGAGCCTTCCTGAGGTCCTCCACCATCCGTCTAGCCGCACCTCTGTCCTCAGACTTCATCGCGAGGGACCACATCTGCAAGAACACCAGGGATTTGAAAAGAATATCAGCAAGGTGACGAATAATCGATCCTTCTATCGCGTGTTTGTTTCGAACATGCCGCAGCGCCCAAGCTACGGCCATAAACAACGCCCACACTACCCTTCGTACCCCACCCGACAACGACGAAACGATGACATGGAACTCCGCAAAGCTGTTGGGCGCCCAGGAATTCCCTAAAACCTGGCGCATCGCACTCCAGGCGAATCTAGCTAAGGAGCACCCGAAGAAGATGTGGTCCGCATTCTCCGGGGCCGCGCAGAGTGAGCACTTCCCATCGGATGGGCCGGCCCTCGTAGCGAGCTGAAGACCAGACGGGAGTCGGTCGAGAATCAGCTGCCAGGCAAAGACCTTGATCTTGAGGGGTACCGAGTTGCTCCACACGTCCTGCGCAAACGCGGCGCTAGTGCCTCGCGACTAGGCCTCATACATGGACTTAACAGTGTATGTCCCAGAGGGGTCGAGAGACCAAGATATATTCTCCAGAAATGGTCGTGGAGTTGATGATAGAGTCCAGCTCTCTCCAAAGGGTCATGGTCGTCTGATTCAGCGTGCGACGGAAACGGCAGCCCGCCCTAGCTATCTCTGCTACCGAGGCCCCTTGGGCGTCACAGATACTAAATAGGGTAGGGAACTTGTGGCACAAGGGACCCTCTCCATGCCACCAATCTGTCCAAAACCGCGTGCGCTGACCGTTAGCCACTTTATGCTTAGCTCCCAACTTGAAAAGGTGTTTAATTTTATGTAGGCTTTTCCAGAACTGTGAACCCCCCTCGGAGTGCTCGCGAAGATGTCCGCTGACACCGTGTATTTATTGTGCGCAATAGTCGCCCAGATTGATCCTTCCCCCTGGTACAACTTCCATATCCATTTAAGGAGAAGCGCCTCGTTCATCTTAAGAGAGTTTAAGAGGCCAAGCCCACCCACCTCCGTGGGGCGGCAAATCGAAGGCCAATTGACCATATGGTATTTGCGATCTGGACCCGCGCCCTCCCAAAAAAATCTGGCGCGGATCGTATCCAGCTCCTTGTGCGTGCCCTTCGGCAGAAGGAACAGCCCCATCACATACATGGGGAGATTATCGAGACAAGTATTGGACAGAATTAGCCTTCCTCCTGACGATTGGAAGCGACCCATCCAAGGCTCAATTTTTCGGGCCAGCTTAAGGATAAGGAACGCCCATTGTTCCTTGCTTAACTTGGAGTCCGAGATGGGAACACCTAGATAGGTTAGAGGAAACTTGCCAAGTTTACAATTCAGGATCCTAGCAACCCTATGCTGGACGTCCTCCGGCTAGTTAAGCACAATAACCTCACTCTTGTGATAGTTAATTTTCAAGCTCGACATGCTCTCGAAGCACATAAGTAGGAACTTGAGGTTGGCCACTTCTAAATCGCTTCCCTGGATTAGAATGATTGTGTCGTCCGCGTACTGGAGGTGGGTAACCCCTCCTGGAACCAGGTGCGGGACAACTCCCTTTATGTGTCCCGCTTCACTAGCCTTTGAGAGGATAGCCGACAGGCCTTCCGCAACAAAGTTAAAAAGTAGGGGGGAGAGCGGATCCCCCTGTCGAACTCCCCGCCTATTCCTAAAGAAGGGGCCCATCTCCCCGTTTATGCTAATGGCCGTCTGGCCACCGGAAACCAGCTGCGAAATGCGATGGATATAGCCTGCGTCGAACCCTTTTCGGCGGAGGACCTCTAAGAGGAACTCCCATTCGACCCGGTCATAGGCCTTCTCGAAATCAAGCTTGAGTAAAATTCCTCCAAGCTTTTTAGTTTTCATTTCATGGACTATCTCATGAATAGCAAGTGCGCCATCGAGGATAAAACGACCTTTAATAAAAGCTGACTGGTTGTGACTGATGGTTTTTTGTGCAATGGGTTCGAGACACGATGCAAAGGCCTTGCAGATGATTTTGAATATTACGTTGATCAAAGCGATGGGCCTAAACTGCGTAATAGAGTCTGCTCCCGGGATCTTAGGGAGGAGGGTAAGGACCCCAAAATTAAGTCTAGATATATCAATGCGCCCAAGCATGAAATCGTTGAGAATGTGCAGTACCCCATGTCTAACCAGCTTCCAGCACTTCTTAAAAAAGGGGACCGGGAACCCATCCGGTCCCGATGCTGTGTCGGATTTCATCTCTTTGACAATCCCTTCTAATTCGGTCTCAGAGAACGTTCTGATAAGGTTCTCATTGTCTCCATCCGAAACTAATTGGTCCCCGGACCAGATGTTGTTGACCAGGCCGGCACGGCGAGGGGACGAGGTGCCGAGAAGCTCCCTGTAGAAGGAATAGATGTGCTCCTGCAGCTCAGCCTTTCCAGAGATAGTCCCTGTCTCGGAAACCAGAGAGGAGATCAGGCATTTTCTTCTATGGCCATTGGCCACGGCGTGAAAGTAAGCAGTGTTGGCGTCTCCCTGAAGCGCCCACTGTACCCTGCCCCTTTGACGCCAATATTCTTATTCTTGCCTAAAAATGCTAAGAAGTTGTTCTTCCAAATGGTAGCGGTAGGCCCATTCCTCCTCATCAATCCCCGTAGAGTCGGCCTTCAGGTCAATCGACTGAATGGCAGCCAGGAGGGAGTCCTTCTGTTGTCTTGCGTCTTTGTCGCGGTTGCGGCTCCACCCGCGGAGATACTGCCGCAGTCTGCCGCTCATGTATTGCCACCAGTCAATAATATCCCGGCCTCGCACCTCACGAGCCAGGTTCTCCCACACGGAGAGCAGAAGAGATTGAAACTCCGGGAGTTCGAACCAACCTGTTTCAAAGAAGAACCGATTACTCCGAATCGGGGAGCCCTCTCCCGTGTCCAGAATGAGAGGGGTATGGTCTGAGCCTATGCTGGTTTCCGCAACCAGAGAGAAGAGCGGAAAGTGAAGGTCGAGGTATGGGGAAATAAAGACCCTATCCAAGACACATCGCACCGGGTGTAGCCCTTTGTTGGTCCATGTAAATCTAGCGCCAGATCTCTGGACGTCTCGAAGGCCCCCAAGGGCAATATGTTGATTGAAGAGTGTGATTCTAGGCCAATTGATGTTATCGTTGCTCTTTTCTGATCTGTCCCGGATCAGATTGAAGTCCCCTCCCATCACTATGGGGACTGTGCAGTTAGCAATCTTTGTCGAAATTTCGTCGAGGAATGTGGCAGAAAAGGAGTGGTCCGCTGGTCCGTACATGTTGATGAGCTCAATTTTTAGCTTGGAAGGCCTGTGAAAAACTAGCAGACTATGGAAATATTGCCCGCTATCAAAACTACCGACATCGAAGAGGCTGTCCCGTACCCCAATGAGCAACCCCCCCAGATTGCCCGTTGGCCGGTTGCCAGCGCCAAAAGAATTGCTCTCCCGGAGTTAACCCTCGGAGTTCCGAATCGGTGAAGGTTTGCTTAATGGTTTCTTGAAGACATACAACGTCGATTTTGTGAGACCGGAGAAGCTGCTTTAGCATGGTTCGGCGCCCCGATTCGCAACCAGACACACCGTCTTGATCAGCCTCCCCACATCACCGTGAAAAATAACATAACATGTCTAAAATCAAGTAAAATCTAATCATACAAAATGAGGAAGTACTATGAACGTTACAAAAAATAAGTTAATTTGGAAAATTCAAGAGATAGATAAATCGTCAAGAAACTAAATTTTGAATAATGGGATGGTTGTGTTTTGCATATCATCTACTACAAATTTTTGGTAGGCCGGCGATGGGGGAAAAGTCGTCTGTTTCCCCTATCGTCCTACCGACCATTGAGGATAGATCTGGAATGTTCGTGCTTGGCAACAAAATCCTCTTGTCTAATAGAAAAATATACTATCGCAACAAAGTTTTCGCAATATTTTTTAGAAAATGTTACATAAAAGTGCAAACAAGTTTCTCAACCTCCCAAAATAGTAATATTGCAGCAAAACGGAGGTGATGCGACATTTTTCCATAATATTTTTTCATGAAGATTTTATAAACGTGGAAAATAGTTATGTAGATTTTCAAGAAAAAATCCATGCAACAGAAAAAGTGGCTAAGCACATTTTTTGCAACAAAATAACCAACTATGACAACAAATATACTATTTGTTTGCAATATTTAAAAAAAACATGTAATCATCATTGAAAAATCCGAGAAAAAACACAAATTTGTAACACATGTCTAAAACAAAACAAAAAATACTATTTATTTGCAGCATTTAAAAGAATGTAAGCATCATAAAAAAACGAGGAAAAACAAAATTTTGTAACACATGTCCAAAAAAACATAATCACACAAAATGAGAAGTACTATGAACGTTAAAAAATAGTTAATTTGGAAAATCAAAGAGATAGAGAAACCATCAAGAAACTAAATTTTGGACAATGTGATGGTTGTGCTTTGCAAATTATCTACTACACATTTTTGGTAGGACGACGGTGAGGAAACAAATCGTCCATTTCCTCCTATCATCTGGCCGACCATTAAGGACAGATCTGAAACGTTCGTTCTTCGCAACAGAATCCTCTTGCCTAGCAGAAAAATATATTGTCGCAAAAAAAAATTCGCAATATTTTTTAGAAAATGTTTCATCAAAGTGCAAACAAGTTTCTCAATATCTCAAAATAGTAATATTACAGCAAAACGGAGGTGATGCGATATTTTTTCATAATATTTTTTCATGAAGATTTTATAACCATGGAAAATAGTTACGCAACTTTTCAACAAAAAATTCATGCAACAGAAAAAGTGGCTAAGCACATTTTTTGAAACAAAATCACCAACTATGACAACAAAAATAAGAATCAATAACAACAAATATACTATTTGTTTGCAGTATTTAAAAAAACATCATTGAAAAATCCGAGAAAAAACACAAATTTGTAACACATGTCCAAAAACAAAACAAAAAATTGCAGCACTTAAAAGAATGTAAGCATCATAAAAAAAACGAGGAAAAACAAAAATTTGTAACACATGTCCAAAAAACCTTGCAACATCTCGTGCGTGCTTTAAAAGCTAAACTTCTGCGCAATGAATGTATGCAACATTAAAAAATCACCAAACAACTTAGGTGTACCATTGTTGATGGCGGATCAGGACGATTCGTGTTACGGTTGTGAATCAGGCTCGCTGGAGCCCCATTGGCACTGGAGATGGCGATCATGAACCTGTTTCCACCATTTCCCAAGCTTTGTAGTGTTAGGATTCTTGGATCCCTCATATTTGAATCTTACCATGGCCATGATCATTGTTGTGCTTGAGATATGGGGGCTTCCACGGAGAAAAAAGGCAGGGAGTTGACGACGACTGAGTAATGGCAGAAGCACCAACGTTCATGTGTGAAATTACCACGTAAGCTTTGATAGGCTCGTGTTTGTTTGCGCACGAACTAACCAAAAAAATTCCACTACACAACAACCAAGATCTATGTATGCATGTACAATAACATGATTAGATCTTTTCGTTACCAACACCATGAAGCGGAAGTATATGTTGATGACGATGTTGATGAAGACTAATGAATATCCTCACGGCTAAGCCTAGCTGTAAGAATGTTGCGGATTCCCGATCCAGCCTTCCAGGGCCAACCGAGCGAGAGAAAGGGTCTCTCGTGTTACCCCTCGAAAGATGTCTATGCATCCATCTCCTCCAGTCCAGTAGAGATTTGCCGTCCAGGGCTAAGAACTACCGATGAATGCTAATGGTGGAGGTCCCAACACATGGGGGAGAGATTATATCTAGATCTAATAGGAGAGAACACCTCAAAACCCCATTAGATCAAGACTTTATCAAGAGAGAGAGAGAGAGAGAAAGATAGAGGGGGACAAGCCTCCACAACTCCAATTGTGTGTTCTTCCTTGAGATAGGGGGTGGGTATATATAGGTGGAGGGGAGGGGAGGCGCCGAGGAAAGCCCCCCGTTGGTGTGCTGGCTCTACAAGGGCTTGTCCGCACCCCCTTCCTTCTTGGTTAGGAATCCTACTCCAAATAGGATTCCTTGCCTAATACTCCTCCTTCTTCCTTTTATATTTTTCTTTAATTATAGTACTTTCCATAATCTCACAAAACAATAAAAGGAAGGTACAGGGGACGTGGTGCGCCTGCTATAGTGGGCCTAGGGTCCAAAACTTATTGACAGGATTCCTAGTGCCAGTTTATGTTTTATGTTGTCCTTTTGTTTAAGAAAAGTTTTGTAGAAAATATTCGCGAAAAGTCATGAAAATCCACAAAGGCCAGTTTTTACCTGACACGACGATGAAGTTCACAAATCAGCCGGAGGGGGAGGAACCAGTCAAGAAGGCGAGTGGAGGGTGCGTTCTCTGGCCACCTCCAAGGCCCCTCTTCTCCTATATATTGCCTAGTGATTTTGGAGCCTTTCTCCTGCACCCTGTCGGAAGGGGGGCATCTTTACCATAGTCTTCTTCATCGCCACGTTTGCCTCCATGGTGATGAGCGAGTAGTTCATCCTTTGACTACGACTCCATAGTAGTAGCTCGATGGCTGTCTCTTCTCCTTATGCTACTATTTTTTAGATTTTGTGAGCTGTCTAACATCATCAAGATTACCATTATGTAATTTCTACTTGTTGTGTTTGCTGGGATCTGATGAATTGTGAAATGATGATCATATTTTTCATGTTTACTAAAATATCTTGATGCTTTATTTGTGTTGATGTTCTATTGTGTTCTTGCGTGCTCTCTGGTGTGTGTGGTTGCTTTTGCCAAGCAATCACATGCATCTTCAAGATATATCTTTGTGCTAGATAGTGGGTTCATGCCTCCTCCGATCCTAGGCATGAGTGACAGAAACGTCTAAGGGCGAGGGTGTGTTGTTGCTACTAGGGGTTAAATATTGGTGTTTATCTCTACCTATTAAATATAAATGTTTATTAAATTATTTATTGTGCTTAATGCAATTGTTTGTTGCTTTGCAACTTAACAGCAACGAGATGAATGTTGGACATCGGTCCCAAGGTGGATTATTAATTATTGTTGCATGATGGATAGCGTTCTATATATGTTCGATGTAATTCCTATATTATTAGTGCAATGAACTTTATCTTATTATAATATTATTGTTATGCCCTCTTTATATATCAATTTCTCAGCTCTAATTTTTTCACCCAACATGTTTATTGTTTATAAAGAGACGCCACTAGTGAAACTATGGACCCCGGTCTATTCTTTTATATTGTTTACAACCTTGTTTACTTCCTTTTAATCATCACTTGATTTATGTTCCGTTCTACTTTTATTGTTTCCAAACACATCAAACGTTTAAATCTCTTGTTAACAACAACACGTGAAGCTTGACAACCTTCCTGAAAATTTGCGAGTGCAAGGGGGTTTGTGCTTTGTGTGCAAGTCCACGTTTGTCGAAGGGCCAAACAACAAGCAACCTCACTGAGGGTGTTGAAATCATACTGGATATATAACCTCAGTATCTTAACTGAGGCAATTTTAATATTGTGTTGCATCAAACCTTCCCCTTGGGGGTTCCCAACTAGAGTGCTTCTTACAACTCCATCAATTAGGTTTTTGGCGTTTTTTTAGAGTAGGTGAGTGCTTGAAGGCGTCTTCTTTAGATCTTGTAATTTTATCTTTTCATTCTTGTTTATATTTTACTGGTTTGGGTTATGGAAAAAAAAATGAGAGAGATTTATCTTGATGTTGGTCATGAAGTGTTTGAAAAAGCATCTTTAAAGGCTATATAACTTTAATCTTTGCATATGAATTATGATAGTGAAAATATTATTGGTATGCATTCTTTCGATGTTATTAATGCTAATGATATAGAAAGATTAAGATTGGGGGTGGCAATCCTACTTCTATCAATGATGATATATGTGAGAACCCTCAATTCAAAGATTTGGAGGGGGTTGGTTTAACTTTTGCATCTTTGTATTCCATGTATTTGGGGTTTTTGAGATTTTTATCACGCTTTTATGCAAAGTGTGACGAAGAGATCACTTCTCGACTTGTCGAAGGATCGGGAAACCTTCCACAGATATTTTAGTAGAGGGGTGTGGATTTCACCTTGTTTAGGATTGACCCTATGATAGTTTTTGATATCCTATCATAGAGGTTTACTTCTTTTCTTATCTTTTCTGAACCATCACTTGAGTGTTAATAATTTGGAAATTTGAATTCAAATTTGAAATTTGAGTTTGACTTCTTTAAAAACCATTCTTCACAAACATTAAGAAATTCAAACAAAGAATTTAAAATGCACAAGGAACAAGTTTGAGTAGGAATATGTCACGACCCCGGACCCAGAGATATACATACTGTTATGTGCTCCTAGACATGAACCCACAAGGGCTTCAGGGTTACCAGCCCCGGCCGCAACAAACAACGGCAGGCAGACTGGATTCATCGGCACGTAGTCCGGATCCCCAGTCTACTACTCCTTGTATCCATGCTAGTCATAACCAACTATGCATATCAAAGCGTCCACGAATCGAATGAAACTGAAGGACACGGGACCAAAGCTATACAGAGATGCTATGTGTCCAGAAAGTGCAACAACAATCGAGGGTTACAGGGGTTACCTCGCCCCAGGCCGATCACATCGACAGGCGGGCTCAGACATGGATCATCGGCTCCACAACCCCTCGACTGCGACAACTATGCAGGCATAGCCAAAACTGTATAACAATGAGCTCAAAACCAACAACCGATCAAAGCAACACTCTAGACAAAGAAACTTTATTAAACAGGTGATACTAGAGTATAGCTTACAAGCAGAGGTCACACGACCCAACATTACATCAGACAACGGAAGGCAAATTATGTTGCTAAACAACAAGAACCAAAAAGGCCTAAGAGGCCGCAACATATGGCGACGTCCCAGCCCATAGATTCCAGGCTGCTACCTGGGAACCCCAAACTACTCGTCGATGTCCATGTTGAATCACCACCGATGTGAGATCTTCTCCTGAACCAAAATTAAGCAAACCTGAGTACGGGAGGTACTCAACAAGGCTTAGTTAACCTATTATATATCTGCTAACTTCAGAAAGGTTTTATGAAGGTTATTTGCGTAAAGCCATCTTTGTTTTCCAAAGTGAGGGAGGAATAGCACGTCTCATAGAGTATTTTTAAAACAGATGAGAAATCTACTCAACTACTGAAATCATCATCTTTTTGTATTCCACCAAGTCATTTCAGCACTTCGTGCTTCAAAGATCACCTCCTCCAGTTGTTCCGGTAACTCAAACTACAAGGTAACCCCTCTCGGCATCTCCGAGGAGGCATCCTTCATTCGTTATCAGCAAGTTTTAATCATTCCGTTCAAGTTATCTATGATCACAGAATCCGTCACCAAGTCGTCTTTAACCGCAGACACGGCTTTTCGAAAAGATTTAACCCTGCAGGGGTGTACAACTTTACCCACACGTACCAACCGACTCTTAGTGCCACATGATTAGCACTAGCCCGGGAAGTGCCGGCAGAGGGTGGTCGATTCCCAGCCTTTACCTTGTCGAACCATATCCATGAGTCAACCCAAACAGGGCCACCCCGTCAACAGGGAGTTGGCCACCTCCTGACGGCACCTGTTCTGTGAGTCGGGAACAAGATCCTTGTACGTCCATCACTTGTCCCGGTCACGACCTAATTTTCTCCAAAACATTTTCCAACACACACGCAGATGGAAATCTCAAACTACGTGGCTCATGGATAAGGTTAAACAAGTTAGTCAGCCAGGCGGGGTTCATCGGCCCACGTGTGGCTGTACGCTCAGTCTTGGCTCGAAGGCGAGAACTCGCTCCTAGGGGCATGAACAGGACAAAACGCCACAACCCATTGTGGCCTCACATCCATGCCGTGATTAGTCAAGTTATCAAAGGTAATTCAAACCATAAACACCTGACATAGAAGATTCACGCATTGACCCGATTCATCAACTAGGCATGGCTAAGCAAGACTCACCAGGTTTAGCGAAGCGAGCACAAACAAACCTACAGCTGCTAGGTGAAGTGGATCAGGATAACTAGGTTATGCAGTATATAGGAGAACTCTATCTACTGACATCAAATAGTTTGGAACCGAATGGAAAGTACGATATTCAAATCACTTTGAAATCATATATGAACAGATAAGAGGTTATGCTTGCCTTGGTTATAAGAAAACCAATATAAATGTCTTCTGTAATAAGCGCTTGACTTGTCGGTTAAGATCAAGTATTCGTCATGGAGTTGATGGCCTTCACTTCGGGGTCACGTTCTACCGAGGGGGAAACAACACCGAAAGAGAAACAACAATCAACACATGGCATCGATGCAATGCGCAATATGTGTGCATGAGCAAGTTAATGCAATAAATTAAAGCCCTAAACATGATCGTTGGGTTGCTAGGGTTCGCATGTCAGTTGTGTAATTTTACTGGAATTTGCCCGAAATGGACCCTGGAGGGGGTTTCGGACGATTATGAAAGTGAGTGCAATTTTAAAAGCCCAAATGGGTTTGAAAACATCATAAATAGGTTCCAAATGTCATTTTGAGCAATTTGGTATATTACTTTTAATTTTCTAATTTATTGAATAAAAACTTATTTTTCTATTTTAAATGATTAAACAATATTAAATAAGTACAAAAATGAGATGTGTCAAACATGTATGAAAGTGACATTTTTGGGTTCCAAATAATTTTCTGAACACTTACATGCTTTCATTTTATTTTTCTGAGTAACAGATTAAAAGATATTAATTAACCAAAGTTATTCATTTTCTGGAATTATTTAAAAATGAAATTATGACATCACAAAGATGTCACTGTGACATCACAGGGGGATGAACTTCTCTGATTCTCTCCAATTCGAATGGCTCGAAGGATAAATCGCGGAATTGAGTGGGGGCCTGGGTAGAGGGAGTCGAGTGCTACCATTAGGTGGTGGCGGCTGGCCGGATGGCCACCGGAATGGCCGGCGGCGACCACCGGAGCGGCGGCGGGCGGCGGGCGGCGGCCGGTGGTGACAGGAAGAGCCGGAGAGGGAGGG
Organism: Alopecurus myosuroides; assembly: GCA_028641055.1. Lineage (NCBI taxonomy): Eukaryota > Viridiplantae > Streptophyta > Magnoliopsida > Poales > Poaceae > Alopecurus > Alopecurus myosuroides. Next base: position 300,370,800 of record CM054060.1, on the reverse strand, counting down.
AGAGGATGGAGGGCACCCGAAGGTGGAGGAGCTCACCACGAATATTTTGGAGGGGTCGGGGAGGCCGGGGAACCGGAGGTGGCGCCGGAATCGGAGGAACCTCACCGGCCGGAGTTGAGGAAGATGCCTCCGATTCTGCGACCTGAGACCATCCCGGCAACCGTGGCTTTACGGGGAGATGGAGGGCGACCTGGCGAACGTCGTGGAGTGCCCAACTGGTCACGGGGAAGCTTGGTTCGACGGCGCCCTACAGTGGTGTTCCGGCGGCAAGGGTTTCGGTTCACAGGGAGGTTCACAGGGAGGCAGAGGGAGAGAGCGAAGCGAGGAGGAGAAGGGAGAGGGGACACGGCCCTTGGCGGCCTTATCTCCGCGAGCAAAAGCACAAACAGGAGGTGGCAGTCGACGACGAGGGGAAGGCCACGCAGCTTCTGCTGCTTTCTGTCTGAAGGAAGAAGAAAAAGAAAACCATTTTGCGGGGAACCCCCTAGCGTTTCTGGAATTGCAAAAGAGTCCTTTTCTCTTTAAAAACAGAACCAGAACAAAGTTTTGAGGCCCTTTTTGCAAGAATAAAATTTGGCAAAAATTATTTTTGGAAAGCTCACAAAATTTCCAATAAAACCATAACTTGGTTTGCCAACTTTGAAAATGTTTTTAATTCAAATTTTGGGTGACCACTTTAAGTAGTTTTTGTTCAACTTCTTATTAAATTCAAATTCAAACTTGATTTAAATTTTACATGCATGATATGCCATGAACACAACACCACAACCCTTTTGTTAGCAAAATTGGGATGTTACAAATCTACCCCCCTTACAAGAATCTCGTCCCGAGATTCCCGAAGGAGAAGAAAGAAGGAACACCGGTTTTAAACGATCTTCTCGAACCTTACGGTTCTTTTCTCGAAGAGGTTGATCCGTAGCACTTGCGAAGATACCAACGGCTACACCTTAGGTGAGAGGGAAACTCTTAGGAAATGATCTTTACGAAGATCGAGTATCCCATGGGTAACTCATGACAGGATGTTCATAAAGAACTTTTGAGTTATCAGGCATGAAACACATCAAGATAACGGAGGGAAAACAGAAGATGGTTTCAATTTTACGGACGATGGTTCTTGAAAAGGATTTAGAATATGAGCTTTGCACAAGACTTTAAATCCTTTTGAAAAAAAAAGGTTGAACAACTTGTGACATCAAGGTTTCTTCAAACAGAAAACCAAGATGGAGAGGATGGTCTTGAATATCACAATGTAATATCCGTAGACGAGGGAAAACACGAGAAAACAATGTAATTCGTGCGCCGGAGGGAAGTTGATACAGGATCATGTTCACTCTTCGGAGTGGACGCAGAAGATGAAAGGAACTTTCATTCCATTAAAGTTTGTCGAAAACCTTGTCAAAGATCGTAATGTTACTTCATGACGGAAGACGAGTAACCACGGAATGTTGGAACACCGTAGTGAAAGAGGAACTCTTGGTCACACCATAAGACTGGTTAACCAACGAGGATTAAAACACCAGAAGGGGTAGGGAATCTCTTTCCTATGGTGGATTTGGACGTAGCAATACGTTTACCACATGGTCAAGACCCCATGGCTGAAGTAACTGAAAAATTCACACAATGTGTGAGATATACAGAACTTCAAGTACAAACAACTTGAGAAGGGGAACTGATCAACGGCGGTTACAAAACACCATGAGATGGTTCTCACGGTGAACTTATTTCCACTAGAACAGAAATTTTGGAGGTTCAACAGAAAGATATTGGAAAGATCAACTTCCAGGTTCTCCTGGATGTTCTAGATACCGACAGCAGGCTCATGAAAAACCTTCTATAGGTCATCAAGTGGAAGTAAAACTTCAGTTTGGAAGAACGGTGAGGAAAACTTGTTGGGAACGAGTCGCACAAGAATTCTCACGGGGAGTGGTTGTTCTTACGGATTCAAAGAGATATGACATTAGGCCTTCCGGCTAATTGTGTCAACCACAACATCAACCATGCCGGATTTTGAAAAGACCTGATTCAATACTCTTGAGGAAACACTATCCATCGTTGCTGCTTGAGATTCAGCTCTGGTTAGTGGGTTGAATAACTGAGACTCGGTATATATGATCAAAGAGATTGCACCGGTTATCAACGAGATACATATGCTAGATTCTCAAGTGATGGACTACGATGTCAAGCTCAAGAAGATGAGCGAGATGGCAAAAACCATGTATTAGGAACTCACGAAAGACGGTTGCACCTACGTGGACTACTTGCAACAAAAGACATCGGAGTCCTTGTGGGAAAGACGATACAAAGATAACCAAGATCTTGAACTTCTTCTCTCAAGGAAAATCAGTCAGTGGCTTAGCGTGGATGCAAACTTCTTTAAGTGAATGGAGGTAAAAAACAACCATCTCGAGAATACTCCACACATGCATGACCGACTTGGGATTATTCCCGAAGGAACAATGGAACTATACTCGGATCCACGACGACAACTTTCACCAAGGGCACATGAACCCGAGAAAGTCACTTCGAACATCCAGAACACAAACTTCATGATGACGCAAAGATGGTTCTCGAAAGTTTCCAACATTAGTGCCAAGTGTTCAACATTAACCTCTTGCAACTTGGGTAAATAGGAATGTTGATGGGCTCGAAAACACACTTATAAACACTCCAAGATGAGGGATTCATATAATCTATGAACAAGGCAAAACATTGGTCTGACCAAAGGACATTGAGGTGTACCTAGGAGAGAACACCATAAGTGAGAACACCATCAAGATAGTCCTTGGAGCTAAACTTGGTTTGACGATAGCCCAAATCAAATCAAGACGTAGAGTGATAGCATTTACGAAAAAGAGATACTATCATGCTTCAACACAGAAGGAACTAGACATCCCTTAACTGAGGATCAAGTTAGGCGGAGCTTTTTCCTTTCAACTCTCCAAATTGTTGTTTAATCTCAACCAACTAGTCTAGGGTGTCCAGCGGAGTTTCTTGGAGAAAAGAGTAGTTCAAACTACCCCTCGTTTAGACATCACGGTCAGGTAATAACCTGGTGATACTTCTAGAAAGACAACCAGAATATCACAAACCACTGGTATGTCTTGGAGTTCGGAAGGGAGGTTTGCTTTTCAAAGCAACTGATATGGTCTGGAGAGCTTTGGCATAGACCTAACTCTCTGACCAGGAATATGCACCGGAATGAACGGATTTGTTAACACAGTCAACTTCAAACAGAGGCTGGGTGACCAGTAATGCTAAGAAGGATACAGATGTTTCTTAGATTTTCCAAAGCAATAAGAATTGCTAGGAATAACTGATACACTCATCAATGCATAGACCCATCATTCTCAAGCATTCAAGCTTGGAGGAAGGGGGAGTGAAAATGTGTAAGAGCATCACTTCATCGGTGAGGCCATGAAACTCAACACGACCTCTTGATATAAAGGAGTGTGATACTCGAAGGTAGAACAGAACAGAAACTAATAAAACTTCTTTATTCTGTGAATTACAAAACTTTGACCTGGTCCTAGAGATGAACGAGGTTCTGGAGTTTGTTTCTCCTGACATTCCAAGGTGGAATGTTTTGACGGAAAACAAGAGCAAATGCATTGGAAGAATCCAACACACATACGCAACTTGGTGTCCAAGACAACGGACGAAGTTTGGAAGCAACTAAGAAATAAGAACGTGCTCGGGGGAATCCTGAGATCACGTTTGAAAGCACAGGGTAATACTCATTTGTAAAACCCATGCAAAAGAGTTGGTATAACTGAAATAAGAACGAAGATGTGGAATTCAGGATGACCACTCTTGCGGTGGTCCCTTTTGGTTCCAGTAGAGAGCCTATGGCTATGAGAGTTGGAATTACCTGGCCACCCTGAGGTGGATCAGATTCCTTAGGATTCAACGAAACAGAACTTGGGTTAAAGGTCAGCATCCTGTACTGATAGAGTGAGCATCACATGGTTATGAAACCACATGGTTGAACCCACCACAATTCAGCACATTCCGGGACCTTCGGTTCAAGTCCAAGGTTAAAAACACAGAGAAAGGAGGAACTACTATCTTAGTGACTTCAAGGACACTACGAGTAGCAATTACGAAGTATCTTTCAAAGAACAACGATAGCTCCGGAAGAACTTGAGCAGAGTATAACGGATACCTTCGAGATGAAAAGCAGATCTCGAGGTTCAGGATTTAGAACTTTGGAACATTAAGAATATGGAATCCACACAGCTCTGAGAGAGATTGGAATGGAAAGGAGATCTCCTAGTTAAGAGATAACGGGAAAAAAGAACACACACGACTCTAGAACTCATAACTAGGTCAACTTGGGTAAAAGACGTCCTTGCCAGAGAAGGCACCTGAGTTTTGAATGACTAGAGGAGATAGCAAAACCTTTTCAAATCAAAACAGATAAGGTGACCCAGAGTTAGAGCGATACCAGGTGAGAAGTAAAAGGAATCCTAAGAAGGTTTTCACAACTCATTTGATGTTTCAAAGTAGTTTTCACAAACACTAGACTCGACATCGACCAAGCAGTAAGGTTTTCCTACAGGCAGTCCTGCTCTGATACCATGACTTGTCACGACCCCGGACCCAGAGATATACATACTGTTATGTGCTCCTAGACATGAACCCACAAGGGCTTCAGGGTTACCAGCCCCGGCCGCAACAAACAACGGCAGGCAGACTGGATTCATCGGCACGTAGTCCGGATCCCCAGTCTACTACTCCTTGTATCCATGCTAGTCATAACCAACTATGCATATCAAAGCGTCCACGAATCGAATGAAACTGAAGGACACGGGACCAAAGCTATACAGAGATGCTATGTGTCCAGAAAGTGCAACAACAATCGAGGGTTACTGGGGTTACCTCGCCCCAGGCCGATCACATCGACAGGCGGGCTCGGACATGGATCATCGGCTCCACAACACCTCGACTGCGACAACTATGCAGGCATAGCCAAAACTGTATAACAATGAGCTCGAAACCAACAACCGATCAAAGCAACACTCTAGACAAAGAAACTTTATTAAACAGGTGATACTAGAGTATAGCTTACAAGCAGAGGTCACACGAGCCAACATTACATCAAACAACGGAAGGCAAATTATGTTGCTAAACAACAAGAACCAAAAAGGCCTAAGAGGCCGCAACATAAGGCGACGTCCCAGCCCATAGATTCCAGGCTGCTACCTGGGAACCCCAAACTACTCGTCGATGTCCATGTTGAATCACCACCGATGTGAGATCTTCTCCTGAACCAAAATTAAGCAAACCTGAGTACGGGAGGTACTCAACAAGGCTTAGTTAACCTATTATATATCTGCTAACTTCAGAAAGGTTTTATGAAGGTTATTTGCGTAAAGCCATCTTTGTTTTCCAAAGTGAGGGAGGAATAGCACGTCTCATAGAGTATTTTGAAAACAGATGAGAAATCTACTCAACTACTGAAATCATCATCTTTTTGTATTCCACCAAGTCATTTCAGCACTTCGTGCTTCAAAGATCACCTCCTCCAGTTGTTCTGGTAACTCAAACTACAAGGTAACCCCTCTCGGCATCTCCGAGGAGGCATCCTTCATTCGTTATCAGCAAGTTTTAATCATTCCGTTCAAGTTATCTATGATCACAGAATCCGTCACCAAGTCGTCTTTAACCGCAGACACGGCTTTTCGAAAAGATTTAACCCTGCAGGGGTGTACAACTTTACCCACACGTACCAACCGACTCTTAGTGCCACATGATTAGCACTAGCCCGGGAAGTGCCGGCAGAGGGTGGTCGATTCCCAGCCTTTACCTTGTCGAACCATATCCATGAGTCAACCCAAACAGGGCCACCCCGTCAACAGGGAGTTGGCCACCTCCTGACGGCACCTGTTCTGTGAGTCGGGAACAAGATCCGTGTACGTCCATCACTTGTCCCGGTCACGACCTAATTTTCTCCAAAACATTTTCCAACACACACGCAGATGGAAATCTCAAACTACGTGGCTCATGGATAAGGTTAAACAAGTTAGTCAGCCAGGCGGGGTTCATCGGCCCACGTGTGGCTGTACGCTCAGTCTTGGCTCGAAGGCGAGAACTCGCTCCTAGGGGCATGAACAGGACAAAACGCCACAACCCATTGTGGCCTCACATCCATGCCGTGATTAGTCAAGTTATCAAAGGTAATTCAAACCATAAACACCTGACATAGAAGATTCACGCATTGACCCGATTCATCAACTAGGCATGGCTAAGCAAGACTCACCAGGTTTAGCGAAGCGAGCACAAACAAACCTACAGCTGCTAGGTGAAGTGGATCAGGATAACTAGGTTATGCAGTATATAGGAGAACTCTATCTACTGACATCAAATAGTTTGGAACCGAATGCAAAGTATGAGATTCAAATCACTTTGAAATAATATATGAACAGATAAGAGGTTATGCTTTCCTTGGTTATAAGAAAACCAATAGAAATGTCTTCTGTAATAAGCGTTTGACTTGTCGGTTAAGATCAAGTATTCGTCATGGAGTTGATGGCCTTCACTTCGGGGTCACGTTCTACCGAGGGGGAAACAACACCGAAAGAGAAACAACAATCAACACATGGCATCGATGCAATGCGCAATATGTGTGCATGAGCAAGTTAATGCAATAAATTAAAGCCCTAAACATGATCGTTGGGTTGCTAGGGTTCGCATGTCAGTTGTGTAATTTTACTGGAATTTGCCCGAAATGGACCCTGGAGGGGGTTTCGGACGATTATGAAAGTGAGTGCAATTTTAAAAGCCCAAATGGGTTTGAAAACATCATAAATAGGTTCCAAATGTCATTTTGAGCAATTTGGTATATTACTTTTAATTTTCTAATTTATTGAATAAAAACTTATTTTTCTATTTTAAATGATTAAACAATATTAAATAAGTACAAAAATGAGATGTGTCAAACATGTATGAAAGTGACATTTTTGGGTTCCAAATAATTTTCTGAACACTTACATGCTTTCATTTTATTTTTCTGAGTAACAGATTAAAAGATATTAATTAACCAAAGTTATTCATTTTCTGGAATTATAAGGAAATTATGACATCACAAAGATGTCACTGTGACATCACAGGGGGATGAACTTCTCTGATTCTCTCCAATTCGAATGGCTCGAAGGATAAATCGCGGAATTGAGTGGGGGCCTGGGTAGAGGGAGTCGAGTGCTACCATTAGGTGGTGGCGGCTGGCCGGATGGCCACCGGAATGGCCGGTGGCGACCACCGGAGCGGCGGCGGGCGGCGGCCGGTGGTGACAGGAAGAGCCGGAGAGGGAGGGAGAGGATGGAGGGCACCCGAAGGTGGAGGAGCTCACCACGAATGTTTTGGAGGGGTCGGGGAGGCCGGGGAACCGGAGGTGGCGCCGGAATCGGAGGAACCTCACCGGCCGGAGTTGAGGAAGATGCCTCCGATTCTGCGACCTGAGACCATCCCGGCAACCGTGGCTTTACGGGGAGATGGAGGGCGACCTGGCGAACGTCGTGGAGTGCCCAACTGGTCACGGGGAAGCTTGGTTTGACAGCGCCCTACAGTGGTGTTCCGGCGGCAAGGGTTTCGGTTCACAGGGAGGTTCACAGGGAGGCAGAGGGAGAGAGCGAAGCGAGGAGGAGAAGGGAGAGGGGACACGGCCCTTGGCGGCCTTATCTCCGCGAGCAAAAGCACAAACAGGAGGTGGCAGTCGACGACGAGGGGAAGGCCACGCAACTTCTGCTGCTTTCTGTCTGAAGGAAGAAGAAAAAGAAAACCATTTTGCGGGGAACCCCCTAGCGTTTCTGGAATTGCAAAAGAGTCCTTTTCTCTTTAAAAACAGAACCAGAACAAAGTTTTGAGGCCCTTTTTGCAAGAATAAAATTTGGCAAAAATTATTTTTGGAAAGCTCACAAAATTTCCAATAAAAGCATAACTCGGTTTGCCAACTTTGGAAATGTTTTTAATTCAAATATTGGGTGACCACTTTAAGTGGTTTTTGGTCAACTTCTTATTAAATTCAAATTCAAACTTGATTTAAATTTTACATGCATGATATGCCATGAACACAACACCACAACCCTTTTGTTAGCAAAATTGGGATGCTACAGAATAAAACTTTCATTTATTTCATTCTTGTTATTATGATATAAAAGGATATGCCAATGAAATGAATATTAGAAAATTCAAAGTAAATTACAAGACCTATCTAAACCTATTTCTATGCTTCAAGACTTGGAAGAAAGCTTCCGTACCTGTATACACGCAACAACATAGCATGTTGGTTAGAGTTAGAATGCTGCTAGCACCCTTGGGTTGTAGCATTTCAATTTTGGATGGCTTTATGAAAGTGCCTCATGGCCCCATGTGTGGTTTTGGTAATTAATGACAATCCTTATGGACTAATGTTTTCATTGAGATATCCGTATGGATCTTGTCCATGGGAAAATAGTGGAGTTCATGTGTTGGACTCTAGAACCTTACATAATGACCATTGATACATTAAAGGATTTATATGAATATTGGTCATGTATAGAGTTGTTCTTATTGCAAGTATGTCTTGAATAAAAGGATTATGTGGTCTTTCATGATTATCTTCAAGACATCATCAAATGAAGAAAGAAGAAAAGATGCAAGGTTGATGAAGATTGCGATCAACACACAAAGCTACAAGATGTACCATATAGCTTTGTGAAATAATCCATTATATGTGTCTGTGTGGCTAGATATCTTTCCTTGGGAATTCATCGAGAGAAAGATTTTATATAGCCCATGGTCGATGATGTCAAGTGGTGTTCGTCATCTAGCTCAAGTTGAATGCTCAAGGCAAAGATATGATCTTGATAGGTTTTGTATTTTACCGGTCTCATGCTTTTGGGGATACCATGTTATAGGATCGATAGTCGTACCATCAAGAGGGGTTCTCGAGTCAGTAACTTGATTGCATCCTTGTGGAGATCTCAAACCTTGCATACTTGGCATATCATCTTTCTTGGTTTTTATTTGGCTTTTCTCTATGTGAGGTTTTGGTGCTTGTCGTGATCTTCATGAGAAGACTAGGTTTACCAAAAACGGATTTTGTATGAAAATCTTGTTACGTTTTTGGTGTTGGAGGTTTTACCGGTTGCTCTTTATAGAGAGGTCAAACCTTTCCCCATTAGGTTTTATCTTCCATTGTTGGAAAATGATGTTTCTCTTCATATTCTTGTAGTGCTTGTTTTGATGATTCCAATGAGCCCAATAACATAAAAAATGGAGTATGTATGCAAAATGTATTGTAGTTTTCATATTGTTGTTTTTGTTAGTCTAGGGGGGAGGGGAAATTCCGGCCCTACTAGAATTTTGGCTAAGAATTTTGTGGTTCTCTCGTAGATACCAACCGGAATTTTGGGCCGTATTTTTGAGGGAAGGAGGGATATTCCGTCCCCACTTTCCTGCAACGGCTCTTTTTCGTGGGGGAATATAAAAGGGCCCCTTCTTCCCCAAATCAAGTAGAGCTTGTCCAAGCATGTTTTCCTCTCTCTGTCTCTCCCTCTCCCACCAGTGTTGCCCTTGGAAAGCTTCCCCCCTCTCAATCCTTTCAATGATTCTTGCGTATCTTTGAGGAAAAGTGAGAGGAGACCTACATCTACATTTTCACCAATCCATCTCTTCCCTTTGTGAGGGGGACTTTGTGGACCTAGATCTTGGAGTTCTTTTTGTTTCTCCTCCTTTGTTATTCCTATCTTACCCCCCCCCCCCCATAAACATTTGTTGCTTTGTTGGAATTTAATAGTGAAGGATATGAGCACTTGTTCTCTTGCCATTTGCATTGGTCTGATTGGTTTTGTCTCTCCACGAGGATTCGTGGAAGTAAAAGTTTCTTGACTTGTTACTATTGGGTCTTTGGACCGGAGATGAATTTGTGGTGTTCTTGGGAGCCTCTAATTAGGTTTTGTATATGTGGCCCAAGATTGTGGTGACTTTGATAGCCTCCAATTAAGTTGTGGATGCGTGCCTCAAGATTGAAGGTTACCAATAGTGGAAGCTGATATAGGCCTTTGTGGCGAGGTTCATCAGAGAATAGGGTGAGGCCTTTGTGGCTTGAGTAGGCCTGTTATGGCGAGCTCGCACCCCTCCAATGAGACGTACGCCCCTCAAAAAGGAGGAACTCGGGAATACATCATCATCTCTGGGTGCCTCGGTTATTTCTATTCCCGAGCTATTTACTTATGCACTTTATTTTGTGATAGCCTTCATGCTTTGAAGTTATATATCTTTCTATCACCTTGTTACATGTCTTTCTTAGCATAAGTTGTTGGTGCACTTAGTTGATCCTAGTTTATTTAGGTTATGTGCTTGTTAATTTAAAGAACTAGTTTATTTTAGCATTTAGCAAGCCTTAACCGAAAAGGTTTTAATCGCCAATTCACCCCCTCTAGGCGACAACGTTGTCCATTCACTTTGAACCTGATCAACACCAGGTTGATCAAGTTGGTGACTGAGATTTAAAAACAGCAAGTTCCAAAGGAAAGACGTAGGAAACCATAGAGCAATTGGAAACCACAGTAAGTAATTGGAGCATCAGCAGTATGGAAAGTGGCCAATCGGAGGCAGAATCAAAATACATTGCTAAGTACCAGCTTCCAGGAGCTCAACCATTCAAATTTATCAAATTCATTGTGTGACAAGTCAGAAACATCAGAGAAATAGCAAGTATAAGATCATTTTTAGCACTAGTGTGCTAGAAGATCTATAGTGGAATATCCATGAAGGATCTAGCTCATAAATACAAGATAGAGAGAGAGACAGGACCGTGACAATAAGCAATAAGTGTAGAAGTACCAGTTTAGCATCAGTAAATTATTGGAAACATGCAAGTGCATGAAATAAATAACATGGGGAAACCCTGGTCAGCATCCTTGGGGAAAATCAAATACAAGGAAATATTTAAGAAAAATTCAAATTTAAGATGGAATTGGCCTGCAAGACAAGCATATGGATAAATGGACCTCAAGTGAAAAAGGCTTACTGGAAGCCCAGGTCCAGTACCAAGAATTCTCAGCATAACACAGTAGATATTCACAATTAGATATGTATATCATCTACATATACATCCAAATTACACATGGAGCCAGTCAAGGAAGTAGGCAACCAACTTAGAAGTTGAAACTAGGGCCAGATGACCCCATAAGATAGCAGCATTGTCAACACATGCATGTTATCCTGATGTCAAGCTTAGAATCATAGCTAAAACCCTATAAATAGGGAAAACACTTGTCGTGGGGATACCACGGAATAACATATGCTTATTGGGCTATGGTTTCATAGGGAGATGAGCGATGGTGGATGATACATCCAAAACGTATCTACTTTTTCGAACACTTTTCTTATGGTTTGCCTCTAAACTTGAGAGTTTTGGATCCACTAACACGGACTAACGTTTTTTTCAGCAGAATTACTTTGTTGTCTCGTTTTTGTGCAGAAAAATGAACTTTGAGGAAAATGCCCAAAAAGACCCCTTTTAGCTTATATCACCAGAAGACCCCGGGAGCCATAAGGAGACCCGGTGAGGGGCCAGGAGGGGGCCACACCACCCCTGGGCGCGCCCCCTTGGCTGCGCCGCCTGGTGGTGTGGGGCCCCCTGGCACCCCCTCTTTCTCCTAAAATGCTCAGTAAACCTAAAATGCGAGGGGGTTCGTCATATTCCACAGAAACACAACAGAGCTACGCCGCCACCCCGAAACTCAATTCGGGGATCAGAAGTTCCTGTTCGGGCACCCTGCCGGGACAGGGATTCGAAGGATATCATCGCCATCGACACTGCCACTCCATCTCCATAAACCATCCATGATTCCCCCGTCCATGTGTGAGTAAACCCCGCTGTAGGATGAGAGAGATTGATCATGTAATAATGCCAGATTGTTAGGGCATAATGCCTAGTATCTGTTGTTAGTGTTTTCTACCATTGTTGCAACTTGTTATGCTTAATGCTTGTCACTAGGTACCGAGTGCCATGATTTCAGATGTGAACATGTTATTGTTTCATGAGTATAATTATGTTTCTTGATCATACCTGCAAGTTGTTTACACATATTTTTGTCCGGAACTCGAGGCCCCAAAGTGACAGAAATTGGGACAACCGGAGGGGATGGCTATGATGTGAGGATCACATCTGTTCATGGAGTGTTAATGCTTTGCTCTAGTGCTTTATTAAAAGGAGCACCTTAATTACCAGTAGTTTCCCTAGAGGCCCCACTGCCACGGGCTGGTAGGACAAAAGATGTTGTGGAAGTTTCTCATTGCGAGCAAGTCTACTTTCTGGTGTAGCTGAATTGACAACTTATTTGTTAAGGATAATAAATATTTTGTGGATCCCCTTGTGTAGAATCAATAAATTTGGGTTTTACTTCCCTCGAAGACTGTTGCGATCCCCTACACTTGTGTGTCATCTAGACTATTTTCTGATACCGTTGTCGGGGAGCATAACTTTGTTTATTTGCTCATTTGAACGTGATATTATTCGATGCAAGCCTTTCATCATGGGAAATACTCGTGATGGAAAAGTTCCTATATTACCATCCACTACAAGGAGAGGTACAACTCTGAACACCTTTGTTGCTCTTGATTCACCGTCTGTTATGAGTAAGCTTCTTACACCACCACATGCTACACACACTATTACTTCTGCTGAGTCCGAAAATGTATCTGATACTTTTGATGATGTTTCTACTGTGCTTGATGATGCCGGTTCACTAGGTCCTATCCTATATGCTACTATTGCTAAATCCAAACAAATTGAAAATGCTGAAATTTCTGTTGAAAATGCTAGTACACCTATTAATTCACCTAAGTTTATTGATGATCTTGATGAAACTTACATTGAACTTAATGATGACTTTATGGAAGAAGCTCGGGCTACTACTGGTGCAAGTGCTCATCAGAGTCTTCTTGCGAGACATGCCTGTTAAATATAAATCTTCTCTTGATGCTAAATTTGCTACATCTCCCATACACATTAGAGACAAGGATTATGATTTCTCTCTAGATTTATCTTAGATATCTATTGTTGAGAAGCAACCATCTTGTGGAACTGAAAGTAAAAGTTCTATGGAACACATAAATGAGCTTTCATCTTTGAGTAGTTTATTTTCTGATGATACTAAGCTGCGTACTTATTTCGTTACCAAGATTTTCCCTTTCTCATTAAAAGATGAAGCTAAAACTTGGTTTAACAATCTTTCACCTGGATCTATTACTAGTCCTATGGATTTGGTTAATGCTTTGTTTCAAAAATATTTTCCTGCTAGTGCTCAACATGCTGTTGTGCAAGATATCTTTAACATTGAGCAAATTAAAGGAGAGAAATTACCTAAATCTTGGACAAGGCTTTGTTCTTTAATAAGAGCTTGCCCTAGTTATCCACTACCTAAAAATGAGCTCCTAGATATATTTTACAATGACTAACTGTTGAATCTAGGACATAACTTGATAGTTGTGCTGGTTGTGTTTTCAGGAAAAGAACTCTAGAAGAAGCTGAGTAATTAATGGCTAACATAGTCAAAAATAATGATGGTTGGAATATACCTGAGCCTACACCTACACCAGAGCCAACACCAATACCAACACCCAACAAGAGAGGGATTGAATTAAATGATGAAGTGATGAAGGAAGCCAAGAAATCTCTTAAAGTGAGGGGTATTAAATCTGAAGATGCGAAGAATTTACCTCCTATAGAAGAATTATGTAAGTCTATTCCTCATCCATCAACAGTTGAGGTACACTCTCTCTAATACTTTGATAACAGAGATATTCCCTACTCTAAACCACCTGATCAATGCATAGATGAATTTGATAATTATGTTGTTAAGCAATATAATTTTAATATGAGAGTGCAAATCATCATATGGAAAACTCTAGAGCTATTGATAATTTGCATGGTACTATTGAGAGAACCTCTAATGATGTTAAAATTCTTTTTGAACATTTTCGTATGGTTCAAACTCAAATCGATCAACTTACTAAAGTGCAAAAATATATGCTAGCTAATGCTTCTAGAGAGAAAAAAGTTTGAGAAATAATTACTAGAAGTGGTATCTCTACTCAAGATCCCTTGTATCCTGAAGGACACCCTAAAAGAATCGAAAAAGATTCTCAGCAACCTAAAAACAATAGTTCTCCTTCTAAGAAAAAGAAGAAGAGACATAAAACTGTTGTAGAATCTTCTGAACCTGCTCAAGATCCTAATAGTATATCTATTTCCGATGCTGAAACTGAAAGTGGTAATGATAAAAGTGATGCTTCTGATAAAGAAGGAACTGTAGCTGAACCTGAAAAGCAAACTTAAACTGTGAAGTACAATAAGGAGGATTTCATTGCCAATAAACATGGTAAAGAAAGAGAGCCTTGGGTACAAAAAGCAATGCCTTTTCCTAATAAGAAACACAAATCTAAGGAAGAAGAACATTATAATAAATTCTGTGAGTGGATGAAACCTCTATTTTTGCAAATTCCTTTGACTGATGCTATTGAACTGCCTCCTTATTCAAAATATATGAAAGATATTGTATCAAACAAAAGGAAGATTCCTAATGAAGAAATTTCCACTATGCTTGCTAATTACTCTTTTAATGGTAAGGTTTCAAAGAAGCTTGGAGACCCTGGTATTCCTACTACCTTGTTCCATTAAAAATAATTATGTTAGAACTGCTTTATTTGACCTAGGAGATGGAGTTAGTGTTATGCCTTTCTCTCTTTATAAGAGACTCTCTTTCGAAAAATTAATACCTACTGATATATCTTTACAAATGGCTGATAAATCTACCGCTATTCATGTTGGTATATGTGAGAATGTTCCTGTTCAAGTTGCTGCTAGTTGTTTGATATTAACTGACTTTGTTGTGTTGGAAATTCCTGAAGATAATAATATGTCTATTATCTTGGGAGACCTTTTCTTAACACTGCAGGGGCTGTTATTGAGTGATCCTAGACCACAAGTGAGTGATCCTAGACCACAAGTTGGCAAGCAAGGTCTTGGCTATGTTGCCAAGAAGAAGAAGAAGAACAAGAAGGAGAAGAATAAGAAGAAGGACAACAATGTTGCTTCGAGTGGTATTTTCATTAGGTACAACACTACTCGTAGCATTCCCGCACAAGCCAACAATGTTGCTTCGAGTGGGAGTGTCACGAGGGACAACACTACTCGTAGTATTTCCGTGGGAACTAACAATCCACACCATTTCTTATATGTTGATTATTATGGTGTTGTGCAAGCTAAATATGTTGGTCCTATTGAAGGTTACATTGACTATAATATTTGGGTTCCAAAGACCCTTGTTGCTAACGTGAGGGGACCCTCCTCGGGTCCTAACTCTAGTCAATAATTTCTTGAAGGACTATGCTTCCGGTGGGTCTAAATGGATAATTGATAGTGGATGGACTAACCATATGACCGGAAGCAAAGAAATCGTGAGGGAGTTGCGCCCAAATACAAATGATGCATCCGCCACTTATGGATACATGTCCAAGTCTAGCGTATCGGGTTTCGGCAAGGTTGTGATTGCTCCTGATGTCACTATCGTGGATCTCATGCTTGTCGAATCCCTTGGATTCAATTTACTTTCAGTTCGTTCTCTTGGGAAGATGGGTTTCTCCGTCTTCTTTGATGAAAATACTGTGGTCCTTTTCAGGATCAAGACTCTTGACGTTGCATACGTGGGACATGTCGAAAATGAGTTTTTTGTGGTGGACTTTTCGAAGTACGCCAACTCTCAAGTGATGTGTCTCTTTGGAAAGGCGGACGTGGGGTGGTTGTGGCATCGCCGCTTATCCCATGTCAACATGAGAACTTTGGAAAGTATTCACAAAGGTGGCCTTATCCTCGGACTAAAATAAAATGTTTCCCTTTCCAAAGATCGCGTTTGTAGGTCGTGTGTGGAAGGAAAGATGCATGATGCCGCCCATAAGGCCAAGACTATTATCTCATCAAAGAGGATCTTGGAGCTTCTCCATGTTGATCTCTTTGGTGTCATGCCTGAAGCAAGTCTTGGAGGCAAGAAGTATTGCTTCGTGATTGTCGATGACTATTCAAGATACACATGGGTTTATTTCTTCAAATGCAAGAGTGAGACCCAACAAACTATCATCGACTTCTCCAACCAAGTGCAACATCAACATAATGTCCAAATCATGGCTATTAGGAGTGACAATGGCTCCGATTTCAAGAACTACACTTTGAATGAATTCCTTAGTGAAGAAGGGATTCGTCATAAATATTCCGCCACCTACACCCCTCAACAAAATGGTGTAGCCGAGCGGCAGAATAGAACTCTATTGGATATGGCAAGGACCATGTTAGCGGGGTATTCTTATCCCCAATATCTATGGACCGAGGCCATATCCACCGCATGCCATTCCTCCAACTGCCTCTACATCCGCAAGGGCTTGGATAAGACTTCATATGAGATCCTCACCGGCAACAAACCCAACGTCTCCTACTTCCGTGTGTTCGGTTGTAAGTGCTTCTATTCGATCAAGGGTGTTCGATTGTCTAAATTCCAATCTAAAACTATTAAGGGTATATTTGTTGGTTATGGTGCCAAATCCCACACTTATAGAGTCTTTGACAAAGCCTCACGGATTGTCATAGAATCTTGTAGTGTGGTTTTCGAGGAAAATGATGGCTCCCAAGTGGCGCAATTTCATGTCTCTAATGTAGATGTTGAAATGCCCCAAGAATCCACATGAAGGATGGGTGTGGGATTTTTCTGCCCCATTGAGGGACACCTTATGGAAACTCGAGAAGAGCTATGATCTACTCATGTGGAGCCCTCCTCTACAATAGAAGAACAAGACAAGGAGCCGAGTGATGCACCTAACCAAGAACGTTCTCAAGACCCTCCTCTTACTGACCAAGTTACTATGCAAGATGCAACCACTCATATCATTCAAGCTAGTCAAGGTCAAGGCCAAGATCAACCTTTTTCATCCTCCTCACCTCAGTTTGAAGCTAGTGTGGATATTGATGATGATGATGATGATCAAGGCCAACAATTCGGTCAATATGGGGACCCAAATGACCAAGATGATCAAGTGATTCCTCCTTGCAATAATGAGGAGATCAAAGACCATTGTGCTAGAAGTATTAGAAGAGCTTTGAAGCGTATTGATGCATCCGACAACAAAGTGTTGGAAGATGTTCAAGCTAGAAGATCCATAAGAAAGCAATTGGCTAACTTTAGTGAGCATCATGCTCACATATCTATGGTAGAACCAAATAAAGTGTTTGAAGCTCCTGAGGACTCCTATTGGGTTGAAGCTATGCATGATGAGCTCAATAACTTTGAGCGCAACAAGGTTTGGAGGCTAGTTGAGAAGCCCAAAGAATGACACAATGTCATTGGAACTAAGTGGATATTCAAGAATAAGCAAGATGAGAATGGTATTGTCATAAGGAACAAGGCAAGATTGGTGGCTCAAGGCTACACTCAAGTGGAAGGCATTGTTGATGAAACCTATGCTCCCGTGGCTCGCCTTGAGTCAATCTGTATCCTTCTAGCATATGCATCTTCGCATAATTTCAAATTGCAACAAAGGGATGGAAAAAGTTCTTTCTTGAATGGTCCACTCAAAGAGGAGGTATATGTTAAGAAACCTACGGGGTTCGAGAACCTCAACTTCCCTAACCATGTCTACAAGCTCGATAAGGCGCTCTATGGACTTAAACAAGCACCACGTGCGTGGTATGAGAACTTTAGAGAGTTGTTGGATGATCGTGGTTTTGAAGTTGGGGATATCGACCCCACCCTTTTCACAAAGAGGATAAAGGGAGAGCTTTCCATATGCCAACTCTATGTGGACGTTATTATCTTTGGCTCAACTAACCAAGCTTTTAATAATGAGTTCGCAAAGCTTATGACTGACAGGTTTGAGATGTCCATGATGGGAGAGCTTAAATTCTTTCTTGGCTTTGAGATCAAGCAATTGGCTCGTGGGAATTTCATTTCTCAAGCCAAGTATACCAAAGACATGCTCAAGGGTTTAATTTCCAAGGTGCAAAATAGAAGCCATCTCCTATGCAAGTCAAATACCACCTCAAGCGCAATCTGGATGGTAAAGATGTGGACCAAAAGTTGTATTGTTCAATGATTGGTTCTTTGCATTACCTTTGTGCATCTAGGCCCGATGTCATTTTGAGTGTAGGTGTGTGTGTGCAAGGTATCAAGCGGCTCCTAAGGAAACCCACTTAGCGGCGGTCCATAGGAACTTTCGGTATTTGGTTCATACCTCAAGGTTTGGTTTGTGGTACCCAAAGGGGGCAAAATTTTATCTCAAGGGCTACACGAATTCGGATTGGGCCGGTGATCAAGATGATAGGAAGTCTACTTATGGGGCTTGCCAATTTCTTGGTAGGTCCTTGGTGAGTTGGTCTTCCAAGAAGCAAAATTGTATATCTCTCTCCACCGCCGAAGACGAGTATGTGGCGGCCGCTAGTGCTTGCACCCAATTTCTATGGCTGAGACAAACCCTCAAAGAATACGATGTTCACTTGGATAAGGTACCTCTCATGTGTGACAATGAAAGTGCCATCAAGATCGCCTACAACCCCGTGCAACACACAAGGACGAAGCATATTGATATTCGTCATCATTTCATCCGGGATCATGTGGCAAGAGGTGATATTGAGCTAGCATATGTCCCCGGCAAGGATAATCTCGCGGACATCTTCACGAAGCCACTTGATGATGCAAGATTCATGTTCTTGAGGAATGAGCTAAATATCATCGATTCTAGGAGTATAACTTGAAGATCTTGCACACACCCCTATAGTTGATGCGTGTTTGGGCATTAGGTGTAGGAATGGACATAGGGGGAGTGTTATCCTAACACATTGGGTTTCCCTCCCCCCATTATGCCCAAAGTAAAATTTCATTGTTATCTCTCTTTTTCTAATGTTGAATTGTGAGCTTCAATGTTGAGAATTGGCAATGCACCCAAGATATATCTTCGCGGTTTCATATCATGATCTCTTACATGGTGGCTTAGGCCACCAAGCTCTTCTTAGTGAAGAGTTGGATCTTAGTTGGGGTTTATTTGATTCGCATTGCATTTTTCGTGTTTTCCCTTGCTAAGTGTTTTCGTAGGAAAATCTCACTCACTTGGATGTTTTGTTTGTTTCTTGCATTTAAGTGGGATAAGTACTACTTTCAGTTTGGTGTTTCTATCCTAAGCCTCTCTACCTTAAAAACAAACTCTATATAGAACACAAGTCACACTTTTGAAACTAGGAAGTTTCGGATCAGAAGGCAACCGGAATTTCTGGTACAGTTTTGTACCAAAATATCCTGATGGACCCGGAATATCTGGTTCAAACTTGAACCGGAATATCTACCTCAAATCTGAGGAGCATTGGATGGATTGGCAGTTCTTGCCATTCTTCCCCAACCTCCTCCACCTCCTCCAAAAATGATGCCCCTCTGATTCTTGGCCTCCCGGGCCACTTCCTCCACGAGATTTGCATGCTTTTGGCCAGATCTCGTGCTCCATCTCCTTGGGATCAATCTCATCCAAGCATTTTCATCCATGGACGCGGGTAATTTTTGATTTCTTTGAATCTTGCTGCCCTAACCTTACCCCTCCTTGGATGCATGTTTTTCTTGTCAATTCTTGCTAGTGGATGTTCTCTAGGCCTTCTAATGCATACTAGAGACAATAGGTTAGCACCCCGTATCACCGATCTAGTTTTGCACCTAGGTGAAGATCAATCTAGTGCTAGATTCGTGGAACGGGAATATCCAGTTGAGAACTGAACCGGAATATCCGGTTGGGTTTTGTCCCAAAATTTTCAGTACTGTTTTTCTCCTCTCTAGGATTGTTACTTGATCATTTTGTGGATGCTCTCCTATTGTTTTGACTGTATGATTCCTCTTTGATGACTTGTGTGCACTTAACCCCCTTGCTCCCATCTATGTGCTTCATTCACAGGTGGTTCTCAGGTAGACAAGTTGAGCACTCGCAAGCGTCTGTCCTACAAGGACACTAGTGATGAGGATCCCTGGTGACTCTCGGCCTCGAGGAAAGCCGTTGCCAAGGGGAAAGACAAGTACGTTGCTACAAAGACATCATCAAGGAATAAGAAAGGCAAGGAGGCAAGAAAGAACTATAAGTTTGATGTGACCACTCAGGAGTTTGCTCAGATTCGTCAGAAGGACTGGTACACCACTCCGAGGGACATGGAGATCGATGATGCTCGTTTCTAGTGTTTGGAGCAATCCTATATCTTTGCTAACATATATTCTGACTACAACTTTCCAGTTCGGCCGATGAATCGCACCAAGCTCCAGTTCGTCAAGGACAAGGAAGTATTAGTTGATTCTGCTAGTATTATTGAAAGGTTTGGTCTCGGGAAGCTCATGGAGACTCGCTTCCCTTAGAACACCGATCTTCTGGTCCAGCTCATGTCCACATTGGCGTTTGACTCGGGTGTTGTTTGCAGTTTGAAGTGGATGACCCAGACCACACCGTGTGAGGCTCAGTTTTTCAAGCTAGGTAATACTCTTGGCTATAGGTACCGCTCTCATCCTCCACTTGGTCACCGTATGCATGATGCGGACAGACCTCAGGATGAGAAGAGTGTGGCTGATATCTATGCTCCTGGGTTCACTGTTGGTAAGTTGGAAGGGCTCCTCCCGTTCTATGATCAGCTGGTTTGCCTATTTCGGGCTTTTGTGGTTCCTAGTGGTGGCAACAATGATGCTCTCACCAGTTCGCTTTGCAGCCTCTGATTCTAGCAAAGCAATGTATGGAGGATGATGACCCCATTGCTTCATACACCGTGGATGTCATGGATATCATCTTCCATGAGCTCCGCAATGCTATGACTGGTGGGAACACTATCCCATATTGACCTTTCATTATGATGTTGATCAAGGACACGACGGGGAGAGATTTCCGTGAGCTGCCTATGCAAGACCATGATTTCAAGAAGCTGTATGTGAAGATGAAGAAGGCTGTTACTGGTGCTCCTGCCCCTCCTCCTGAGGGCGATTCCTCTATGGGAGATGCCCCTTATAGTGCTCGCAGGGCTGACAACTGCACTACTATGCGCAATGTCAGGAAGCTTTCCTGGTTCCAGCGCAATGTGCTCTGCATGAAGGTGGATATCTAGAAGGAGCAGTATCAGGCTTACCGCAGGGACACTGCTATGTCCATCTCTCTGCGTCAGATTCTTCTCCATGTGAGTGGTGCTACTAGTGATATCCCTGCTGCCTTGGTTCCTGATTCTTATTCACAATGGGCTTCGAGAGACCGCATCCCTTGGGAGCAGATTGAGGAGGCTCTTTGTGCCACTGCAGCATCATCTAGTGCTCCTGCTGGTGATGACTTTGATGAGGAAGATGAGGATGTGGATGAAGATCAAGAGAGAGACACCGAGGGTGCTTCCGAGACGTCAGCTGGAGAGTCTTCTGAGCACTCGGATGCTTAGCTTGTCTATGGGACGCTAGCACCACTACCTATCTCCTTTTTGGTGTCTCGATGCCAAAGGGGGAGAAGTAGTCTTAGTCCTACGGGATTTGCATAGGTTCGGGCACAAGCATATGCTTTTATCATTCTTTAAGAGCTTGTGTCCATTTAGCTATGTGTTGTGAGACTATGGTTATCTGGTTATCTATGTTTATCTATGCTCGATGTTGAGGATTATCTATTATTGTGCTTCGGTATTCTTGCTATCCTCTCTACGCACAAGGTATCTCTTTCAACTTCCTCAACATATTGGTTGTGTTGTTATCTTTATCATGTTTGTATTACTTGTTGGAAATTACTCTCCTCATGGATATTGCATTTTGCATTTGAGGCAAACAAAAGATATGCATATGTGTAGGGGGAGAAATTTCCATTTTGGTGCAAACATGATTTTGTCGAGTTTTTATTTGCAAATCTTAGTATTGTCATCTAACACCAAATATGGGGAGATTGAAAGTGCATTTCGTTTCCCCGTTGGTTTTGTGTGTTAGTTAACAATACTAAGTACATTATTTATCGAGGTGTTGAGTGTGAAGGTGTTGTCGTTAACATCCGCATCGATCACCAAAAGATCGGTGAAGATTGGCCACTGTGATTTGGGACAGAGAGGAACCGAATTATTCTAACCAGATTATTCCAGGGCAACGGGAATATCCGGTTAGGAAGATCCCAACCCAGTTTGAGACATAGATGAGCCGGATTATTCCCCGAATTATTCTAGAACAACTGGATATTTCGGTTGTGGAAGTTTTGGCTCAAAATGGATAAGAACTGGAAGTTGAAGACGCAGAATCCAACCGGATTATTTCAACCGGATTATTCCGTTTCAACCGGAATATACGGTTCTGGAGTCTGTTCGGGATAGAAGCGAGCCGGAGATTTCAGACCGGATTATTCACACCAATCGGATATTCCGGTAGAAGTCAACCCAGTCGAAATCCAGATCTGAAGTTTCGAGGCCAACCGGATATTCCGGTCCCTGTTTCCTGCTCAAACGGTTCTATTTGGGGAGAGGGTATAAATACACATCCTCTTCCTCCTTGAGCTCTAGTTGTTCCATTGCATTGAATACGATTTACTGAGCTCACCAAATCCCCAATTACTTCCAATCCCTCCCACCAAACTTGTTGATCTTTGGAGGATTGAAGGAGAAGGCCCCGATCTACATCTTCACCGAGTCGTTCTTCATTTACCCCTCATTCACTTGTGGGATTTGAGTCTAGGGTTTCCATTTGTGGAGAACCTAGACCTCTTGCTACACTAGGTGATTATTGGTGTTGAGAGCCCCCAATTTGGTTGTGGGTGTGTGCTCCAAGCTTGTTTGTAAAGGGGTCGATTCCTGCATCAAAGGGGATCAATAGTGGAAGGTGGACTAGGCATTTGTGGCGGGGTTCATCGGAGAATAGGGTGAGGCCTTTGTAGCGTTGAGTAGGCCTTTGTGGCGAAGCTCACACTCCTCCAACGAGACGTACTCCCTTAACAAGGAGGAACTCGGGATTACATCGTGTCTCCGCGTGCTTCATATCGGTTACCTCGTTCCCCTCCCCTTTACTTGTTCTTGTATTGTGTTTGTTGTTATTCTTGTCATATAGGTAAATTCACCGTAGTTGCATTATCTAGAGAATTTACCTTTGTGTCAAGACTAATCTTGAAGAAAAATTAAAATTGGTCGTAGCACCTATTCACCCCCTCTAGGTTCCCATACTATCCGTCTAGGAAGGCTATTGGCAAGGAAATTATCTGGCTTTCAGCAGCTGACTTTACCTGGGAAGTTATACTTACTGATTGGTATGCGAACCCAGTATTAGTCACGAAGAAGGATAGTATTATTCTTAGGATGTGTATAAATTACACCGGTCTGAACAAATTGTGCCCAAAAGATAGGTTCGTGTTACTGCGAATCGATCAAATAGTAGATGCCACTGTTGTCTCTGAGCTTTTATGTTTTTTGGACTCTTATTTCGGGTATCATCAAATATGCATGAAACAAGAAGACCAAATAAAAACCTCTTTCATAGCACCCTATGGAACATACTATTACATAACCATGCCTTTTGGCCTGAAGAACGCTGGCGCAACATACCAGCGTTGCATGCAAAGATGCTTGCATAGTCAAATTGGCAAAAACGTCCATGTTTACGTGGATGATATCGTCGTCGTTTCCAAGGAAAAGGATACGCTTCTTGAAGATCTACGAGAAACTTTCGACAATCTCCGCACTTAAAAAATGAAGTTGAATCCATTAAAGTGCGTATTCGGGGTTCCCTCAGGAAAGCTTATGGTTTTATCGTTTCTCATAGAGGACTATAGGTAAACCCGGAAAAGATCAAAGCAATCTTAAACGTCAAAAGGTCTACGCGTCTAAGAGATGTCCAAAGATTGGCGGGTTCCGCAGCCGCTGTAAGTAGGTTTATAAGCCGGCTTGGAGACAAAGCTCTGCCATTATACAAGTTGTTGAAGAAATCCTACAAATTTCAATGGACAGAAGAAGCGGACAAAGCATTAACCCAGTTAAAAGAAACTTCGATGAAAGCTCCGATTTTGGCATCCTAGAAGACGAAGAATCGATGTTACTGTATCTCACAACAACTAACAGGGTTATTAGTGCAGTGATAATTGTGGAAACAAGGAGAGGCGAACAAAGCATTCCGGACCAGCATCCAGTATACTATGTCAGCGAGGTATTTTCCGAGTCAAAACAAAGGTATCCACATTATTAAAAGCTGGCATATGGCGCATTTTTCGCATCTCGAAAACTTCGTCATTATTTCGAAGGACATTCCATAACAGTGGTAAGTAAAGCATCACTAGGGGATATTATTAACAATGCGGACACAACAGACAGAGTAGCTAAATGGGGCATTGAACTTGCTGCGTTCGACATTAAGTACCAACTCTGGACAGCAATTAAATCCCAGGTGTTGGCAGATTTCGTGGCTGATTGGACAGAAGCAATGGAAAACACACCAATGTCGGAGTCGGAATATTGGATCATGCATTTTGACGTATCCAAAATGAAAGAAGGCGTTGGAGCTGGTGTAGTGCTCAAATCTCCAAAAGGTGACACAATGGAGTATGTACTACAAATACACTTCAACGCCAGTAACAATGTGGCAGAATACGAAGCATTGCTTCATGGCTTGCATATTGCAAAAGAAATAGGTGTCAAACGCATACTTTGCTATGGAGACTCGGACTTAGTACAACATCAGCTAAACCAGACATGGGATGCAAAAAGCCCCATAATGGCTGAATCTCAGAGAACAGTCGACGAGTTTGCCATTTACTTCCTAGGATTTGAGGTACATCACGTCAAAAGGGAACAAAATTGGAACGCGGATGCTTTAGCCCGCATGGGCTCGGAAAGGGTGAAAACTCTTCCGCCTGGTGTATTCATCAAGCACTTGCACTAACCATCAATAAAAGGCGGAGATGTGGACTACCCCTTAGTTTCCGAGTCAATAGAAGTTTTGCTCTTTAACCCGGACTGGAAAATTCCATACATAAACTTCTTAGTTAATCAGAAATTTCCGGACGAAACAAACAAAGTCTTGCAAAGGAAAATACAATGCCGATGCAAAGGATACACGGTAATCAATGGTTCCCTGTATAAACACAATACTATTGGAATTTTTCACCGATGTATTTCACCAGAAGAAGGGAGAGAAATTCTGCAAGAAATCCACGCAGGAGATTGCGAACATCATGCTCAATAAAAAAGCATAGTCAAAAAAGGATTCCGTGCAGGGTTTTTCTGGCTCACACCCAAGACAGATGCAGAGCACATAGTGAATACATGTGCCGGATGTCAGTATTATGCCAAGCAGACGAACTTGCCGGCTCAAGCACTCAAAACTATCCCCATAACATGGCCATTTGCGGTCTGGGGGCTAGATATGATGGGCCATTCAAAACTTCAAGAGGCAGACTTACACATCTACTCGTTGCAGTAGATAAGTATACCAAGTGGGTGGAGGCAGAACCCATCAAAATGCTTGATGGTGCGACTGCCAGAAATTTCGTCATTGACGTAGTCATGCGATACGGCGTACCACATAGTATAATCACGGATAATGGGACAAACTTCTCAATTGTAGAATTGGAAAATTTTTGCTGACAAATGGGAATTCGCCTAGATCTTGCATCTAGGGCATACCCACAATCCAATGGCCAGGTTGAACGAATGAATAGTTCAATTCTGCAGGGAATACGCCCAAGACTCGAAACTCCGCTTCACAGAGCAGTTGGAGCATGGGTAGAAGAATTACCTTCTGTGCTTTAGAGTATTCGAACGACGCTGAATAGATCAACAGGGCAAACACCTTATTTTCTTGGTTTATGGTGCAGAAGAAGTGTTTCCTACGGACATGATCCATGATAGCCCAAGAGTGCAGGCATACGATGACTCGAATGCCGAAAAATGCACGTCAGGATGTCCGTCGATCTCTTAGAAGAAGAACGATAAATTGTGTTGCAACGATCTGCCATTTATGAGAAAGGACTATGGCGATATCGTAGCCGGAAAGTTAAACACCGATCTTTTAAAGAAGACGATTTGGTTCTAGATTCGTATAGGATAGGAAGCACAAGTTAGCTCCAATCTGGGAAGGACCATTTGTCATTAGCAAGGCTATGAAAAATGGAGCGTATTACCTTGTAGATATTCTAGATACCGAGGATGATCCAAAAAATCCGGATCGCAAGAGGAAAAGAAACATAGATGTAGAACTAGGAGAGACAAATAGGCCCTGGAGCATCCAGCAGTAACGTCCCTTTTACACTTAGTTCAATTCTATGTAAACATCATTGAGATCATGAAATAAAGTTGTCGGAATTCATGCATTTTTTTTGTTTTGTCTTTATTGTTCAAAGCATGCTTCCGTCTTATCTATTTCTCAATGATCTCTCAATTTGCTTCAATGTTAACCCGATTTTTTCCTGCGTGCTCGGAGTTATAAAACTGAATGCTTTTTTGGCCTAAGGAGGCTTCAGGAACCCCAGATTGTGCCTATGTGCCTGAGGTTCATACTTTTCAAATTCCTTACTATTCCTAAGTATTATTTGATTGTTTGTCGTGTTGGGTCACTGGATTTAGTAAGTAAAAGTGCCAAGGTATAATCCATGATTCCGAGTTTCGACTGATTGGTTCCTTAACCCGGTCACTCGGCGTGAAGATTACAGACCTTCGAGCCACTTAAACACTAAGGAAGGTTAAAACATACAAACCAGAGAACTTAGAAGTAAAGGAATTAAAACTCTGGAAAAACTTGCAAAGTTTAAAATTTACTGCAAAGAATAAAGACTTGTTCATACAAAAGATAGAATGCATTACAATTAAGATTACATTGTAAGAATAGTAATGCGTTCTATTTGGCTAAATGGCTATGCAGGAACTAGATGGCATCTTCGAACTCCTCTTCGTCATCCTCGTCACTGTCGCTCAGGTTCTCCGGAGTTGATTGAGTTTCTTGCCTCCTGGTAGAACGTCGAGGTTGACACCATCCGAGCTATCTTGGAGGCACGCCCCTTAATAGAATCGAAGATTTCTTCCTCCTGCGCTTCCGTGTATCCTTGCGGAATACCGGTGGCAATGCGCCAGGATTTGGCAGTGGTGTAATGCATACGCATCAGCCCAAGGGCCATGCGCACACCAACGCGGGCGGCGGATTGGATCTAGGACTCACGCTGGTTCGCCACTTCTGTAATTGCCTCCGGGAGCTTGCTGGTTTCCGAGAATTCGACAGCTTTGTCCGGAATGAACTTGTTGATAAGTAGCATCCCGACATTTCTTAGCTCGGTTAAGAATATCTCGAAAGCCCCGATTCTATCAATCCGAGTGAGCAGAGGATTCCCTTCTGTTAAGAAAATCAACAAAGGTTAGGGAACACAGAAGGAGGAAAAGAATGCATTATGCAAAGTAAAAGAAAACTTGGTAAAGTACAGAAACTTACCAAGAATTTTTTCCATCTCAACACCCTCTTTGAAGCGTTGATTTAGGGCATTTTCAAGGTCCTGGATGGTCCTCCGATCCTTCTCATCTTGAGAGGAAGCCCGGGACTCGGATAATCTCAACGCCAGCTGGCTCGCCTCCAGATCTTTCTGAAGCTTTATAGTCATTTTGTAAAGCTCCGAGTTTTCTTTGCGGACAGTTTCGCCATTGCCAGCATCCTCAGCAATTTGCTTGGCCTTAGCCAAAGAAGCTAAGAAGAAAAAGAGATGAAGGATTAAAAACTCGGAAAAGTCCATAGAAAAATTCAGAACCAGAATCAGGGATTGCAAAAGCATGCTTACCAGCAGTCTCCTTCAACTGCTTCTGGATCTCGGTCAGTTCCAAGTCCTTCTCGTTAAGAATACCAAGAAGGGATTTAACTTCTTGGTTCTTGATGGTCATCTTCTCGAAAATTTGCACATTTATGTTTTCGGCAGTTT